>JAUMJL010000046.1:617500-1217500 GCA_033558185.1 Dromococcyx pavoninus
GGTTCTTTAACTCCATTCCAAACCCACAGGAGTCACTAAAATACCTTGGGCTGCCCCTCTACTGCTGAACTGGACAAGGCTCCTGAGATGGAGGGAGCTCATGGCAAAGATGAACTCTTGCGGAGAGACAACTCTGCTCAGGAGCAGCTCCTCTGTGAAGCACAGAAGGGCTGAGGGCACTGACTGCAGGCAGTGAGGGGAGACGTGCAAGGTTAAAGAGAGTGTGGGGTGGGAGGATGCTGGGAGCTCAAAGCGTAATCTTCACAGCTCTTGACACAGTAACTTTCTGAGTGCAAGGTACTGCAAATAAGTTTCCTGGAGGGATCTCCTAAAGCTGATACAGCCACAGCCTTTGGGATCTCTCTGTGGTGTAGAGGAGTATGTGCTCCAGATAAGGAATTCCCTACACAGAGAAGTTGTGACGACTGCCTTCTCCCAGGGGCGGCTGCAGAGGTGTAAAGGCGAGTGTGCAGCTGGAGGTGCCCAGGACTGTCCTTCAGAGCAGAGCCCCTGCACACCAAGATGCTGTGTGCCGGGGCAGGGAGCTCCCAATGGTGCTGTGGAGAGAAGGTGTGGGTGGAAGGAATGACCTCCAACAGGGCAGGATGCTGCTTGCACCAGGGTGCTGCATGGGTCAGTTCTGTTCACAGCCCCAGATTACCCTCAGCATGATTCCAAGGGGATTTTTCATGAAGAACATCAAGGCAGTGCCTCCTTGAAAGGTAGGGTCATGTTTTTTCCATCTTCCTCTCTTGGTTTCCTGGATGAGCAATGGGACACAGAAATTCACCTCTCCAGGAGGAGACATTTAAACTCCAGACCTGTTTATCTTAGAGATGAATGAACTTGAGGGAAGCAGAATTCAATGCCCTGCATCTTGTAGACAGCACTAGTAGCACCATTCCGGCTCATCATTGTTGGTTTGGCACTCCCATCAGAGCCTGCAACTACCAAGCTGCCTCCCTGCTTCTAGGAGGGGTCTGCAGGGAAGAGCTGAGCACTCAGAGGGTGGGATGAGGTCTTTGAGCCCTGACAGGAAGGAGATGTGGAGACAGCAAAGCAATTGCCAGCAGTGACAGCTCCAGGCAGCAGAAGCATGGGTGGGATTGAGACTGAACTGCCACCGTAAAGGTCTTGGGAGGGGGATTCTGGAACTTCCCTGCTATCCCTTGTAGTGCAGATGCTTTCTGCTGAGTAACCCCCTGGTCTCCTCTCCCACCCAGCAGAGCTTCTACCATCAAGTCCATGGATTCTCAAACTGAGTCAGATTCTTTGCAGGTTGTTCCCCAGAAGGAGAAATTCCCGAGTGCTGCCTTAGCAAGAGCTTGGGGCATTTCTCCATCTTCCCCTCCTGCCCACACTTTCCTTGCTCTTACCCTTTGACTCTCTGGGAACAAGGAGAGTTCAGGTGTAGCTCACACAAGTCCTACAATGAAGCTGAGATGCCGCTGTGTCCATGGGATCAAAGCCCTTCAGGTTGTTCTAATGTGTGAGACTCTGGACAGCACAGAGTGTGGGGCTGGAGACTGAGTTGACTTTGTTCAGGTCACTGCAGTCTGAGCACATCCAGGAGGTTCCCTGGGGTTCTGTTGGAAGATGCCAGGCAGCTTCTCTATATGACAAGTGGGTTACAGATGTAAACTGCTAGTCAGGGCTGCTGCTTCCCTGGATCTGCTTTCCATGGACATCAGCTGGATGTGGTCTTCTCAGGTCTGGACTGTCCATGTTTCCAAACAATTCTGCCGTCTCCTTAGGTTTGTGTAATCCCTAACATCTGTCAACCACTCTCCCAAGTGCCCACTGCAGGAATGACTCATTTGGAGCATGTGGGCCCAGCCCTGCTCCTCCCATAAGGCTCAAAACTTAAAACTGAGTTCCAACCAGGGGTTTGTTCTAAGGTCTTAAAAGAGAGATAAGCAATGTGTGTTGGAGAAGGTAGGGGCTGGAGGGGACAGGGAATGGGAATAGTTTCACTCAGAAAAATCCTAAATTATGATTGTGCTCCCTTTCTTTGTCAGTGCCTCATGAACAAATGAATCAGATGTCCAATGGCAGTTCCGTCACCCAGTTCCTCCTCCTTACTTTTGCAGACCTGTGGGGGCAGCAGGTCTTGACCTTTTGGCTCTTCCTGGGCATCTACCTGGCTGCCCTCCTGGGCAATGGCCTCATCATCCTCACTATAGCCTGTGACCACCATCTCCACACCCCCATGTACTTCTTTCTCCTCAACCTCTCCCTCCTTCACCTGGGCTTCATCTCCTCCACTATCCTCAAATCCATGGCCAATTTCCTGTGGGACACCAGGGTCATCTCCTACTCGGGATGTGTCACATAGATATTCCTGCTGCCCTTCCTGATCGTAACAGAGTATTTACTTCTCACGATCATGTCCTACGACTGCTACATTGCCATCTGCAAACCCCTGCACTACGGGACCCTCCTGGGCAGCAGATCTTGTGTCCACATGGCAGCAGCTGCCTGGGGCTCTGCATTTCTAAATTCTCTGCTGCACACGGCCAATACATTTTCACTGCCCCTCTGCCAGGGCAATGCTGTGGACCAGTTCTTCTGTGAAATTCCCCAGATCCTCAGGCTGTCCTGCTCAGACTCTTACCTCAGAGAGCTTGGGCCTATTGCGGTCAGTGCCTGCTTACTCTTAGGATGTTTTGTTTTCATCATCCTGTCCTATGTGCGGATCTTCAGGGCTGTGCTGAGGATCCCTTCTAAGCAGGGGCAGCAAAAAACCTTCTCCATGTGCCTCCCTCACCTGACCGTTGTCTCTCGGTTTGTCAATACCTCTTTTTTTGCCTACCTGAAACCCCCCTCCACGTCATCCCAGTCAATGGATGTGGTGAACGCAGTACTGTACTCAGTGGTACCTCCAACCATGAATCCCCACATCTACAGCATAAGGAACAAGGAGATCAAAGATGCCCTGAAGAAAGTATTTGAACACATACTGTGTCAGTATCATTAAGATACACATCATGCTTATAAAACAACCAGGGAAAGGTCAGGATTATCTTTTGAACTTCGTTTTTTATTTTCATTTTTTTTAATACCTGCAATAATATTAATTACAAATAAAGTTTATTCATCCCATTTCTTGATATTGAATATCAAGAGTTTGGTTTTTTTTTTCTGAGCTACTATCTTGTACTGACAGAAGCAATCTCCTTGTAAAGAAACCAGTAGAAATCATTTGTCTGTTTTCCCATCTCTACAAATCTTCTTTGGAGTTGGGGGCACAGTGCCAGCAAGCAGAAAGGGAAAAGAAGAGAAAAGTCCTAATGCTGCATGGAGGAGCTGCTCTGTGGCCCTCAGAGCTGTCCTCACTGCCTTGGTGGGAATCTTTCTTCTGCCTTTGAGTCAAAGCTGCTTTGAAGACACAGTCATGGACACCATCATGAACTTGTCTTTTCATTGCTGGTCTCTACTCACTTCTGCACTGCTTTGCTGTGTCCTTAAATATTTATAAACCCTAAACTTGACAGTCTTGTGTTCTTAATAAAGGCACCTCTGTGTCTGCAGGCAGGAGCAGGACCTGAGCACCACCATCATCAAAAGCGTTCCTTAGGACAAGACCAGAAGGCTGAAGGTCTCTTCCAGAGCTGGTATCAGGAATACATCTAAGGAACTGCTCCCTCAAAAGGACTGTTGCTTTTCTGGGGTTCTCTGTGGGTTCAGGGAGACAAATTTAGAGTCCCAAGGTGGTCTGTTAGGGACCTAGGGCTGTAGAAGGAGCTCACTTCTTGACAGCACGTATCCACCCAGACAGCAACTGGTCTTTGACCTGTGTCAGAGTGGCGCTGCCCACCTGCAGTGGATCTGATGGAGCTGCCAGGAGAGTTCAAGGGCTCTCCAGGGATGGCATGTGAGTCTGAGTGGGCAGTGAGTGGCCTCATAAAACGAGTGACCATACAAGGTAAGGTCTGAAAGAGGAAATGAGGAAATAGAGGAGCTTCAGAGCTAAAAAACATCCTACAATATCAGGAGGGTCTGTGAGGAACGAGCTGGCAAATGGGCGCAAGAATGGGGAGAGGTTAAGGTCAACCCCTTGGAAACCAAACAGGCTGGTTCTGGTGAGGCTCTCCCTTGCCTTTTGTGCCATTGTCTCACCCTTGGGTCCCGGACTGGGTCCTGCCCAGACGCATCCACAGCTATTGTGTAATCAGGGAAGATGGAAAGGACTCAGCAGCAGTGATGCCCAAACTGCTGGGTCTGCTTCCCACTCTTCCCAGAATGGTCAGTGCAGTCACCCATGGCCCCCAGGAACCACAGACCCCTCCCTCTGCAGAGCAGTACCACCACCTTGGATACCTACAGAGGGAGGAACCAGGAATGACCGTCCAGGCCAAAACAGACGTGTGCTGCTGGAGAAACCCTCTGTGGGGAGCAGGGGAGGGGTAACTCTGGAGAAGAGCAAGGGAGCATTTTGATTCCCACAGGGAGAGATAATGGGAAAGGCAAAGCTCTTCCTTCAGGTACCTGCTCAGGATAGGCTGCTCTGTCACTGGTCCGAGAGGTGAGGAGGGTCTGGACTGGTCTGGAAAGTGCCCAGGAGAGGACAACACCAGTGTTCACTTAGGTGTTTGACCACAAAGGTGAGGACATATTGCAGCGGGTGTGAGGTACAGAGCCCAGTCTCTTTGCAGGGAGCTGAGACCCACAGGTGCAGGAGAGAGGAGGCTGCTCTGTGCCCTTGGTGGCATGTACAGACCAAAAAGGTGCCCCAGGACAGTTCATAGAATATTTTGGCTTGGAAGGAGTCTTAAAGACCATCCAGTTCTACCCCCCACGCCATGGGCAGAGACACCTCCCACTACACCAGGCTGCCTCAGCCTCAATCCAACCAGGTCTTGAACACTTCCAGCCATGGGGCATCTACAGCTTCCCTGGGCAACCTGTGCCAATGACTCAGCACCCTCATTGTTAACAGTTTCTTCTTAATGTCTAATCTATATCTTCCTCTTCCAATTTAAAGCCATGCCTCCTCATCCTGTCACTCCAAGCCCTTGTCAGAAGTCCCTCCCCAGCTTTTTGGAGTCCCCTTAGGTACCAAAATACTATAAGATCTGCCAAGAGTTGAACAAGTTCTTCTGCAGGCTAAACAACACCAGCTCTCTCAGCCTGCCCTCATAGCAGAGGTGCTCCAGCCCTTGAATCATCTTCAAGGCCTCCTCTGGACCCATTCCAACAGTTTCATGTCCTTCTTATGTTGGGCATTCTAGATCTGGACACAAGACTCCAAGTGGGGTCTCACAAAAGAGGAATAGAGGGGGAGAATCACCTCCCTGGCCCTGTTGGCCACACTTCTTTGAATCATAGAATCATAGAGTCAATCATAGGTTGGTAAAAACCTCTGAGATTATCAACTCCAACTGTACATGTCCCCTTCCTAAATCATATCCCTAAGAAACTCATCCACCCACCTGTTAAACACCTCCAGGGATGGTGATTCCAACACCCCTGGGCAGCCTCTGCCAGTGCCTGACGACCCTGGCAGTGAAGAAATTTTTCCTGAAGTCCAGTCTGAAGCTCCCCTGGTGCAACTCAAGGCCATTTCCTCTTGTCCCATTTCCTGTCACTTATGAGAATAGGCCAACTCTTGTTCTGCCTCCTTTCAGGCAGTTGTACACAGTGATGAGGTCTCCCCTCAGCCTCCCCTTCTCTGAGATAAACATCCCCAGTTTCCCCAGCGGCTCCTCGAAGGACTTGTTCTCCAATCCCTTCCCCAGCCTCATTCCCTTCTCTGGACATGCTCCAGCCCCTCAATGTCCTTCTTGTACTGAGGGGCCCAAAACTTAACCCAGTACTCCAGGTATGGCCTCACCAGTGCCGAGTACAGGGGCACAATCAATCACCTCCCTTGCCCTGCTGGCCACACTGTTTCTGATGCAGACCAAGATTCCATTGGCTTTCTTGGCCACCTGGGCCAATGCTGGATCATGTTCAGATGCTGTCAACCAACACCCTCAAGGTCCTTCTCCGCCCGGCAGCTCTCCAGCCATTCTTCCCCAATCCTGTAACGCTGCGCAGGGTTGTTGTGTCCCAAGTGCAGGACTCGGCACTTGGTCTTGTTAAACCTCATCCCGTTGGTTTCAGTCCATGGATCCACAGATCCTTCTGCAGAACCTCCCTTCCTTCAAGGAGATCAACACTGCTACCCAGCTTGGTGTCATCTGCAAACTTGCTAAGGGTGTACTAGATCCCTTCATCCTGATCATGGATAAAGATATGGAACAGGACTGGACCCAGCACTGAACCCTGGAGAACACCACTCATTACTGCCTCCAACTGGATTTAACTCAATCCCCACCACCTTCTGGGCCTGGCCATCCAGCCACTTTTTAACCCAGCAGAGGGTGTACCTGTCCAGGCCAATGGCAGCCAGTTTCTGAGTCAGAATACTGTGAAAAACGGAGCCAAAGTCTTTCCAAAAGTTCAGGTACACCACATCCAGTCCTCCCCTCGTCCGTTAACCTGGTAACCTTGTCATAGAAGATCAGATTGGTCTCGCAGGACCTGCCTTTCATAAACCCATGTTGACTGGGTATGATCACCTTGTTCTCATGCATGTGCCATGTGATAGCACTCAATATGATCTGCTCCATGACCTTCCCTGGTATCGAGGTCAAGCTGACAGGCCTATAATTCCCCAGATCCTCACTCCAAACTTTCTTGTAAATGGGAGTTACATTTGCCAGTCTCCAGTCAAGTGGCACTTCCCCAGTCAGCCAGGACTGCTGGGAGATGAGGGAAAGGGGTTTGGAGAGGACCTCTGCCAGCTCCCTCTGCACCCTTGGGTGTATCCCATCCAGCTCCAAAGACTTGTGTATGTCTAGCTGACTGAACAGGTCTCTAAGCAAATCCTCCTGCATCACTGGACCTTCATTCTCACTGTCTTCTGGCTGAGGGGGCTGAGTATCTTAATGAATTTCAATTTACTCTCTTATACTCAGAAAAAGAAGTCATTAAGTACATCTGCCTTGTCTTCAAACCTCATCACTAGTGTTCCTCTTGCACTGAGTAAAGGAGGGACATTCTCCTGATGCTCCTGTTCTTGTCAATATATTCGAAAAAGCATTTCTTACTATCTTTCACTGAACTGGCCAGATGGAGTTCCAGTTGGGCATTAGCTCTTCGAATTTTCCCATCACATGATCTCACCTCACCCTTGTAGTCCTCTGTTGGTAGCTAAGGTCCGGCGGTGAATAGTCCCACCCAGAAACATTGGGCCACTCGAGCACTGGAAGAAGGCCCGTCAGTCATAATTAGAAATGAGCTGGGAGAATGGGAACAAGGATGGAAACTAGTCTTGACAGGGCGAGGTTATGCCGCTGTCAAAAAAGATGGTAGAGTTAAGTGGTGCCCACTTAAGTCTATCAAACCAGACCTTCAGAATAAAACTAATGAAAACAGGACTGGATCATTGGGCGCCCTCATAACTCGTACGCTCCAGTGGCAGGAGAAGATGATTGATCGACAAACACCATGTCTACGCCTAGGGCTCCCACGTCAGCAGAATCCAAACCACGCAAGGAGAATCCCCACAGGGGAGGGTCGCGATGTCTCTGTGTGATCTTACTTTTAGCACTTGTGCCACCATCTAGTGGTTTGTATCAACATCAACCGTGGGAATGGGTGTTATGGAGGTTGAACAAACCGACGGTTTTATGCACAGTCGTCACTGCAGAACCCCCTGTCTTCCAAGTATCTCCCTGTGAGTTGGTCCCTGTAAGTCCATGTTCAGAACACCTGATGTACTACATGTGCCCCTACTCTAATCCCAGTTGAGGTTACTGCAATGCCTCTGGCAAGGACTATTGTGCCTATTGGGGATGCGAGACCATAGCCTCTGACTGGAAACCTGGAGCAGGTGAAGACAAATACCTGAAAGTCCAATGGGGACCTCTTAATTGCTTAAGGCGCACGGCTGGGTATAGGATAAACAGATATCAAGTCTTACCTGCAAACAAAGAGTGGTGCAGGTATCTTATACTGGAAGTAATGAACGAACACGACCAGTTATGGACTTTCAGCAAAACTTGGGGGTTTAGATACTGGGAATCCGGCAAAGATAAGGGAGGACGATTATATATCAAAAAGTGGGAAGTAAAGGCCAATACAGCGATCGGCCCTAATGTTGTGGTTAAGGCCGGTGCTGAAATCGTCCCCAACATTATAGCAAAGGATGATAAAAACGACAGAAGCAATCTGTTAGCCTCCACCACTCTTTGGCCAGTCCTCCAACAACTAAGCAAGCCTATCGTAGATCCCATTCACCTATTTGATAGCCAAAATAGCTACCTGTTTAGTAAACTATTTTTTGACGTGTTAGATGCCACTTTTTTGTCATTGAATCAGTCAAACCCAAATCTTATGCGTTCTTGTTGGTTATGTTACGACGCGAATCCACCTTTTTACGAAGGCATTGCTCTCAATGCTCCTTTTAGTTATTCATTGGACAGTAATCCAAGCCAGTATAATTGGAGCACACCGTGGAGAGGAATTACCCTAAACCAAGTCAGAGGCGACGGAGTGTGTTTAGGTAATGCTGTGAGCCAAGACACTAGCGTTGATGCATGTACCTTTGCAACTGACAAAACCTATAACTGGGTGATCCCGTCTGAGCCTGGGATGTGGGTCTGCCAACAAACAGGAGTAACACCCTGTGTGTTCCTTGAGCTTTTAAGATATGCTGCTGACTTTTGTGTGCAAATTTTGATTGTTCCCAGGGTCCTGTACCATCCAGAAGAAGAATTATACGATCAGTGGGAAGAAACAAACAATAGACTTCAACGAAGAGAAGTATTAAAAGCTGTAACAATAGCAGCACTGCTTGGCCTGGGAGCAGCTGGTACGGCCACAGGAGTGACCTCCCTGGTGACCCAACAGCGAGGCCTATATCAATTACAAGCCATCATCAATGAAGACCTGCTAAGAATCGAGAAATCTGTGTCTGCTCTGGAGCAATCCCTCTCCTCACTTTCAGAAGTAGTCCTACAGAACAGGCGAGGATTAGACCTCCTGTTTATGCATGAGGGAGGCATCTGTGCAGCCTTGGGAGAGGAATGTTGCTTTTATACCGATCACACCGGGGTAGTTAGAGATTCAATGGCAAAATTGAGAGAAAGGTTAGCTGAAAGAAAAAGAGAAAGAGAGGTCCAACAAGGATACTTTGAATCATGGTTTAACTATTCACCATGGCTAACCACCCTAATGTCTTCTTTGATGGGGCCAGTTGTAATGATCGTAATCGCACTGATCTTCGGACCCTGCATACTAAACAAGCTCATATCATTTGTCAAGAGTCGGCTAGAAAAAGTTAATATCCTGTTTATAGAACACCGACAGTTGCTCTGAAGAGCGCCTTATGTTTTTCCTTTAAGAAAACTGTTTCTCAACTCTCAACTCTAGCTATCCTCACTATTCCAAGTTGCACTTTAATAGTCCTAGTTGTCCTTAGTGATCTTTAGGCTACCTTAGTAACACCACTCATTTTTTAACTCCTTCGTTCCTCACCCTGACTAACTGCCTTACCATTTATAAGTTTATACATTTTATAAGTTTTCATATATTTTCTAGGCTGATAAGATAAGATATATGAGATAAGATATATAAGATAAGATGATATAAGATAATATATGATAAGATAAGGTAGATAAGTCCTTTGTTTTTAACGAATTTAATTAAGCATGGAGAGGGGGGAAATGTTGGTAGCTAAGGCCCGGCGGCTGGAAGATATCGTGTTGTACGGAAAGATAGGGCCCCTCTCTCCCAGTAGCCAATAAGGTTTAGTTCATGATGTAAGCAGGCGGAAGTGACGTTGTAAACCTTAGCTATATAAACCTGTGTTATCTATCAATAAACGCCATTTGCCGTTCACCACATTGGTGTCTGTGAGCAGATGGACCGAGCGGCCTGGGGTTGGTCGCCATGCCGTTCCCGAACCAGGTCGACACACCTTCACTGAAGGCAACAGTCCTCCTGAGAAGTCTATCCCCTCTTCCAAAGCTCGTAAACTTTCCTCTTCTTCCTGAGATCAATATAAAATTCTCTACTCAGTCAAGCTGGTTTTCTTCCCCGCTGTCTCATTTTACGACACACGGGGATGTCCTGTTCTTGTGCCGCCAGAATTTTCTTTCTTGAGGAGCATCCAGCCCTCTTGGGCTCCTTTCTCATTTAGAACTGCCTCCCACTGGACTTCATCAAGCAACTTTCTAAAGAGTTTGAAGTCTACCCTCCAGAAGTCCAAGGGGGCAGTTCTGTTGACCCCCCTCCTTACTCCTCCAAGAACTGAGAATTCTATCATCCCGTGATCACTGAGCCCCAGGCATCCTCCAATAGTCACCTCCCCCACAAAGCCCTCTCTCTTCACAAAGAGCAGATCCAGTCAGGCACCTTCTCTCATCAGTTCACTCACAATTGTGTCAGGAAGTTATCTTCCATACACTCTATGAACCTCCTAGACTGTATCCTTTCTGCTGTGTTATACTTCCAGCAGACATCTGGAAGGCTGAAACCCCCCACAAGCACGAGGGCCAGCGATCGCGAGATTTCTCCCAGTTGCTTGAAGAAAAAATCATCGGTTTCCTCATCCTGGCTGGGCAGCTGATAACAGACTCCCACCGCTATGTCTGACATACTGGGATTCCACCGATTTTAACCCATTAACACTCAATACTATCGTTAGCATGTTTTAGTTCGAGTTGCAACCTTCTCTAACATAGAGGGCAACCCCACCGCCTCTCTTTCCCAGCCTGTCCCACCTGAAGTGTTTGTAGTCATCTATGGCAGCACTCCAATTGTGCAAACCATCCCATCATGTTTCTGTGATGGTAATTATGTCAGAGTTTTCTTCCTTCGCAATGGCTTTCACCTCCCCTTCTTTGTTTCCCACGATGCGTGCATTGGTGTAAATGCACTTCAGTTCTGAGTGGAATAGCCATAAGTCCTACCTACCTTCTAGCTGAGATTATAACGCAAGAGTTCCCTTTGAATTCTGGCTACCATCTGGAGTGCTGTCCCCCACTTGTACTCAGGTGGCAGACCAGGGCCCTCACTAGTACATCATCCCTCAGAACCTGAGGTACCGTTCCTGTTCTTTATTCTATCAAGCCCAGTGTTGTTCCCCTCTCCCTTCCAATCTAGTTTAAAGCTTCCTCAATTAGCCCTACCAACTCCTTGGAAAGTGTCCTTCTGCCCTTTGGGGACAAGTGTGCCCCATTGTTTGCCAGCAGATCTGCCGTGTAGGCCAACCCATTGTTGAAGAACCTGAAGTTTTTTTCTTCACATCAGGTTTGGAGCCAGGCATTTAGTTCCTGCATCTTCCCACTCCCTCCCTCTCCATTCCCTATGAGAGAAGAGAATAGTGTCTGCACACCTGAACCCTTAACCATATGTCCTAAAGCTCTAAAGCCCTTTTCAATTGGTCTGAGGTTTCTAGTTGGTTTTCCATTATTTCCTACCTGAAAGATGAGCAGCGGATAATATTCCATGGACTTCACAAGATTTGGGGATTTTCTAACCATATCCCTGTCAGAGGCCCCAGGCAGGCAGCAGAATTCCTGATGTAATGGGTCTGGTCTGCATATTGGCCCTTCAGGCCCCAATGACTACGACACTCCTCTTTCTTCACAGAAGCCGTTTTAATTGATGGCTTTGGGTTTCTTAAACTGGGAAACATTTCCAGTCTATGAGAATGGTCAACAATGGCATTTAGCTCCACTTGCAGTTCATTATATTTGTTCTGCAAGGGAAACTGCAGGGACAAGTTTGTAACAGGTGAGACATGCTGGTGGTGATGAGGAGGAACCCACTGACACTCTCCTCCATCTCCTAAATCACTCCCCTTGGTTGAGCGGAGAGAGAATGGGCAGTTCTCTGCACCACAAGGCACGTTGACTTCTTGGGGCTGAGACAAGGAGCACACTTCAATGTTTGTCCACCTGAAACCCCTCTCCCTCTCCTCCCAGTTGATGGACCTGGTGGTATCATTTCTGTACGCAGTGGTGCCTCAAACAGTGAACCCCTCATTTACAGTATGAGGAACCTGAAGCTTTTTTCTTCACATCAGGTTTGGAGCCAGGCATTTAGCTCAAGGATGCCCTAAGTCAACTGCACCAATGGATGTTGTTTCACTGACTATAACCTTCCTCTCCTTCTCTGCTCATTTCTCTCAGGCCAGTACTCTGCTGCTTTCCCTTGTAACAATCCTACTCAGAGTTAATCTTCTGAATTTATGCAACCTGTCTTGAGGTTTCACCCAAGAAACCTCAGTCTTGTAGCTTATCCTGGCACAACACTGTTCAAACACAGCTCTTCAATAAAAGGACATTTCCTAGGGAAAGGCTGAGATCTTCCTCCTAGGTGCTGCCAATAAAATGTCCAAGGAACTGGTCTTCTAAAGAGACTTTTCTTCATGTGTTTTTCCTGGGGTTAAAGTGAAGTGATTGGTACAACTGGTTTCTGCTGGACATGGAGTTTTCACTTTAAGGACTCTCCTCTTGGTGTTCAGTAGCAGTGGAGATGGTGCAGGGACTCCCCATTAACTTCTCAGGCTGAGTCACAGGGAAGAGGACGGAGGGTTTAGACAAGTCCCTTCAAAAGAAATGGATTTGGAGGGTCGAGGGAAGGATGGGGACTCAACACCTTCCTCGAGCTGGAAGTAAATGGAGACTCAGAAGGTGAAAAAACCCTCAAATGTCCCTCAAAAGTAAAGCACTGAATTGAGGAACCCACAAACAAGGACTCTGAAGTGCCGTGGGAGTGAGTGGGGACCCAACAGGCAGAGGAAAGGGAGACTGGAGAGGTGCAGGAGCTGCCTGAGCAAGTCCAGGGCTCTCATTCTTTTTTGGGAAGTGGGGGTGGTGGGGGCAGAGAAAAGGTCAAATGCCATTGGGGTTGAGGATCACCAAGAGTAGGAGTGCAGGAGAGCCTGGGAGTGACTGTCCCCTGTTTCCTGCTGTCGTTATTTCAAGTAGCACCCCTGGGGCTGATGGGCAGGTTGAGACCCCTCTCTGCCTCCTAAGAGCTCCTTATGCTCTCCAGAGGGTCTGGGGCTGTGGTTGAAGGGTCACAGTTCTGCAGCAGACTTTGAAAGGCAGTGCTGTGGGGCCAGCCCAGACTGGGCTGTTCCATTGGGCTGTGGTGGGCTGGGCTGTTGGAGAGGGCAGGGAGGTGGGTAGAGCTGTGGGAGGCTGGGCTGGACTGGAAAGAGCTCAGGAGAGGAGCTGAGTTGTGAGAGCATTCAGGGTGAGGACACGCTGCAGGGTGTTCAGAGTGCAGAGTCTGGAGTCATGGAGAAGGACACAAGGCACCAACAGCTCAAAAGAGAGGGACCCAGTCTGTGCCATGTTCCCCGAACTCCCCGGAGAAGCTTCCCAAGGGAAATTGTCCCAGATGGGTCCTTCACACCAGTCATTTCCATGTCTGGCTCTACCTCCCAACCCTGAGGAGGGACTTCTACTGCACAGTCACCTCTGTCCTCCTCCTTTGCTCAGTGATCCACAACTCCACAACCATTATCAATTACAATTGAATCAGTTTCTTACTGACCTTTATTGCACACCAGTCCCACAGCTCTCACCACTGGTTGTCTCTCAGCCAAGCCCTTTCTCAGATGCCTCCAAACAGATGGCCTTGTCTCAAAAAATACTGAACAACTCCATCAACTGGGATTCCCCCAGCTGTGCTGGGTCCTTGCTCAATGTTTGATCCTGAAGGTTTTCTAACAGTCCCAGCTCTCTTGGCCTCTCCTTGTCCATAATGCGTTCTGGGTCCAAAACATCCTTCTGGCCTCTGTAGGACTCGCAGACTCCAGGCTGTGCAGGGTCTTCCCTTGTGCTGTGGAGCCCCATCCTGGACACAACAGTCCTGATGTGCCCTGCAGTAGGTTAAACTTGACCAGCAGGCAGTCAACCCCCCCCCCTTCTCCCCCAGCTTCTCCCCCCCTGCCTTGACTTAACAGGAAAAAAGGAGAAAATCAAGGAGCGTCCTGGTGGTCTGACAGGGGAGGAGCAGGAGGAGACAATCATTACCCTCACTCTTTTGACAAGGGGAGGCAATCACTTCCATCACTTTTGTGAGGCTCCTCTTTACACACTCCAGAAGACTGCTGGCCACCAGGTAACACCACTGGATTTTCTTTTGCTTTCTGTTTCCTGGAACCACCAGGGCTTTCTTCAGAGAGCTGTTTCCAAGTGAGGCAACTCCCACCCATGTAATTTCAGGGTTTCAGTCTATCCCAGTCACAGGACCTGGTCTTTTTCCTTTGTCTGTCTCATGAAGCTCTTGACAGTCCTTGTGCCCATGAGTTTTCCCTGAAAGGCATTCCTAAGGCAGACGGATGGTGCTCCCAAGTTAGTGTCACTGAAACATGTGGTGGGAATTGCCTCCTCTGGGACACAGATATGGATATTAAACTGCACAGGACTCAGGAGAGTCCATTATGCCGCCTCACCAAACCCCACTGTGTACCCAGGCCTCCAGGTAGGGTATGGTCCCTTCACAACAGCTCTCTCAGCCTGACTATCCAACCGGTGCTATTTTCACCCAATTGATCAACCCATCCAGACTGTAACAGCCTCACTTGGGTACAAGAATATTGAGGGAGACCATGCCAAAAGTCTTTCTGAAGAGGAGGGAAACACCACCGTCATCTTCTCAGGCACAAATGCAGCTGCTCCATCATGAAGGCAACCAGGCTGGCGGGACGTGCTTTACCCTTGGTCAGTCCATGGTGATGCCCAGAAATGCCACCCGAGAGCTCTCATTCCATGGTCACTCCTCACCAAAGTGAGCCTGTGCAGCCTTGGGTTCCCTGGATTGCACTTGTGTCCCCTTTCGAAGATGAGTGCAACGTTTGCTTTTCTCCACTCACAAGAGACCTCGACCAATCTCGTGACCTTCCAGAAAGGATTTTCCAAAGAAATTTCAGTCTTTCCCTCAAAATTCCTCACACACTTCTTCCTGTTATGTGGTATGTTTAGTGTCCCTCATCTTCCCTACCCCTTCACCTCTCCAGCTCCAAAAGCCATTTCTGTTCTCAACTGTGCAGACTCAGACTCTCCAGACAAATGCCCTTTCCATTCTTCTCCCATTTCCCTCTCCTCTCATTCTTTGTTCATTCAGAGAACTCTCTCCTCCCTAGGTGCTGCTTTGAGATGCAGACAGTTCAAAGCTTGCTGTCTCTCACCAGTCTGATTGTCTCTTCAGCCAAGTCTTTCATTACGTTTCTATTTGCTTTTTTTTAGTGTCTATCTCTACATTTCTCACAAGTTGTCCCTTGTAGAAAGGCAGTCTCATCAGAGACAACTTATGCTGAGCGGTGGGTGAGGAGGGGAGTCATTGATTATGGAACTTTATCAGGCTTTGCTTTTCTTATTCCCCTGTGCCTGTGAGCAGCCAGTTCTGTAAGGAAAGCAGGGGGAAATGATGCCATGGAGCTGGAACACTGAGCTCTGCACTGCAGGGAAGTCTGGTGGAAGGAAAAGGGTTGCAAGTCCCAGCGGAGCAATGAGAAAACTGGTGGAGCTGGGGAGGTGAGGAGCAAGGCTGTCCACGCAGTGTCAGACCTCAAGGGACTGCTTCTCCATGCTGCCCAGACCTCCATCAATGCCAATTGGAGAATGGCTCTGTCACCTCTTCTCTGAAATTAAAAGGAGTAGAATAAGTTCTTTAAACTAAAACATGTTTTTCTTAGGTGCACTTTGAAATCGTTCTCTTAAACTGCACTTGGAAATGCCTCCAATGAGCTGTACAAAGCTGCATGACCCGAAGGAATCTACAGGCAGAGACAGAGCTCATTAAGGCTTTCTGTATTTTAAGGAGACCCAGGGTGTATTTGCTGCTGAGTCCTTGAACTTCAGCTACTGAGAGGAGATTGAGGAAACTTCTCAAGAAGAAAAAAACAGAACTCAGAGTATGTCGAAGTATTAATTGGTCTCAGAGAAAATCATTACTGACAAAGCCTCCCCAGACACTCGTTATAGCTGATAATTGGAAGCCATGATTGCAGGAAGGCAAAGGCACTGTGCAGGCAGTTGTAATGCTGAGAAAATTCTGGGTTTGCTTGGTGAAACAGAAAGGCCAAGCCCTGACCCCCAGGCCCTGGGAAGGCAGATGTGGCTGTGACTACAATGACCCTACTGTCATGAACATTCTCACATTGCTGAATCAAATTGGGAGTAGTTATTCCATTTAATTTTAAAGACAGGCCTGTAGAGTTATGTGAGATGCCAAGGCTCTCACACAGTTTCTTGCAGGTGCTGAAGCGTTAGGTCATAGAAAGGAAGGGTATTTGAGGGGGAGAAAACTTGGTTGTGAGAAGAATCTGGTCATAGAAACTTCAGATCATTGAAGAGTAACAGAGAAGCTCAGTCACGGAAGGCTCATAGAAGTTATGGGTCATGGAAGTCTCGTAGCAGAGTCAGGTCATAGAATCCTCGGTTATAGAAGTCTCAGGTCATTGAAGATTCAGGCCTTAAAAAGATCATAGAGTATCAGGTCATAGAATAGTCGAGTCGTTGAAGTGTGAAAGTTTATTCGGGTTTTCGAAGGGTTTGATCATAGAAGGGTCATAGAAGATCTCGTTCAAGAGAAGGGTTGGGTCATAGAAGAGTCAGGTAATAGATGTGTTGGGTCACATGAAGGTTGGGTCATAGTCATAGAATATTTGAGTCATAGAGGATCTGGTCCACGGAAGAGTCATAGAGGTTTCAGGTCAAAGAAAGCCATAGAAGGGTCAAAGAAGTGCTAGGTCACAGAAGATTATGTTTACAGAATGCTCAGGTTTAAGAAGAGTCGGGTGATAGAGGAATTATAGACCAGTAGTGTGATAGAAGAGTCACAGAAGGGTGAGGTCATATAAAAGTCACAGAAGAGCTGGGTCATCGGAGAGTTGGGTTATACAGAATTAAGGTACAAGAAGAATTGGGTGAGGGTCAGTTGAGTCACAGAATTGTTGGGGCATAGAAGAGTTGGACCGATGAAGATATGGACTTAGACAAGCTGGATTGCAGAAGAGTCACAGAAGAGCTGGGTCATAGAAGAGATTTACCGTAGAAGAGTAGGATCATAGAAAGGTTGGGTCATCGTAGGGTTTGGTCATAGAAGGCTTCAGTCATAAAAGGATTCATTTACGAAGGGTCATAGAAAGGTCAAGTCAGTGAAGAGGCATAGAAAGGTCATGGAAGAGTCAGGTCATAGAAGAGTCACAAATGAGTCAGGTCATACAAGCTCATAAAAGTGTCAGGACATCAGCTTTGAGTGTAGAAAATTTCCTCAGCAGAACTGCTGAATCTGTTCATACTGGTGCATTTTATTGTTCTCTTTCTGCCTCCCGGTTTTCTTTATTTTCCTGTGTCTATTTTTCTTGGAAGAGCTCTCCTAAGAAAATTTTAATTTTATCATAGAATAATGCAGGACGAATGAGACCCCTGACCACCATTGTACTTGGTCTTGCAAGGATGCAGCTAACTCTCCCCATAGCATCAAACCCTCCCACATCCCACTGCCCCGGAAAGGATCCTGAGGATTTGCCTTCCCAGGAGTTGGGGGTCAGGGCTTGGCATTTCTGCTTCATCAAGATAATCCAGGATTTCTTTGACCTGAGTTGCCTGCTCAGTGCCTTTGCCTCCCTGCAATTGTGGCCTTGAATTATCTGCGCTAATGAGCTCACAGGAAAGCTTTGTCAGTGATGGCCCTCACTGGTGGTCATTAATTCTTTGAGCTACTTCAGGGTTTGCTTCCGACTTTGACTGATGGAGAGGTTTGTGCAATCTCCTCTCAGTACCTGAGGGTCAGGGACTAAACACCAAACACACCATAGAGCTCATTAAAATAAAGAAAGTCCTAACAAACAAAAAGGTAGCATCTAACACATCAAAAAATGGCTTACTAAACAGGTAATTATTTTGGCTCTTAAACAGGTGAATAGGATCTGCAATAGGTTTGTTTGAGGGAACTATTTGCTTAGTTGTTAGAGGACTGGCCGAAACAGGGGTGGAGGCTAACAGATTGCTTTTGTTTGTTATATTGGCCTTTACTTCCTGCTTTTTGATATAGAATCGTCCTCCCCTATCTTTGCCAGATTCCCAGTATCTAAATCCCCAAATTTTGCTGAAAGTCCATAACCGGTCGTGTTCGTTCATTACTTCCAGTATAAGATACCTGCAACGCTCTTTCCCAGCTGTGCGCCTTACGCAATTTGGAGGTCCCCATTGGACTTTCAGGTATTTGTCTTCACCTGCTCCAGGTTTCCAGTCAGAGGCTATGGTCTCACATCCCCAGTAGGCACAATAGTACTCGCTAGAGGCATTGCAGTAGCCTCAGCCAGGATTAGTAGTACATGTAGTACACATGTACAGCATGATGCACATGTAGTACATCAGGTTTTCTAAACATGGACTTACAGGGACTAACTCACAGGAGGATACTTGGAAGACAGGGGGTTCTGCAGTGGTGACTGTGCGTAAAACCATAGGTTTATCCAGCCTGCCTAACACCCATTCCCATAGTTGATGTTGATACAAACCACTAGATGATGGCACAAGTGCTAAAAGTAAGATCACACAGAGACATCGCAATCCTCCCCTGTGGGGATTCTTCTTGCGTGGTTTGGATTCTGCTGACGCGGGAGCTCTAGGCGTAGACACAGTGTTTATCGATCAATCATCTTCTCCTGCCACTGGAGCGTATGGGTTACGAGGGCGCCCAATGATCCAGTCCTGTGAATAAAAACTCACAGTTTTCGTTAGTTTTATTATGAAGGTCTGGTTTGATAGACTTAAGTGGGCACCACTTAACTCTACCATCTTTTTTGACAGCGGCATAACCTCACCCTGTCAAGACTAGTTTCCATCCTTGTTCCCATTCTCCCAACTCATTTCTAACTATGACTGACGGGCCTTCTTCCAGTGCTCGAGTGGCCCAATGTTTTTGGGTGGGACTATTTACCTCCTCCCCCCTAGGGAATTGATTTAATGCTAGCAAAGCAGTCGCTAGCAGACGTGCCTGGTCCCCTGAGGGAATGGTGTTGACAAACCCTTCTGTTTTCTGCTAATACCTCCAATTTAGATTTCAGAGTTTGGTTCTCCCGTTCCACTATGGCTTGCCCTGTGCTATTATATGGAATGCCGTGTATTAAGGTAATACCCCATTTCTGAGCAAATGCTTGAACTGATTTAGACACGAAATTTGGACCGTTATCTGATTTGATTTGAATAGGGATGCCAAGCCATGCCATAGCTGTTAGCCAATGTTGAATGGTTGCTTTAGCATTAGCTCTAAGGTGTTGAGTAGCTACGATCATTCCACTATATGTGTCTACAGTCACTGCTATCTATGCTCGAGGTTTCGACAACTGGCAGAGTGTAAAATCCGTCTGCCACAGCTCGGAGGCTCTAAGACCTCTAGGGTTTACCCCGCTGGACAGTGTTGCTTTCTGACAGTGGGGGCATGTAGCCACTATATGTTTCGCGTCAGTGACTGAAATCCCACATCTCTTTGCCAATGCTTTAGCTCTAATGTGGAGAGACTCGTGTAGCTGCCAGGCATCTCTCAATGTCCACAGACCCTTTGCAGCAGCGTCTGCTTTGTCGTTACCGGTTTGGAAAAAACCTTTAATTGGACTATGGCTATTGACATGGATGACCGATATAGTGCCCTGTCAAGAAAAAAGTGCTTCTTCTAGTATTAAGGTTACTGTGGATGTTGACACGCCAGGCCCTGACATGGTCAAACAAAGTTTAACCGCAAACATTGAGTCAGTTACTATGTTGAGATGTTCTGTTGGGAACAGTCCGCACTCTAGTGCTACGGCCGTTGCTTCCAATTGTTGGACAGAAAGAGCACAGTCGGTCATTTTAACGCAATGCCATTCTCCTCCCGATTGCCATACTGCTGCCACCGTTGAAGTCACTGAGGATGCGTCTGTGAAGACTGTTGGTCCCGGTTGAGGACGGTCTGTGATCTTCCATGGAAGGTCGATGTTGACTATTGCCAGCATTTGAGTCCAGGGGGGCTTCGCGGCATAACAAAGTTCTCCACCAAATCCAACGAGAGCTATGGCCAGATACTCTGACATCGCTACTGATTGTGTTGAGAGCTGTTTGCGAAAGGGCAACCATATCCTGGCAGGTTCGATGCCTAGATGTCTTAGGGTGAGTTTTCTGCCTTTCATGATGAGATTACCGAGGCACTCGATTCCCAGAGAAAATGCACGTGACGGTCTTCCTAGGACTACCCATTGTATTGGTCGGGATTTTTCAGTGGGGCCCTGAGCTAGTGCTCCTACTCCCCCTTTTTCTGTGAAGTGCACATACAGATCAAGCGGTATACCTGGGTTCCACCTAGCGAGCGTACTCGATGACATCTGCTGCTCGACAAAGTTGAGAGAGTTCATTGCTTCTATCGTTAGGGTTTTTTGTTCCCATGGGTTCTTTCCTTTCAAAAGATCATACAGAGGAGCCGTGACCTCAGGAGGGATCAGAACGATATTACGGAGCCATTGCAAGGATCCCACTAACTTCTGCATATCATGAAGTGTCTTAATGTTCCGATGGATCTTTATTTGAGCGGGAGTTGCATAAGAACTTGTGATCCCCACTCCCAAAAAACTTACACATGGTCCTCTTTTAATTTTTGCATTTGCGATTTCGAACCCGTTCACTTTCAAAGTATCTGAAACCGTTAACATCAGCTGGTCCACCTGATTTCCTGATGGTGCAGCAATTAAAATATCATCCATATATTGAATGATAGTCGCAGTTGGGTTAGTGGTTCGGACCGGTGCTAATGCTCGATCCACTGCGATCTGGCAGATAGTAGGTGAGTTGACCATACCTTGAGGTAGCACTTTCCACTGGAAGCGTAGGTTAGGGTGTTGGCTCTTTGGAAACACGACTGAAAAAGCAAACCGTTCTTTGTCCTCGTCGTGCAGGGGTATCGAAAAGAAACAGTCCTTAATATCAAGGACAGCACAAGGTTGTCCCTCGGGTATCATAGAGTTCATAGGCAACAATGTTTGGACAGGGCCCATAGGTTGGATTATCTTGTTTACTTCACACAGGTCATGAAGGAGACGGAACCCCTTGCCGGTTCATTTGAGTATTACAAAAACTGGAGTGTTTCATGGACTAGTGGAGGGCTCTATGTGACCTTTCTGTAGCTCACGGTCAATCAGCCCAAGAAGAGCATCCATTTGAGGCTTTGATAGGGGCCACTGCTCGACCCAAACTGGGTTAGATGATTTCCATTTCAATCTGATTGGTGGAGGTGGGTGCACAGCAGTGGCCCTTAAAATAAATTTGTCACCCTGG
The DNA here is from genome assembly GCA_033558185.1 of Dromococcyx pavoninus. Classification (NCBI taxonomy): domain Eukaryota; kingdom Metazoa; phylum Chordata; class Aves; order Cuculiformes; family Neomorphidae; genus Dromococcyx; species Dromococcyx pavoninus. The sequence continues at coordinate 638,824 of JAUMJL010000046.1, forward strand.
CTTTTAACAGAGCTAAAGCGTCCCTTCCCAACAGGGGTGGGACTCCTGATATGATATATGGAAAAAGGGTGATGTTTTTTTCTGGTCCTTCGTCAGTGTGAAGCGTGATTGCTATCAATCGAGCACTCTTCCGAGCTCGTGTTAATCCTCCAACCCTACCCACCATGGGGGCATCTTCTAATTTCCAGCGTGGGGGCCAATACGTATCAGGAATGACTGTAACATCTGCTCCAGTGTCAATTAAAAATGGAACGCTAATTGTGGTATCATTTGAGGTATTATAGAGGGAACAGATTCCCCACACCACTGGTGGGTTATCGCACTTTATTGCCAGGGCTACCCTGGGGTCTTACCCCCAAGAGGTGGTTCCTGCTGTCCCTGAGACAGAGGTGGATTCGGCTGGACCGTTGGTTGGACTGTGTAATTGGCTGCTTGTTGAGGGGGCAGTGGGTTCGGAAGCGCCCCCTCCCCCCATCCAGGGTTGACATAGTCGGGCCGTCTTGTGTTCCAAGTGGGAGAGGGCTGTACACGGCCTGGGTGCCCTCTCCCCTTCCTGCTTCCCCGAGACTTAGATTTGCATTCCCTAGTATGATGTCCTTTCTTTCCACAGGCCCAGCATGGTCCTCTGAATCTTTTTGGGGGGGGGGGGGTGTGAATTCCCTGATTGGGGGCAATTTACCACCACATGGCCTGTCTGGCCGCATTTAAGACATGTCATTATGTTAGCTATTCCAGTGCGGACAGCCACCTGGATCTGGACCAAATGCTCTTCATTTGCGACATGCTTAATCATGTCTGCAATACTTGATCCTGCTGGTAGTGATCGTAGGACTTCTTTGGTTTTTGCATTACACTGCTGATATAAGCAGTCTGCAACAACTGGACCTTTTGCCTCTGGAGGCAAAGATGAGGAGTCAACTGCTGCTTGGAGGCGATCTACAAATTGTGTAAAACTCTCACTTTCATTTTGCTTTACTGTGGACCATGGCGACGGCTTAGCAATAACTCTAGAGGCTGTGCGAATGGCTTCTCTAGCTGTACGAGTAGTTGCCATAACTTCATGGGATCGCAAGACCTGGGCTTGTGCCTGAGGGGTTATCATGGTTGAATCTGTCCCCATTAGTTGTTGCAGGCTAGAGCCATGCAGTGGGTGATCTGCCCCAGTTACCTGAGCTTGTTGCTTTGTACAGGTGTCCTACCATTCTTGTTTAAAAACTATCATTCCTGCCCCATCAGAAATTAATCTACAATTTTGTTTTATATCAAATGGGAGCATGTCATCTCCCCCAAAAATCCCATCTATGAGGGTGGAGACCATGGCAGAATGAAGTCCTTTGTCCACAATTGCTTTAACAATCGCTTGTATATCCTTAGGGTTTATCAGCGAGTGGACCCTTTGTCCCCCATCCCTCACCCACACCGGGAACGCTAGCGTGGCTGCTGGAGTCCAATCGGCACACGCAATCTTTATTTTTCTCCAGTCCGTGAGAGGGATTTCCTTCCCCTGCGATCCCTTTTCATTCCGGATGAAAATATTTTGGCTCTTAATTTTATCTATTTCTATTTCGTCCTCCTCCGAATCTAACTCGATTTCAAACCTCTCGTTCCAGCTGTTGTCTGACTCGGGACTGGAAATCGACTGACTGGTCACTTCCAGGCTCCGGTACTTTTTTGTCGGACTCCGGCCCCGCCCACTTCCCCCTCTCTGGACTCGCCCCGCCTTCTGCTCGGGGGTGTGTGTGTGTGTGTGTGTGTGTGTGTGTTTGCATTATGGAGGCATTTCTTAAGATGGCCATTCTCATTTGCCGCTCCTCGCCCCTCACAAACACCTCCCTTTCCTTCTTTGTCGCACCTATCATTTTTCTTCTTTTCGTTCTCCTCCCCTTCCTGCCTGTACGCGCATGGTATTTCTAGCATTTGCACCCTTTTCCCGCCGTTAGTATCTTCGTCCCGCCTTCTTTCCTGCCACTCGAAGCCATCTTGGGGCGCATAGGGCAGTAGACTTACCAGGATATCCTATGACTCTGATTCCTCCGCGACTTGCTTAGCGTCCTCAAGTAAGCCGCCCCAGAAGGATTTCGCTTGCTCCTGTTTCTCCGTAAGAGAGACGGGGTTCGGGGATTGAGGGGATGTATCACCCTCTGGCTGATCTTCAGGACCAGCAGAATCATCATCATCTGCGGGGTACAGAGTCTGTGTGGCTGCCCCGACTCCCAATTTCGGGGTGACCATCAAGCAGTCTCTTGTTGCCACCCAGGTCTCCTGCTCTTGGATAGCCTTTTGCAGGGCCTGCACAACTTTCCCCCAAGCCTTTAGGCGTTTCCCACAGCCGGAAAACATCATTTCCTTGGCTAAAGCTTTAGTACACTTATCCCACACTTCAGGGTGGAGAATATCCACTGGCCGGTCAATGACCCCCATTTGTGAAAGTCTCGCAACGGCAAGAGTAAAATCTTTGGAGTTACAATCAATACCCCACTGCTTATGTAATTGAGATACGACCTGCACAAGGGTTTTCATCCTCCCTGTTGGTCTGGGAGCATCCTCCCCACCGGGCTGGTCCTACCGGTCCGGCCGCCGTTCACTCGACCAGGTGATTTTCCCGGATTCTTTTCTTTTTCCCGGGTTCGTTCTCTCGGGTTTGTTCTCTTTAGTTCCCGGGTTTCGGCACCACTTGTTGCCTTCAGTGAAGGCGTGGAAACCTGGTTCAGGTTTGGCTTAGCGACCAAACTCTGGTCGGTCGGTCCATCTGCACACAGACACCAATGTGGTTGATGGCAAAATGGCTGTTTATTGATAGATAACACAGGTTTATATAGCTGAGGTTTACAACGTCACTTCTGCCTGCTTACATCGTGAGCTAAACCTATTGGCTACTGGTTACATCATGGACTAAACCTTATTGGCTACTGGGAGAGGGGCCCTCATCTTTCCATACAACACGATATCTTCCAGCCGCCAGACCCTAGCTACCAACACAAACCATCTCTCTTTCTACCACTGTCTTCTACTTCTGTACAGTCCATTAGAGAGGTCCCCTAGTGGGGTTATGGAGAAAGACTTCAAAGACCTTCATAATAAAAATGATATTTTATTTTCAGGGATGCCGTTTAGAATTTTCCAGCTCAGAGAAGAGGTGATGGCAGCATTGTCTGGTTGGAATTGATCCAGGGCCCCTCCTAAGGAGACCTGGACTTATCAGAGAAGCTGTCCCTTGAGATCTGACCAAGTATGGAAAAGCTTGCTCCTCATCTTCCCAACCCCATCATTGCCCTCATCGCACACCTGGGGCTCTCATCCCTTTTCTTTACATCACACTTCTCCTCTGCCCTCTGCAGCTGGAGGTTCCAGCCTCTTCATCCCCGTTCCCCCTGCTTTCCTTGGAGACCCAGCTGCACAAAGGCACAGAAGGATTGCTCTGAGTTTGAACAAACAACAGAAACCAGAAAAGACTCACAATTAAAATAAACCCCACTCCTCCACTGTGTGCCCAGGACAAACTGCAACCCATGAGGGTCACCTTCCACAAGGCAGAACCATGCAAGAAATGCCTTAGACAGAAAGGAAATTACGAAATAACCACCATTAAAAGGTTGGCTGGAGGCAGAATCAAACAGAGTCAGGCCAGTTTTGAAATCCCTGAGGCTCAAAGCAGTCACTGGGAGGTTGGGAGGTTCCTGAGTGATCAAAGATTGAGGGGAAGGGACATGGAGAGAGCAACTGCCAGAGTTTCTGTGCAGATGGGCGGCTGGAAAGGGGCCTTTAGACATTGTCAGGTGAGTCAGGAGAGGTGGAAATGGGTGAGAGATGGGGGAGAATAAATACATGGCCTGACAGAGAGAGCACTGACAATGGAAATGTAGTGGAAGGCCAACTGCTCTCCTCTTGCTATCAAAGTCCATTGTCACAGTTCCTCACTGTGGTCTCATGGGAAACACTGACATGTTATGGAAAATATTCCATGGTTTCAGATGATGAGGCCGTGCTCACCCTTTTAAACCCATGCCCAGAAGTCTGAGGGTTCCACGCTGAGCTCTGCTGTCTCAACATAAGCACCCAGTGCTGCCTCTAGAGGAGCCGGGGTCTCTGCAGCCCATGCCTGGGATGGGTAGCTGGCACAGAGCGCCTGCTGGAGACCAGAGCCCCTTGGGAGCTGCAGCTGGAACCTGGGCAGAGGGTCCCAGGCACCTACTCTGGCACCATCATGGCATCCCACCCTGATTTATGAACACTTTCCTTTGCAAACAAAGGCAGCATAAGGAATCCCCCTGAGATCAGGACGTTAAACCTGCTACTGACTCCGCAGCTGAAAATCCCATCCCCAGAGAGCCTGGCAACAAGAACAAGAGGACAGCAGCAAGAACACAGTCAAGGGAAGAAATGAGGAGAAAGAGAGTGAGGATCTGGCAGGGAGAGGCCAGGGCAGAGGCAGCCGGACACACAGACAGTGTTGCCCTTCTCCAGCTGTGCACGGCCCCTTCCAGACACCAACAGTGCTGGGCAGTTGTTCTCAGCCTCTGTGCTCTGGTAGAGGGCAAGGGAACTGTTGCTGCACAGAAGGTGGTGCAGCCTTGGAGCCCAGAGCCCTGAGGGAAGAGACTTTGCTGGGTGGGAGAGGAGGCCAGGGGCTGTCTCAGAGGAAGGGTCTGCACTGGGGGGGGGGATCACTCAGATCTTTCTGAATTCTTCCTCTTACAAAAACACTGGCTTAAATTTCCTTTATTCTCTGATCCTATTCATGCTCCTGGAGATTTCCCTCCATGGATGTGCTTTCCTGTCCCATGTCATTCCTTGTAAGCTCTCTGAGACCCAATTCCAAACTCTGTGCACTCACCTGTATAAACCCGCCTGTTTGCAGGGCTCTGACTGGGCGCGTGTTCCTGTTTGCAGGTAGAAAAGTGCATGACAGGTCAAGCTTGATGCGTCCAGCAGAGATGATGCTGGTGCTGTCCATAGGCAGAGGAGCAGCTGGAGACAGTTTAGGAGGCTCCTATCAGATTTCTTGGTCACTCAAAATTACAGCTCACAAGTCTCAGTGATTTGTTCAAGCATAAGAGCCAGTTTTCCATTTCTGCCCCAAAATTTCCAAAGAGTAGGAAACTGAAAAGACAGACTCAGTAAATGTGCTTTTCTTTACTGTAATCTCTGCCATGATCTTCCCCTTGAAATGTCCCCTCGAAAACATCCAGGGCCCTGTCCTGTCCTACCCTGCCCTGCCCTGCTGGCGGTCACTCCTTCCACCCACAGCTTCTCCCCACAGCCCATGGGGAGCTTCCCAGGCTGGCTGAGCACTGTCCCTTGCAGTGTCCCTGCCCTGGCACACAGACCCTGGGCTGCAGGGTCCCTGCTCTCAAGGACAGCCCGGGGCTTCCCTGCCTGCTCACCCATCTCCACATCCTGCAGCCATGTTTTGGAGGAGAAGGTGTTGTGTCCTGTTCTTCTCATGGTGCTGCAGGGATTCTCTGCTTTGTAGCACATCCTTGTTCCTACACTAGAGAAGCTGTGAGTTTCTCCTGGCAGATGTCCATGAGTTCTGGGCTTTGCCAGCTTTAGCAGATACCTCCAGGAATTACAAATACATTGCACTTCATGCAGAGACTCGCCACGTCAAAGGCTGAGACTGTTTCTCTCCCCGTGAGCTCTCAACATCCTCCATCCCCAAAGTGCCTTTTAAGCGCTCTCTGCCTGAGCAGAGCTGTCTCCCTGCAGCACTGCCCTGTTGCCAGGATCTCTGTCTGTCTCAAGAGACCAGCCCCGCTCAGCAGCAGAAGACCAGCCTAAGGCAGCCCTTTTTCTTCCCCCTCTGGACTCCCTCAAGGTCCCCTGGGGCTGCATGGAACCTGCTGTGAAATACGCTGAAGGAATCCCAGGTGTTCCCTCCCTCAGAAGAGACACTTCTTGCCTGCAGTGCCCACACTACCCTTCACTGCAGTGTGAGGGAGAAGGATGCACGTCCCAGGGAGGCAATGAGAGAAATAGTGGGACTGGGGAGGTGAAGAGCAAGACTATCCATGCAGTGTCAGACCTTTCCATGCTGCCCAGACGTCCTGAGGAGACACCCTGCATCAATGTCCATTGGAGAATGGTTTTGTTACCCCTTTTCTGAAATGAAAAGTTATGAAATATAAACTGTAATTAAAAAATATATTTTTAGGTGTACTTCGAATTCTTCCTCTTTAACCCCACTGAGAAATGACAATAAAGATATAAGAAATGCTTCTTCAAGTATATTAACAACAACAGGAGAACCAAGGAGACTATATCTCTTTGCTGGATGCAAGGGGAACGGTAGTAACAAAGGATGAGGACATGGCAGAGGTACTTAACACCTTCTTTTCCTCGGTCTTTAAAAGTGAAGTAAGATGTTCTCTGTGCTCCAAGCCTCCTGAGCCAGAAGACTGTGAAGGTGAACTCTCAATGTTCTAAGAAGACATGGTTAGAGATCTGCTCAGCCAATTAGACGTCCACAAGTCTATGGGGCTGGATGGGATCCACACAGGGGTATTAAGGGAGCTGGCAGATATCTTTGTCAAACCCCTTTCCCTCATCTCCCATCAGTCCTGACTGACTGGGGAAGTGCCACTTGACTGGAGACTGGCAAACTTAACTCCCATTTACAAAATGGGTTGGAGGTGGGACCTGGAGAATTATAGGCCTCTCAGCTTGACCTTTGTACTAGGGTAGGTCATGGAGCAGATCATCTTGAGTGCTATCGCACAGCACATGCAGGACAGCCAGGCTATCAGACCCAAGGGTTTATGAAAGGCAGATCCTTCCAGACCAACCTGATCTCCTTCTATGACAAGGTATGCCTGTTAATGGATGAGGGAAAGGCTGTGGATGTGCTGTACCTGGACTTTTCCAAAGCCTTTGATACCATTTCTCACAGTATTCTGATTGAGAAACTGGCTGTCATTGACCTGGATGGGTCCAGCCTCTGCTGGGTAAAAAACTGACTGGATGACCAGGCCCAAGGGTGGTGGGGAATTGAGTTAAATCCAGTTGGAGATCGGTCACGAGTGGTGTTCTGTTGGGTCCAGTCCTGTCCATATCTTTATCTATGATCTGGATGAAGGCATCAAGTACACCCTTAGCAAGTTTGCAGATGACACCAAGCTGGGTAGCAGTGTCGATCTCCTTGAAGGAAGAGAGGTTCTGCAGAAGGATCTGTAAAGGCTGGATCCATGGACTGAAACCAACGGGATGAGGTTTAACAAGACCAAATGCTGAGTCCTGCACTTGGGACACAACAACCCTCTGCAGCATTACAGGATTGGGGAAGAATGGCTGGAGAGTTGCCTGGCAGAGAAGGACAGTGGGGTGTTGGTTTCTACTGGCTGAACATGATCCAGCAGTGGCCCAGGTGGCCAAGAAAGCCAATGGCATCTTGGCCTCTATCATAAATAGTGTGGCCAGCAGGGCAAGGGAGGTGATTGATTGTGTCCCTGTACTCGGCACTTGTGAGGCCAAGCCTGGAGTGCTGGGTTCCTGGATAAACTGGTAGCCTATGGCTTGGACAGGTGCACTCTCAGCTGGGTTAAGAACTGGCTGGATGGCCAGGCTCAGAGAGTGCCAGTGAATGGGGCTGCGTCCAGCTGGTGGCCGGTCACCAGTGGTGTCCCTCAGGGATCAGGGTTGGGTCCAGTTCTGTTTAACATCTTCATCGAAGATTTAGATGAGGGGATTGAGTCCATCATAAGTAAATTTGCAGATGACACCAACTTGGGAGGGAGTGTCGACCTGCCGGAAGGCAGGAGGGCTCTGCAGAGGGACCTTGATAGGCTGGAGAGATGGGCTGAATCCAATGGGATGTAGTTCAACAAGGCCAAGTGCCGGGTCCTGCACTTTGGCCACAACAACCCCATGCAGCGCTACAGGCTGGGGACAGAGTGGCTGGAGAGCAGTCAGGTGGAAAGGGACCTGGGGATACTGATTGACAGGCGGCTAACATGAGCCAGCAGTGTGCCCAAGTGGTCAAGAAGGCCAATGGCATCTTGGCCTATAGCAAGCCAGCAGGACGAGGGAAGTGATCCTTCCCCTGTACTCGGCATTGGTGAGGCCACACCTTGAGTATTGTGTTCAGTTCTGGGCCCCTCAGTTCAAGAAAGATATTGAGGTGCTGAAGCAGGTCCAGAGAATAGCAACAAAACTGATGAAGGGACTTGAGCACAAGTCCTACGAAGAGAGGCTGAAGGAGCTGGGGTTGTTTAGCCTGGAGAAGAGGAGGCTTAGGGGTGACCTCATCGCTCTCTACAACTATCTGAAAGGAGGTTGTAGACAGGTGGGTGTGGGACTCTTCTCCCAGGCAACCAGCAACAGAACAAGAAGGCATGAGCTTAGACTCTGCCAGGGAAGGTTTAGGTTGGCTATCAGAAAAAAGTTCTCCACAGAATGAGTAAGCAGGCACTGGAATGGCCTGCCCGAAGAGGTGGTGGATTCACCATCCCTGGAGGTTTTTAAAATAAGACTGGATGTGGCACTTAGTGCCGTGATCTAGTAGTCATGATAGCGTTGGATTAAGGGTTGGACTTGATGATCTTGGAGGTCTCTTCCAACCCAGATAATTCTATGATTCTATGATTCAGTTTTGGGCCCCTTGGTACAAGAAGACATTGAGGGGCTGGAGCGTGTCCAGAGATGGGGATGAGGCTGGGGAATGGGGTTGGAGAACAAGTCCTATGAGGAACGGCTGAGGGAACTGAGGTTGTTTATCTCAGAGAAGAGAAGGCTGAGGGGAGACCTCATCACAGTCTACAACTGCCTGAAAGGAGGCTGTGGCAGAACGACAGTTGGTCCCTTCTCCTAAGTGACAGGTAGTGGGGCAAGAGGAAATGGCCTCAAGTTGCACCAGGGGAGCTTCAGACTGGACATCAGGAAAAATTTCTTCACTGACAGGGTTGTCAGGCACTGGCAGAGGCTGCTCAAGGGGTGCTGGAGTCACCATCTCTGGAGGTATTTAACAGGCGGGTGGATGAGTTTCTCAGTGGTTTAGTAAGGGGACAGATACAGTTGGACCTAATGATGGCAGAGGTATTTTCCAACCAAATGATTCTATTAGTCTATGAAATAAAGCAAGCTGATTTCTGAAATTCCAACACCAATCTTTAGAGAGTTGATTTGCCAGCATTTTCAGTGTCACTGTGACAGTGCTGAGGGTGCTGCTCTGTGATCCTATGGTTGAAAGCTGCTGGCAAGAACCATTTGCTTCACCTCTTTCCCTCCTCAGTTGTGGTTCCTGAGGACTTTGTGGCTCCCTGCTTGCAAATCCCAATTCAGCAGCAGGAGCTCAGCATGGCAAGCAGTACTTGTGGAGCTCCTTGAGAAACTGGGACAAACTAGAGGAGTTTCCTGAGAGGGCCTGGGGGTGATGATTTGAGGAATCAGACTCCATAACTCGCTAAGAGTTATAAACAAGGTATGTTTATTTGCCGGTGGGCTAGAGTCTGGTTGATGCCAAAACCCCTGGACCCCAAAGAAAGGACAGGTCAGAATTTATTGCTTAAAGACACACATATTCATTACATTTCTGAGATTAGACCGGGTTATGTTAATCGGTTCCAAGAAATCACTACCATGTGTCCCCTTGTAGTGGGTTGGCTTTTGGATTTTTTTAGGCCTTCCTTAGCAATAGGGGTCAGAAATCTACAGAAGAATTCCATATCTTCCTTTAACATAACACAACATATAAATAAGTGTAGATAAGAGAATTTGCTCTCTTCTCTTCTGGTGAGGCTTGGGAGCTGTAGGTCCCTTGCGCTGGTCTTGTCTGGATGTGAGACCTGTGGTGACTACTGTTGTCTGCCCATGCATGGGGGGAGAGTGCTGGGTTGTATTTGGCTGTCCTGCTTTCCTCAGGGAAAGCGGTGAGATATTGTTAGTTCTTTATTTTGTTAGTTACCAGGGTATTAAATTGTTCATACCTGTTTTGGTTTTGTTCCTTTTTTTCCCTTTTTTTTCTCGTTTTCCTTTCCTTTCTTCCCTTTCTTGGGAGTTTTGCATAATGTCCTTGCTCTGTGTGGCTATGTGTATGCAAAAATACATACATATTTAGTTTGATTTCAGTTTTTCTTCTTTTCTATATAATGGGGGGAAGTTTTGGGAAATTTTTTCACTGAACGTTGGAAAGGTTGATGGGAAGTCAGCTCAGACTTGCTCAGATTTTGATAGCAGAGGATGGTTACGATCGGGTAAGCTTGGTTTGTTTAGAAAATCGTTGTCCAGGAAGACAGCCAAGCTCGGTTTTATTTTGTAAAAAAGCCTATTGCTTTGAGAACAGGGTCCGGGAAGATAGACAGAGTCTCAGAAGACTTTGTAGACAAAGCACAACTTTGTCTACGAAACAACTACCGGGAAAGCAGCCAAGAAAGCTTTCTTTATATAAATAAGAGGGGTTTTAGGATCAAATAAAGAATAACAACACTGGCTTTTTTACTAATTCCTTTTATGAGTCTAGCTGGTTTTATGCCTCTCTCAGGATATCCTGTTGAGGACCATTACTGTTCAAATGGATGGAACAGTTGGCTTCCATTCCTTAATTTTTTGACATTGACGACCTAATAGCCAGTCTTGATAATGGTGACATTCAAGATTTGGTAGCAAGGCTCCTAAGATCAGCTCTAACCCATACCTAAATTGTTTATCGATAATGATACTAGTGGTGAAAGCATTGAAAATACTACTTAAAATTGGAAAGGTGGTGCTGCATTGGTTCCATTGTTGTAAGAAAGGCCAAACCTCGAAAGGAATCACTGGAGCTTTGGGAAGGAGCTTGGAAAGGCCAGTCTTTGGATGGCAGGGAGTACGGTTGAATTTGGGTAAACTGATTGGATGTGTGACACCTCCCATTACTTGATGAGATGACAAGTTGTTTAAGGGAAAGTGTCTTTCATGTGAAGCCCCAAACATGTGATTCTTTGCTTCGTACTGAGGCTTGCCTAAGGCTTAGTCAGCTCTTGTAAGTCACTCTCAGAAGGTTAAGGTCGAGACAGAAACCCAGACCATGCCACCTGACACCAGTAATGTCCCTATTGGGCCCATGCATGAAATCAAGTTCCAAACACATCTTGAAGTCAGAGCCATCTCTACTAAGTCCACTAGAACTGAGACTCAAGTTAAAAAACAGAAAGTCAATGTTGCCCTTATAAAGAAAAAGAAGACGTTGGTAAGGGAGGCAGTAAAAATTACAGGCCCATATCCGTGACTGGAAAGCATGGAAGAAGAAGAAGAAAGAGAAGAAGAAGAAGAAGAAGGAGCAGAAGGACCATCTAATCCACGCAGTCAGTAGCAGACGAAGGAGTGCCTCTGAACAAGGAAGAAGTGGCTGTGACAGAGGAAGGAGCGACTACAAGAAAGGAAGGAGTGACTTCCAGAGAGGACGAAACAATTGCAAGAGACACGGTGTGCCCAAAAGAGCTAGGGGTGCATTCAAAGAAAGTGGGGTGGTATGAAGAAGAAAGAAGGCAACAGTACAAACAACCTGTGGCATATTGTCGCTTGATGATTTATATCCTGACTACACATTCAGTGTTTCAGAAGATGCAAAGAGTAGGCAAAAGCGTTCCCCTCAACCTGAGGGAGAATTATCCCTACCCCTCCAGACCCAACCTCCTATTGTAGATGTGGATGATTGGATGAGGCCCTTATCTTGGCACCCAAAAGACTACTTGCTATCTCTACCTACTGGGTATGGTGAACAATGTATAAGTCCATCTCCATGGTGTGAACGACATAGAAATCCATCTCCACAGCACGCTCGGTCCCCACATCCTCGTGAGAGTTACAGAGAGGAGGTGGGAGCAGTTCTGCGTAAGACAGGAAGAGTACAAAGGGAAGTGAAAAAGATTCTATGTGGGAGAGATAGACAAGACATAATGCGAGAAAGTGAAATCACATGCCGAGAGATTTACCAAGAGATTACAGTTGCTTGCCTGGTGAATGAATTCTTACCTGGCTGGTGCGATGCTGGGACAATGGGGTTAAAATTCACGTGATTAAAGGTCATGAAGCACAACAATTATGATCTCTTGCCCAAGATACTGTGATAGAAAAAGAAATGCGTATGGAGAGAATGGCGTCCAGTCTTTGGATTCGAATCCCCCATGCTGTGAGAGCAAGATACCTATTTAAGGAATACGTGACGAGCTCTCCAAGAAAGTGGAATACTGTGCAAAAAGGCAGCCAATACCTATGGGAATTAGTCATGTTGGAGGCAATCTGTTCTAATCCAGATGATCATGGCATCCAAATCCAGAAGTGTCCCCTGCATGCAGCCCATGTGAAAAAAAGGTAATTAAAGGTGCCCCTAAATCATATACCTACTACTTGACAAGCCCATATCATCCAAGGATGGATGAACCAAGCGTGGATGTCATGTGTTCTTGCATAAGGAGCATCGCAGAAAATCTGGGAGACTCCTCCAATTCCCTACACCGACCCACCTATGATAGGCAAAGAAGAGAAAGAGAATATGAATACTCCAGATAAGAGGACAATCCTAGAGACAGAGATGACAGACGTTACAGAGATTACAGACAAAGACCAATGGAATGATCATGGCCGGATCAACCAAGACAACCTCGACCTAGACCTCAGTCTCAGTCTCGGTCTCGCTTGTGATCTCCACCATTCCCACGTCGAGGGAAAGAAAACCCTAAGCATCAGTCATGTAGCCAACTATCAGCATACCTATATAGCAAGGGAAAGAACATGAAGAAGTGGGGTGGCCAACCCATATCCAAGCTCGAAGATAGAGTGAGGGAGCTGAAACAGAAGGACACTGAGAAGAAAGTTGCCTACGTGGTAGATACAGAATTTTTTGAATAATAACTACAGTCACGGAAAAATAAGAAGATGGATGAGGAAGACTTTTGAAAATCTCTTACTCTAGTGGCCTGAGAGGGTCAGCTAGAGATTTGGGCCAAGATAGCAGTCCCTCCTGAAAGGGTTGGACGTTCTCAAAATGATCCTTAGCAAATAAGTAATTTTCCATGGATATGTGACTAACAGAAGAGAAACATAATAAAAGAAACCAGCTGTGTTTTAAGTTAGTAAATATAATGTTCTTTTAACTTTTTTACTCTGTGTTGATCGTACTGTTCCCATGAGAAAAATGTTGTTATTAATAGTACATGATAAGCTTAAGCCAGAACTTCCTTAACCGTGTGTATAAATATCATCACATTGAATAAACGTTGCTATTTGCCACCAGAGCGGTAGCCCGCCTGTTTGTAAGGTGATCAAGTGAGCTGGTCTCTGTCAGATGGAGATCTGCCTCCACGATGACAAAAAAGCCTCTAAGAAATGAAAGTCAAAGTGTAACGATGAACGCTCTGATCAAGACCAATAAAGGCGCCCTGCCTTCTGCCAGGAGGAGGAGAGGAACTAAGAAGACAGTCGGGTTTACTGGGCTCGTTGGCCTGGCACATCAGATCCTCAGAGGTACCGAGCTTTGATAGGTACTGGTGCCCAGTGTACTTTAATGCCATCGGCGCATAAGAGTATAGAGACTGTTTCTATTTCTGGAGTGACAGGAGGGTCTCAGGAGTTGTCAGTGGTAGAGGCCAACATAAGCTTGAGAGGACATCAACGGGAAAAGCATTCCTGTGTGACGAGGCCAGAAACCCCTTGCATTCTCGGTATGGACTACCTAAGAAGAAGATACTTCAAGAACCCATGGGCGTACAGGTGGGCTTTTGGTGTAGCCACGGTGATTGAAGAGGAGTCCAAGCGATTGTCTGCCTTCCTGGCCTCTCAGAAGACCCTTCCATAGAGGAATTACTGCGAGTAAAATGTCAAGAAGTGCCAATAGCTATTACAACCGTAAAACAGCAACAGTATCGGACGAATCGAGATGCTGTGATCTCCATCCATAAGATGATTCGGAAGCTGGAGAGCCAAGGGGTGATCAGCAGAACCCATTCACTCTTCAATAGCCGTATCTGGCGTGTATGTACATCTGATGGAGAATGGAGATTGAGTGTGGACTATTGTGGCTTAAACGAAGTCACATTGCCATTGAATGTTGCAGTACCAGATATGTTGGAACTCCAGTACGAGCTGGAGTCCAAGACAGCGGAGTGGTGATGCCACTATCGACATTGCCAATGCATTATTCTCCATTCCTTTAGCGGTAGAGTGCAGGCCACAGTTTGTATTCACCTGGAGGAGCGTTCAGTACACCTGGAATCGACTGCCCCAGGAGTGGAGACACAGTCCAACCATCTGTCATGGACTAATTCAGGGCACACTAGCAAAAGGTAAGGCCCCAGAACATATCCAGGTTATCGATGACATTCTTGAATGGGGGGACACAGCAGAAGAAGTCTTCGACAAAGGACAGAAGGCGATCCAGGTTCTCCTCAAGGCCAGATTTGCCATCAAGAAGAGCAAGGTCAAGGGACCTGCAGAGAGTTCCAATTCCTAAGGTTGAAATAGCAAGATGAAAGGCGCCAGATTCCAACTGACGTCATCAATAAGATTGTAGAAATGGCTCCACCGACAAGAAAGAGGTCCAAGATTTTCTGGGAACCATAAGCTTCTGAAGGACGCACATCTCAGAATACAGCCAGATTGTGAGCCCTCTTTACTTTGTGACCTGTAAAAATAATGATTTCCAGTGGGGTCCTGAACAAGTTTCAGACAGATCAAACATGAAAGTGCACATGCCATGGTCTTGGACCAGTCAGGATGGGACAGGATGTAAAGAATGTACTCTATTCTGCAGCTGGAGATAAAGGCCCCTCCTAGAGCTTCTGGCAAAAGGTGCCTGGTGAGACACGAGGGTGACCAATGGGTTTCTGGAGCTGAAGCTAAGGAGGTTCTGAGGCCAATTACAGCCCAATGGAAAGAGAAGTCTTAGCAGCGTATGAAGGCATACGAGCAGCTTCAGAGGTGCACAGCTACATTTAGCAATGAAATCCATTTTCCTGTCAGGTCCCAAGCAGAAGGGCCTAAAAGATGTTAGTACAAAAGAAGTTTGCACTGCACGGCACCTAAAAACTTCTGAATATATTTCTCTTCCAACCCTCCCCCCCCCCGCCCCGCCCCAGTCTGAGCTCTTGTCTGCCTGGCTGCTCCTGGTCTCTAGGTGTTTACACCTACCGAGCCATGTGATGTGGGCTCTCCCTTCTCATGATTTCAGTTTCAATGTGTTTCACCAGGGCAGGCTGGGAGAGGAAAGCAAGAAATGCTGCAAAGGTTCATACCTTGTGGATGCTCTGAGGACATGGAGAGGGGGGGCGCATGGGCTTACGGATCAGTAACATTACAAAGGTCAGTGGTTGTGGCCTTTGTGATGTCATCCTCTGTGATGCGGATCTGTGTCCTATAAGAACTCTCTTCTCTCCAGAGTCAAACATACTCCGGCCTCACTGTTCAGGAGGATCTGGAGGAGACAGGTGGTCTCTCTGTTGGGAGTTGCCCGTGCCTTTGTCTTTTTGTAAGAAACGAAGCAGCTGCTGTTCAGCCGTCGCAGTTCCTGGTGCCAGTTTCAGGCGAGAGAAAACTCTGCTCTTATCCAGCGTAAGTCAGGGGTGTCCCCGTCTGCTTCTGTGCAGTCATTTCATGGAGTTGAATCTCCAAGGTGCAGTCTCCAGTTCTTTAGGGCTTTTCAGCTCCTGACCTTCTTCTGGCTTGAAGGCGGAGCCTGTGCTCCTGGTTCTTTTCCACATGGGGCATTTTCCGAGCCCAGGTGGTCTCCTTTTGCCTTACCTGAGGCAGCCGCCTTCTGAGCTCCTTCACCCCTATCGTATTTGTTGGCCGAGTGCTGCGTCGCTGACTCCATGGTTTGGAGGAGCCGTCCTGGCCTGACTGCTGAAGATCCGTTCCAGTTTTGCTTGCAGTTCATTTGCTCTGTGATCTTTCTGGATGGTCTTTAATTCCAGTGCTGATTTCCAGTGCTTTTGGGGTTTGGCAGTGTAACCACTGCAGTCTGGTGGTGGCGGAGGCAGGGACTGGCAGCACGCTCAATTCTGTCCCTGTGCAGTGTGGGGGCTCAGTCACAAGGGACTTGTCCTGGGTTGTCTTCTGGTGGAGCCCTGAAGCAGGCAGTCCCAAGGACAGACCTTCCTGGGTGTTGGGAGCCATGAAATTCTGGAGTGAGTTCTGGCCGACCTCTCCTCTTGGGCATTGGTAACGAATTCTCTGGCTGCTCTGGAAACCTCGTGTTGCAAACACGCCTGACCCTAGAAGGATGTGTCCAGTGAGGGTTGTTTGTCCTGGCCAGAGAAACAGGGTGGCTTTGAACTGCTCTGACACCCTGATGTGAACAAGGAGATTAAGGTGACTGTCCTTGGCTGTTTGTTTTTATGTTCAGAAGGTAAACAAGTGTGTGTATTCAGTCTTGTTCTCATCTGCCCACTCTTTGCCAGGAGTCTTCCACAAATCCAGTCAGGATACAGACTGGGAGAGCTGACCAACCACTGCTTTCCCCTTGCTGTCTTAATCCCATCCTAACCTCCTGCAGGGATTCCTTAACAAGCTGGGAAAAAATACTCCTGTCCCAGCTGCCACTCTCCAGCTGTGCCTTGATATCAGATGGGACCCTTAGACAGGATTCCAGCCACACCAGGAGGAAATGGAAGTTACTGGTTATGCAGGGTGTGAACCTGCAGTGTGTGAGATCTTACCTTCTCAGCTCTGAGTTTGGTGGGGGCTGGGGGCTGCTGGGGCTCTGAAGCACTCAGTGCTCCACTCTGGCTCTTCCTGATACAAGCTAAGCATCTCCATCTTAGAAATGTTTGGTCTGGTGGGCTTTGGGAAAGTGCTTTCCTCTGTTGGGCCCCCTGCTGTGCGGGGCAACTGTTGGGGCCGTTGGGGTGAATGAAATGTGCAGGGGATAAGAACAGAGCAGTCTGCCTCACCAGAAACTGCTGGCAGTGCAGAGATGGCAGTCGCGTTCATGGGAGTTTGAGGTGAGGCTCTGAGACAGCTCTTGGAGTGCTTCTGCATGGATTCCAGCAACGTGAGCGGGCGTCAGGGGAGCACTCACAGGAAGAAGGTGAAGTTGTTCTAAGGGTCAAGGTGAGCAGTGCCTGGGGACTCCTGGTCTCAGGTGAGGCTCTTGTGGTGTGCTCTGCTGGGGGAACAACCAGGGGAATGTCAAGAGTGGCTGGAAAACCAGCCTGTTGGTGCTACCGGAAATACCCAAAGGCATTTATGGAACTTTAGCCTTCCTGTTACCTTCCCTGTGACAGTTTGACCACGGTTCTGTTTCTCCTTCTAGGGATCTGCTCAGAATGTGTCAAAGCCTTTTCTGCCATCTCTGCATTTTCATCTGGGCTGTACCTGCAGCACTTGTACTTCTTGGCTGCTGGAAGATATACTCTCGCAGAGAGAAGGAGCTTGTGAAGAAGGAGGCCGACCTGGCCAGGCGAGAATATTTGTACCAGAAAAGGTGGCCAATATTCAAGCAGCAGCAAGAGGAGATGCAACTGAAGGAAATCTTCTTCCAGTTTGACCTGGAAAGCCTTCATAAAGCCCAGGAGCAGCTGGAAAGGGAAAAGGTGCAGTTACAGAGAGATCTGGAGAACTTCCGTACTGCCCAGAAGCAGATGGAATGGGAAAAGCTGCAGTATCAGCAGGTCATGGAGAACTTTCGTACTGCCCAGGAGCAGCAGAAGAAAAAGGTGCAGACCAAGGGGGACCTGGAGTAATACGCTGAAGCAGGACAGGAGCATGACCGTGTGCAGGTAAATGCTGCCAAGGATCAGAGTGCTGGGGAAGCCGTGCTCTCAAGGAATCCTGGGCCCTCCTGGGCCAGCTGTACATCAGCAGTGATTGACTGACACCAGACAGACTCCAGACAGGCAGAAGCTCTTGTTCCTGTCTCTTTCCTTGCACGGGATGTTTGGGGCTGTGTTTGCTGCACCTCCAGAGCTGCCAAGGCACTGTCAGTGCCCAGGGCTGGCAGGAGGAGGTTCCCATCGCCTGAGCTCTGCCCGCTGCTCTGTGCCCTGCCCGCTGCTCTGTGCCATGTGCTGGCAGACATCAGAGCAGAGGGGGTGGCAGTGTAGAGTACGTGACCAAGGCTGTGCCAGGAGGTCTGGGGAGGACTATTAGCACCCTTCCAGTATGGAAAGGGGCTACAGGAAAGCTGGGGAGGGGCTCTTGATCAGGGAGTACAGGGATAATAGGAGGTAGAATGGTTTTCAGTTGTAAGAGGGATGACTGAGAGGAGATCCGTGGCAGAAATATTTTCCTGTGGGGGTGGTGAGGCATTGCCCCATCTTGCCTGGGGACATCACGGATGCTGCATCCATGGAGGTGTTCAAGGCCAGGTTGGAATGGGCTTTGAGCACCTTGATGCAGTAAAAGGTAGACCTGACCATGGCAGGGCAGGTAACAGGATGGGCTTGGAGGTCCCTTTCAACCCAAACCATTCCACGAACATATACAAACCTGAGCATAGAGAAGTCTGTGGGACCTGATTAGATGCACCCTAGAGTCCTGAGGGAATTGGCTGATGTAGTTGCCAAGCCAATCTCTGTAATACTTGAAAAGTCATGGCAGTCTGGGGAAGTCCCTGGTGACTGGAAAGAGGACAACATTGAGTTCAATTTAAAAAAGGGTAGAAAGGAGTACCCCGGAAACAACCAGCCTATCAGGCTCACCTCTGTGCCTGGGAAGACCATGGAACAGACCCTTCTAAAGTCTATGCTGAAGTACATTGGGACAGGAAGGTGATTCGAGACAGCCAACACAGCTTCTGCAAGGGCAAGTCCTGCCTGACCAACCCCGTAGCTTTCTGTGATGTAGTGACTGCATCAGTCAACACAGGAAAAGCAATGGTTGTCAGCTGTCTGGGCTTTTGTCAAGCCATTGACACAGTGCCCCACAACATCCTTCTCTCTAAATGACACTAAACTGAGTGGAGCAGTGGTCACACCAGTAGGATTGGAGTTGGACAAGTTGAAGTGGGGCTGTGTGAACCTCATGAAGTTCAAGAAGGCCAAGTGCAAGGTCCTGCACCTGGGTCAGGACAACCCCCGGTATCAATACAGAATTGGGGATGATGTGATTCAGAGCAGCTGTGTGGAGAAGGACTTGGTGGTGCTGGTTGATGAGAAGCCGTTGGGTTGATGAACTGACAAATGTGCTCTTGCAGCCCAGGAGGGAAATGGTGCCTTGGGCTGCATCGAAAGAAGCATTGCCAGCAGGGCCAGAAAGGGGATTCTGTCCCTCTTCTCTACTCTGGTGAGACCCTAGCTGGAGTAATGTGTCCAGTTCTGGAATTCCTAGCATAAGAAGGATAGGGAACTGTTGGAACACGTCCAGAGAGCAGCTGCAAAGATGATGTGAGGGCTGGAGAACCTCTGCTGTGAGGACAGGCTGAGAGAGCTGGGGTTGTTCAGCCTGGAAAAGAAAAGGCTTGGAGAAGAACTTAGGGTGCCTGACCGTACCTGAAGGGGCTACAAGAAAGATGGGAAGGAACTTTTTAGAAGGGTCTGTAGTTATAGGACAGGGGGGAAATGGCTTTAAACCAGAAGGGGGGAGATTTAGATTATACATTAGCAAGATATTGTTCACAATGAGAGTGGTGAGGCCTTTGCACAGGTTGCCCAGGGAAGTTGTGTCTGCCCCATCCCTGCAGGTGTTCAAAGCCAGTTTGGATGAGGTCTTGAGCAACCTGGTCTAGTGGGAGGTGTTCCTTCCCATGGCAGGGGGTTGGAACTGCATGGGCTTTGGGGTCCTTTCCAACTGAATGTGGATATCTGTGGGTCACTCACATGCTGGCAGGAGGGGCTGTCCTGGGCTACAAGCCCATGGGTTTTGAGGTGCTGCCCATGCTGTGGTGTGTTGTTTGTCCCCTGTGACACACACGTGTCTCCTGTCACTGAAAAGAAGCCCTTGATCTGGGACAGCCCAGCTCCAGCCACCTGGTGTTCCTTGGGTGAAGGGACCGGCCACGGCCATAGCCAGCTCTCCAGGCCCATGGGGAAAGAGCAGATCCAACAGGGCTGGGAGGGCAGGAGTCTCCTGAGGCAGTCAGAGGGGAGCGGGGAGGGCTGGGTCCAAACAAGGAGCACCCCCAGAGCCCTTGCTGGCACATGGGGAGTTGCGGTGCTGAGCGCTGAGCACCACGTGGCCCATCCAGGTAGGTATGAGAAAGGTAGGGGTGAGTTGGGGATGAGTAAGGCTGGGAGGGTGATGCTGAACATGCGGACGGGGAGGTGCCTCAGTTTCCCCGGAGAGAGCTGGAGGGATGGGCAGCAGCCTGTGCTGGTGGACAAGGAAGGTATGGCTGGGACAGGCTAGCAGGAGGATCCTGTGGGTAGGAAAGGGACAGCAGGGTGTGCAGAACACCTACCGGAGGGGATGGTCCTGAACAACAGCGCCTGCCTCAGGGTGGGGGCCGGACACCATTCCTGGGTGTCTGTTGCTGGACAGGGCCCCTGATACCTGCCCCATCCTCGGCTGGCAGAGCTGCCCCAGGGGCTGCAGGAGGGTCACCTGAGTCTCTGACATTCCTGCTCTTCTGCCTCAACAGCCTCCTTCAAATGACAACTCTCACAGCAACCATGGATGATCCAGTCCCTCCAGACCCTCAGGGCTCTATGGCTCGTGCAGGATGTACCCCCCACCCCACAAGCCAGGCAGGATGTGCAGCAAGATCTGATGGGGCAAACGAGATTTATTTTTTTTGTTGTTGTTCTGTTCAAATCAATAAACTCTCTTTCCTGTTGTTCTTCTGGTAGTTTTATTTAAGCAAGATTTTTTGCAACCTGATCCCCCAGGCCCCCCTCCCAAGGGAAGGGCCATGGAGGGGTGGCATCACAGGGATGAGGGAGGCATCATCTCAGCTGACAGACCACTGAGAGACCATTGAGAGCTCAGATGGGAACCAGCAGTCCCTTCTGGTTATGTGGAGGGGTGTTCCCAGAAGGAATTGTGAGAGATTTAAATGCGGTGTAACGGAAAGCTCCACTCACTCGACAATGAGAACAGCTGTGACACCGGAAAGTCCCGTGGATTGTACACATGGTGAGGGGGGAAACAGGGCTTCCTAAGCCAGGGAGAAGTGTGACGCTACTGAGAGATCAGATGAGAACTGACAGCCCGTGCTGCTGACGTGGACGGGGCGTGCAAGGAACGATGGAAGATTTAAACGGCTCCCTAGAGAGAACTGTGACCCAGAGCACCTTGAACAGGAGCTTGCAAAGAATGCCGTGGCTCATCAGAGGGGCATGGCTGGGCAGTTTGCTAAGGCACTTCGCAAAGGCAGGGTGAGCAGGCAGAGTGAGCAAGGAGAGGGCACTAGACCTCAAACAGAAAAAAACCCCAGAAAACCATGGCGGCCAACTGCCAGAAAAATAAGAAACCTCCCAGCTCTGTTCCAACCATGCCTGTGGAACCTCCCAGACTGAACCCCAGCTGGGACACGCTGCCACCCACGTACCCAGTTGCAGGATGTGCCCCCCTTCTGCACTGGTATTGGATGCCAGTAGCGAAGTCGTGTGTTGGGGCTGCGCTCGGGTAGAGGAATTTCTGCGCTTGGTCACTGAACTCAGGGAGGAGATAACAAGGCTGAGGACCATCAGGAAAAGTGAGAGGGAGAATGACTGTCAGAATAACTTACTATACTCCCCACCACAGCCCCAACAGGCAGACAAGCCCCCTGTGAGGACCCCCCCATCCCATATCCACTCAACCAAGGTAAGTAATTTAGGAGATGGAGCAGAATGGCAACAGGTTTCTGCTCGTCGCAAGGGCCATCACAACCAGTGCATATCCCCTGTTACTAACAAGGCCCTGCAGGTTCCATTACAGAATAAATATGAAGATCTGAGAGTGGAGCTGACTCCCGGGGCCGAGAACTCTCACAGCCTGGAAATATTCCCCAGGTTAAGCAACACAAAAGCCAACATTTAAGACGACTTCTATAAAGAAGAAGAGGAGGGTCGTTGCCATTGGGGACTCCCTCTTGAATGGTATGGAGAGTCCAATGTGCAGACCAGACCCATTGCCTAGTGAAGTCTGTTGCCTACCTGGGGCCTTAGTTGGTGATGTGGCAAGACAACTTCCAAAACCTGTCAAGTCCACCCATTACTCATTTTCCTGGTGGGTTATAGTGAAAAGCTAACTAGAAACCTCAAATGATTAAAAAGGACTTCAGGACAAATGGTAAAGGGATCAGGTGTTCAGGTCGTATTCTCCTCTCTCATAGGGAATGGAGAGGGAAGGACTGGGAGGAGCCTGGTTCCGAACTTGGAGTGAAGAATAAAATTTTGTGTTCTTCAACAATGGGCTGGTTACACGTCAGGCTTAACGGCAAACGATGGAGCACACCTGTCCCATAAAGGCATAAGGACACTCCCAAGAAGTTGGTCGGACTACTGAAGAGGGATTCACACTAGATTGGAAGGGGGAGTGGGACATCAATGGGCTCAATAGATTAAATCATGGAAATGGCACCTCAGGCTCTGAGGGACAGTGTACTGGTGAGTCCCTGGTCTGCCACCTCAGTGGAAGTGGAGAACAGCACTCCAGGTGGCAGCCAGAGTTCAAAGGTTATCGGTGGGTTACTCAACACTTCTAGTAGACAGTCAGGACTCGAGCCTATTCCACTTAGGAGAGGGGTGGAAACAACAGCCCAACTGAAGTGCATTTACACCAATGCACGCAGCATGGGCAACAAACAAGGGGAGCTGGAAGCCATTGTAAGGCTGGAAAACTATGACATAATCGTCATCATGGAAACATGGTGGGATGATTCACACAAATGGAGTGCTGCCATCAATGGTTATGGACTCTTCAGGAGGGACAGGCTGGGAAAGAGAGGTGGTGGGGTTGCCCTCTGTGTTAGAGAAGGCTTTGATTGTGTAGAATTAAAACACTCTAACAATATGGTTGATTGCTTGTGGCTAAAAATCAGTGGAACGCACAGTAAATCAGACATAGTAGTGGGAGTCTGTTATAGGCTGCCCAGCCTGGATGAGAAAACCGATGAGCTCCTCTAAAAACAACTGGGAGAAGTCTTGTGATCGCTGGCCCTCATTCTTGTGGGGGACTTTGACCTTCCATATGACTGCTGGAAGTATAAAATAGCAGAATGGAAACAGTCTAGGAGGTTCATGGAGAGTATGAAAGATAACCTGATCTCCTTTTATGACCATGTGACTCGCCTGGTAGATGAGAGGAAGGCTGTGGATGTGGTATACCTGGACTTCAGCAAGGCCTTTGACACTGTCTCCCACAGTAGACTCCTAGAGAAGCTGGCAGCCCGTGGCTTAGATGGGAGCACTCTGTGCTAGGTTAGGAATTGGCTGGATGGCCGAGCCCAGAGAGTGGTGGTGAATGGTGTTTCATCCAGTTGGCGGCCGGTCACCAGTGCTGTCCCTCAGGGATCGGTGTTGGGTCCGGTCCTGTTTAATATCTTTATTGATGATCTGGATGAGGGGATTGAGTCCATCATCAGCAAGTTTGCAGATGATACCAAGCTGGGAGGAAGGGTTGATCTGTTACAGGGTAGGATGGCCCTACAGAGGGACCTGGACAGACTGGAGAGGTGGGCCGATTCCAATGGGATGATGTTTAATAAGTCCAAATGTTGGGTACTTCATTTTGGACGCAACAATCCCATGCAGAGCTACAGACTGGGAACAGAGTGGCTGGAGAGTAGTCAGGCAGAAAGGGACCTGGGAGTGCTGGTTGACAGGAAGCTCAACATGAGCCAGCAATGTGCCCAGGTGGTCGAGAAGGCCAATGGCATTCTGGTCTGCATCAGGAATAGTGTGGCGAGCAGGACCAGAGAAGCTATCGTCCCCCTGTACACGGCACTGGTCAGGCCTCATCTTGAATATTGTGTACAGTTCTGGGCCCCCCAGTTTGGGAAAGATGTCAGGATGCTGGAGTGTGTCCAGAGGAGGGCAACGAAGATTGTGAAGGGGCTGGAGCACAAGCCCTACGAGGAGCGACTGAGGGAGTTGGGGCTGTTTAGTCTGAAGAAGAGGAGGCTCAAGGGAGACCTCATTGCTCTCTACAACTACCTAAAAGGAGACTGTAGTCGGGCAGGGGTTGTTCTCTTCTCTCGGGGGACCAGCGACAGAACTAGAGGGCATGGACTCAAGCTTCGTCAGGGAAAGTTTAGTTTTGATGTTAGGAAAAAGTTCTTCACTGAAAGGGTGATTGGCCACTGGAATGTGCTGCCCAGGGAGGTGGTAGAGTCGCCGAACCTGGAGGTGTTCAAGGGGAGACTGGATGAGGCACTGAGTGCCATGATTTAGATGATGGTGTTAGTGTTGGTGTTAGTGTTGGATTATAGGTTGGACTCGATGGTCTCAGAGGTCCTTTCCAGCCTTATGATACTGTGATACTGTGATAACTTCCTGACACAATTGTAAGTGAACTGACAAGAGAAGGTGCCTGACTGGATCTGCTATTTGTGAACAGAGAGGGCCTTTGTGGGGAGGTGACTGTTGGAGGATGCCTGGGGCTAAGGGACCAAGCGATGATAGAATTCTCAGTTCTTGGAGAAGTAAGGAGGGGGTCAGCAGAACTGCCCCCCTTGGACTTCTGGAGGGCAGATTTCAAATTGTTTAGAAGGCTGCTTGATGAAGTTCAGTGGGAGGCAGTTCTAAATGAGAAAGGAGCCCAAGAGGGCTGGATGCTCCTCAAGAAGGAAATTGTGGCAGCACAAGAGCAGGACATCCCCGTGTGTCATAAAATGAGTACTCAGGGAAGAAAACCAGCTTGGCTTAACAGAGAGTTCTGTGTTGGTGTAAGGAAAAAGAGGAAAATATATGAGCTTTGGAAGAGGGGGCAGGCGTCCCAGGAGGACCGCAAGGAGCAGGTGAGATCATGTAGGCAAGAAAAGTAAGAATGGCTAAAGCCCAACTGGAACTCCATCTGGCCAGTTCAGTGAAAAACAATAAATAATGTTTCTTCAAGGATATTAAACAACAACAGTAGAACCAAGGAGAATCTCTCTCCTTTGCTGAATGCAAGGGGAATGGTAGTAACAAAGGATGAGGACAAGGCAGAGGTACTTAATGCCTTCTTTTCCTCAATTTTTAATAGTAAGGTACGATGTTCTCTGGGCTCCAATCTCCTGAGCGAAAAGACTGTGAAGGAGAACAGTCAGCGTTCCAAGAAAACTGGGTTAGAGACCTGCTCAGCCAACTAGACATACAGAAGTCTATGGGACTGGATGAGATACTCCCAGGGGTACAGAGCGAGCTGGCAGAGGTCCTTGCCAATTCCCTTTCCCTCATCTATCAGCTGTTCTGGTTGACTGGGGAAGTGCTACTTGACTGGAGACTAGCAAAGGTAGCTCCCTTTACAAAAACGGTCGGAGAAAAAATCTGGGGAACTCCAGAGCTCTCAGTCTGACCTCGGTACCAGGGAAGGTCATGGAGCAGATCATATTGAGTGCTATCAAACAGCACAGGCAGGACAGTCCAGTGATCAGACCCAGCCAAAAAGGGTATATTAAAGTCAGGTCCTGCCAGACCAACCTGATATCCTCTGCAGAATGATCTAGACAGGCTGGATCCATGGGCTGAGACCAACGGGATGATGTTTAACAAGACCGAATGCTGAGTCCTGCACCTGGGATGCAACAACCCTGTGCAGCGTTACAGACTGGGTTAAGAGTGGAAGGAAAACTGCCTGGGGGAGAAGGACCAGGGGGTACTGGTTGACAACCGGCTGCACATGAGCCAGCAGTGGCCCAGGTGGCCCAGAAGGCCAATGGCAGTGACTGTGCCCCTCTACTCAGCACTGGTGAGGCCACACCTCGAGTACCATGTTCAGTTTTGGGCCTCTCACTATAAGAAGGACATTGAGGAGCTGGAGTGTGTCCAGAGATGGGAACGAGGCTGGTGAAGGGGCTGGAGAACAAGTCCTGCAAGGAGTTTGAGGGGTTGAGTTATCTGGGGTTGTTTAGCTTAGAGAAGAGGAGGCTGAGGGGAGACCTCATCGCTCTCTGTGGCTGCCTGAAGGATGGCTGCGGCAGAGTGAGTATTGATCTCTTCTCACAAGTGACAGGTGATAGGACAAGAGGAAATGGTCATAAGTTGTGCCAGGGGAGTTTCAGACTGGATATTAAGAAGAATTTTTTTTCTGAAATGTTTCTCAGGCACTGAAACAGCTGCCCAGGGAGGTGGTTGATGTGGGAGATAGGCTTGTGGAAAGTATCAGACGACTCAATATGAGCTAGCTGAAGCAGACGTTTATTGCTTTCTTTACAACGAATATAGATGCTTTTCCATGTGCTTAAACGGTACCATTTGTCACATTATCATTGGTCAATGAGAGCTGCTAATGCGCTGTTACCTGATACCCTGCAGCCCCCCTTCTCCTGCAGCTAAACCCTCCTGTTCCACATTCTCTTTCTTATCTATCAGCTAATATTCCATTTTCTCATAACATGCCAAGGTCACTGTATGTAGGTAGAGTTGTGTATACAGGCTTCAAGGAACACAAAATGCCTTGGTTCTTCTAAAACAGGTTGAGTCACCATCTCTGGACATGTTTAAAAATAGGGTAGATGAGTTTTTGAAGGACATGATTTGTCAGCTGATGGGTGCAGTTGGACTCGATGATCTCAAATGTGTTTTCCAACTGGAAGATTCTATGATTCTATGATCTACCTTTCTGCAGGAATGTGGCCCTGAGGCATTGCCTGGGTTCCTCTGCACATCTGAGCCCATGTCTCCCCGTGCCCCTGGTGCCAATGCATGGATGAGTTGCAGAGAGCTGAGTGTCTCCAGGTGCCTCACAACTCATGCCCTGCCCACCCTGTCAGTGCCCACAGACCCATATTTAGGGCCAGAATCCACAATTTTAGGCCAGAACCCCCACTTCTGGGACCAGAAACTCCATTTATAGGAGAGAACACCATTATTGGATAGTGATTCCATCCCGGCCCCTGGCTCTGACAACCCCTTCCCTCAGGCCCCGCAGCTTCTGCGCAGCCCTGGTCCTGAGGGGGAAGAAACAGAGCTGTTTCCCAGCAACAGCGCCTGATGGGAGGGACATCACACCCTGGACAGCAAATGGCATTGGAGTGGTGGGGCCAGACCCTGATTAACATGACAGGCGATGATCAGAGGCTGCATCTTTTCAGGGAGGGGCAGGCACCAGGGGAAGGTCCGCCCAGATAGCCAATGAGAGTCTGCATTGTCCCAGCAGAGGGCAGGCTGAAAGAGGGGCACAGTGACAGCCTTGTGGCCAATCAGAGCCCCATGCTGCACCCCTTGGGCCAATCAGATGCTGCTTTGCCTCAGACAAGCACTGTTTCCGCCCCCGCCCTTCCCCCTGCTGTGCTGAACAGCCGTCTGATAGCAGGGGGTTTATAGTGTGGAGTTTTTATTCAAACAGTGTTTTTCCAGACCCTGTTCAAAGAGAAATGATAATGCCTTGTGTTATGAGAAGAGGAAACGACCCCAAGAGAAGGTTTAGGTTGGATATTAGGAAAAATGTCTTGTCCACTGGCAGAGGCTGCCCAGGGAGGGGTTTGAGTCCCCATCCCTAAACGGTTTTTTTTGTAGACGGGCAGTTGTGGCACTTGGAAACATGGTTTAGCGGTGGACTTGGCAGTATCAGGTTTACGATTGCACTTGATCTTAAAGGTCTTTTCTAACGTAAATGATTCTGTGAAATGTGCTGAACAGAAGCGTTTTGCTCTCCAGTCACCTCTGTCTGCAGCCTTTCCCTGTCTAAAGCACAAAGTCAGACAGAGCTGGCTCCAAAACTCCAATCAGTAGAGATTTGGCTCTTGTGAAGTTCATAACAACATTAAAATTAGTGCTTAGGAAGTAAAATAATATGCATGGGATTTCACAGAAAATGTATACATTTGCCTGTAAGTAGGAAATATCTTCTGTCCCTGCATGGTTGGTGGAAATCATTCCCTCCTTCATCCGGTGCTGAAATAAAGGAAGGTGCTTTCTCAGACACGAAAACAAGTCTTAGAGAGTTGATTTGCTGGCATTTTCGGTGTCAGTGTGACAAGGCTGGGGGTGCAGGGACACCAGGAGACTCAAGCCCCCCCCCCCCCCGGGCTCAGAGCAAACAGTTCCCATGGCCCTGAACAGCACCAAACTGTTCCCATTATCTCAATGGGGGTTCCAGCAGGGGTCCAGGTTGGTCTGTGATATCCATACTGTCCCAGGGTCCACAGGGCCGGATAAACCCACCCGGGAGTCGGATCTCCAGTGGGATGGCTGAGTGAAACAGGGTCCCTGTCAGGGCTGTAGAAAAGTGGGGAAGAGGCTGGAGAACAAGTCTTATGAGAGGCGACTGAGGGACCTGGGACAGTTTAGGCTGGAGAGGAGGAAGCTGAGGGGAGACCTCATCTCTGTCTACAATTCCCTGAGTACTTGAGGTATGGCCTCACCGTGCACTCCCTCATCAAGAGACCAGATTTCTGAAAAGCAGGATGTCTGGTGGGTTCCAGGGATGGGGATGAGTGAGGTGCTGGGCTGCTCTTCCTGGCCGTAAAGGCGTAATGCTTTGATCAGATGGAGAACGATACTATCGAATTCTGGTTGTTCAGCCTGGAGAAGTGAGCTGGTTCGAGCTAGCTTTCCCAAGCTCTCCAACCGCTCAGTCTGCCTCTTCCTTGTGCATAAACCCCTGTTTATTCCAGTACATGTGAGTTAACATTTGTGATTTTAAAAGGATTTCCTGGTTTAAACTTACTTTTTCTAGAACCCTAACCTCATATTTAGTTTATCATTGGCTGCAAGAAAAGCAGCCAGGTTGGAAGGAAATTAGTGTAGAAGTTAGAAGTAACTAAAGCTCAGAGCTGGCTGGACACTTCTGGAAAGTGCAGTTGACGAACAGTGTCCCCACATGCAGTGCCTTTGCCTGAGTTACCAGCCTGTGAAAAGCAAGGAACAAAAGAAAAAAAGAGATGCTGCCTGCTGTAATATAGGAATACACTCTTGTTCTTTCGCAGCAGACTTGTCAGCACCTTTTATCCTACCTCTTGTGACCTGGATTTCAGACTTCTCACCTTGCATTTCCTCTGGTATCCTATAACAAACAAACAAATAAATGAGTAGGTGATCATGTGAGACTCCAAGTTATTCACAGGAGAAGATGACACTGGAGGAGATGCTACTCAGAGATGTTCCATAGTTGGCAGTTTAAAATTCTCTGCTTCTCTCTGATTTTAATTAATAGATTTGTATTTAAGATGAAATGTATTCAATTTGTGCGCAGAGGGTGTCATAGCACAAGATCGGTTGTACACATAACAATACAATTATCATTCTCTGCTGACAAATGTACTGTGGTATTGATAGAAAAGCAATAACTTCAATGCACTTGTCAAAATCAGCCCCAGTAGCTTATTACAGATTGTTAAATGAACATAAATATCTAATGTTCAGCCCATAATGCGCACGTGTACTATGGCAGATGAAGGTACAGGTCGAAGAATTAATTTAAAACACAATACCAAGTTTCTAATGTTCACGGAGTCTAAGCCATATCCCTCTGCAAGCATTCATGAAAGTACAGGGAACAAGTTCCCCATCCCAGGACCGGGCTGCAGAGGGAGGACTACTGAAACCTCTTTAAGTGTCACTGAGAAATTCTGACTCCGGCCACAGCCCACCAGCTCCTCCACCACCCCCTGTCCAGGTTCCCAGGCAGAGAGTGGGGCTCTGCAGACTCCTGGGTTGCTGCTGTCCCTTTCCAGCTCCCTCCTGCACCGAGCCAAGGCGAGGGCAGAGCGATGGCCCAGGCCTTCCCAGCAGCAAAACAGAGTGTGGGCCAGTCACTCTAGCTCTGTTATGGAAAAGTCTCCATCACATCAACACATTTGCTGATTTTTATGTTATTTTTCTTAAATGGTAGGGAAATGGGGGGCACAGCCTCAGACAGAGCCTATTTCCTCCTTCATTCATCAGCTTTCTTGTGTACACTTAGAAACCTAATGAAGCAAAGTTATGAATAATCTATTTTAGAGAAGTCCTAATTTAAAATAAACCCATTGCTACTGTTGCGGAGCTGACGCAAATGTTAAAAGGCACAGGGCTGAAGCACTGGCCTCGGGTGATGCCCCAAGGAGTGGCACAGTCCTCCCCACGCACTGCCCCAAAGGCTCAGACACCCTCTTGGGCATTGACCCCACAGAACCCCACAAGCTCTGAGGAGCCCAGGCAGAGCCAACCGATTCTCCTCTTCTTTCCCATGAGGACATGATCACAATGGCCCCTGCGTGAGGGCCTGTGCAGCACAAGGGGGTTTCCCACCCACAACAGCAGAAGAGAGCCTGACGGTTTTGGTTGACTCCCAAGTAGCCTGAACTCTGCTTTGGGGAGAGGAATTGAAAGGCACATTCAATGATGGCAGCAGTGGGCTTGACTTCAGTACTGGGGTCTTTTTTTAAGACCATCAGCTGCACAATCTCTTCACACAGTGCTTTCGACTGATTGCTACCTTTCAATGTTTTCCTATTTGTCCTTTTTTTCTTTACATTTTTTGCCCTTTCTGCTACATTTTTCCAATACAAAACACACCCACTGAAAAGAGTTTGCTCACTTGTTGTTTATAGAGGCCCAATAAGATCAGTACTGACATCAGCTTCCTTAGAAGGACAAGGATGAACTTCATCCACGTTGCTCCAGAGGGAAAGTTTCCCCCTTTTAACCAAAATGTGATGGCTAAGAGATAAGTATTTCATCTTCAATAACCACTTATGGATGTGTTATGGTTTGAGTTAATTGGGGAGCTTCTGACTCTGGCTCGGCCTTGGTCTAAAGTAACTGCATTTTCTGAAAAACTAACTGCACGTTTTTCAGATGGTTTCTAACAGTGATAACACAGAACACTGGTGTACAGAGGGGCCAATATTTACGCTTATTCTTCTGGTAACCAAGGCCATCCTCCAGCTGGCAAAAAATGGCTGCATCTGCAGAGAAGGGCGGACAGGACAGGTGACTGCAAACTGACCAACGGAGGATTCCATCCCATATACATTGTACTCGGTATAAAATTGAGAGATCATGAAGGTCTCTCTTCTGTGATGGTCCAGTGAGGACCTCATTTGTCTGATTGTTCCTGACCCTGGATCAGTGCATTCCGAATCCAGTTCCTGAGTTCAGCTGCCTCCTGGCTGTGGACCCATCCCCCGTGTCTGCTCTACAGCTGTTGTGGTGATGTAAAGTCATCCAGGGGTGGGGTGGGGGTGACATCTCAGATACTTGTACATTAATTCCTGATTATTATAATCAGTATCACTATTATTATCATCATTTCGTTGAAGCTGGTGCTTTGGTTTTCAATGCATAAGCCTTTTTCCTCTGTTTTTTCTCTCCCTTCCCCTGGGAGTGGGGGATGGAATTTGGGAGTCCAGCTGCATGAGTTTAGCCAAAAATTTAGCCGGGTCAAGGCTGAACTGTGACAAAGGATCATAGAAAAGTCAGGTTATAGAAGGGTCTGGTCATAGAAGAGTCAAATCACAGAAGGGTAAGAAAAGTCAGGCTCAGAAGAGTAATAAAAGGTTCAGGTCATAGTAGATTTATTGCAGAGTGAGGTCATAGAAAGTTCAAAGAACATTCAGGTTATAGAAAGGTTGGGTTGGAACACTCAGGTCATAGAAGAATCTGATCAGAGAACAGTCAGGTCATAGAAAGGTTGGAACATAGAAGAGTGAGGTTAGAGAAGAGTCAGAGGAGTCAGGTCATAGAAGAGTTGAGTCATAGAAGGGTCGTATAAAAGTTGGCTCATAGGAGAATCAGGCCAGAAATGATTAGGATCAAACAAGCGTCATAGAATGGTTGGGTCATAAAAGAGTCAGATCATATAAAATTTGGGTCATAGAAGAATCATAGAAGAGTAGGGTCACAGAAGGGTCATAGGAACATTGGATCATAGAATAGTCATAAATATTGGTTCATAGAAGTATTGGTTCATAGAAAGATTAATTCACAGAGGGATTTTAGAAGAGTCGGATCATAGAAGGGTCGGAAAGTACAATCGGTCATAGAGGAGTAGTTTCATAAAAGGGTGATAGAACAGTCAGGTCACAGAATAGTCGAGCCTTAGAATCATTTTAGAAAAGTTGGGTCATAGAGGGTGTCATGGTTTAGCCCCATTCCAGTTTGATTGGCAACTAAAACATGAATAGATGTGCTCTTAATTCCTCTTTCCACCCAGGGAAAGGGAAATGAGAGGAAAAAGTCTTGTGGGTTGTAAACTAAAACTGTTTTAATGACGTAATAATAATAATAATAATGAAGAAAATTCTATCACTAATAAAATATGTACAAATGTACAAAATTCCACTCCTCATCCCTGATGACAGCATCACCACAAATGCTGCAAAGCAGATGTGGAGAAAAGGTCAATGGCAGGAGGGAGCTGGGTGCAGGAACTGGATTCAGGAATGCTCGGATCTGGGTTGAGGGGCAAACAGACAGATGAGGTTCTCACTGGATGTTGACCATTAAAGAAGAGAACTTGACCCTCATGGTCCCACAGTTTTATACTGTGACATATGGTGGAATCCTCTGATGGTCAGCTGTTGGTCACTGCAGGTGCCAGCCTTTTCCTCCCCTTTCACTTATGGCTCCAGCAGCTCGAGGATGGCCTTGGTTTCCACAGGAATAAGTACAAGCAATGGCCTTTCTGCATCCCAGTGCCCTGCAGGATCACTGACAGAGAGAAACCCTGTCTGAAACACATGCAGGGAACTTTCGGAAAATGCAGTTACTCAGATGAGGCTGAGCTGAAGACTGAAAACTGATTCTGCTTTAGCTCAAACAAGAACAAAACAGTAAAGAATAACAGATGGAGATTGTCCTGGGCCTGGCTGGGGTGGAGTTCATTTTCCTGATAGCAGCCCGTATGGTCCTGTGCTTTCTGCAGGTACTGATAACACAGGAGAAAAGAGGAAAGATCAGGACACCTGGCCAGAATGGACCAAGAAAATGTTGCATGCCATAGGACGCCTTGTTCAGAGCTGAAACTAGGAGGGGAATTTCTCCAAAGTATCCATTGCTTGGACACTGACTGGACATCGCTCTGCTGTGAGTGACTGTTTCTCCATCACTGGTTTCCCTTTTTTTACTTCCCTCGACTTATTAAATTCTCTTTATCTTCACCCATGAGTTTTGCTTTCCCGCTTTTGCCCTTGTGATTGTCTTCCCCATCCTGCTTGGGACAGAGGAACGGAGTGACTGGATGAGGGTTTAGTTGTTGGTGGGTATCTCTTCAAAAGACGATCACATAGCAAATAGGTTGGTGTCTGTTTGTGAGGCCACCACTTCCTCAGTAGCTGATTGGCCAAGAGGAGGCTCATGGCTTGCGCAGGAGCTTGTGTGGTTCTCTCGTTCACTTGTTCACTCGTACTCGATAAGTGGGCAGACAGCAAATATGTGGATACGGGGTGGTCAGGTCACTGGTTCTCATGTAGCCAACAGGCACAGGGAAGGACAAAAGCTCATGTAGGAGTTTGTGAGGTCATTAGTGTCTGATTACTTCATAGGTCAGCAGAAGGCTCATGGGTTGTGCAGGTTCTTCTGAGGTCACTGACCCTTGAGTAGCTGATGGGACAGGAGAAGGCCTGTAGATGTGTAGGTGCTTGTGAGATCACTGGTGCCTGAGCAGATGCTACACGAGGAGATGGCACATGGATTGTGAACGTGCTTGCAATGCCAGTGGTGTCTGAAGACCTGGTAGGGCAGGAACCGGCACATGGCAGTTGTAGCTACAATGGCATCACCTGTGGCTGAGTGGTGATGGGCCAGGAGCAGACACATGGCTTGGGGACGAGCTTGTGATTGTGCTGGTGCTGGAGTAGCTTTTGGGCATAAAGGAGGCACATGGCTTGTTGGGGGGCTTTCTGATGACGTCACATTAAGGTGTAGACCCCATACAAATATGGCTTTTTGGAGGAACTGTCACTGGCAGAAGCCCATGTGCAGCATACACACGTGTGACTCATGAGCTCAGAGCAGCAGGAGTCACCTTTGCCTGACCCCTGGTGTGGCTCAGCCCACTTTCCGTGGGGCTGGGAGATGAATGTCCGCCATGCCCCAAGGTCTCTGTTGGTTCCCAACTTTTTCCTCCCATTCACAGAGGAGCTGTCTGACAGAGCTGAGGACCACGTCCCTCCATACAAGAGGCACTGAGAGCAGCTCACGTGGCCACCCACAGCCTCAGAGAAGGGGCCAAGGTGGTCAGGGACTCAGAGGTGAGCAACACTGGGCCTGGGCAGAAGAGCAGGGGGGGCCAAGGCCACCTCATTGGTCTTCCAGGGTCTCTCCATGACAGCAGCCCATGGGGAAACAACCCTGTGCAGGCAGTCCTGCTCTGCTGCCCAACCTCTCCTACCCACACCAGCCTCTGGCTGCCCTGTGCCCCTTCTGGCTCACCCTGGGACCTGGCCCTGCAATGGCAGCTTGGGTCAGCCCAGGGATGCTCCTCTGCCATCTCCTGCCTCCTGTCCAGACACTGGCGTGGATGTGCACACCTGGCAGTGCGCTCTGGCTGTGACTGAGGACTCCTCTCCAGGTGGGCAATGGAGGTGGGGCTGGTGGGTGTGGGAGCTGCAGGTGCACCCACAGCTGTGCCCTGGGACACGTCCCATCTAAGAGCAGTGCCCCAACAACCCAAGACCCTTCTGGGAACAAGGTGCATTTCTTGCAGCTCCAAGGAGTTCCTCAGCCTGGCCATGAGCTCAGTGGGGCAGACCAGGCTGAAGCAGCTGGCAGCACCCAGGCCCATCTCCTTGGACTCAAGTCCTGTGGGCGATGCAGTGCCAGGGCCAGTTCTTGGCAGCCCAGGGCCTCCAGGACAGCAGCAGTTTGGCTGAGCGTCTCCTGCAGCTGGGGGTTCAGACAGAAGCGAGCCCAAAAGTGATGTGCAGATGTCTAAGGAATGGCAGGGGGTTCTTGGAGTTTCTGTGACATCTGCACCTGCTAGAAGCTGCTAAGTGCTTGTGGGGCTCTTTGCCAGTGGCTGCCCTGAAGATGAGATGGGACATGAGCACGTAATTGTCACAGGGGACTGGCAACTCATAGTGGGTTTCATTGCTCCAGGATCTGTCCAGCTGCTTGGAGGGGACATGCTCAGGACACGTGGAGATCTGTGGTGGGGACTGTGGAAAACTGTTTGTTATTCAGACTTTTGACCCAAAGCTGCCAACGTGGACTGCAGGGAGTTGTAGTGCGACACAGCCCTGTCCGTCCATGGGGCAGCTCTAACTGGAGAAGGTGTTGGTGCCATCTGGGACAGAGAACTGCATTGTGTGAGGAATGAATCCCTTCTCGCCTTCTGCCCCAGAGGGTGCCCCAGGGACCAACCCTGCACCCATGGACACGCTGCTGGTGTCACCTGCACACGTAAGGGCTCGGAGTGGGGTGTTGCACAGCGAGACTGGGGATGGGGATGGGAGCGGGGCAGGGGCTGCGCTCAACCTGGATGAGGACAGGAGTGGGGATGTGGTTTTCCATAGCTCTAAAATCGTGGTGCAACAGGAGCAGAAAAGCCAGCTTCATTTGGCCTCTCCTCCAGCTCCCAAGGGAGAAGAAGCTAAAGTCTGCTCTCAATAATTCTTCTCTGTCCCTGGGTTCACAGGGTTCAGACTGGTGAATGGCAGCACGACGTGTGACGGGAGGAGGTCGAGGTGCAGAGCACCTGGGGCACCCTCTGTGCTTCCCTTTGGGATGTCTCAGATGCCCATGTTCTGTGTCGTCACCTCAGCAGTGGGTTTGCTGAGTCCTTTCCCAGAGGAGGGCATTTTGGAGGAGGCACTGGCCACATCTGGAGAGACTCCTTCCACTACAAAGGGACTGAAGCCCACCTGGGACAGTGCCCAGTGACCGCCCTGGGGGCCTCGCTGTGCTCCCGTGAGAATGACGCTGCTGTCATTTGCTCCGAGGAGGGCTGGGAAACCCCTGTGTTGACTCCATTTGCCCTTGAGTGTGACATGGCCACCCAAAGTAAGGGACTCCATGACAGCACCAGGGTGTGTTACTGCTAGGAGAAAGCCTGGCTTCACCGGGAGTCACCTAGAGCTTTGTCTGCTCGGATTGACTGCTCTTACGTGGGAGAGCTGAGGGCCGAGTAGGTGCAGATGTCTCTGCCCCTGGGGCAGCAGCTCAGGCCCTGAGGCCACTGCCAGGCCTGAGCTCTCCTGCTCTTCTGTTTTGGGACCAGACCAGGATGGGGCTGCAGATTCAGCTCCATCGCTCCAGCTGCCAACAGCTCTGTCCCCGCCCACAGGGAGCCTTATGGAGCCCAAAGGCCAACCTGCAGGGGTACCCACGTGCCCCCAGCAGCAGTAACCCCAAGTGTGAGTGCAGAACAGAACTGGGTTTTGCCCTTGCTGCTGGTGCTTCTGATTAACACAAGTCCAAGACTTTTCCTGTTTGCTTGTGCAGTGCCCCTGCCCCATTGCTCATCGCTCTGCTCCGTGCCAGGGACACAGCCTCCTTGATCTACAGGGATGCAGAAAGGCAGAGAGGTGTGGGCTCTGCCCCATGTCTCAGTGGTGTCAGTGCCAGCACTGAGGTTAGAATCATAGAGTGGGTTGAGTTGGAAAGGACCTTAAAGCCCATCCTGTTCTAACCCCCTGACATCGGCAGGGATACTTTCCACTGGGTCAAGTTACCCAAAGTCTCATCCAATCCGGCCTTGAACAGGTCAAGGACTGGCAAAGCTTGTTCTGGTGCTGCTGTTTCTTGGGCTGTTGCATCCATGGCTGCTCCCTCCTGCAGGGACGTGTCGGGTAGCTGTACCCTACCAAAAGCAAAGAAAGTGTCTGTCCCAGGAAGGCTGAGTGGCTTGGAACCCAAGCCCATGGAAACCTGCCCCTGCAACTCCCCATAGAGTGCTGGGGGCAGGCAGTGATCTTCAGGGTGCCAGGAGGATTTCAGAGCCTGGAGGAACACTGCAGGATTCTGGGCTCTCTGGTGCTACTCAGGCCATTGCTCCTCTCCCCAGGCCCAGCCAACTCCACATCCCTGCGAATGCTGGGTGGAGGGAGCCACTGAGTTGGGTTAGTAGAGATCTTCTAACGTGAAACGTGGGGCAGAGTCCTTGCTGACCAGTGGGACGTGCAGGAGGCCAGCGTGGTGTATTGGCAGCTGCAGCGTGGAGAGGCAGAGATAGCCTACAGACCCCGAAACCAGAGAGAAGGATGTGTCCTCCTGTGGGACTGCGAGGGGTCCGATGTGCAGGGCACGAGGCCAGCCTGAGCCTCTGTAACACCTCTGTGCCTGAGAGTGCTCGGGCAGGGTGTGTCGCCGAGGACGTGGGGGTTGTTTGCTGGGGTGAGTACCCTGCAGGGCCCCTCAGCTCCGGGATGGGTGGGCACTAGCTCTGATGGCAGTTGGGGTTCCTTCTGCTGCAGGGAGCTGGAGGCTCTGGCTGGTGAATGGGTCCGGGCGCTGCGCTGGGAGAGTGGAGATCTACCACCAGGGCAGCTGGGGCACCATCTGCGATGACAGTTGGGACCTGCTCAATACTGCCATTGCTTGCTGCCAGCTGGGCTGTGGGGGAGCGCTGGAGGTGGCCAACTCCACTTGCTTCGGGGAAGGTTCCGGACAGATCTGCCTGGACAGCATCAACTGCTCCGGGGCTGAGGGTACTCTCTGGGATTGCCCAGTGGCATGCTGGGGGCAACATGACTGTGGACACAAAGAGGACGCAGGAGTTGTCTGCTCAGGTCTGTGCCAGGAGCTCTGGGGAGGACCAAGGCCCAGGCAGGATGGGACAGAGGGAGCCAGCAATGGCCAAAGCTGTTCCTGGCTACCTCTGAGCACCTGCCCAAACCCATCCCGAGATTGCCAACACACAGGTCCCTCAGTCCCACCAGGGCTCCCTGGAGAGCTCAATTGCTTCCAAGGTTTAGAGGGGAGGGCAGAGTTGTTTGTCTAGCAGGGATTTTTATCTGTCCATGGGCACAAGGCAGACTTAGAATCATGGAATGTTTTAGTTTGGAAAGGACCGTAAAGACATCCAGGTCCACCCCCTGCCATGGGCAGGGACAACTCACATTGAATCAAGGGGCTCAAAGCCCCATCCCACCTGGCTTTGAACACTTCCAGGGATGGGGCATCCGTGTTTTCTCTGGGAAATCAGGGCCAGAGCCTCCCCACCCTCAATGGAAATATTTCTTCCCAGGATCTCATCTCAATCTCCCCTCCTTCAGCTGAAAACCATTCCCCCTTGTCCTGTCCCTGCCCTCCCTGATCAAGAGCCCCTTCCATGCTTTCCTGTAGCCCCTTTCAGTACTGGAAGCTGCTCTAAGATCTCCCCAGACTTGCTGGCTATACCTTTTCCTGGCTGAGGGCCTAGGGAATGCTGGGAGATCCCTTCTCCCATTTCTTGGACCATCCTGGTACCCATTGGGTGTTTCCTCCCAGAGTTCGTGGCTCTGAGGCTGGAGAACAGCACCGGCTACTCCGGGTGCCTGCACATTTTCTATAACGGGACGTGGGGCAGCATTTGCTCCAACTCTGTGACCCCCAGAGCAGTGTCACTGGCCTTCAAGGAGCTGGGCTGCGGGGATGGGGGGTTCCTGGAGACACAACGGACTTACAGTCATGTGTCTGGCTTCACCTGGCTGGATCGCATGGAGTGTGGGCAGAGAAACACCTCCTTTTGGCAGTGCCCCTCCGACCCCTGGGACCCGCAGTTGTGTGATGACCAGCGAGACGAGACCCACATCACCTGCAATGGTAATTCTGATGTGAAGTCAGCAGCCTCCCCCCAGCTCCTGCTCAAGCACAGACAAAACTTTGCCTTTCCATGCCAGACCCTTCTGCTGCTGGAGGCAAAAAGTGGCCTCCAGCTTTCAGAGCTCCACAAATTCCCCAGCAGCTGCCAGCCCAGTTCCCAGCAGCACCAGGAGCAGGTAGAGGTGTCTCCAGTCAGGGTCTCAGAAGAGACCAGGCAGGGGCTCCGAAGAGTGTCCTCTCCATGAGAGACTTCCACTGCTCTGAGAACCATGGTCCCTTTGGGGCTGATCTTTCAGCATCCCTCCCATCACTGTGTATGACCCCTGAATGTCCAGGTCTCAGCTGCTGCCATAAGGGAAGTGGCACAGGGAGGCAGGAGCAGAGTTCAACCCCACGCTTTGCTGAACCGCCCCCTGCAGCATCCCCTTCACTGCAGCATTTTCTTCCACGGGGAGGAGGCCACAAGTGTCCCCAGCCCTGGGGACCATGTGCTCGAGCTCCACCAGCTGCACAGGTAACTTCTCCACATCCCCTCTCACCTGGCTGGGCTCTGTCTGCTGTCCCACTGCCCTGGGAGGTCTCTGCCTTCTCCAGAGAGGGATAAGTTCCATGCTGTGGGTGGTGAGGATGGGTGCTCGGGTAGAATGCAGGTCTGGCACCGCAGCTCCTGGGACATGCAGGACGTGGAGGTGGTGTGCAGGCAAGGTGTGCCCTAGGCGAGGCTGCATTTGGGGAGGGGACAGAGCCCATCTGGCAGGAGCAGGTGGAGTGCCAGGGAGAGCCTTCTCTGCAGGACTGCTGAGCTTGACCTGGGGACACCAGGTTCTGCTGGCACAAGGAGGACACTGCTGTGAACTACTCAGGTGAGTGGAGGGGCCGGGAGCCCCTTGCTTAGCATTGGCCAGGAGCCAGGACAGGTGTTCCCCCTGCTTGGTCCCAGCATGGCTCCAGAGCCCCTGAGAGCAAGGCCATCCCTTCAGAGTGAGGGAGTCCAGTGCCAGTGTGCAGCGGTGCCTGTGGGATGTCCTTCAGACTCTGCCTGTACATTCCTGCAGCCTTCAGAGGCATCTCCCAAGCTGCCTCTGCCATTCTGACTGTGGTTCCGAGCAGAACCCTGGGCTCTGTCCTGGCCACCCTGAGCAGCCTTGCAGGAGGGGCGATGTGGGTTGGATGGGTCAGGGACATATGGGCACACACACTGCGAGTCAGAGAGGAGGCTCCCCCGCACACCCACCCTCTCAGCCCAGCTCTCCTTCTTCTCTGCAGCTGCACCCAGAGCGGCAGCACCTGCATCCCAAGCAGGTAACCTGTCCTCCCCAGCGCTGGGTCTGCCCAGGGCCAGGCTGTGCCCCACAGCCCAAGGGAAGGGGCTCCTTGCTGAGGTGTGAAACTCCAAAAAGGAGACACTGGGTCAGGGGTAGGAGTTGGGGGATGCTCTCATTTACCCAACAGAATGGGAGAGCCCGATCACTCATTTCCTGGGTTTCCCCAGCCCCTTTTTAATGGGGGACAGGAGCTGTGAGTCTTGGCCCCCACCTCCCCCAGCCCTGGTGCTGCTTTTTCTGTGTTCCTGCCCATGCAGATCCCACCTGAGACCATGCAACCAACAGCAGGAGAGTCTCATTGCCCATCATCATCTGCATCATCCCGGGCTTCCTGCTCTGTCTGCTCCTGACACTCCTGACCGGGCAAGTGCGAAGTGCCAGGGCTCAGTGCAGATGTTGGTCCTTCCTCTGCAGTCAGAGGGAAGCTGCCTCCTGTCCAGGCCAGGGATGCTGTGGGTGTCAGCAAGGGGCACAGGCAGAGCTGTGGGGACAAGGTTGTGCACTGCCTGCTGTCCTGTATGCTTCTCCATTGCCTAGCTGCCCATGGGCCATCAGCAGCAAGGGGCAGAGAGTCCAGAGACAAGGATAGTTAGGGGTAGAGTGAGGAGAGAAATAGCAGAGATGGACTAGAGGAGACGGGAGAAGAGGGGAGACGGTTGAGAATGAGCCTTTGGCAGCACACAGGGCAGCTCTGGAGGGGGCTATGGATCGGGGGTGGTACCAAGAGGAGTGTGGGGCAGCAGGATCCATATCTATGTTTCAGGCCCCCAGGTTGTTCCTCCATCTAACCCTGACCAGCCCCAGCAGACATGGACTGT
Source organism: Dromococcyx pavoninus (assembly GCA_033558185.1). Taxonomy (NCBI): domain Eukaryota; kingdom Metazoa; phylum Chordata; class Aves; order Cuculiformes; family Neomorphidae; genus Dromococcyx; species Dromococcyx pavoninus. The sequence continues at coordinate 679,606 of JAUMJL010000046.1, forward strand.
GTTATGGACTGGTGGGGCAGAGAGGGGGCAGCTTCAGGGGGAGAGAAATGCACCAGGGACCTGACCTAGGGGTCAGAGGGGCACAGGGGCTGTCTCTGAGGGGGAAGTTTGATGGAGTTGTGGCCCAGACCGTCTCCATGGGGACATTGCCCTCACTGAGGGTGCAGCAGTGCCTGGATAGTGCAGTGGGGCTGTGCGGTGGGGACAGTCCCGGGCTAGCCGAGGGAAAAGGGCAGGAGGATCAGAGCCAGGTCCCACCCCCTCTCTGCATGTACCTGGGTGAGCTCTGCCTCTGTCTGCAGGCTCTGAAAGAGTTTGGGAGCCCTTCTCTTAGGCTGTGTACGAGGAGATCGGTTACAGCCTGATGTGGGAGATAGCAGGTGAGGTTCAGCAGCTCAGGTGCGTGTGAGTCCCTCACAGCAAGCATGTTTGGAGGGCTCTCTCTCCCCTGGTCCCACCCAAGGCTGACCCACTGCAACTGCTGACCCACGTTCCCTGCAGTGCTGGGGCTGTGGGTGGTGTGAGGAGAGTGCCAAGTCCTGTGCCTGGGAGAGAAGGTTCCTCCCCAGAAGTCCTGCCTGTCCCAGCCAGGGACAGTTTCTCTCTCCCTGCCCCTGCATCCCATGTAACACCCGTGGGCTGAGGGAAGGGGCAGCTCTGGGAGCCCCTTTGAGACGGGGTTTGTCCCAAGGAAACAGGGTGAGCCCTGAGTCCTCCTCTGCATGTAGCCCTGGCTCTGTGCATTCCCTGTCCCCAGCAGATCTGACCACGAGCCAGCTCAGCATAGCACACTCACATCAAACCCTTGTTCCTCTCTCCAGGTTCCCATTCAGAGGGATCCCTTACCAAGCTGCAGCCCTAGCCCGGGGGCAACAAAGAGAGACACGTGAAGAACAGCGGAGTTACTGAGTGTCAATGTCAGAGCTGGGGAGGACATGGGGCGCTGCTAACACCAGTGTCTGAGACCCAAGTTCCAGCACATCCTCCCATCCTCTGCTCTGCAAGACACAACTTCTCACTGTCACCAGCTCCCCTCTCCTTTCAGACATCCCTTTCTCGCCTAGAGGTGACCCAGCAGATGGCTATGATTATGCCAGGAAGGTTCCTGACCCTGGGAAGGATCCTGTGTCTGGACAGTGAGACAGGGAAATGCCCAGGGTGCCAGAGGAGGGAGGAGGGCCCAGGGGGGCACCTGGAGGTGAGAGGGAAAGGTAGTGCTGCTGGCTTTTGGGGTGCCATCCCTGGTGCCAGATGAATGGCTGAGAGCCCAAAGCCTTGGAGTGGGGGGGTTTCCCTAGGGAACCGAAGTTGGGAGAGGGAGCTGGACATCTGAGGTATGGTGAGGGGAGGGAGGAAGGTGATGTAGAGCCCAGGAGGGGAACCTCATGGGACAAACACGCCATAGCCTGCCTTGTTGCTCACAGGGGCAAACTTGTGCTCCCAGAGAAATGCTGGGACCCCTGGAGCTGAGGGAGATGTATGGTGCCCTTCCCCAGAGAGCACAGGCTATGAGGATGCTGAAGAGGTGTCCCTGGCTCCTCCTCCTGAGGACACAGCTCAGTGCACAACAGTTACTGAGCCCTGGGCCAGGAGAGCCCATTCCTGCCAGGGGGCCACGGACAGCCAGGAGGGAGGAGGGGTCCCTGCAACTGGGAAAGCTGTGAACACTAGGAACTACCTCTCTTTTCCCAAAACAGCAGGAACAGCCAGGCATTTTCCCTACCTTTATTCCCGTGTTTTCCCCCTATGACTCATTAAAAGCATTTGGCTGTCAGCAGAGCTGGTTCTGGCTTTGGCAGGGGTTGAAGTGTCTCCCTAAGCTGATCTGGGGGATCAGAGAACAAGGACATGGTGGTAGGGAATGAGGTCAACTCAGCGTCAGCAGGCTTGGGGCCAGGCCATAGGGCTGCAAGTCCCTACGGTCCCTTGGGAAATATTCCTGCTGGCAGAGACATTCCCAGTCACACATTTCAGCAAAACTGACTCTCTGCATGGTCCTGTGATGCACCCCAGCAGGAGCGTCCGTCTCCTCACTCCAGGGTTCCCCAGCTGCTCCTTCTCCCAGGCCTTGCCTGGACCGTGTTGGTCCCACGGCACAGATGTCCCGACAGAGCTGCTCTGTCGGGCTGAGCCCTGGCCCAGGGCCCCGTACAAGCGAGCCCCAAGGTGGCTGCAGTGTCCTGGGTGCCCTGGGCAGCCCCAGGGGGGATCAAAGCCATGGATCACTTCCCACAGGAGTCAGGAGGCACCTCGGCTCCCCCCTGCCCTGGCACAGGATGCTGGGCAGTTGCTGGGACATGTGGGGCTGAAATTGTCCCTTTGCTGGCTTTGCCAGTACCTCAGTCTCTGTGGGTTGTTCCTGCTGCACTGGACCCTCACACACCCTGAGCTCTCCTGTCGTAGCCCCAGAGCTGCCTCCTTCCTGAGCAGGGGCTGTAAGGCCCCACAGCAGCCCTAGGACCCCCTTCTCCTGCTGTGCTGCAACCCCCATCCACTTCCTGCTGGCTGCTCCTCCACCCCTGTGGTGACCCTGGGGGACCTGGGGGGAGGCCAGGATAACAAACCCGTCTGCCCTGGTTCCTAGAGTTTCCCTGCTGGCAGCCCCTGGCCAGAGCCAGTACCTCTGTCCCTAGCCCTGGGCCCATCTCTTCCTGTGGAGATTCAGGGCTGGAGCCTGGCTGCTCAGAGTTTCCTGGAGGATGGAGGCTGTGTTTCCAGTGCCCATGTGTGTCAACCATTCCTTTGGGGGGCCCCACCCTAGGACCTCTGCTCTCCCATGGGTTTTCCACAGCTGTGCTTTTGCCCAGTGTGGGGCAGCAGTGCAGAGGGTGAGGACCTCACTGTCACTCCCCTCAGGAAGGTCCTCAGGAGCAAGAACAGATCCAGGTCGCAGTGATGAACTTGCATTGCTCTTGAGAATGAACCCAGGCTACAGGTTCAGACAGTTCAGGCCCCTAGATCGTGGAATCATAGAATCATTAGGGTAGAAAGGACCTCTAAGCTCATCAAGTCCAACTGTCAGCCCAACATCACCGTGCCTACTAAGCCTTGTCCAAAAGTGCCATGTCTACATGGTTTTTTTTAATACCTCCAGGGATGGAGCTTCCACCACCACTTCCCTGGGTAGCCTCTGCCAGTGGTTCATCACTCTTTAAGTAAATAAATGTTTACTAATATGCAGTCTAAATCTACCATGGTGCAACTTGAGGTCATTTTCTCTTGGACTATCACTTGTTACATGGGAAACCAAGCCCCATCTCACTACAATCTCTTTTCAAAGACCTGCAGAGAGCAATGAGGTCTCCCTCTCAGCCTCCTCTTCTCCACACTAAACAGCTCCAGGTTCTTCAGCCGCTCACTGTAATCCCCTGTGCTACAGATCCTTCCCCAGCTCTGTTAGCTTCCATGTGGTGGAGTATGTTGGCTGTGAGGTGCCTGACAGAGTGGAGCAGAAAGGTTGGCCAGGGCAGTGAAGCATGTGAGCAGCAGTTCTCCCTGGTTCTGCCGTGATGGTTGCTCCATGTGACTCCAGGGCCATCTACAAAAGTTGTCAGATATACCTGGCTCTGCAGCAGACAACTCCAGTTGTAAGGTCTACAGGTTCTACTGGGCTTTCAGGCCTACTCAGCTCCATACAGCTGGCACATCTGCCCATCTATGCTGGGCCAGCAGGTCTTCCCAGCTCGGCCAGGAAACAGGTCTTGGCTCCGCTGGGTTTTCAGTTCTACTCAACTCCACTGGCCCCCCTGATGAATCCACTATACCCGGTTGCCAGGTCTACCAAGCTTTGTCTGGATGAAGGTCTACCCAACTTGGCCAGTCCAGAAGGCTTACACAGCCCAGCTGAGCTCGCAGCTCCACTTGGCACTGCCTGGATGGAAGGTCTACCATGGTCTACCAGGGTCCCAGGTCCTCCTCATTCCACCAGGCTGACAGGTTTGCCCAGCTCTGCAGGGTGACCGATCTTCACAGCTATGCTGTGTTGCCAGGTCTACCCTGATCTGTCAGGCCAACAGGCAGGACTGCCCTGCTCTGCCAGGATAGCAGGTCTACCTGCACCTCCATCACAGCACCACTCCACACCACACTGCACTCCACTCCCTCTGCACCCCAGTGACCCTGTCCTTGTCATCTGAGATGGCAGGCCTGCCCTTCAGTGTAGTGTCTGCTCTCCTCAATTTCATGACATCTGCAAATACTATGAAAAAAGCACTCTCTCACCTCCTCCAGGTCATTAAAAACACCTTAAACAGGGCAGTGGCAGGAGAGACCCTTGCAGAACCCTTCCAGGTACAGACTTCCAGACACTGACCATGAATCTCTCAGTCCACCCATCCATGTGGGTATTTACCCATCTGCTCATCCAGCCTTGCAACCCACATTATCCTAACCTGAGCACAAGTGTATTGTGGGGGCACGATGCTGAAAACTACACTGACTTCCCAGAAGACAACCGCTGCTCTCCCCTCTACAGCAATCCTGTCCTTTCATCACAGAAAGCAGAGAGGATGGCAAGAGAGAGGCTGCACTGGGTAAATCCAGTCCCCTTCTCTCTCAGACACCCAGAAATGAGATCCAAGTGAACATGATATGCAGCTCAGCCTATGGCTCCCCTACTCATCCTTTGGGTAATTCTGAATAGTGCTGGAAAATTTTGGGGGTTTTCCTGTGGAGAGTCAGGAGTCAGCAATTAGGAACTGGTTACTAGACAAAGGCCATAGTCAGACAAATCTGCTTGAATTAGAAGATGTGGCATGAAACAAGGTCAGTCTGTCCTTGGTGGTAAACAAAGGAAGCTGGAAAGTCCCTAAAAGAAGAGGAGTGCAGAACAGAGAGCACAGAACAGGATAAGCGATAACTGCAGGAATGTAAACAATATGATATAACACAAATAGCTGAGCGACCAATAATGAGCTTAGATTTTGCAATATGTATGAGCTAATTATCACCATTATAAAAGTGATTGTAATGCTATTAATAAACGAGTTCCACTGATGAACCATCTGGTGTCGGTGACTCCCTCCGTTTTCAACAAAATGGTGACCCCGACGTTGCCCCGTTATTAAAGATAACGGGAAAAGAACACCATCGGTGGACGGAGTTGGGTTGGGCTCTGAGGCGGCTAGAGCGGTGCTCAACGCTATTGAAAAAGGCAGGAGCAGCACCCCCAGGGATCATACAGGTGGTACTGGGCCATACGTGCTACCGGAGCCGGAGGACCGCAACAGCGCTGATATGGATCGGCAAGTAGCATATGATTTATTTTTAGTTAACATAGAAAAGCGAGGGTTGAAAGAGCACAGCAAGAAAGATATATTGGCATTGTTAGCTTGGGGATATGCCAAGGGCTGCTTTCAGAATCCTCATACAGTTCATGAACTTTCGGAGTGGCGTAAATTAGGAGATGAACTTTATGACGCTATCCTTAAAGATGATAAGACAGCCAAGAAATTAGGTAAAATATGGCGGGATATCCATAACGACCTTTTAAAGCAGCAGGCAGAACGTAGGGCTGCTGCCGCAGCTCTGCAAGCTTCTCGTAAAAATGCTGGGTATGGTCAGGAGGGTGAGCCGTTGGCTCCGAGAGTGTCTGCTGTAGTGATTCCAGCTGGAGAGACAGAGAGTGCGTCCTCAGATTCCGTTAAACCATCAGCACCTCCATTAGAAGGAGGGAGTGAAAGCGGGGATACGGGAAGTGATGAGAATGAAGACGAGAGCAGTGGGGGGGCTACGCATGTGCTTAAATTGGCCCTCCAAAAGCCTGCATCGCTAGCAACCAAGCCGAATCGCTATGAACCCACCCCTCCTGTCCCTGGGGCGCTCAGCGACCTGTGGGAGGAGATGGCTAGAGAGCGTCGTGAGGCATGGGCTGCTATCGCCCGCAAGGGGGCAGAGGAAGGCGATGAAGTGTTGCTGGAGGCTGCTGGCTCCCTAGTCTGCCCCGTTACATACACCCCCGTTATAGATCAGAACGGGCAAGTAACACACCGCATTGGTAATTATTCTCCTTTGGACTGGAAGTTACTTGCACAGCTGCGGCAGACAGTAGCACAATTTGGCCCGAAGAGCGAGCCAGTTAAGCAGATGTTAGATTATCTGTTTAATACCACCCTCTTGCTCCCAAATGATTTGCGAGGCATAGTTAAGCTAATATTTACACAACATCAGCAATTGCTGTTCAACGCACACTGGCAGGCAGAAGTTCAAGAGGCAGTGGCAGTTCAGAGAGGACCAGGTGATCCACTTCACGGGCTCACTATGCAGGAAATGATGGGATTAGGACCGTATTTGAGAACCGAGGCACAGATGTTAATGGGACCCGACAAAGTTCAGGAAGCGATGAGGCTAGTAAGAAATGCCATGGAACAGGTTAAAGATGCTGGTGGCATCCCTATGTATATGAGTATAAAGCAGGGTCGAGGAGAAAGCTTCGGGGGGTTTATAGACAAAGTGGCTGCTGCAATAGAAAAGGCAGGAGTACCAGATTACATGAAAGGCGCACTGTTAAAGCAATGCGCCTTGCAAAATGCAAATGAAGAGACAAAAAAGATATTGTTAACATTAGGAGCAGACTGGTCAATTGAAGCGGCATTAGAACGAATGTCACTACAGCCGACCGGGTCGCAGGCGTTTATAGTTAAAGCGCTGCAAGATTTAGGGTTGGGGCTGCAGAAACAGGCAGAAGCCAGTCAGGCTCAAGTATTAGCCGCTCTTGCGCCCCTCCAAGCCGTCGCTGTAGCACCGGCTAGCACGAACCCAAGCCTATTGCCTCCAGGCATTAAGTGTTACCGTTGTGGCAAGCCCGGACACATGTGTCGACAGTGTCGTACCTCCGGGATCTGGTGCCAAACCTGCCAGTCCAGCTCTCACAACACGTCGGCTTGTCGTCGGAGGTCAGGAAACTCGACAAGGAGCGCGCAGAGCAGCCGCGCCCCAACACAAATTGCTGCCTCAACGACCGCAACATCAGCCTCCAGCCAGCCACCGCAGGCAACTTGGGACTCGACCTGGCAGCCAGTGTAGATGTCACCTTAGCCACAGCTCGCCCCGAGAAAATACCAACTGGAGTGAGGGGGCCGCTCATTATCAACGGGCAAGCCTATGGAGCTTTGTTATTGGGAAGATCCTCGACAACTATTATGGGACTCTTTGTGCTTCCGGGAATAATAGATGCAGATTACTCCGGTGAAATTTATATTATGGCACATACCCCATTTCCACCACTGAGTGTCGCTGCGGGACAACGTATTGCGCAGCTTCTACCGTTACCACAGTTAACAAAGGGACTAACCCCTTTAACGCAAAAGAACCGCGGAACCCAAGGCTTTGGCTCCTCCGGATTGGCTATGTTAACCATGGATCTATCTACTCGACCCACCAAGGGCGTTGCGATATCGTACCAAGGACACTCTATACAATTGACAGCCTTATTGGACACAGGAGCCGATACTAGCATAGTGCAACCGGAATGTTGGCCAAGCCAGTGGCCCCAGCGAGCCACAATGGATACAGTAACTGGAGTAGGGGGATATACATTGGCGAAAAAATCTCCACTGGTAACGGTAACCCTGGATGGACAAACAGTCAATACTGTGATGACTATAGTACCACTACCACCTACGGTACAATGTCTCATCGGGAGAGACATTCTCGCACAACTCGGAATAGTATTGTCCAATGATCAGCGCCCTTTAGTTTAACTGCCATTGCTTGGACTTTCCCGATTCCACTCACCTGGAAGACTGACGAGCCGGTGATGGTAAAGTAATGGCCTTTAAAAAGGGAAAGCCTTGAACAGGCACATGCCTTAGTAGAAGAACAACTTCAGCAAGGTCATTTACAACTCTCGACCAGCCCGTGGAATACTCCCATATTTGTAATAAAGAAGAAATCAGGCAAATATCGTCTACTCCATGATTTACGGAAAGTAAATGAACAAATGGAGCCTATGGGGGCCCTTCAGCCCGGGTTACCTAATCCTGCCATGCTGCCTGAGGCATGGCCCCTTCTAATTATAGACTTAAAAGACTGTTTTTTCACTATAGCGCTACATTCTAACTACATGAAAAGATTTGCATTCACATTACCAGCAATTAATAGGGGGGAACCAGATAAGCGATTTGAATGGACTGTCCTCCCGCAAGGGATGCGGAATTCCCCCACTCTGTGTCAGCTTTATGTGGATACTGCCTTACAGCCCTTACGGAAGGCATGGCCTGAAACTATCATCTATCACTATATGGATGATATCCTCTTCGCTCAAAGGGAACAGTTTAGCGAAGATCAACTGCAAACAATTATAACTATTCTTAAGGCATCATCACTAATTATTGCGCCTGAAAAAATACAGCGAACTAGCCCATGGAAATATCTTGGTTGGACTATAACTACGCAGACAATTACTCCACAAAAACTACAGTTAGACACAGATATCACTACTTTGCATGATGCTCAAAAATTTATGGGAGAAATGCAATGGTTAAAACCAGTTGCAGGCATCCCAAACAGCCTACTCAGTGCACTCCGTCCTCTGCTAAAAGGAACGGACCCAGCTTTACCCATCCGACTCACCTCTGCACAACGCCGGATCATCGACTCGATCGTTCAATGTATTGGTAATCACTATGTACAGCGTAGAGACCTTGATAGCCCTATAGATTTGACTGTTTGGTGTGCCCAAAGCCATCTGTTGGCAGCCCTGTCTCAGAATCTAAAGAAAACGGGGGAGACAAGGGTATTGGAATGGCTCTCCCCTCCGTTACAAGCAAGAAAAACTGTATATAGTAAAATTGAGCAACTCGCAGATGTAATAAAGCGGGGCCGTCAGCGTATCATTGATGTCACGGGACAAGCTATAGTAGAGAGGGCCCATCGAACTTTAAAACAGTATCTCAGTAAGCAGCAAGAAATTGCTGACCCTCAGCAAAGGTTGGCACAGGCTGTTTATGTCATAAATCATCTTTGTGTGTTTGGGCAAGATAAGGATCCTCCTGCAGTCATACATATGAAAGAGAGCCAAGGCAGTAGTCACAAGCGTGCACTAGTATATTACAAGGACCCAAAAACAGGATTAAGAGAAGGGCCGGTAGAAGTGATATACTGGGGTCGAGGTTATGTGTGTGTTTCCACACCTACAGGGACCCTATGGATTCCAGCAAGATGTGTTAGGCCAGCCCTGATGACCGTCCAGCCACAGAACATAACCACGGACGATTAATGTCAGATTGGGACTGCCACTTCCAAGAGCTACGCAGGGGGAGAGAATGGACTCTCAGTAAATGGACCACATCGATCGTCTCTTAAGACCCATTCACCGTAGTGAGCAGCAGCGACTGTTATCCAAATTACGGCTTATTGTCCCACCGATTTTGAGCCAACTGCCAAAGGAACTGAAGTATGCATTGGTCAATATTGATCCTGACTATTTTAACATTATTTTAAGAGATTTGAAAAATTTGACAGAATGGGACGCATACACCATTTATGCCTGTCCCTTATGTAAAACTAACTGTAATGCTTTTATAGATTTTTATTGTGCTTATTGTACCCAAGTAGTGCATTGTAGAAGAAAAGATTTGCAATCTTGGTTTTGTCCCACTTGTAACTATCAAATTAATAGTCGAGGGGCATCTGCTTTGTATTTTTTAGCTGAGTCTAATGGTTTTAATATTGACTCTCTAGAAGAAGCTTTGCAATTATATGAATCACCTGAACAATTGTTTTTAGCCGAGCAGCGGGCAAGATTGACTTTTTGGGTTAAGGTCGCTAGTAAATCAATAGAGTCGCATATATTGAAGCATTATTGTAGGAATTATTATAAGAAATGTTGCAGAAAATATTACAGGCGTTGATTTTGCTTTGCAAGATAGAAGTAAGTTTTGCCTTTTTTCCAATACAATCCAAACAAAATGTATGGGTGACTTTGGCCAATCTTACAAAACAAAGTGCTATTTGTCTTTCGGTAGCTGATCATTCCAAATCTATAACTGCCCATATACAAGAATTGCATGACCTCACTGGCCACCTACAGGTTAATTCAGGTTTTGGATTGGAAGATTGGTTTAAGTCGTTAGGCCTTGGTCCTTGGTTAACTAGCTTGTTAAAGACAGTTTTAATAATTTTGTTTATGTTTTGTTGTATTTTATTCCTTTTACCGTGCTTTTGTAGTTGTTTGCAGCGCATGATTGAAAAAACAATGCAGTCTATGTTATATGGGGTATATCCTGCGGTTAAAGAAAACGGGGGAGGTGTGGAGAGTCAGGAGTCAGCAATTAGGAACTGGTTACTAGACAAAGGCCATAGTCAGACAAATCTGCTTGAATTAGAAGATGTGGCATGAAACAAGGTCAGTCTGTCCTTGGTGGTAAACAAAGGAAGCTGGAAAGTCCCTAAAAGAAGAGGAGTGCAGAACAGAGAGCACAGAACAGGATAAGCGATAACTGCAGGAATGTAAACAATATGATATAACACAAATAGCTGAGCGACCAATAATGAGCTTAGATTTTGCAATATGTATGAGCTAATTATCACCATTATAAAAGTGATTGTAATGCTATTAATAAACGAGTTCCACTGACGAACCATCTGGTGTCGGTGACTCCCTCCGTTTTCAACATTTTCCTATTCTCAGGGAGCTCCCACAGACTCCGTAACCTTTGGAAGATTATGTACAGTGCCCTTACTGTGAAATTGTCCTGCTCACTCAACTCCCTGGGATGCTGTCCATCCTGTCCCATAGACTGGTAAGGATTGTAGTTGCTCAAGTGATCCTGACTTGATCCTCACCCACCACTTGTTGATCTCCTCCAGAGTCCTGCCCTGAGTTAAAGAGTTTTTCTCAGAGTACTCCTGACTTGTGAGTGTGATTTATTCCTGAGGCAGTAACTCATGAACAATGGGATCAGATGTCCAACAGCAGCTCCATCACCCAGTTCCTCCTCCTGGCATTCAGCGACACACAGGAGCTGCAGTTTTTGACTTTCTGGCTCCTCCTGGGCATCTACCTGGCTGCCCTCCTGGGCAACAGCCTCATCATCTCCACCATAGCCTATGACCACCACATCCACACCCCCATGTCCTTCTTCCTCCTCAACCTCTCCCTCCTTGACCTGGGCTCCATCTCCTCCACTGTCCCTAAATACATGGTCAACCAATTCCCTCTGGGACACCAGGGCCATCTCCTATGCTGGATGTGCTGCCCAAGTCTTTCTGTTGGTCTTTTTCATCTCAGCTGTTTTTTTGGTATTTTTTCCTCACAGTCATGTTCTACAACTGCTACGCTGCCATCTGCAAACTCCTGCACCTCGGGACCCTCTTGGGCAGCAGAGCTTGTGCCCACATGGCAGAAGCTGCCTGGGGCTCTGGGTTTCTCAATGCTCTGCTGCACACGGCCAATATGTTTTCTCTGTCCCTCTGCCAGGGCAATGCTGTGGACCAGTTCTTCTGTGAAATCCCCCAGATGCTCAAGCTCTCCTGCTCAGATTCCCCCATCAGGGTATTTGGGCTTCTTGTATTAACTTCTTTTTTAGCTTTTGGGTCTTTTGTGTTCATTGTGGTGTCCTATGTGCAGATATTTGGCACTGTGTTGAGGATCCCCTCTGAGGAGGGACAGCACAAAGCCTTTTCCACCTGCCTCCCTCACCTGGTCGTGGTCTCCTTGTTTGTCAGCATTGACATTTTCACTTACCTGAAGCACCCCCTCCATCTCCTCCCCATCCCTTGACCTGGCGGTGTCGTTTCTGTACTCGGCAGTGAACCCTCTGATCTACAGCATGAGGAATCAGAAGCTCGAGGATGCCCTGAGGAAACTGATGATTGGATGTTTCTTGCAGCCACAGGCTGCCTGTTTTCCTCTGCAAATGGCTCACAATGGATGTCATGATGGGCCAAGTCAGTCTTCCTGTCTTTATATATTTTTTTTCCTTTTTTCCACTGTTCGTGTTATTCTCTTCAAAAAAGGTCATCATTCATCCACTTATTCTGCCTGACCCAGAAGCTTTGTGTCAATCAAGAGTTGTATTTAATTGAAATAAATAAACCTGCAAAAACATAGTTTTCGTCTGTTCCATCCTCAGTGCTGCAGGAAGGTGTGGGAACTAAAACCAGCTTTCCACCTGCACCACCATTGGGAAAGCTGCTCTGTGCCTGCAGCAGTAGCAACTCTATAGGACCACAAGGGCCAGGGCTTTTGTGCTGGCCTCAGGTGAAAGGATGTAGGGCCTGCAGACCTCTCCTGGAGAAGAGAACAAAGGACACAGATTGTTTTCTTTTCCTTATCTCATGCATGTTCACCCAGCTCTGGCCCCTGGGAGCCTCTGTGCCTTTCAGAGGGGCTGAAGCTGGGCAGTGCCTGCCCAGAGCACCCTGTATTGGGCACTGCTGCAGGGCTGGCCCTGACTGGTCTTTGCTGGGGAGGAGGAATTGGAGGTAGAGAGCAGGCAGGGAAGTTGAGGCAGCATGGAGGGAGCTGGGCTAGAGAGTGTCGGGGAGAGACAAACACCAGTGGATATCTCATCCTGTATGACCATACAGAGTGAAGATACCTCAGGGGACTTGTGGTGCAGAGACAGGACTTTTGGAAGGGAGGAGGAAGGTGCAGAAGGGAGAAGGCTGAGCACCTTGCTTGATGCTGTTGGTAGCATAATCAGACCAGGAAGGCTGCTCATCGCCTTTGTCAGACATCCAACCATTGTCCACCTCCCAGGGGCTCCTTCTTGCACTGGACGCTCACGGCAAGTTTATGGGCGAGTTTCACTGTGAGGCCATCTCCATCTTCTGCTGGGCTCAGTGCCTGTACAAGGGGATCATCCAGTCCTGCCCAGCCACTCTCCTGGCCCAGACCCCAGCAGACGCCAGAGCTGTCTGTGCAGCCCCACATGTGACGTGGGCTCTCCAGGCACTTGGAGAGGCTGCCTGACAGGCAGGTTGTGGGGTGGCAAATCACCAAGGGCTGCTGTGGGCATCGCATCGGGACAACATTCCCCATCCTGAATGTACCTTGTCCTGTGCTGCACCTGAACAGTGGGGCCATGGCACCGTATGTGGGGCCACAGGACTGGGCTGGCACAGGACAGGGCACAGACAGGGGCCATGAAGCAGCTTCCAGGGATGACAGCAAGAAACAGGTAAAGAGAAGGCATTTATGGGTGTTCTCTTTGTTGGGCAGGGGTGGCTTTGGGAAAGGCAAAGCTCACCTGGCTTTGGTGGCTGCAAAAAATGTCGAGAACAGAAAGAAGAGCTTCAAGGGCTGCGTTAGAGACCAAGGCTTCAGACCAAGGCAGGACAATGCTGGATGGGCAGGGGAATTTAATAACAGCAAACACTGATACTGGTGCTGAGGGATTCAGCGCCTTCTTTGCCTGAGGTTTTCCTGAAGAGGTCTCCCAGGCTTCTGTGTTCAAAGAAGGTCTTCCAGGTATAGGGGAGCACACTTTGACAGGAACCTCATGTTTCTGACAGGTTGTAGTGCAGACACTCTGAGGTGACTCCCGAACTCAGGACTCTCCTCATCCTGTGATGGTTCTGGTCCCCCTTTCTGACTGGAGCAGAGAAGACGCTGATGGGGCATGAATCCTCCTGTGCTGTAGGTGGCCATCTCAACCAACATCAAACCCAGTGAAGAGAGGACATTAACTCCTTATTACTTGTTCTGTGCAAAGCCTGAGGAGTCCTGAGCAGGGAGGGTGTTGGGGGCTTGGGACTCTGTGCAAGACACCAAATAAACTTATTTTAATGCCTGTGGGCCTATCAGATGTCAGTTAATATCAATGAAAAGGAAAGAATCTGTCAACACATTTTTTCCAAATCTTTGGGGAGATTTACCTTTTTTGTTTGTTTGTTTTCAAATAATGGAAGTGTTTTACAGCACTGGAAATGGATGTAGGACACAAATGTCTTCAACTACAATGACAGAGACCTAGTCCCAGTGCTGATGTCCAGGAAATCTTTGTCCAGCCTAGACCTGCAGCTTGCAAAGTCCTCTACTCTCCCACAGGCCCTCTGTGACAGATGCCAGTCCCAGGCCAGGGGCACTGGGGCTCCTGAAATTGTCACTGCCTGTTCATGGTCAGCCACTGAGCTCTGCCTGGAGGGCCATGGGACTCACATGGATCATCATGGACAATGTCCCCAAACCCCAGGAAGATGCAAATCTGACGCTGAGCGAGTCGAGGAGGGCCTGGCAAGAGGCCAGAATGGAGAAAGAGGGACCTCCCTTCTCTTGGAGCTTCAAACACCAGAAGGAAATGTCAGGAGACTGGAGTGGGCTCAGGCTGCCCAGGAGGCAGAGAGACATCCGGCCTGTGGGTGCAGGGGTGGAACCAACAAAGCTAAAGCTACATGATAGGTGGAAATCACTGGGCATGGGCAGGGCACTGAGAAGGGCTCCTCTAAAGGTGTTGTGAGCACAAGGAAGGCAGCTGAGGGAACCCTGGTCCCAGTGCTGAGCGGGGCAGGAACATAGTGACAAAGCCAGGAGAAACACAGTAATTCCTTAGAACAAAGGGTCTCCCTTGAGAGTGCCAGGAGGAAATGCTTTGGTTGAGGAAGTGAACACACCTGTACATTCTTGGTAGTATTGGTAGATGATAAGCTCCGTGTGAGCATGCTTGCAGCCCAGAAGGCCAATTGTTTCCTGGGCTGCATCCAAAGAAATGTTGCCAGCAGGGTCAGGGAGGGAATTTTCTCCCTCTACTCCGCTCTCATGAGACCCCTCTTGGAGTATTGTGTCCATTTCTGGAGTCCTCAACATAAGAAGGATATGGAACTGTTGGAGCCAGTCTAGAGGAGGCAACGAAGATGGTCATAGAATCATAGAACTATAGAATCATAGAATCTTCTGGTTGGAAAAGACCTTTGAGATCAACGAGTCCAACCGTACCCATCTTCTGCTAAACCATGTTCTTAAAAGACTCATCTACCCGTTTTTTAAACACCTCCATGGATGGTGACTCGACCACCTCCCTGGGCAGCTGTTCCAGTGCCTGACCATCCTTTCAGTAAAGAAATTCTTCCAAATATCTAGTCTGAACCACCCCTGGTGCAACCATTTCCCCTTGTCCTATGACCTGTGACTTGAGAGAAGAGATAAACACTTGCTCTGCTACAGCCTCTTGTGTAAGGGGTGAAGTGCCTCTGCTGTGAGAACAGGCAGAAAGAGTTGAGGTTGTTCAGCCTGGAGAAGAGAAGGCTCCAGGGAGAGTGGATATTATAGTGGCCTTCCCGTACCTGAAGAGGCTTCAATAAAGCTAGGGAGGGACTTTTTACAAGGACTTGGAGTGACAGGACAAGGGGGAACAGCTTTAAATTGGAAGGGGAAAGATTTAGATTAGACATTAGGAAGCAATTCTTCATGATGAGAGTGGGGAGGCCCTGGCACAGGTTGCCCGGGAAAGCTGGGGATGTCTCTTCCCTGGAGGTGTTCCAGGTCAAGTTGGATGGGGCTTTGAGCATCCTGATCCAGTGGGAGGTGTCCCTGCCCATGGCAGGGAGTGGAACCAGATGGGTATTAAGGTCCCTTCCAACTGAAACTATTCTATGATTCTATGACTCTTCTACACGTTGACGTCTCCAGAAATATCGATAGTTTTGTAACCTCACACACAGAGACAGATAACAGAGATTGGATGAGATCACTGCAAACATGGCCATTCAAAAAAAAGAGTGTTTCACTAAAGCTTTTTATCTAACAAGGCACATTCTGTGCTGGAAGTGAGAGGTGTCAGTGACAATCAAGAACAAAGAGTGTTTTGGGACATTGTACTTTCACCATGATAGAAAATAATCTTTTTTCATGCCTCAGTCTTGTGGAAAAACAATGAAGCAAAAAGGAAATGGAGAGAAATATGTAGAGTTTAATAAGTCTATTAAAACACAAATCTTCAAGTATTGTTTTGTTATCTTCCTCACTTTGGTTTTGTGTGTTCGTGTGTGTATTTGCTTGTTCATTTTAGGATACTGGTCTAGGAGGGATTTTGTGTGCTGTCTTTGTTTTCCAGAGGAAGTGATTTTCACACTGGGATGGAATATTGTTACAGGGATGTGGGGTTGTGATGCCCAGGACCACTCTGCCCAGGCTCCACCTGCAGTTCCTAAGGGTCTCTGGACTCCAGCAGGTCCTGCAGGTTTAACAGTGGAGCTCTGCCTGCAACCCCAGACAACACTCATATTTAAAAACTATGGACACCATTAAATTAATTGAAATAATTGAATATTTTCAATAAAATGTCTGAGTTTTTTCCCATGATTGCAAAATGATAAATTTTCAGTGAGTGTATTAACAGCAGGAGAAGAAATACTGATCATTCCCTGTCCCTGCATGTGTTTGATCTCCCTCATATTCCTGTTACTTCCCCCTGGCCTGATGAAATTCACCGTGTCTTTTAATTGTGATTATATTTATAATTTCCTATCGCTCCACCAAAAATGGAATGGAACACAGAAGGAAGGCTCAAACCTCTCACCTAGACTGTGGCATTGTTACATTTGTGGATTTGCCATGTTCCTGTCTCAACAGGATGAACTGAAGTTCAGCATGGGTCCAGAAAACAAAACTCCAGTTGCTTCATCCTAGAGAGTTTCTCAGGGCTTGACCAAAGACTGCAGATATTTCTCTCTCTGGTCTTTCTGCTCGTGTACCTGACAGCAGTTATGGGGAATACAACCATCATCTTGCTCATATGTGTAGATCGTTGGCTTCAAACTCCCATGTAATTTTCATCAGCAATCTTGCCTTCTTGAAAATCTACTTTACATCCTCCACAAGCAGCAATTTCTTTGTGATCCTGGGTTCTGGTAGGGCAACACTCTCACTAAGCAGTTGCTTTGCACAGTCCTGTTTCTATTTTGCCCTGGGCTGTACGGAGTTTGTTCTGCTTGTTGTCATGTGCTGACAACACATTGTCTCCTGTAACTCGTCGTCTCAGAACAACACGAAGTCAGGGTTGTTGGGGACTCTTCCTTTACACTTTAGACCACCACTTGCTTCAATTCTAGAGTTCCTAGGCACTCATTAAGAGATCCTCATTCCAGCTGTGATTTTTCAGTGGGGTTATAACAGGTCACACAGTTCTAAAGTGACAATGATTTCAGTTGGCAGTGTCAGTTCGTGATGATCCCAACACTGATGGGTTAATAAGGAATGACCCCTCTCAGTGAGCACAGCTCTCACTGCATGAGGCACCATGAATGAGAGGAGCTGCCCCAGGGCAATATTTGTTGCTTTCTCAATCAGCACAGCTGCTGCCTCAACAGCCCCAGCACATGAAATCACACCTTGATCTACAAGGTCTGGTTCTGTGGAGTAATGTGCTGCAGCTTGCAGGTGTTGCTGGGCCAGTTGACTATACCCTTCTGTTCACTTAATGTAATGTTAAAGGTTTGGTGTGGCCTGGCAGGGCTAATGAGGGCACTTCCATGACTTCTTGATTTAGACCTTTAAAAGTCTGTTTGGTTTCTGGAGTCAAGAAACCCTTTTGATTTCAGTGCTGTCCTCTGCACCCAAGGCGTGGTTATTGCTGCTGTGTGTGTATGCTTGATTCCCCTGTTAATAATGATTTGGATTTTAGGTTTTAACATTGCAGCCTTACTTGTCAGCCTGTGGTGCAACATGGATTATATGCATTCATTCCATAATGCAGCCATGGGCACAGTCCAAGCTATGGCAGTGGAGGCAAATCAGACCAGACCGACTGCTGGATATGCATTAGAAGCCCATTCTCTATGACAAATCAGCTCTCATGGTCACCTGTCCCGTTCAATTCTGAGTGGTCCAAGGATGGATACCTATGTTACGGATTTTGACTGAAGCAAAGGTGCCTTTCCACCAAGTAGGGATGGTCATTGGTCTGAAAGGAGAGCCCCCAGGTGTGCTTGCAGAACATGGGCAGACTTACTCAGCTGTAGTTGCTGGGAACTGAAAATATGAATAGAACCTTAAAATTAATAGAATGTATGGAAAGGGACAATAAAGGTCTCAAGACAATAGACTGATTCTTTCTAAACATTGCTGTGTACCACATCCTGGGTGCACGAAAGCGAGACTCTCTAGAAACCCTTATGAAAAACATGTAGTAATAAGCAATCTTGGTGTAGATTTGTTTCTGGATGAAGTTTATCAGGCCCTGCAGACTCCAAAAGATGTGGTGAACATCCAGCCCCCTTTCTGTCTCAAAAAAAGTGCCCCCATCTCTGTTGGACAAAGAACCAGGCACAGGAAGAGTCATTCTCCAGTATCTCTTGTTCCTACAATCCCAGGGCAAATATTCTCTAAGATCTCCAGACCAAGGCTCACTCTGCATCATTCGTGCACAGGGACGGTGGCAGAAGGCCAAGGAGAAGTGATCTCTTCCAGCAGGGAAATGACAGCATCAGCACTGCAGCACTGTGTGCCAAAGGAACCCTTCCCAAGAAAAAGACAAAAGCAAACACATTGTTCTTGATATTATTTTTGTTTCCTGCCTGTCCCAGGATGTAGCTTAGCCAGAACATTTAAATGGAAGATCAGAACAACAGCCCAGCAAAGTGTCACCCAACCCTGTATTAACAGCTCTGCAATGTCAGGAAGATCCCTGCCTCGAAAAGGGACCTCCTTCTCCTCATCTCCAGGCCTCACAGTTGTTTCACCACTCAGCCTCTCCCACAGCATCCGTGCCCCTCACATGGCTGCATTTGCTGGATGCTGCAGAAGATTCGCTCTGTGGTCGACCAGCTTCTGGCCTGACCAGAACCAGGCTGGGAGGGAGCTAGCCCTGCTCCGAAGATTTACTTCCCAGAGCTCCCTTCAGAGCTCCAAAATGAGTCCAATAAGGCACCCAAAAGCATTTCCGTGCCACAATCCAACAGCTCTACACTAAGTTTTGCACAGCTCTGAGCTAATTCCATTAGGAATGAGCCAGGTACATACAAACCAATCATCAACAACAGACTTGAGGATCCCATTTGGCCCACGATATGCCAAGGGACACTTGCTCTCCTCACCCAGACTGCACACAGGTGTGGAAAAACAAAGCCTTTCTAGCTGAGAAATGCACTGAACAGTGTCTGTGTGGGGGCTGTTCTTTCTAGTTGTGGACAACACCCTTCTCTTTGGTAAAATCATAGTATGACAGAACCAT
This sequence comes from Dromococcyx pavoninus, assembly GCA_033558185.1. Classification (NCBI taxonomy): domain Eukaryota; kingdom Metazoa; phylum Chordata; class Aves; order Cuculiformes; family Neomorphidae; genus Dromococcyx; species Dromococcyx pavoninus. Next base: position 698,718 of record JAUMJL010000046.1, read on the forward strand.
GGAATGGTTTAGGTCAGAACGGTCTTCAAAGCCCATCCAATGCCAACCCCAATCCTACGGGCAGGGACAACTCTCACTGGATCAGGCTGCTCAAAACCTTGTCCTGGCCTTGAAAACCTCCAGGGATGGGGCAGCCACTACTTCTCTGGGCAACTTGTGCCAGAGCCTCCCCACCCTCACAGGAAAATATTTCTTCATAAGATCTCTTCTCATGTTTCTGTCACCTCTTCTCTGAACTGAAAATAATGAAATATAAACTTTATATTTAAACATATTTTTATTTGGCGCACTTTGAAATTTTCTCTTTTAACCGCTCTGGGGAGTGACTCCAATGAGCAGAACACCTGAAGAAAGCTCCAGGAAGAGAAAGAGCTCATTAAGGCTTTCTGTATTTTAATGAGACCCAGGTTTTATTTGTTGCTGAGTCCTTGAACCTCAGCTGCTTAGAGGAGGTTGAGCAAACCTCTCAAGAAGTCAAAAATAAAACTCAGAGTACGTTGAAATATTAATTGGTCTCAGAGAGAATCATTACTGACAAAGCCTCCCCAGAGACTCGTTAGAGCAGATAATTGTAGCCCGTGATTACAGGGAGGCAAAGGCTCTGTGCAGACAGCTGTGATGCTGAGAAAAGCCTGGATTTGCTTGATGAAGTAGAAAGGCCAAGTGCTGACCCCCAAACCCTGAGATGACATACCTGGTTTTGACTGACATGCTCGTGGTGTCATGAACTTTCTCACATTGTCAAATCTATTTGGAGGAGTGATTCCGTTTAATTCCCAATACAGGCCTGTAGAGTTGAGTGAGATGCCAAGGCTCTCCATGCAGGTGCAGAAGATTTGGGTCAGAGAAGGGCAAGGTCATAAAAGGGCTGGGTCATAGAAGAGTCACAGGAAACTTGGGTGTGAGAAGAGTGAGGTCACAGAGGATTAATACAGGATTTCAGTTGTAGAAGGCTTATAGGAGTGTAAGGTCATGGAATTCTTGCAAGAGCTGGGTCATAAAAGATTCAGATCACAAAAAGATCATAGAAGAAGAGCTGAGTCAAAGAAATGTGAGAGTTTATTCAGGTTTCGAAAAGATTTGTTTATAGAAGGTTTGGTTCAGAGAAGGGTAAAGTCATAGAAGAGTTATAGAACAGTTAGATGGTACGAGAGTCATAGAAGAGTCAGAAATGGATGCGTGTGGTCATATAAGGGTTGGGTCATAGAATGGTTTGGCCATAGAATATTCAGGTCACAGAAGAGTCAGGTCATAGAAAGCCAAAGAAGGGTCAGAAAAGAGTCGGATCATGGGAAATTTTGTTCACAGAATGCTCAAGTTTAGAAGATGCAGGTAACAGGACAGTCATAATAGAGCACGGTGATAGGATATTCAAATCATAGAACAGGTTGGTCATAGAAGGTAGATAGAAATTTTGGGTCAGAGTAAGCTCATAGAAGAGCTGAGTCACAGAAAGCCACCTAATTTAATTGTTGGGTCATGGAAGCACCGGGTCATAAAATGTTCGAGCCGTAGAAGAGTCAAGTCATACAAATGTCGGGTCATTCAAGCGACAGCTCCTATAAGAGTTGTGTCATAGAGGAGTTGGATCATAGATAGGTCAGTTATGGTAGGGATGGTTCATAGAACAGTTGAGTTGTAGAAAGATTGGGTCCCAGAAGACTCAGGTCGTACAAGAGTCACAGAGGACTTAGGTGATAGAAAGTCATACCATAGAAGTCAAACAATAGTCAAGTCATAGAAGTGTTGGGTCACAGAAGGCTTGAATCATAGAAGGGTCTGATCATAGAAGAGATGGGTCAAGGAAGAGTCAGGTTGTAGATGAGTTGGATCGTAGAGGAATTATCAGAGAGTTCAGTCATAGAAGGTTCATAGAAAAGTCAGGTTATAGAAGTATCATAGGAGATTTAGCTCATAGAGAGATCTGGTCACAGAAGTGTTGGGTCACAGAAGTAGTAGGTCATAGAAGGAACAAAAAAGAGTCATTTATAGAGAAGTCTGGTCATGGAGGTTTCATAGAGGTTTTGAATCATACACAGGTCATAGAAGAGTCCGGACATAGAATAATTGGGTGAAAGAAGAAGTGGCACATGCAAGAGTTGAGTCATAGAGGAGTCAGGTCATAGAAGGGTCAGATCATGAAAGTGTCAGGTCATAGAAGGGCTGGGTTATAGAAGAGTAGGGTCATAGAAGGATGATGGGACACAACAGAAATTCAGTCCTTTTCTCTTTAAGAAATCCATAAATGAGATCTGATTGGAAAAGGTCTGGGGCAGAGTCTTTAGTTCCCCTGCTCATTCACTGGCCATTTCTGCAAAGGACTGATGCCAGTTTTGATGGAGTTTCCCCATTCTCCGTGACCTTCGGAAGATTATGCAAGAGGTCTCACTGTGACATCATCCTGCTCTCTCAGCTCCCTGGGATACTGCCCCTCCTGTCCCATAGATTGGGAAGTGCTGTATTTGCTTAAGTGATCCCTGACTTGATCCCCATCCACTGCTGGCTGATCTCCAGAGTCTTTCCCTGAGTCACAGAGGTCTGGAAGACCTTTTTGGGGAAGACAGAGAAAAATCAGATGCAGGGCATCTCAGATCTGCCTACACCTGCTCTTCCTAAATGCAGCAGTGCCCACATAGAGTCTTTGTTTCTTCCTTGACTGTTTCTGAAGCAGTAAATACCCATCATGGTCTCCTTGAATTGCCTTCCAAGCTGAGACTGGGTTTCAGTCTGGACACTTGCTGAGCTTGGAGGGTGCTGTCCTTGAAGCCCTTCTGTCCTGGTCTCTGTGACCAGGTCACAGCTCTATCTCCCACAGGAATAGCTCCAGCTCCTCCTGCCTGGGCCCCTGGCTGAGGGCATTGCTGACCTTTGGGTCTGAAGCCCCGCAGCTGTGGCACCAACCAAACTCATTCCTGCCATAAGGAAACCTGGTACAAAGTGTCAGAATCTCATGGGTGCAAAGGCTTTGCTTAGGGCAGAGACATGGCTGGTGCAGAAGAGACCTGAATGTATTTCCAGCCCCAGGTCTAAAGACTCAGCAGGAAAGGCCTAAATCCACTGCATGGAACACATCCTTCCAGCTTGGAGCTTGAGATCATTCCCTCTCACCTTCCTGGTGTCCTGTCTAATGGTGGGACAAAATAAAGTTATTTTCATGTCCAGTTATTTTTCTATAGACAAAAATGGAAAGAAGTGTCTCTGCCCAGCTGAGGGAAGGAACAGCAGGGATTGCTTCAGCCTGTTTCATAGCAGGTTCCCCTCCCCAGGGGCACCTTGAGGGAGCCCAGAGGGGGCAGAGAAAATACTGCTTTGGGCTGCTCCTCTGCTGCTGAGCTGGGCTGCGCTTCTGGTGTGAAGGGAGCTGATGGCAAGTGGGCAGCTCTACAAAGAGCCAGCTCTGTCCAGGAGCAGCTCCTTTGCAAAGTTGAGCAGGACTGAGGGCACTGCCTGCATGAGGTTCTGGAAGTGTCTCCTAGACCTAGCACATGCCTTGGTTGATAAGGTTGGGTCTTTCTCCTGGCTTTTCTGGTGTGAAGAAGGAGGACATGGTCCAGAGCACAGACTACCTGCTGCACCATCAGCAGGACAGAGCATGACTTTTCCCTCCTCCCAGGGCTTGTTGCAGGGGGTGGACCTGGATGTGTACCCAGTGATGCCCCAGGCCCCGATGAGAGTCCCTGAAACCAAGGATCTGTGTGCCCGGACCGGGACTCTGCCCCCTGCCAGGGTCAACATTCAGCCTGCCCAGGGAGCTCCCATGACACAGTGGGGAGAAGCTGTGTGTGGAAGGAACAACCACCAGTATGGTCCTTCTTGTATCAAAAGGGGGCCGCATGAGTCAAGACTGCTGACAGCTCCAGATCACCCTCAGGGCACTTTCAAGGGGATGTTTCAAAAGAAAGGACCAGGCAAGTGCTACCTGGAAAGGAAGGTGCTTCTCTTACTCTTTAATTTCATGCTGTGGGACTTTCAAAGGCGAAAGAAGATGCAAACTTGTGAGAAGTGACTGATGCTCTTGAACGATTGCACTCTGTGGTCTGTTCGTGTGCTGGGAACATCATGAACTGCTCACACGGACTCCTCAGCAGCAGTATCACCTTGCTGGAAGATCACAGTTTGTCTGATTTGCTCTTTGCTACCTGCAAGCAGGGAGATGTCCCTGGGCAGAGCCCTCCCACAAGTTTTCTGTAGTGTAGAACTGAGCACACAGATGATGGGATGGGGTCTCTCAGAATTTGATGTTAAAATCATATGGGGACACAGAAGCAGCTGGGAAAGGTCCAGGAAGGAGAGAGGTGGTCAGAAAAGAAGACAAAATGAAAAATGGCAATGTCATGAGAAGAGAACAGGGCAAACTCCCTCTCATCCCCTCCAGGGCAGACACCTTCCTCTCAGCAAGCCCCCTTGCCTCCTCTCTGACTGAGTAAAGTCTCTGCCCTCGTGGTCATGGGACACAAGACATCAGTTGCCCACTGTGCAGCCAGAGCTCCAGCAGAGCAGAACTGCCTCTCTGTGTCCCTGTGCCCATTGCCCTCTGCAGAGCACAGGGGCTAAGTGTGACAGCTTTGTTGTCTGGGAGGCTCCTGCATGACTGGTTAAGGTGACAGCTTTCTCAAGTGCCTTTGTCTCTCTTCTTCCCTCCCTTGGCTGAAGGATCATTACTGATCCTGCTTTTGCCACCTGTCTGTGCTGCCCCTGTGAGTTTGGGAAATGAATGGTTCTCCCCAATGGAGATCCTGTCTGCAGAACACTTGACCACCCCCCTGCAAGTGTCCTGCCAGGTGGAGAGCTTGGTACCATCCACTCCTGTCTCACAGCATCTTTGTAATCTCTGAGCTTCCCATAAAGCAGCCTCAGAGGTGCAAAGGCCATGGAAATGCTGCGGAGCAGCCATGCACATGCAGCTCAAAGGTGCCCTGCGCGTCCTTGCCTAGAAAGGGAGTGTGTTTGGCACCTTCAGACACTCTGAAAGGAGGAGAAATCTACTGATCAGAGCTTTGAATCCGGACTGGCAGAGGAGCTTGCCAAGCCACTCTCCATCATTTATCAGCAGTCCTGGCTAACATGGGATATCCCAAAGCAAATCTCATCTACAGGAAAGGCTGAATGAATGATTTGGGGAACTCCATGCCTGTCAGCCTGACCTCGGTACCAGGGAAGATTACAGAGGAGTTCATCCTAGGTGCATTCAACAGGCAAGTGCAAGACAGCCAGGGGATCAGGCCCCAAGAGCACAGGTTCATAAAAGGTAGATCCTGCTTGACAAACCTGGTCTCTCTTGAAAATCAGATGATCTTCCTGGTGGATGAGGGAAAAGTAGTGGATGTTTTCTACCTTGACTCCAGTAAAGCCTTTGATACTGCTTCCTGCAGCTTTCTCCCAGAGAAGCTGGTGGCCTGTGGCTTAGACAGGTGTGTTCTTTACTGGTGAGCGAGTTTGTGCTGGCTTCCTGCTGAGCTCTCCAACGCTCAGAGAAAGTCCCCTTGCCCCCCTCCCCAGTTCCCCTCAGGTGAACAAAAAAAACTATAAAAACTTAGCAAAAACCAAAATAAAATTAAATATATGTGTATTTCTACATATATTTAACTACATACAGCAAGGATATCATGCAAAACTCCCAAGAAAGGAAAGAGGGGAAAGGAAAATGGGTAAAAAAGGGGCAGAAAGGAATAAAGTCAAACCCGGTAACTAACAAAGTAAAGAACTGACAAAATCTCACCACTTCCCTTGAGAAAAGCAGGACAGCCAAATCGGACCCAGCACTCTCTCCCCACGCATGGGCAGACAACAGCAGCCACCACAGGCCTCAGCCACTGCTCTCAATCCTGGCCGGAAAAGAAAAGGGCCAAACTCTCTTATCTATGCCTTATTTATATATTGTGTTACATTAAAGGAAGATATGGAATACTTCCATGGATCCTGACCTCTGTTGTTAAGGAAGACCAAAAAAGGCCATTGTTAAGGAAGACCTAAAAAATCAAAAAACCAACTGGGTAAAATCCACTACAACTGGGTAAAAAAATGACTGGATGGTCGAGGCCAGAGAGTTGTGGTGAAGGGAACTCAGTCCAGTTGGTGGTCGGTCACAAGCAGTGTCCCCAGGGCTCAGTGTTTGGGGCGGTTCAGTTTAAATGCCTTCATAAATGATCTGGTTGAGGAAGTTGAGTGCTCTCTCAGTCATTTTTCAGATGACACCAAGTTGTGCAGGATTGTTGATCTGCTGTGGGGCAGGGAGGCTCTGCAGAGGGCTCTGGACAGGCTGGAGCAGAGGGTTGAGGCCAAAGGGGTGGAGTTCAGCAAGGCCAAGGGCCGGGTTCTGCACTCATATCAGTATGATATGGGTTCAATATCGCATGTAATGTTCCAGGCTTAGGGAAGAGTGGCTGGAAAGCTGTCCAACTTAAAAGGACCTGGGGATGTGTAAGAGACATTGGTTTTGGCTGCCTTAAACCACTTGTTTTTCTGCCTTAAACCACTGTTGAGGCTGCAGCAAAGGCCAAGTCCTTCAACACCTGCTGCCCAGGGAGGTCCTGCTGCCCAGGGGGGTCCTGCTGCAATCTTGCTGGTAGGGAGAGCAAGGACAGGATGGTACCTCGGACCCCAGATCCCCCCTCAACCTCACAAACTCATTTCTAGAACGTTCCTAGAAGAAGCGCTGCATGGGCCCACCAAAAACTATAAATAATACTCTGCAAGAGGGACATTGGCAGCAACGCACCAGCCACCCTCTAAGAGAGAAGAGGATTGGAGACCAGGTGGTGTCCTTGCACTTCTATCTCTCTCTCTCTCTCTCTCTCTCTTTCCTCCCTTCCCTCTCTTTCTTTCTTCTCCTCAAACACAGATATAGCAGCCAATGCCGATCTTATCCCTAAGAATGCACAAGAGAATTCCTTTTTGGACGAATTATTTTGCATTGTTTTTCCTTCATTTATCCTGGTGAGTACTGAACCCATAAACGTTACACCAGGGTCTCACGACAGCAACCCCTGAACTACCCAGGTTGGGTTGTGACAGAGAAGTGGGAAGAAACTGTAGAGTGTCCAGTGGAGATCTGCCAAGATGGAGTTTGGTGCCTCAAACATATGAGCTGAGAGACCAAGGTCCCTCAAATAGCAAAGGGATCTGGCCTTCTTTGGAGTTTCTGGACACTGTAGGAGTAGTCTGAGATGGCTTGAAGCGTGGTTTCAGAGATTCTGGAGCTTTTCTTCGTAGTGGGAAGCAACATGAGAAAGAACTAAGGCCACAGATAGCAACTTGGGAGGTTGAGTAGAGCAGAAAAAGAAGAGCAGAAAGAAATGTCAATTGAATGGCAGTTCTGTGGTGCAACACACCCACTAGAGTGAGTCACGATCAGACCAGGCCTTTGTGTCTGATGAAAAGGTTGAGAAGGGTGGAAAGATATGAGTAAAGGCAGGAAAATGATAAAGAGAGAGCAGAGTGCAGCAGGAGCGTGGATGACTACAGCCTGCAGGGAAAGAGGGACAGCTGTGGGACACAGAGGACAGCCTGGGGAAGAGATGGTAGAGAGCTGGGCATAGCTGAAAGCTCAAAAAAGAGACAAGATCTTTCTCCTGTTGGCCATGGCTGTTGTCTCTGCCACTGATGTCTGTGAGGAGACGCAGCACTCGGGCCTCATTACCTCCGCATTCCCAGCTGGAACCCTGAGAGGTATCGTACCCTAGTTCTGCCCTTGGCACTGCACATCTCCACAGCCCACTGCCCCAGGAAGAGCCCTGAGCAACGTGTGAAGGACAGAATCTCCCTTCCCAGGGTCTGGGGGCCACAGCTTGGCCCTTTAGCTGCTGTAACTCATAGAAGTTTCCTCAGCATCAAAGTCACCTTTGCCAACTTCTCATCACTGCCTCCAATTTCCTGCTCTAACTTTTCTTGTGGAGGCTCTATCAGTGACGTCCCTCGTGGAGCCCACTCAGGAAACTTTGAAGTTTGTGTCTGACTTTGAACTCTTGAGAGGCTTCTTGAACTTCTTAGTGACTGAAGTTGATGGAGAAAATCCCTCCAGAGGGGTCATTAAATGTATTGGGCTGCTCCTCTACAGAGCTGGGCTGGGCTGCTGGGATTGAGAGAGATCATGGCAAGCAGGCAGCGCTACAAAGAGGCAGCTCTGCCCAGGAGCAGCTCCTCTGCAAAGCCCAGCAGGGTTGAGAACACCGTCTGCAGGTGTCTGCAAGAGCAGGCAGAGAGAGGCTGGATCAGCTCAGAGTGGGAGGATGCTGAGAGCCCTCAAGTGGACGCTGAGAGCCCTCGAGTGGAGAAACCATCACAGCCCTTCATAGGGTGAGTGTCCTGGTGGGGGGCAAAGCAGCTGTGGTACCTGGAGGGGTCTTTGATACTAGGAACATCCCACAGCTGGGTTTGTTTTTTCAGGTTAACCCTATCATTGTTTCCAGCAAGGAAGAGAAGGGCATTCTGCAGAGTGAGGAGTTCTTCATGCACCCTCAGAGGGACAGGGCATGTCAGCTTCCTTCTCCTGGGGACATCTGCAAGGTGTGAAGCCAGGTGAGCAGCCAGGAATGCCTGGGGCTCTATTTCAGAGCAGGGTCCCTGCAGCCCAAGATCTGTGTCCTGGGGCAGGGACTCTGCTCCCTGCCAGGGCCAGCACTCAGCCTGCCCGGGGAGCTCCCCATGGCAGTATGGGGAGAAACTGGTGGGAAAGAGAAACCCTTGGCAGGGCAGGGCAGGGCATGATCCTTCTGGTGTTGAGAAGGTGCTGCATGGGTTAAAAATGCTCAAAGCTCCAGATAACCTCCAAAATATTTCTCAGATTTTCTTATGGAAAATATTACTTTACCAGAAGCACATTAAGGTAGGACCTACCTGGAAAGGAAGGTGCTTTCCAGGGTCTGTGCTTTCATTTTCCTGCTGGGCTTGTGTGGACAAACAGCAATGGAGCTTTGACCTTTGCACAAGAGACCCAGCTTCCTACAGCATCACCCTGAGAGACCAGCAGTTCTGTGAAGAACGTGATCAAGTACCTTTACCCATTACTTTGCCTACACAAAGCTTCCTCATTTCTGTGATTTTGGTGTTTCTCTGACCTGTTCCTCAGGACTCTCAGACACAGAGATGGTTCTGGGCAGTGCCCTGGGGCCAGAAGGTGTTTGCAGAGCAGAGAGAAGCAGAGCACACAGAGGGTGGGATGGGCTCTGTGAGCACTGACAGGGAAGAGACATGAGGACAGAGAAACAGCTCCCAGCACAGACAAGTCCAAGCAGCAGAGGCATGGGCAGGGCATGAAAAGAAAGGGATGACAGCAAAGGCTAAGAGGGGAATTTGAGCACCTCCCTGTCAGCCCCTCTCGGAAAATGTTTTGCTCCTCTCCACCTCAGCAAAGCCTCTGCCCTCTGTGGCACAGGGTCCAGGGGAGAGCTGATTCCTCTGCAGCCAGAGCTCCAGCACAAGAAATTCTCCTGATGCCCTGTCTGCCCCTCCCTGACCCCGTCTCCCATGGCAGAAACACTGGGCCATTTCTCCTTGTTTCTCCCCTCATTCCTGCTGCTGCTTTTTTATTCAGGCTCTCTGGGGATTTTACCTGAGATAACTCCTCTTACCCTCTTTGTGCAGAGCAGGGCTGAGACCTCTGGAACCCACAGAGGAGTCTCCTGTTTCCAATGACAGCCTCAGCCTGCACAAACCACAACTTTAGCTGAGGAGAAGAACAAAGTATTCATGCAATGACAAAGACCATAGTGGGGCCTGTCTTTGAAAAATGTGAGAGGTTTTGTTCAGAGAATACAGTCTTTACTTATCATTCTTTTCCTCCAAAGACAGGCAAGTGAATGTCCAACAGCAGTTCCATCAACCAGTTCCTCCTCCTGGCATTCACAGTCACATGGGAGCTGCAGCTCTTGACCTTCTGACTCCTCCTGGGCATCTACCTGGCTTCTCTCCTGGGCAACAGCCTCATCATCACCACCATAGCCTGTGACCACCACCTCCACACCCCCATGTACTTCTTCCTCCTCAATCTCTCCCTCCTTGACATGGGATGGATCACCACCACTGTCCCCAAATCCATGACCAATTCTGTTTGGAACACCAGGGCCATCTCTTACACAGGATGTGTTGCTCAAAGCTTTCTTTTTCTTTTCTTGATATCATCAGAATATTTTCTCCTCACAGTCATGTCCTATGACCGCTGCATTGCCATCTGCAAACCCCTGCACTGTGGGACCCTCTTAAGCAGCAGAGCTTGTGTCCACATGTCAGAAGCTGCTTGGGGAACTGGGTTCCTCGGTGCTCTCCTGCACATGACCAATACATTTTCACTGCCCCTCTAACCTCGCTCCCTGCAGGCATTGTCCTCAACCCTGCTATACTTTGCAGAGGAGCTGCTCCTGAGCACATCTGGCTCTTTGTAGCGCTGCCCACTTGCCATCAGCTCCCTCCATGCCAGGAGCCCAGCCCAGCTCAGCTTTTAAAGTATCTGAAACCGTTAACTCCAGCCGGTCTACTTGATTTCCTGACGGTGCAGCAATTAAAATATCATCCATATATTGAATGATAGTCGCAGTTGAATTAGTGGATCGGACCGGTGCTAATGCTCGATCCACTGTGATCTGGCAGATAGTAGGTGAGTTGACCATACCTTGAGGTAGCACTTTTCACTGGAAGCGTAGGTTAGGGTGTTGGCTGTTTGGAAACATGACTGAAAAAGCAAACCGTTCTTTGTCCTCCTCGTGCAGGGGTATCGAAAAGAAACAGTCCTTAATATCAAGGATAGCACAAGGTTGTCCCTCGGGAATCATAGAGTTCATAGGCAACAATGTTTGGACAGGGCCCATAGGTTGGATTATCTTGTTTACTTCACGCAGGTCGTGAAGGAGATGGAACCCCTTGCCGGTTCGTTTCGGTGTTACAAAAACTGGAGTGTTCCATGGACTAGTGGAGGGCTCTATGTGACCTTTCTGTAGCTCACGGTCAATCAGCTCAAGAAGAGCATCCATTCAAGGCTTTGATAGGGGCCACTGCTCGACCCAAACTGAGTTAGATGATTTCCATTTCAATCTGATTGGTGGAGGTGGGTGCACAGCAGTGGCCCTTAAAATAAATTTGTCACCCTGGCTTTTAACAGAGCTAAAGCGTCCCTTCCCAACAGGGGTGGGACTCCTGACATGACATACGGAAAAAGGGTGATGGTTTTCTCTGGTCATTCGTCAGTGTGAAGCATGATTGCTATCAATCGAGCACTCTTCCGAGCTCGTGTTAATCCTCCAACTCCACCTACCATGGGGGCATCTTCTAATTTCCAGCGTGGGGGCCAATACGTATCAGGAATGACTGTAACATCTGCTCCAGTGTCAATTAAAAATGGAACGCTAATTGTGGTATCATTTGAGGTATTATAGAGGGAACAGATTCCCCACACCACTGGTGGGTTATCGCACTTTATTGCCAGGGCCACCCTGGGGTCTTACCCCCAAGAGGTGGTTCCTGCTGTCCCTGAGACAGAGGTGGATTCGGCTGGACTGTTGGTTGGACCGTGTAATTGGCTGCTTGTTGAGGGGGCAGTGGGTTCAGAAGCGCCCCTCCCCATCCAGGGTTGACATAGTTGGGCCGTCTCGTGTTCCAAGTGGGAGAGGGCTGTACACGGCCTGGGTGCTCTCTCCCCTTCCCATTTCCCCAGGACTTAGATTTGCATTCCCTAGCGTGTTGTCCTTTCTTTCCACAGGCCCAGCATGGTCCTCTGTATCGTTTTTGGTATGGGGGTCGTGAATTCCCTGACTGGGGGCAATTTACCACCACATGACATGTCATTATGTTAGCTATTGCAGTGCGGACAGCCACCTGGATTGGGGCCAAGTGCTCTTCATTTGTGACATGCTTAATCATGTCTACAATACTTGATCGTACTGGTAGTGATCGTAGGACTTTTTTGGTTTTTGCATTACACTGCTGACGTAAGCAGTCTGCAACAACCGGACCTTTTGCCTCTGGAGGCAAAGACAAGGAGTCAACTGCTGCTTGGAGGCGATCTACAAATTGTGTAAAGCTCTCACTTTCATTTTGCTTTATTGTGGACCATGGTGATGGCTTAGCAATAACTCTAGAGGCTGTGTGAATGGCTTCTCTAGCTGCACGAGTAGTTGCCATAACTTCACGGGATCGCAAGCCTTGGGCTTGTGCCTGAGGGGTAATCATGGTTGGGTCTGTCCCCATCAGTCGTTGCAGGCTGGAGCCATGCAGTGGGTGATCCGCCCCAGTTACTTGAGCTTGTTGCTTTGCACAGTTGTCCTCCCATTCTTGTTTATAACCAATCATCCCTGCCCCATCGAAAATTAATTTACAAGTTTGTTTTATATCAAATGGGAGCATATCATCTCCCCCGAAAATTCCATCTGTGAGGGTGGAGACCATGGCAGACTTAAGCCCTTTGTCCGCAATTGCTTTAACGATCGCTTGTATATCCTTAGGGTTTATCGGCGAATGGACCCTTTGTGCCCCATCTGCCACCCGGACCGGGAACGCCAGCGTGGCTGCTGGAGCCCAATCGGCACACGCAATCTTTATTTTTCTCCAGTCTGTGAGAGGGATTTCCTTCCTCTGCGATCCCTTTCCATTCCGGATGAAAATATTTTGGCTCTTAATTTTATCTATTTTCATTTCATCCTCCTCCGAATCTAACTCGATTTCAAACCTGTTGTCTCAGCTGCTGTCTGACTCGGGACCGGAACTCGACTGACTGGTCACTTCCGGGCTCTGGTACTTTTTTGACGGGCTCCGGCCCCGCCCACTTCCCTTATGGGCGGGCCGTCCCCCCTCTCCGGCCTCGCCCTCGCCGGGGGGGGGGGGGTGGGGTGGGGTGGAGGGGTGTGTGTTTGCATTATGGAGGCGTTCCTTCAGATGGCCGTTCTCATTGGCCGCTCCCTGCCCCTCGCAAACACCTCCCTTTCCTTCCTTATGGCGCCTATCGCCTTTCTTCTTTTCGTTCTCCTTTTCGTTCTCCTCCCCCTCCTGCCTGTACGCACATGGTAGTTCTAGCGCTTCTGCCCTTTTCCCGCCGTTGGTACCTTCACCCCGCCTTCTTTCCTGCCGCTCGGCATCATCTTGGGGCGCATAGGGCGGTGGACTAGCCCAGACATCCTGAGACTCTGATTCCTCCGCGATGTGCTTAGCCTCCTCAAGTAAGCCGCCCCAGAAGGATTTTGCTTGCTCATGTCCCTCTGTAAGAGAGACGGGGTTTGGGGATTGAGGGGATGTATCACCCTCTGGCTGATCTTCAGGACCAGCAGGATCATTATCATCTGGGGGGGGGGGTTGCAGAATCTGCATGGCCACTTTCAGGGTGACCATCAAGCAGTCTCTTGCTGCCACCCAGGTCTCCTGCTCTTGGATAGCCTTTTGCAAGGCCTGCACAACTTTCCCCCAGGCCTTAAGATGTTTCCCACAGCCTGAGGACATAGTTTCCTCGGCTAAAGCTTTAGTACACCTATCCCACACTTCAGGGTGGAGAATTTCCACCGGCCGGTCAATGACCCCCATTTGTGAAAGTCTCGCAACGGCAAGAGTAAAATCTTTGGAGTTACAATCAATACCCCACTGCTTATGTAATTGAGATACGACCTGCACAAGGGCTTCCATCCTCACTGTTGGTCTGGGAGCGTCCTCCCTACCGGGCTGGTCCTGCCAGTCCGGCTGCCGTTCACTCGACCAGGTGATTTTCCCGGATTCTTTTCTTTTTCCCGGGTTTGTTTTTCCCGGGTTTGTTTTTCCCGGGTTTGTGCTCTTTAGTCCCCGGGTTTCGGCACCACTTGTTGCCTTCAGTGAAGGCGTGGCAACCTGGTTCAGGTTTGGCTAAGCGACCAAACTCTGGTCGGTCGGTCCATCTGCACACAGACACCAATGTGGTTGATGGCAAAATGGTCGTTTATTGATAGATAACACAGGTTTATATAGCTGAGGTTTACAACGTCACTTCTGCCTGCTTACATCATGAGCTAAACCTATTGGCTACTGGTTACATCATGGATTAATACCTTATTGGCTACTGGGGAGAGGGGCCCTTATCTTTCCGTACAACACGATATCTTCCGGCAACAAGACCCTAGCTACCAACAGCTCTACAAAAAAATTAAACAAGGAACACGCACTGCCAAGCGCAAAGTTATAATCCTGATTTGCCATTATAGTTAGTCATCTTTAATCTGCCTTTTCATCATTATGGTTTGATCGTGCAATGTGACCCGACAGGGAGGGATCCTTTATTAATCATTGAATGGTTATTTTTAACACATCAGCTTTCAAAACCAATTAGCACTCAACCAGAAATGTTTAGGTATTTAATTCCAAAGGGCAGAGAGTGTCTTGTGCAATTGTGTGGTCAACAACCGATAATTATTGTTTTACCTGTAACTATATCTGTGTTAGGTTGGTTGATGCAAGAATCACTGCCTTTTTAAATAGCTCTTGAAGGATTTTTTTTAGACAATTTGTGTTCATTTACCTAAACATAAACAATTATTAACTTTAACTCAGCTTTCTTTGATGGATGAAGCAAAATATATAGACACCTTAATGGTATTTGCCGATGCTTCCAGTAGGATGGGATGGTCTGTAATAGTGTGGCCAGAGGATATCGGCCAATGGCAAAATGATATACAAATAGTTGAAGGCTCATCTCAAGTTGTTGAATTTGCGGGAGCGATTCGTGTATTTCACTGAGGGGACATTCCTATTAACATTGTAACTGATTCTGCTTATGTAGTTGGTGTAGTGATGTGTTTAGAGCAACCATATCTGAATGAGGTGTGTAACGTACAATTGTTTAATATGTTAAGAGAACTATTCTTTTTTGCTAAATCATCGCATGAACTCATATTTTATTATGCATGTTCGTTCACGTGCAAACTGACCAGGCTCTATTACAGAAGGAAACACCCCGTACATTTAGCTGGTGCTGTGCTAACAGGCAAGACTCTCACATGCTTTTTTTCATCAGAATGCCCGGGCTCTCCAACAGGCTTTCAGACCGCCTCTTGCTCAGGCTCAGCAAAGAGTTACAGCCTGCCCTGACTGTCCTCATTGGTCTCAGCCCTTGCTGTTGGGGTGAATCCTTGAGGGCTGGTGGCTTTGGAACTTTGGAAATCGCATGTCACACACATACCAGAGTTTGGATGACTCAAGGATGTACATGGCACAGTAGACACATTTTCTGGTGCTCTTTCTGTCACTGCCCATACAGGAGAAAAATCTCGTGATGTCTGTCAACACTTTCTGTATGCTTTTGCGATGTTGGGTGTACCCTGAACTATCAGAACTGATAATGGCATAGGGTTTGTTGCTCAAGACACTCAATCTGTTTAACAGCTACGGGGGGAGTAATATTTCTGGCATCCTGCACTCTCCCTCTGGCCAAGCCATAGTGGAACGCATGCATGGAACCTTGAAAGCATTGTTGATAGAACAGAAAGCAATGCTGGAACAGACCGTATGAATCCTCATGAACGATGAGCAAAAGCCTTATGTGTCCTTAACTTTCTAAACCATGGTGAGTCTTCAGAACCACCTTTTGTCCATCATTTTGTATCCTTACAGGGTAAGATGAAGAATGTAGACAGCAAAGCGAAGGTTATCATAAAGGTTAAGTCTATCATAAAAAATCTAGAAACAGGTAAATGGGGAGGTCCTCTCTATTAAGAACAGCGGAAGAGGTTATGCTTGTGTTTCCAAAGATGGTGGACCAGGATTGGTGCCGGCGGGAACGTGTGGCCCTTTTTACGACCTACGGATGGGCCCTCCTAAGCCTGACGCGTGTTTTTCAGATCCCGCCACAACTGAAAACAAACATCTGGATCACATTGTCAAATTTGATGGGACAGGGACAAGATTTCATCTGTCTGGCGACTGCAACACTGGACAACCCACTTGCAACTTCCCTAAGTCGGACATCCAATAGATGACTTCAGTCTTCTGAAATCTGTTATAAATACGTTAAGTTTATGAAGTAGAATTACTTGGAACTTAAATAATACTAACCTAGTACTAGCAATAAACACGTTCTTAGAATCAAATTTAGAATATTGTTATTTGTTTTCTTAGTTTGTTACTGTGTATCCAGTGTATGATAGATAAGTCTTTAAAAGGGCTGATGGTTGTAAACAAGGAAGGGGGAGATGTGGGGTCAGTAAGTGAATTAGCAACTGCAGCAGATGGAGACATCCTTGTGCTGATGAAGAAGAAGCTGTGGGAAGGTGACCGAATTTTGGGCACACGGAGGCAATCTTGAAACACAAAAAGATTATTGTGCTTAGCCCTGTAAATATTTGTGTAAGAGAAGGTCACAAGAGAAAGATATGTGTGGTATGGAAAAAATATAGAGCTCTGTAAAAGGGTGTACAAGTCTTGCTTAGATTGTAATAAAGGCCTTTGGTGTTCACCTGACTGGTGTCCGTGCCTTAATGCACCACACAAACACACAGCTCCTCTTGTCTGATATTTCCTGGCAGATGCTGACAGCACAAAGCCCTGGAACAATCCCTGCAGTGGCACAGGGACACCCCCAACACAACCATCCCAAGCTCTTTCCACAGGGACCCCCAAAGAAACCCAGAGGGACTGGTCCTGTTGCTCCGTGGGTGTGGGCACAGGGGACGAGGGACAGCCTCCATGGATGAACGCCCTGCAGGAAGAACAGCCCCTGGAGGGGGCATCAACGACCTTGGAGGAGGATTAAGTGTACTTGGTGCATAAGGGGCAGAATGATGTAATTATAGCAGGGGGTGAACAGGCCTGTGAACTGGTGCCCTCACCCTGGCCCACTCTCTAGGGGTGCCTCCATCCTAGTGGGAGGGGTCTAAGCAGGAGAAAAGCTTTGGAGGTGCTGGGAGGAACTCCCATCTGTGCATGTGTGTTGTGGGGGATGGTGTGGTGTTGGGGAGAGCAGAGGAAAGAGTGAGGCTGTGTTTTTACCTACTGCTTTTGGAGTGGTCAGGCAATGGAATAATGCACATTCCAGCCCAGGCTGCCAGGTTAAACCCAGGCTTCCCTGTCCCCTTGAACAGGAAAGACAAACAGACACAAACAACCAAAATCCCTGTCCTTGCACAGAAATCACAAGGGTTTCCTGACTCCAGAAACAGAAAAAGTCATTTAAAGCCCTTTGCCCAGAAATGCCCACAAGACACCATCAGGTTCCTCATCAGAACCAGAGCTCATGATTCCAGACCCAATTTCAGGTGTTGTAGCCATGGAAGGAAAAATCTTTGGGTGTCCCATAAGATGAATCCACCTCCAGGGTGAGGTGTTGTGGGTTGGACTTTGCAAGGGAAGGTCTCGCTCTCTGGTTTGGAACGGGGCGAGCCGGCCGGCAGAGAGATCCTCAACTGGTCCTCAACAGGGACTGAAAATGATGGCAAATAAAGTTTCTCAGAAAGCAAAGATCCTTTATTAGAGAGGTGGGCAGACGGAGGAGGAATTCCATCAACTTGCGTAACTGTGACCAAATGGCCTTAACGGAAGTGAGGGAAATGGTTTTACTTCAGTTCAAACCAGAATATTCCAATATGCAAGAGGGCCGCCTTCTTGCCCCAGAGGCAGGACTTCTACATCCCCCAGGGAAAGCCAGTTCTGGGTGCCCAGGCAGTGCCCTGGCTGTCAGGGAGATCCAGCCCAATACTGCTTCTGTCTCACGGGGGCTGTTAGAGGAATGTCCTCTTTCTGCCAGGACTCTTTCAGTGGAGGAATGGGCCCTGCAGCTGGAGGGAACACCATCCGTTCATGGAGAGACGTCCCAGGGGAGCTGCCTCTGCTACTCCAGCTTCCGCCTGTTGTTCTCCATGACGTGTCTGTAGATGTCTCACTGTTCCTGATGCAGCTTCAGTGTTTCAAGGAGCAGTTTTCATACACGGACTCACAGAATCATAGAACCATAGAATGTTCAGAGATGGAAGGGACCCTTGTTCATCTTGCCATCACCCAGAACACCCAGATCCCTTCCCAACAGGGCTGCTCTCCAGCCTTGCGCTCCCCAGGAAACGGAGGCGGGATCAAACGCCTCGATGAAATCAAGAACAATAACATGAACTGCTTTGCCTTGGTCAACCAGTCAGGTGGCCTTCTCATCAAAAGAGATTAATTTTATCAGGCAGGACCTTTCCCTTCTAAACCTGTGCCTGCTTGACGTCTGGCATTTCGGAATTGCCTGGTCTTCTGTTCTTAGGAGGTGATAAAAAAAAAAGTGACCAAAACTGATTGACCCCTGCACCTTCAAAATGATTTTGCCAGGGGACATTCCTAAACATTTTTCCTGAGCAACCTGAACTCTGCTCTCCCGATATCCAGAGCTGAGGGTTTGCTGTCAGTTTTCCTCCTGTTACCTTCAATGTCAAACCTGACAGCTTTGTGGTCACTGTGGCCAAGGAAGCCTCTACTCTGCACTTCCTCCACGAGGCTCTCTCTGTTAAGCAGCAACAAATTGAGGAAGGCTCTTTCCTCGTCAGTTTCCTCAGCACCTGTGTCAGGAAGTTATTGTCCAGAGAGTTTAGGAATCATCTGAACCTCTTTGTCCCAGCTGTCTGGGACTCCCAGTTGACACCTGGCAAATCAAAGTCCCCCATGAGGACAAGGGTAGATGACCCGAGGCTTCCCTTAGTGCCTTAAAGAATGACTCGTCAGTGGTAACACCCTGGTTGGGTGGTCTAGAACAGACTGCCACAATGACACTCATTTGATTGTCTGTCTCAGTCCTTACCCAGAGGTTTCTTCACTCTGCCATCACCAGCTGCCAGCTCCCTGCATTCCAGCCCTTCCACAACCTACAGGGCCACCGCCCCACGTCCCTTGGCCTGTCTGAGCCTCCTGAAGAGCCTGCACCCTCCCAGCCCGGCACAGCAGTCACAGGTCTCATGATGCCAGGTTACACTTATGCTGATAATGTCACATTTCTGGGACTGGGCCAGCGCTTTTGGTTCCTCCTGCTGCGGGTGTTTAATTAAAAAGACATCAAGCAGTGTTCGCTGTGCCCACTTCCTCATGGAGCCCTCTGAGTCTCACACGGATGCATCTCCACAGACCCTGGTGTGTCATTCCCTTCCTCATCCTTGACCAGCTCGCTGTTGCCCCTTTCCCCCTTCAAATCCAGTTCAGAGCCACATCAACCAGCCTTGCCAGATCGTCAACCAAAAACATTTTCCTCTTCTGTGAGAGGTGCCTGCCATCAGACACCATGAGACTGGATGATTGTTAAGGTCCCTTCCAAAACAGACCATTCTACAATTCTATGTTAAGATAAAGGAGGACAGGACAGGTGTCATCTGTGTCCCAGTCCCAGTCACTGGTCCCTGGAGGCGCAGCTGTGTCAGCAGGTGGTTCATCAACTGAAACTTTGTCAACAAGATTAGCAGGGATGAATCTTCTGCTGTCGCTCAGCTCTCTGACACATCACCCTCCTTCAAGTCTCCAAAGATGTAAACCTGTTGTCCAGAGGGGGCTCTAGTTCAGGTTGCTCACTGGGTCCATGGAAAGGGTCCCAGTTGCATCGCGGTACGAATGCTCAAATCTTTGCCACCTGTTTTCTCACAGCCTCTACGGAGATTGGACTCATTGTCAGCTGCCATGGTAGCCGGGCACTCATCTTCTTCTGTTTTCTTTGCGGTTGATGACTTTGTCTCCTCGTGCTACTCCTCCAGCTGTTTATTCCTTTCTGTCTCTTGTCTCCTGGCTTGCACTTTGTGCTGGATCTTTTCCAACAGGGTTCCAACATAAGAGATCAGTTGATTGGCTGAATCTCTCTCTTACCAGCTGTGCAAGTTTCCTTGTCAGTTGAGAGCTTTCAGCTTCCACCTGTCCCATCAAAGTCACCAGCCTACGGAGGCGAGTGACTTCTGCAGCCAGGTGGGTGATTGAATTTCTCAGCCCCACGAGCTGGATGTGCAGCACCTCGCACCTTGGGCAGTGGGTGTTCACATCGTAGGAGCCCTTTTCATCTGCAGCCACTCGGGTCTGAAGCTCCTCAGCCACCTCCTGTGTGAAGTCTTCCTGTTTGTCCTGTGTTGTTCCAGTTGTTTCCGCTCCTAAAAGCTAAGGGCAAATATTCGCTAAGCTCTCAAGGCCAAGGCTCACCCCTCAACTTTCATGCACAGGGAAGGTGACAGTAGGCCATGGGGAAGCCATCTCCTCCACCAGGGAAATGCCAGCACCCAGCACTGCAGCTCTATGTGCCACAGGAACCCTTTCCCAAGGAAAACACAAAAGCAAACACATTGGTCCTGATTTTGTTTCCTACTGCCTGTCTCAGGATGTACTTAGCCAGAACATTCAAAGGGAAGATCAGAACAACAGCCCAGCAAAGTGTCACACTCTATTAACAGCTCTGCAATGTCAGGAAGATCCCTGCCTTGAAATGGGACCTCCTCCTCCAAATCTCCAGGCCTCGCAGTAGTTTTACCACTCAGCCTTTCCCACAGCATCTGTGCCCCTCACATGTCTGCATTGGCTGGATTCTGCAGCAGCTTCCCTCTGTGCTCGGGAAGATTCTGGTCTGACCAGAACTTGACTGGGAGGGAGCCAGTCCTGCTCTGAGTATTTGCTCCTCAGAACTCCCTGCAGAGCTCCAAAATGAGTCTAGTTAGACACCCAAAAGCATTTCCATGCCACAATCTAAGAGCTCTACACAAACTTTTGCACAGCTCTGAGCTAATTCCATTAGGAATGAGCCAGGTACATACAAACAAATCAACAATAGACTTGAGGATCCCATTTGGCCCACGATATGCCAAGGGACACTTGCTCTCCTCACCCAGACTGCGCACAGGTGAGAAATGGACTGAGCAGTGTCTGTGTGTGGGATGTTCTTTCTGGTTGTGGACAACACTCTCCTTTGTTATATCTTAAGAAAGCTTTTGGAGATGGATGTCAGCATGCAAACAGCCCTACCCTGCCATCATCAGCCTCACAAGTGGCTTTCGTGATCGCTGCAGATGTGGGTAACAAAGAAGGCTCTGGTTCTTTCTGAGAAGGACGTCTCATCTGCCCAACCACTCCCCAGAGCTTAGACTCGACTGGTTGAAGGGCAATGTCAAAGGCAACATCGACCTCCTGGCATTGCCCAAGGCGTCTTCCTTCAAGCCAGCCCCGTCTGCTCTGCTGTCTGCCAGCACACGGCACAGAGCAGAAGGCAGAGCTCAGGCTGTTGGAACTCCCTCCTGCCAGCCCTGGGCACTGGCAATGCCTCGGATTATCTGGAGGTTCAGCAAACACAGCCCCAAACATCCCGTGCAAAGGAAGAGCCAGGAACACCAGACACCAGTTGTCCAGGCCTGGGCTGGCATCAGTCGATCTGTGCTGCTATGCAGCTATCCCAGGAGGGCCCAGGAGTTCCCTGAGGGCAAAACTTCCCCAGCAGCCCAGCCCTTGGCAGCATTTACCTGGACACGGTCAGGCTTCTGGCGTGTTTCAGCTGATTGCTCCAAATCCCTCTTGGTCTGCACCTTTTCCTTCTCCTCCTGCTGCTCTTTGTTACAGCCTACTTCTCTTTTACCATCACTGCTTGCTGGCTTCTTGATGAGAGAACAGATCTTCCAGCAGCCAAGTACAAGTGCTGCAGGGACAGCACAGAGGACAATATCATGAGGGCAGAAACTGCTTTGAGACATTTTTAGTAGATCCCTAGAAGGAGAAAGAGAAACCATGGTCAAACAATCACAGGGAAGGTAACAGAAAGGCTAAAGTTTCATAAATGACTTCAGGTATCTCTGGTAGCCCCAACAGGCTGGTTTTCCAGCCACTCTAGACATTCTTATTGCTGTTCCCTCAGTAGAGCACACCACAAGAGCCTCAGCTGAGACCAGGGATCCCCAGAAATTGTTCCCGAGGGGACTTATCTCTCTCACCTCACCGCACATTGACCCTTGAAACCACTTCACCTTCTTGCTGTGAGTGCTCCCCTGATGCCTGCTCACATTGCTGGAATCCATGTAGAGGCACCCCAAGAGCTGTCTCAGAGCCGCAACACAAACTCCCTTGAACGTATCTGCCATCACGGCACTGCCAGCAGTTTCTAGTGAGGCATTCAGCTCTGTCCTTATCCCGTGCCCGGTTCAGTCACCACAACTGTACCAACAGTTGCCCTGCGCAGCAGGTGGCCGCACGGAGGAAGAGCCCTGTCTAAACGCACACCAAACCAAACACTTCTCAACCAGAGACACTCGGCTTGTACCAGGCAGAGCCAGCGTGGAGTGCTGGTTGCCCCACGGCCCCGCACAGCCCCCACCAAACCCAGAGCTCACACACTACAGGTTCTCACCCTGCAAAACCGGCAACTACAATCTCTTCCTGGCATGGTTGGAACCAGGTCTAAAGATCCAATTTGAGATTAAGGCACAGCTGGAGAGTGGCATCTAGGACAGGAGATATTTTCCAGCTTGTTAAGTATTCCCCGAATGAGATCAGGATGGGACAAAGGCAGCAAGGGGAAATCAGGGGTTGATCAGCTCTCCCAGTCTGTATCCTGACTGGATTTGTGGAAGACTCCTGGCAAAGAGTAAGGAGATGAGGACAAGACTGAATGCACACCCTTGTTTACCTTCTGAACATAAAAGCAAACTGCCAAGGACAGTCACCTTAATCTCCTTGTTCACATCAGGATGTCAGAGCAGTTCAAAGCCACCCTGTTTCTCTGGCCAGGACAAACAACCCTCCCTGGACACATCCTTCTAGGGTCAGGTGTGTCTGCAACACCAGGTTCCCAGATAAGCCAGAGAATTTGCTACCAATGCCCAAGAGCAGAGGTCGGCAAGCATTCACTCCAGAATGTCATGGCTCAAAATGCCCAGGAAGGTCTGTTCTGGGGACCTACTGCTTGAGGGCTCCACCAGAAGAAAGCCCAGGACAAGTGCCTTGTGATTGAGTCCCCGCACTCTGCAGGGACAGATTTGAGCATGCTGCCAGTCCCTGCCTCCACCACCTCCAGAATGCAGTGGTTACAATGTCAAACCCCAAAAAGCAGTGGAAATCAGCACTGGAATTAAAGACCATCCTGAGTGATCACAGAGCAAATGAGCAGCAAGCAAAACTGGAAGGGCTCTTCACGAGCCAGACCAGGATGGTTCAGGAGAAGTCTGCTTCAGGTAGAGTGAAAGGGGACCACTTGGGAGTGGAACTTCCCTCATGTGGAAAAGAAGGAAGAGCAGAGGCTTCGCTTTCAATCTGGAATAAGGTCGGGAGGAGACAAAATCGTAAAGAACTGGAGACCGCACCATGGAGATTCAACTCCGAGTAATGACTGCACAGAAGCAGACGCGGACAGACCTGACCTACCCTAGATGAGAGCAGACTTACCTCTCCGCTGGAACCAGCACCGGGAACTGCGACGGCTGAATGGCAGCTGCTTTGTTTCTTACGCAGAAACAAAGGCACGAGATGCTCCCAACAGAGAGACCACCTGCCTCCTCCAGATGCTCCTGGAGAGTGAGGTCAAAGTGCACTTGACCCTGGAGAGCAGAGCGGACTCCTAGAACACAGGTCCGCGTCACAGAGGATGACATCACAAAGGCCGCGGCCACTTGCCTTTGTGATGTCATTGGTCTGCAAACCTGTGCAACCTCCACTCCGCGTCCCTGGAGCATCGACCAGGCACAAATCTTTGCAGCCTTTCTCTCTTTCCTCTCCCAGATTGCCCTGGTGAAACCCATTGAAACTGACATCATGAGAGGGGAGAGCTCACAGCACATGACTCGGTAGCTGCAAACACCCAGAGACAGGGAGGAGCCAGGCAAGCAAGATCTGAGCTGAAAAAGGAGAGACTGAAATGAGGTCTTAGATAGAAATTTTTCCCTGTGAGGGTGGGGAGGTCCTGGTACAGGTCGCTTCGAGAATTCATGGATGCCCCATCCCTGGAGGTGTTGAAGGCAAGGCTGCATAGGGCTTTGAGCAACTAGACCCAGTGGAAGGTGTCCCTGCCCATGACAGGAAATGGATCTGGAGGGACTTTAATGTGCCTTCCAAACTAACCCATTCCATCTTTCTATGATTCTGCCAAGTTAAGGAAATATGGGAAGCCACAACAACACAAACGCTGTTCACTCCTGTATTGCACTCTTCTTCTTGATTTGGGATATCTGTTTGGATGGCTTCTTTTTTTTTGCCAGCGTTTTGTATGGGTGTTTTTACTCTTTCTTTGTTTTTTATTTTCTTCCTTTGTTTTGTGCCTTCTTTTACAGTTCTTAGGCATTTGCTGCTTGGTTCTTGGATCTCTGTGCCATACTGAGTTCATACTTAAAGGCCTTTGACGTGCTCAGCTCAAAGAAACATTTACAAATATCTCAGGCCAAGTTCAGCACCAGCCATGATACAAACACTGCTAAGTGACACACGTAAACTCTCTCCCTTCAGTTATTTTACTGACGTCATTAAAAAATTGGATTTGGGGCTTCAAAATCATTTGAAACTTTAAAATGACAACTGCTAATTAAATTCTTGTAGCTGCCTTCACCCCGTATGGATTGCAGTGTCTAACACAGAATTGTAGAACCACAGCATGTTTTGGGTTGGAAGGGACCGCAAGGATCCCTCAGGTCCAACCTTCCCGCTATAGGCAGCGACACGTCCCATTCCATCAGGTTCTCAAAGCCCCATCCAACCTGACCTTGAATGCTTCCAATGATGGGGCATCCACTGCTTCTTTGGGAAATCCTGTGTGGTTTCTCAGCATCCTTATCATGAAAATGCCCCTGCAGATATTGAAAGGGTGCAATAGGGCCTCCGTGGGGCCTTTACTTCTCAAGCCTGAAGTACCTCAGGGATTGACCTGACCCAGGTGCAGGACCTTGCACCCAGCCTTGTTGGGCCTCATGAGGCTCACATGGGACCACTTCTCCAACCTGTCAAGGTCCCTCGGAATGGCAGCCCTTCTCTCCAGTGTATCCTGTGTGTTTGGGCAACTGTTTTATAGCACGTGGATCCAGTGGTTTTGCACAGTCCCTGCCGCTAGGATTTGGCAACGTTTGTGTTGCTCCATTAAACAACGCCTAGGCAAGACATGTGATTCTCTGCTCTTGTAAACTGTGAGATGCTCCCTGGCACAACGTTGGCCTGTGCCAAGTCAAGCACTTTCAAGGCCTTCTGGGCATTCTCCTGGAGTTGGTATGGTTGTGGGAACTGATTGTGTGCAGCCAGCTTGGAGAAGGACAGAATTTATTGGTCTCTTCCCTTGTGATCTGTCTTTGGCCACCTGGATCCCTTCACAGGCCTGCAATCCACTGTGTGACTTCCACAATGGCTCGGCCTGAGTCCTCCCCTGCAGACAGTGGAGTGAACATCAACTCACTGAGCACTTTTCCTCCCCTTCAGCTACAAACTCTAAATAGAAACCCAAAACACTGCATAAGACTTGACCACCTGCATTTGGGACAGCTGGAAAAGCCCATCCACGTGTGTTGCCTTCAGTGAAGGCGTGGTGACCTGGTTCAGGTTTGGCTTAGCGACCAAACTCTGGTCGCTTGGTCCATCTGCACGCAGACTCCAATGTGGTGGATGGCAAAATGGCCGTTTATTGATAGAGAGCACAGGCTTATACAGCTGAGGTCTACAATGTCACTTCCACCTGCTTACTTTATGAGCTAAGCCTTATTGGCTACTGGTTACATCATGAACTAAACCTTATTGACTACTGGGAGAGGGGCCCTTATCTTTCCATACAACACGATATCTTCCGGTCGCCAGACCCTAGCTACCATCATTTCCCCCCTCCCCATGCTTGACTAAATTTGTTGAAAGGAAAGAACTTATCTATTTTATCTTATCATACATTATCATATTTTATCCTGTCTTATATATCTTATCTCATATATTATCTTATCTTGTATATTATCTTATCTACTTATAAAAGTTAAACATTCCAACTCAATCCAATCCAGCACAACAAAACACATCCAAACCCAACTCAGCCCGACAAAAATCAACTCATCCCAACTCACACAAAACAAACTCTAACCAACCCAAGCCAAACCAATGCAACCCAACTCAAGCCAACACAACTCAATAAAACCAAACACAAATCAATGCAAACCAACCCAACTAAAACAACCTACACAAACCTCAACCCAACTCAACCCATACTAACACAACTCAACCGAACACAATCCAATCCAACCCAACTCAAGCTAACCACATCCAAGAAAACATAACCCAACTCAACTCAACCCAGACCAACCCACTCAATCGAAATAACCCCACACTAACCAACCCAAATCAACACTATCCAACCCGACTCAGTCCAAATCTAACCAATACAAACCAAACTAACCCAACCAAACCCAGCACAACCCAACTCAACCTAATGCAACCCAAGCCAATCCAACTCCACCCAGCCCAACTCAACCGAAAACAACTACCCGAATCAAACACAGTAGAACCCAAACCAACTAAAACCCACTAAACCAAAGCAAATTCTAACCAGCTCAACCCAGCCAAACCCAACTCAACACAACTCAAGGCAAACCAACCCTAACAAACCCCAAACAACCCAACAAATCCCAAACAAACGCAACCCAAGACAACGCAATTAAATCCAATCCAAATCTACCCAACTCAACCGAATAAAACTCAATCCAATGAAACCGAAAATAATGCAAACCAATGCAATTAAATCTAACTAGACCAAACTCAACCCAACTCACCCAAACCCAACCAACCCATCTGTAGTGGGTTGGCTTTGGGACTTTCTAGACCTTCCTTAGCAACAGGGCTTAGAAAGATACGGAAGCATTCCATAGCTTCCTTTAACAGCACAGAACATATCAATAAGGCGTAGATAAGAGAGTTCAACCTCTTCTCTTCCAGCCAGATTTGGGAAACTGTGAGTCCCTTGCGTTGGTCATGCGTGTCTGGAGCCGAGGCCTGCAGTGACTGCTGTTGTCTGCCCACATGTGAGGGGAGAGTGCTGGGTCGCTTTTAGCTGTCCTGCTTTTCTCAAGGGAACTGGTGAGATTTTCCTAATTCATTATCTTGTTAGTTTCCGGGTTTTACAAATGTGCATACCTGTTTTAGTTTTGTTGTTTTTTTGACACTTTCCCCCCATTTTTTCTTCCCCTCTTCCCTTTCTTGGGAGTTCTACATAATAGCCTTGCTGTATATGACTGTGCATATGTAGAAATATACATATATATATTTGGTGTAGTTTGGTTGATTTTGTTTTTTCTTTGTTTCTGTAGTTTTTCCTTTGCCTAAAGGGGGAAGCGGGAAAGGGGCTTTCACCGAGCGTTGGAGATTTTGTCAGGTAGCCAGCTCAAACTTGCTCAGCTTTTGGTAGCAGGGGATGGTTAGGATTGCTTGAGATTGGTTTGTTTTGAAAAACATGGTCCGGGAAGAGAGCCAAGCTCGGTTTTATTTTGTAAACAAATCTACTGTTTTGAGAACAGCATCCGGGAATGCTGCCAGAGTTCAGGAAGACTGCCAAGCGCAGTCTTTGTTTACAAGACAACTACTGGGAAAGCAGCCAAGAAAGCTTTGCTCATATAAGCTAGTATTTGTTTAGAAACAAAGAAAGGATAACAATAACACTGGCCTTTTTTCTAATTATTTTCATGATTCTAGCCATTTTCGTGCCTGTTCCAGGAGATCCTGTCGAGGACCGTTACAGTTCAGAAGGATGGAAGAAATTTTTTCCATTCCTTAATTTCGACATTGACGGCCTAATAGCAAGTCTCCTTTATGGTGACATTCAAAGTTTGGTATCATAGACGCCTAAGATCAGCTCTAACCCATACCTAAATTTTTTAGGACAATGGTACTAGCGGTGAAGGCAGAAAAAATACTACTTAAAATTGGAAAGGTGTTGCTGCACTGGTTATCTTGTAAGAAAAGTTGAACATAAAAAGGAATCGCTGGAGCTTTGGGAAGGAGCTTGGAAAGGCCAGTCTTTGGATGGCGGGGAGCATGGTTGGATTTTGGTAAACTGATGGGATGTGTGACACCTCCAATCACTTGGGACTTTACGGCAGAACAGGTATTCAACCCTGATGGGATAGTAGAACAATCCCTCTCCTCTCTTTCAGAAGTAGTCTTACAGAACAGGCGAGGATTAGACCTCCTGTTTATGCATGAGGGAGGCATCTGTGCAGCCTTAGGAGAGGAATATTGTTTTTATACTGACCACACTGGGGTGGTTAGAGATTCTATGGCCAAATTGAGAGAAAGATTAGCTGAAAGAAAAAGACAAAGAGAAGCCCAACAAGGGTACTTTGCATCATGGTTTAACTATTCGCCATGGCTAACCACACTGATGTCCTCTTTGATGGGACCAGTTGTAATGATCATAATTGCACTGATCTTTGGGCCCTGCATACTAAACAAGTTCATATCATTTGTCAAGAGTCGGCTAGAAACAGTTAATATCATGTTTGTAGAACGCCGATAGTTGCTCTAAAGAGTGCCTTATGTTTTCCCTTTTAGAAGTTTCTCAACTCTACCTCTACCTATCCTCACCATTCCAAGTTGCATTTTATTAGTCTTAGTGATCTTTAAGTCACCTTATTAACACCACTTATAAGTTTATATCTTTTATAAGTTTTATATATTTTCTGAGTAGATAAGATAATATATGAGATCAGTTATATAAGATAGATAAGTTCCTTGGTTTCAGCCAATTTAGTTAAGCATGGGCAGGGGGGCAATGTTGGTAGCTAGGGTCTGGCGGCCGGAAGATATCGTGTTGTACGGAAAGATAAGGGCCCCTCTCCCCAGTAGCCAATAAGGTATTAGTCCATGATGTAACCAGTAGCCAATAGGTTTAGCTCATGATGTAAGCAGGCGGAAGTGACGTTGTAAACCTCAGCTATATAAACCTGTGTTATCTATCAATAAACGGCCATTTTGCCATCCACCACATTGGTGTCTGTGTGCAGATGGACTGAGCGACCAGAGTTTGGTCGCTAAGCCAAACGTGAACCAGGTCGCCATGCCTTCACTGAAGGCAACAGGATGGCGCGTTGTTTAAGGGAAAGGTGTCTTTCATATGACACACCAAACCTACAGTTCTATGCTTTGTACTGAGGCTTGGCTAAAGCTTGTCGAGCTGCCATAGATGACTCTCAAAAGGTTAAGGTTGAGACAGAAACCCAAACCACACCCCTTGAAAACAATGCTGTCTCTATTGGGCCCACATGTGAAATCGGGGTCCAAACACAACTTGAATTCAGAGCCATATCTACTAAGTCTACTAGAACTGAGACTCGAGTTAAAAACCAGAAAGTCATTGTTGCTCCGTAAGAGCAACATTGTTGCTCTCTCCGGGAGACCGTAAAACTTACAGACACATCTCCACGACTGGAATGCATGGAAGAAGAGAAAGAGAGGGCAACAAGCAAGGGGAGCTGGAAGCCATTGTAAGGCTGGAAAACTATGATATAATTGCCATCACGCAAATGTGGTGGGATGATTCACACAAATGGAGTGCTGCCATGAATGGTTATAGACTCTTCAGGAGGGACAGGCTGGGAAAGAGAGGCGGTGGGGCTGCCCTCTGTGTTAGAGAAGGCTTTGATTGTGTAGAATTATAATATTCTAATGATAGGGTTGAGTGCTTGTGGCTTAAAATCGGTGGAACCCACAGTAAATCAGACATAGTAGTGGGAGTCTGTAGTCGGCCGCCCAGCCCGGATGAGAAAACCGATGACCTCCTCTAAAAACAACTGGGAGAAGTCTCGTGATCGCTGTCCCTCGTTCTTGTGGGAGACTTCAACCTTCCAGATGTCTGCTGGAAGTATAAAATAGCAGAATGGAAACAGTCTAGGAGGTTCACGGAGTGTATGAAAGAAAACTTCCTGACACAATTGTGAGTGAACTGACAAGAGAAGGTGCCCGACTGGATCTGCTGTTTGTGAACAGAGAGGGCCTTTGTGGGGAGGTGACTGCCTGGGGCTAAGGGACCAAGCGATGATAGAATTCTCAGTTCTTGGAGGAGTAAGGTGGGGGGTCAGCAGAACTGTCCCCTTGGACTTCTGGCGGGCAGATTTCAAATTGTTTAGAAGGCTGCTTGATAAAGTTCAGTGGGAAGCAGTTCTAAATGAGAAAGGAGCTCAAGAGGGCTGGATGCTCCTCAAGAAATAAAATTCTGGCAGCGCAAGAGCAGGACATCCCCATGTGTCGTAATCAGGAAGACTTCTGAAAATCTCTTACTCTAGTGGCCTGAGAGGGTCAGCTAGAGATTTGGGCCAAGATAGCAGTCCCTCCTGAAAGGGTTGGACGTCCTCAAAATGATCCTTATAAATAAGTAATTTTTCAAGGATATGTGACTTACAAAAGATACACATAATAAAAGAAACCAGCTGTGTTTTAAGTTAGTAAATATAATGTTCTTTTAACTTTTTTACTCTGTGTTGATCGTACTGTTCCCATGAGAAAAATGATGTTATTAATAGTACACGATAAGCTTAAGCCAGAACTTCCTTAACCGTGTGTATAAATATCATCGCATTGAATAAACGTTGCTATTTGCCACCAGAGCTGTAGCCCGCCTGTATGTAAGGTGATCAAGTGAGCTGGTCTCCGTCATTTGGTGCCGAAATCCCAGGAACTACCTTCGGTTGCCAGAAGACAGATCGTCGCTTGCCCTCATGAGCCGCGGTTGGTGAGTAGGATTAGAGGGTAAGGAATAGGGAATTTCCAACAGGCGTTTAAGAAAAATAATAGGAAGAAACATAAACATGGGACTCACCTCTAGCACTGAAAGAAACATATTTGCTGGTATGTTAAAATCATTGCTTACTGCTAGGGGAGTGAAGGTAACGCATAAGCAAATTGATGGATTTTTAGCAATTGTAGAAGAAGTTTGTCCATGGTTCCCAAGGGATGGAACAATAAATTTGGAATAGAGTAAATAAATTTGGAATAGAATAGGGGATCGAATTCGAGATTATTACATTGTTCACGGTCCCGAAAATGTCCCCGTTGATACTTTCACTTTGTGGTCCTTAGTAAAGGAATGTTTAAGAGGGGATACTGGTGATGAAAAATGGCAAAGGGGAACTCGTTCTTCTGTCAAGCGATTATATCCAACATTACCGTGTTCTCGTTCTTTGGAGTTTCCCCCTCCCCCCTTCGGCCCCCCCTCCACCTCCTCCTCACCGCGTTCTCATTCTTTGGATAGCGCATTGTTTAAGGGAAAGGTGTCTTTCATATGACACACCAAACCTACAGTTCTATGCTTTGTACTGAGGCTTGGCTAAAGCTTGTCGAGCTGCCATAGATGACTCTCAAAAGGTTAAGGTTGAGACAGAAACCCAAACCACACCCCTTGAAAACAATGCTGTCTCTATTGGGCCCACATGTGAAATCGGGGTCCAAACACAACTTGAATTCAGAGCCATATCTACTAAGTCTACTAGAACTGAGACTCGAGTTAAAAACCAGAAAGTCATTGTTGCTCCGTAAGAGCAACATTGTTGCTCTCTCCGGGAGACCGTAAAACTTACAGACACATCTCCACGACTGGAATGCATGGAAGAAGAGAAAGAGAGAGAAGAAGAAGAAGAAGAAGAGAGCGAAGAATAAGACAAGATCAAAGAAGAAGAAGAAGGAGCAGAAGGATCTATCCCATCCACGCAGTCAGTAGCAGACGAAGGAGCGGTTGTGAGAAAGGAAGAGCGACAGCAATGGATGGAGTGACTGCGATAGGCAAATAATGGCTGTGACAGCGCAAGGAGCGACCGCAATAGAGGAAGAAGCAGCTGCCAGAGAGTAAGAAATGATTGCAAGAGAAGGGGCAACACCAAAAGAACTAGGCGTGCGTCCAAAGGAAAATACAGTGGTATCAAAAGAAAAAAAGGACACGACCCATGTTATACTGTTACCTGATAATTCATGTCCTGTCAGAGAGGGTGTTTTTGAAGAAAAGCATTCCCCTCACCCTGACAGAGAATTATCCCAAACCCTCCAGACCCTATCTTCTCTTGGAGGCGTGGATGATTGGATGAAGCCCTCATCTCGGCTTCTGAGACTTCTGAGATCATCGAGTCCAACTATGCCTGTCTCCCTATTAAACCATATCCCTAAGAAATTCATCAACCCGTCTTTAAACACCTCAAAGGATGGAGACTCCACCACCTCCCTGGGCAACCTGTTCCGATCCCTGACCACTCTCTCAGTGAAGAAATTCTTCCTAATGTGCAGTCTATACCTGCCCTTGTTCCCTCTCCTCCTGTCGCTCGTCACTTGCGAGAAGAGAGCAGCACCCACCCGGTCACAACCTCCCTTCACGTAGTTATAAACAGTGATGAGGTCTCCCCTCAGTCTCCTCTTCTCCAAGCTAAACAACCCAAATTCTCTCAGTCTCTCCTCATAGGGTTTATTCTCCAGACCCCTCGCCAGCCCTGTTGCCCTTCTTTACACACACTCCAGCAACTCAATGTCTTTCTTGTAGTGAGGGGCACAAAACTGAACACAGTACTCGAGGTGTGGCCTCACAAGTGCTGAATACAGGGGCACAATCACTTCC
The DNA here is from genome assembly GCA_033558185.1 of Dromococcyx pavoninus. NCBI lineage: Eukaryota > Metazoa > Chordata > Aves > Cuculiformes > Neomorphidae > Dromococcyx > Dromococcyx pavoninus. Next base: position 731,164 of record JAUMJL010000046.1, read on the forward strand.
CTGGTCCTGCTGGCTGTGCTGATTCTGATAGAGGCCAAAATGCCATTGGCTGTCTTGGCCACCTGGGCACACTGCTGGCTCATGTTCAGCCGGCTTTCAATCAACACCCCCGGGTCCTTCTCCTCCAGGAAACTCTCCAGCCACTCTTCCCCACGCCTGTAATGCTGCATGGGGTTGTTGTGACCTAAATGGAGGACTCTGCACTTGGCCTGGTTGAACCTCATTCCGTTGGTCTCAGCCCATCGATCCAGCCTGTACAGATCTCTCTGCAGAGCCTCCCTTCCTTCGAGAACATCAACACTTGCACTCAGCTTGGTGTCATCGAGATCATTGATGAAGATGTTAAACAAGACTGGACCCAGCACTGAGACCTGGGGAAACCACTCGTGACCAGTCTCCAGCTGCATGTAATTCCATTTTCCGCCACCCTCTGGGCCCGGCCATCCAGCCAGTTTTTAACCCAGCAGAGGGTGTGCCTGTCCACGCCAATGGCAGCCAGTTTCTCAAGAAGAATACTGTGAGAAACGGTGACAAAAACTTTAGTGAAGTCCAGGTACACCACGTCCACAGCCTTTCCCTCATCCATTAACCGGGTCACCTTGTCATAGATTGGTCTGGCAGGACCTGCCTTTCATAAACCCATGTTGACTGGGCCTGATCACCCGGTTGTCCCGTGCATGCTGTGTGATAGCACTCAAGACAATCTGCTCCATGAAAGTTGACTACGTGGTAGATACAAAATTTTTAGAATAGAAACTGCAATTGCCAGATCACAAGAAGACGGAGATCCGCTTCCATGATGACAAAAAAAGCCCCCAAGCAGTCAAAGTCATAGTCCAACAATGATTGCTCTGATCAAGACAAATAGAGGAGTCCTGCCTTCTACCAGGAGAAGGAAAGGGACCAAGAAGACAATCAGGTTTACTGGGCTGTGTGGGTTTGTTGGTCTGGTACATCAGATCCTCAGAGATACCAGGCTTTGATAGATACAGGTGCCCAGTGTACTTTAATGCCATCCAGAGGGTAAGAGTAGATTTTTGTACTATTTCTGAGGTGATGGGAGGGTCTCGGGAGCTGTCAGTGGTAGAGGCTGACATAAGCTTGACAGGAGACCAATGGGAAAAGCATTCCATTGTGACGGGGCTAGAAGCCCTTCCGTAGTGGCATTACTGAGAATTAAAAATCAAGAATCGCCTATAGCCACGACAATCGTACACTGGCAACAGTTTTGGACGAACCAAGATACTGTGATCCCAATTCATAAGATGATTCAGAAGCTGGATAACCAGCAGAATCCATTAACCCTTCAGTAGCCCTTTCTGGCCTGTATGTAATCTCATGGAGAATGGAGATTGACTGTGGAATACTGTGGCTCAAATGAAGTCACACCGCCATTGAGTGCTGCAGTACCAGATATGTTGGAGCTCCAGTACGAGCTGGAGTCCAAGACAACAAATTGCTGATGCCACCACTGACATTGCCAACTTGTATTTCTTCATTCCCTTAGTGGCAGAGTGCAGGCCACACCTTGCTTTCACCTTGAGGGGCGTTCAGTACACCTGGAATCAAATTCCCCAGGAGTGGAAGCACAGTCCAACCATCTGTCATGGACTGATTCAGGACACACTAGGGAAAGGTAAGGCCCCAGAACAGGTCATCGATGACATCATTGTAGGGGGGGACACAGCAGAAGAAATCTTCAAGGACAGATGATTATGTGGGTTCTCCTCGAGGCCAGTTTTGCCATCAAGAAGAGCAAGGTCAAGGGACCTGCCAGAGAGATCCAATTCCTAGTCGTGAAATGGCAAGATGGAAGGCGCCAAATTCCAACGGACATCATCAATAAGATTGTAGCAATGGTTCCACTGACAAACAAGAAAAAGACCCGTCTTTTCTGGGAGCCATAGTCTTTTGGAGGATGCACATTCAAGAGTACAGCCAGGTTGTGAGCCCTCTTTACTTTGTGACCCATAAAAAGGGTGATTTCCAATGGGGTCCTGAACAACAACAGGCTTTCAGGCAGATCAAGCAAGAAATTGCACATGCCGTGGCTCTTGGACCAGTCAGGATGGGACCAGGTGTAGAGAACATACTCTACTCTGCAGTTGGAGATAAAGGTCCCTCCAGGAGCCTCTGGCAAATGGTGCCTGGCCAATCTCAACCCTATGGAAAAAGAAATCTTAGCAGCATATGAAGGCATACGAGCAGCTTCAGAGGTAATTGGTGCTGAAGCACAGCTCTCCCTGGCACCCTGATTACTAGTACTGAGCTGGATGTTCCAAGGGAAGGTGTCCTCTGCGCATCATGCAAATCGAATCTCTTTGCAGAGCTCAAAGTCATCCAGCTTGCAGTAGACGTTGCGGAATGGAAGGATGGCCAAAGCTCTGTCTGTACACCAAATGGTGGATGACAGCCAATGCTCTGTGGGGATATCTAGACTGCTGGAAAAAGATGAATTGGAGTCATAGAGCAAAACCCATCTGGGCTGCTGATCTGTGTAAAGATATAGCTGCCAAATTGAAGAAACTTAATTTGAGAGTCCGCCCACGTGTCAAGGATCGAGCTAATGAGGAGCATGCTAATAACAGAGAGGCAGAATGAGCTGCACAGGTCAAGGTATCACAAGTAGACCTAGAGTGGCAGCAGAAGGGAGAATTGTTCCTAGCTCGATGGGTCTATGATGCTTCAGGTCCTCAAGTCTGAGATGCCACCTATAGATGGGCACGAGACCGAGGGTTGGATTTAACCATGGATAAAATTTCTCAGGTTATCCATGACTGTGAAAACTGTGCCGCTATCAAACAAGCAAAAGGACTGAAGCCCCTGTGGTATGGTGGACGTTGGGATAAGTATAAATATGGGGAGGCCTGGCAGTTTGATCACATTACGTTGCCACAGACCCACCAAGAGAAATGCTATGTGATTTCCACGGTGGAAGCAACCAGTGGGATTGGTAGAGACATATTCGGTAGCAAATGCAACGGTCCAAAATACCATTCCGGGTTTCGAGAAGCAAATCCTGTGGAAACATGACACTCAAGAATGTGTTGAGTTAGACAATGGGAGTCACTTCAATAACAATCTAGTGTCCACTTGGGCACAAGAGCATGATATTGAATGGGTATATCACGTTCCATATTATGCACCCTCTGCTAGAAATGTTGAAAGGTGTAATGGACTGTTAAAGACAACTCTAAAGGCACTAGGTGGAGGAACTTTTAAAAACTGGGATAAGAACTTAGCCAAGGCCACCTGGCTAGTTAACACAAGAGGCTCTGTCAATCAAGCTGGTCCTGCCCAAGCAGAATCCCTCCACAATGTAGATGGAGACACAGTTCCAGCGATCCACCTGAGAGGCATGTGAGGTAAGGCCGTTTGGACTACTCCTCCCTCAGGCCAAGACAATCGCATTTGTGGGATTGTTTTTGCTCAAAGGCCTGGAAATACCTGGTGGGTAATGAGGAAAGACGGAGAGATCCAGTGTGTGCTTCAAAGAGACTATCCAAGGGAAAAATTGATTCCTTTCCTTGAATTGGGTTTTACAGGAGGCCAGACAGCAGACGAGACAGACCTGAACAGAGCGGATACCAGTATCTAATGATGAGCCAACCCGGACCACTGAACCAGCCCTAAAATCAGAACAGTGACTGTGAATAAAACAGTCGAGGATCCAAACTGGCGGCTGTTGGTGTTGATCTTCAACAACAGACAACAGCCTCAATATAAAACCTGATCTTCAATGACAGATGACAACCTCAGAATAAAACAGGTACTATATGTATATGCACGGGATACAGACGAACAAAAAGTACAGGTTTTGCATTAAAGAAACGATATGAAATAAGGGGTGGAGAATGTAGTGGGTTGGACTTTGGATTTTTTAGACCTTCCGTAGCAATGGGGGTCAGAAATCTATGGAAGTATTCCTTATCTTCCTTTAATGTCACACAACATATTAATAAGGCACAGACAAGAAAGTTCACTCTCTTCTCTTCTGGCAAGGTTTGGGAACAGTGGGTCTCTTGCGTTGTTCTTGTTTGTCTGGAGCTGAGGTCTGTGGTGGCCCTCTCACCTGCATATAACGTGATGGAAAAGAAAAAAGTGCACAGCTACATTTAGCAATGAAATCCCTTTTCCTGTCAGCTCCCAAGCAGAAGGGCCTAAAAGTTGTTTGTACAACTGAAAAACTTCTGAATATATTTCTCTTCCAATCTTCCTCAGTCTGAGCTCTTGCTTGCCTGGCTCCTCCCTGTCTCTGGGTGTTTGCAGCTACCGAGTCGTGTGCTGTGGGCTCTCCCCTCCCACGATTTCATTTCAATGATTTTCACGAGAACAGGCTGGGAGAGGAAAGCAAGAAAGGCTGCAAAGGCTTGTGCCTTGTGGATGCTCTGGGGACCCTGGAGTGGATCAGTGACATCACAAAGACAAGTGGCCGTGGCCTTTGTGATGTCATCCTCTGTGATGCAGACCTGTGCCTATAAGAAGGCTTTGCTCTGCAGGAAGATCTGGAGGAGGCAGGTGGTCTCTCTGTTGGGAGTTGGCCATGCCTTTGCCTTTGTATAAGAAACAAGCTGCTCTTCAGCCGTCAGAGTTCCCGGTGATGGTTCCAGCAGAGAGGAAAATCTACTCTTGTCCAGGGTAAGTCAGGTCTGTCCACGTCTGCTTCTGTGTAGTCATTGCTCGAAGTTTGACCTCCATGGCATAGTCTCCAGTTCTTTAGGGTTTTGTCACCCCCCGACCTTCTTCCGGCTTGCAGGCGGAGATTGTGGTCCCGGTTCTTTTCCACGGGGGGGATTTTCCAAGTCCAGGTGGTCCCCTTCTGCTTTACCCGAGGCAGGTTTATCCTGAGCTCTTTCACCCTGATCGTATTTGTTGGCCGAGTGCTGCATTGCTGATTCCATGGTTTGGAGGGAGCCATTCTGGCCTGGCTGCTGAAGAGCCATTCCAGTTTTGCTTGCTGCTCATTTACTCTGTGATCTTTCTGGATGGTCTTTAATTCCAATGCTGATTTCCACTTCTTTTGGGGTTTGGCAGTGTAACCACTGCAGTCTGGAGGTGGCGGAGGCAGGGACCGACAGCACGCTCAATTCTGTCCCCGCAGAGTGCGGAGGCTCAGTCACAGGGGACTTGTCGTGGGCTGTCTTCTGGTGGAACCCTGAAGCAGGCGACCCCCAGAACAGACCTTCCTGGGTGTTGGGAGTCATGAACATCTGGAGTGAGTGCTTGCCAACCTCTCCTCTTAGGAATTGTGAATGAATTCTCTGGCTGATCTGGGAACCTCGTGTTGCAGACACACCTGACCCTAGAAGGATGTGTCCAGTGAGGGTTACTTTTCCTGGCCAGAGAAACAGGTTGGCTTCAAGCTGCTCTGACACCCTGACGTGAACAAACAGATTAAGGTGACTGTCCCTGTCTGTTTGTTCACAGGTTCAGAAGGTAAACAACGTACGTATTCAATCTTGTTCTCATCTGCCCACTCTTTGCCAGGAGTCTTCCACAAATCCAGTCAGGATACAAACTGGGAGAGCTGACCAACCACTGCTTTCCCCTTGCTGTCTTAATCCCATCCTAACCTCCTGTGGGGATTCCTTAACCAGCTGGAAAAAAATCTCCTGTCTCAGCTGCCACTCTCCAGCCGTACCTTGATCTCAGATGGTACCTTTAGACAAGGTTCCAGACATGCCAGGAGGAAATAGAAGTTGCTGGTTTTGCAGGGCGAGCACCTTCAGTGTGTGAGGTCTGTCCTTCTCATCTCTGGCTTTGGTGAGCGCTGCCTGGGCCCCTGTGGCACCCAGCGCTCCACACTGACTCTGCCTGGCACAAGCTGAGCATCTCCAGCTAAGAAGTGTTTGGTCTGCTGGGCTTTGGGACAGGGCTGTCCCCCAGTGGGGCCTCCCACTGTGCGGGACAACTGTTGGTGCAGTTGGGGCAACTGAACTGGGCATGGGATAAGAAGAAAGCCGTCTGCCTCACCAGTGACTGCTGGCAGTGCAGTGATGGCAGTTGCATTCATGGGAGTTCATGCTGCGTCTCTGAGACAGCTCTTGTGGTGCTTCTGCATGGATTCCAGCAACGTGAGCGGGCATCAGGGGAGAACTCACTGCAAGAAGTTGAAGTTCTTTTAAGGGTCAAGGCGCGGTGAGGTGAGCGTGATAGGTCCCCTTGTGAGCAGTATCTGGGGATCCCTGGTCTCAGGTGAAGCTCTTGAGGTGTGCTCTGCTGGGGGAACAGCAATGGGAATGTCCAGAGTGGCTGGAAAAACAGCCTGTTGGGGCTACCAGAAATACCTGAAGGCATTTACGGAATTTTAGGCTTCCTGTTACCTTCTCTGTGACCATTTCACCATGGTTTCTGTTTCTCCATCTAGGGATCTACTGACAATGTCTCAAAGCCTTCTCTGTCATCTTGACATTTTCCTCTGGACTGTACTTGCAACACTTGTACTTCTTGGCTGCTGGAAGATCTATTCTCTCATCAAGAAGCAAGCAAGCAGTGATGGTAAAAGAGAATCAGGTTGCAAAAAAGAGCACTTGGAAAAAGTGTCAGATGTGCCAAACCTACCCAAAGAGGGGAAGAGAAAGAAGGAGATAAAAGTGTGGGAGAAGGAGCTTGTGGAGAAGGAGACCTACATGGCCCTGCGAGAGGAGCTCCTCCAGAGAGGATGGCAAATTCTCAGACAGCAGCAAGAGGATATGCAGCTGAAGGGAATGTCCCTCCATGTTGACCTGGGGAACCTTCATAAGGCCCAGGAGCATCTGGAAAGTCAAAAGGTGCAGTTACAACGAGATATGGAGCACTTTCGTACTGTCCAGGAGCAGATGGAAAGGGAAAAGCTGAAATTCCAGCAGGACATGGAGAACTTTTGTACTGCCCAGGAGCAGCAGAAGGAGAAGTTGCAGACCAAGGGGGACCTGGAGCAACCCACTAAAACGGTCCAGGAGCATGACCGTGTCAAGGTAAATGCTGCCAAGAGCTGGGCTGCTGAGGAAAATGTGCTCTCATGGAACTCCTGGGACCTCCTGGACCAGCTGCACAGCATCAGTGATCGACTGGCACCAGGCCAGCCCCAGACATTCAGAGGCTGGTGTTCCTGGGTCTCTCCTTGAACAGGATGTTTTAGGCTGTGTTTGCTGCACCTCCACAGCTGATGAGGCATTGTCAGTGACCAGGGCTGGCAGGAGGGGGTTCCCACAGCCTGAACTCTGCTTGCTGCTCTTTACTGTGTGCTGGTAGACAGCAGAGCAGAGGGGGTGGCCTGCAGAGTAGGTGCCCAAGGCAGTCCCAGGAGGTCTGGGGAGAACTATTAGCACCCTTCCGGTATGGAAATGGGCTACAGGAAAGCTTGGGGGGGGCTCTTGATCAGGGAGTGTGGGGATAACAGGAGGTAGAATGCTTTTCATCTGAAAGAGGGGTGACTGAGAGGAGATCCGTGACAGAAATACTTTCCTGTGGGGGTGATGAGGCAGTGCCCCAGCTTGCCCAGAGAAGTCATGGATGCTGCATCCACGGAAGTGTTCAAGTCCAGGTTGGAATGTGCTTTGAGCACTCTGATCCATTAGAAGGTGGACCTGGCCACGGCAGGGCATGTAACAGGATGGTCTCTGAGGTCCCTTTCAGCCGAAACCATTGCATGAACATACGCAAACCTGAACATAGAGAAGTCTGTGGGACCTGATTAGATGCACCCCAGAGTCCTGAGGGAGTTGGCTGATGTGGTTGCCAATCTCTGTAATACTTGAAAAGTCATGGCAGTCTGGGCAAGTCCCTGGTGACTGGAAAAGGGACAACATTGAGCTCAGTTTAAAAAGGGTGTAAAGGAGGACTCTGGAAACAACCAACCTATCAGCCTCACCTCTGTGCCTGAGAAAATCACGGAACAGATCCTCCTAAAAGCTATGCTGAAGCACATTGGGACAGGGAGGTGATTCGAGACTGCAAGGGCAAGTCCTGCCTGACCAACCCAGTAGCTTTCTGTGATGGAGTGACTGCATCAGTCAACACAGGAAAAGCAATGGGTGTCAGCTCTCTGGGCTTCTGTCAAGCCTTTGACACAGTGCCCCACAACATCCTTCTCTCTAAATGACACTAAGCTGAGTGGGGCAGTGGTCACACCAGAAGGATGGGAGTTGGACAAGTTGAAGTGGGGCTGTGTGAACCTCATGAAGTTCAAGAAGGCCAAGTGCAAGGTCCTGCACCTGGGTCAGGGCAACTCCTGGTATCAATAGAGGATGGGAGATGATGTGATTCAGAGCAGCCATGAGGAGAACAACTTGGTGGTGCTGGTTGATGAGAAGCCCAACACGAGCTGGCAATGTACGCTTGCAGCCCAGGAGGCCAATGGTGTCTTGGGCTGCATCAAAAGAAGCATTGTCAGCAGGGCCAGGGAGGGGATTCTCTCCCTCTGCTCTACTCTGGAGGGACCCTAGCTTGAGTATTGCATCCAGTTCTGAAATTCCCAACATAAGAAGGACAGGGAACCGTTGGAACAGGTCCAGAGAGCAGCGACGAAGATGATGTGAGGGCTGGAGAATCTCTGCTGTGAGAACAGTCTGAGAGAGCTGGGGTTGTTCAGCCTGGAGACGAGAAGGCTTGGAGAAGAACTTAGGGTGCCTGGCAGCACCTGAAGGGGCTACAAGAAAGCTGGGGAGGGACTTTTTAGAAGGGCCTGTAGTTATAGGACGAGGGGGAAATGGCTTTAAACCAGAAGGGGGGAGATTTATATTAGATGTTAGCAGGATTTTGTTCACAATGAGAGTGGTGAGGCCTTTGCACAGGTTGCCCAGGGAATTTGTGTCTGCCCCATCCCTGCAGGTGTTCAAAGCCAGTTTGGATGAGGTCTTGAGCAGCCAGGTCTAGTGGGAGGTGTCCTTTCCCATGGCAGAGTTCGGAAATGCATAGGCTTTGTTGTCCCTTCCAACTGAACACAGTTATCTGGGGTCACTCACATGCTGGCAGGAGGGGCTGTCTTGGGGTACAAACCCATGGGTTTTGGGGTGCTGCCCAGAAGGGAGCAGGGAGGGCTGGGTCTCAGCAAGGAGCACCCCCAGGGTTCTTGATGGCACATGACGAACTGCGGCGCTGAGTGCTTAGCACCTCTGGCCCCATCCCAAAGGGAGAAGGGGGCCAAGTCAAGCCCAAGCCACCCAGCACCACGTGACCCAGGCAGGTAGGGATGAGTAAAGTAAGGATTGGTTGGGGATGAGTAAGTCTGGGAGGGTGATGCTGAACATGCAGACCGGGCCGTGCCTCAGATTCCTGAGAGAGAACTGCAGGTGGGAGAGTTTTGTGGGGACACTGGATTTGATCCCATGTTTCAGCCAGCCCACTCTCCTTCCCAGGATGAGCAGACAGAGCTGTTGGACCAGGATGGCGACGTGGACCGGCGAGATGGGCATCAGCCTGGGATGATGGTCAAGAGAGGTACAGCTGGGGCAGGCTATCAGGGGGACTCTGTGGGTGGGAAAGGGACAGAAGGTTGTGCAGAACAGCCATGGGGGGGATGTGATGGCGGGTCCTGGACAACAGCGCCTGCTTCAGGGTGGGAGCAGGACCCCATTTCTGGGTGGCAGGACCCCATTTTCTGCATGGCAGGGGCCCCATCCTGGGCAGACAAAGCTGCTCTGGGGGCTAGAGAGGGGTTACCTCTGTCCTTTGTCCTCACACTCTACCCCCTTGACAGCCTCTTCCCAAAGGACATCAAAGCGACCAAAGATCTGGAAGCATCTCCGGGCCCTCCAGCGTTCCTGGCATCGACGGAAAGGATCCCACACCCCAACAGCCAGGCAGGACAGGCAGCAGCCTGTGCTGGTGGGCAACAAAGGTACAGCTAGGGCAGACATGCGGAGGGAACCTGTGGGTGTGGCGGGGACGAGGTAGAGGCTGGACCCCATTTCTGGGTGTCTGTTGTTGGGCAGGGCCCCCTGCTGCCTGCCCCATCCTGGGCTGGCATCACCCATGCCCCTGACACCCATGCTCTGCTGCCTCAATAGCTTCCTCCAAGTGACATCTCTCCTGACCACTGCGGATACTCCAGTCCCTCCAGCCCCTCTGGGCTCCATGGCTTGTGCAGGATGTACCCAGCACCCCACCAGCCCGGCAGGATGTGCAGCGAGATCTGATGAGGAAAATGTGATTGTTTTGTTTTGTTTTGTTTTCTTTAAATCAATAAACTCTCTTTCCTGTTGTTCTTCTGGTAGTTTTGTTTAAGCCAGCTTGTTTGCAACCTGATCCCCCAGGCCCCCCTCCCAGGGGAAGGGCCATGGGAGCATCACAGGGACGAGGGAGGCATCATCTCAGCTGAGAGTTCAGCTGGGAACCAGAAGCCCCTTCTACTTCTATGGAGGGGTGTTCCCAGATGGGATTGTGGGAGATTTAAATGCAGTGTAACCGAAAGCTCGATTCACTCGGCGAGGAGCACAGCTGTGACACCAGTATGTCCCGTGGATTGTGCATGTGGTGAGGGGGAAAAAAGGGCTTCCCGAGCCACGGAAAAGCATGGCATCACAGAGAGATCAGCTGAGAACTGGCAGCCCCTGCTGCTGATGTGTGTGGGGGAGTTCCTAGAAGGAACCATGGAAGATTTAAACAGCCCCCTAAGGAACACTGTGACATGGAGCACCTTGAACAGGGGCGCACTAAGAGGGTTGTGGCTCATCAGAGGGGCGTGGCTGGAGAGTTTGCTAACGCAGTTCGCAAAGGCAGGGTGAGCAGGCAGAGTAAGCAAGGAGAGGCCACTGGACCTCAAACAGAAAAAAAACCAGAAAAACATGGTGGCTACTTGCCAGAAAAATAAGAAACCTCCCAACTCTGCTCCAACCATGCCTGTGGAACCTCCCAGACTGAACCCCAGCTGGGACGCGCTGCCACTCACGTACCCAGTTGCAGGATGTGCCCCCCTCCTGCACTGGTATTGGATGCCAGTAGCGAAATCATGTGTTGGGGCTGCACTCAAGTAGAGGAATATCTGCGCTTGGTCACTGAACTAAAGCCAACAATTAAGATGACTTCTGTAAAGAAGAGGAGGGTCGTTGTCATTAGGGTCTCCCTCTTGAACGGTATGGAGGGTCCAATATGCAGACCGGAACCATTGCACAGTGAAGTCTGTTGCCTACCTGGGGCCTCAGTTGGTGATGTGGCAAGACAACTTCCAAAACCTGTCAAGTCCACAGGTTATTACCCATTACTCATTTTCCAGGTGGGTTATAGTGAAAAGCTAATTAGAAACCTCAAACGATTAAAAAGGACTTTAGGACAAATGGTAAAGGGATCAGGTGTGCAGGTTGTATTCTCCTCTCTCATAGGGAATGGAGAGGGAAGGACTGGGAGGAGCCTGGAATTGAATACCTGGCTCCGAACCTGGTGTGAAGAATAAAATTTTGTGTTCTTCAACAACGGGTTGGCAACACGGTAGGCCTAATGGCAAACGACGGAGCACACCGGTCCCATAAGGGCATAAGGACACTCCCAAAAAGTTGGTCGGACTACTCGAGAGGGATTCAAACTAGATTGGAAGGAGGAGTGGGAAATCAATGGGCTCAATACGTTAAATCATGGGAATGGCACCTCAGGCTCTGAGGGACGGTGTACTGGTGAGTCCCTGGTCTGCCACCTCAGTGGAAGTGGAGAACAGCACTCCAGGTGGCAGCCAGAGTTCAAAGGTTATCGGTGGGTTACCCAGCACTTCTAGTAGACAGTCAGGACTCAAGCCTATTCCACTTAGGAAAGAGGTGGAAACAACAGCCCAACTGAAGTGCATTTCCACCAATGCACGCAGCATGGGCAACAAGCAAGGGGAGCTGGAAGCCATTGTAAGGCTGGAAAACTATGATATAATTGCCATCACGCAAATGTGGTGGGATGATTCACACAAATGGAGTGCTGCCATGAATGGTTATAGACTCTTCAGGAGGGACAGGCTGGGAAAGAGAGGCGGTGGGGCTGCCCTCTGTGTTAGAGAAGGCTTTGATTGTGTAGAATTATAATATTCTAACGATAGGGTTGAGTGCTTGTGGCTTAAAATCGGTGGAACCCACAGTAAATCAGACATAGTAGTGGGAGTCTGTAGTCGGCCGCCCAGCCCGGATGAGAAAACCGATGACCTCCTCTAAAAACAACTGGGAGAAGTCTCGTGATCGCTGTCCCTCGTTCTTGTGGGAGACTTCAACCTTCCAGATGTCTGCTGGAAGTATAAAATAGCAGAATGGAAACAGTCTAGGAGGTTCACGGAGTGTATGAAAGAAAACTTCCTGACACAATTGTGAGTGAACTGACAAGAGAAGGTGCCCGACTGGATCTGCTGTTTGTGAACAGAGAGGGCCTTTGTGGGGAGGTGACTGCCTGGGGCTAAGGGACCAAGCGATGATAGAATTCTCAGTTCTTGGAGGAGTAAGGTGGGGGGTCAGCAGAACTGTCCCCTTGGACTTCTGGCGGGCAGATTTCAAATTGTTTAGAAGGCTGCTTGATAAAGTTCAGTGGGAAGCAGTTCTAAATGAGAAAGGAGCTCAAGAGGGCTGGATGCTCCTCAAGAAATAAAATTCTGGCAGCGCAAGAGCAGGACATCCCCGTGTGTCGTAATCAGGAAGACTTCTGAAAATCTCTTACTCTAGTGGCCTGAGAGGGTCAGCTAGAGATTTGGGCCAAGATAGCAGTCCCTCCTGAAAGGGTTGGACGTCCTCAAAATGATCCTTATAAATAAGTAATTTTTCAAGGATATGTGACTTACAAAAGATACACATAATAAAAGAAACCAGCTGTGTTTTAAGTTAGTAAATATAATGTTCTTTTAACTTTTTTACTCTGTGTTGATCGCACTGTTCCCATGAGAAAAATGATGTTATTAATAGTACACGATAAGCTTAAGCCAGAACTTCCTTAACCGTGTGTATAAATATCATCGCATTGAATAAACGTTGCTATTTGCCACCAGAGCTGTAGCCCGCCTGTATGTAAGGTGATCAAGTGAGCTGGTCTCCGTCATTTGGTGCCGAAATCCCAGGAACTACCTTCGGTTGCCAGAAGACAGATCGTCGCTTGCCCTCATGAGCCGCGGTTGGTGAGTAGGATTAGAGGGTAAGGAATAGGGAATTTCCAACAGGCGTTTAAGAAAAATAATAGGAAGAAACATAAACATGGGACTCACCTCTAGCACTGAAAGAAACATATTTGCTGGTATGTTAAAATCATTGCTTACTGCTAGGGGAGTGAAGGTAACGCATAAGCAAATTGATGGATTTTTAGCAATTGTAGAAGAAGTTTGTCCATGGTTCCCAAGGGATGGAACAATAAATTTGGAATAGAGTAAATAAATTTGGAATAGAATAGGGGATCGAATTCGAGATTATTACATTGTTCACGGTCCCGAAAATGTCCCCGTTGATACTTTCACTTTGTGGTCCTTAGTAAAGGAATGTTTAAGAGGGGATACTGGTGATGAAAAATGGCAAAGGGGAACTCGTTCTTCTGTCAAGCGATTATATCCAACATTACCGTGTTCTCGTTCTTTGGATAGTTTCCCCCTCCCCCCTTCGGCCCCCCCTCCACCTCCTCCTCACCGCGTTCTCATTCTTTGGATAGCACATTGTTTAAGGGAAAGGTGTCTTTCATATGACACACCAAACCTACAGTTCTATGCTTTGTACTGAGGCTTGGCTAAAGCTTGTCGAGCTGCCATAGATGACTCTCAAAAGGTTAAGGTTGAGACAGAAACCCAAACCACACCCCTTGAAAACAATGCTGTCTCTATTGGGCCCACATGTGAAATCGGGGTCCAAACACAACTTGAATTCAGAGCCATATCTACTAAGTCTACTAGAACTGAGACTCGAGTTAAAAACCAGAAAGTCATTGTTGCTCCGTAAGAGCAACATTGTTGCTCTCTCCGGGAGACCGTAAAACTTACAGACACATCTCCACGACTGGAATGCATGGAAGAAGAGAAAGAGAGAGAAGAAGAAGAAGAAGAAGAGAGCGAAGAATAAGACAAGATCAAAGAAGAAGAAGAAGGAGCAGAAGGATCTATCCCATCCACGCAGTCAGTAGCAGACGAAGGAGCGGTTGTGAGAAAGGAAGAGCGACAGCAATGGATGGAGTGACTGCGATAGGCAAATAATGGCTGTGACAGCGCAAGGAGCAACCGCAATAGAGGAAGAAGCAGCTGCCAGAGAGTAAGAAATGATTGCAAGAGAAGGGGCAACACCAAAAGAACTAGGCGTGCGTCCAAAGGAAAATACAGTGGTATCAAAAGAAAAAAAGGACACGACCCATGTTATACTGTTACCTGATAATTCATGTCCTGTCAGAGAGGGTGTTTTTGAAGAAAAGCATTCCCCTCACCCTGACAGAGAATTATCCCAAACCCTCCAGACCCTATCTTCTCTTGGAGGCGTGGATGATTGGATGAAGCCCTCATCTCGGCTTCTGAGACTTCTGAGATCATCGAGTCCAACTATGCCTGTCTCCCTATTAAACCATATCCCTAAGAAATTCATCAACCCGTCTTTAAACACCTCAAAGGATGGAGACTCCACCACCTCCCTGGGCAACCTGTTCCGATCCCTGACCACTCTCTCAGTGAAGAAATTCTTCCTAATGTGCAGTCTATACCTGCCCTTGTGCAATTTGTGGCCGTTCCCTCTCCTCCTGTCGCTCGTCACTTGCGAGAAGAGAGCAGCACCCACCCGGTCACAACCTCCCTTCACGTAGTTATAAACAGTGATGAGGTCTCCCCTCAGTCTCCTCTTCTCCAAGCTAAACAACCCAAATTCTCTCAGTCTCTCCTCATAGGGTTTATTCTCCAGACCCCTCGCCAGCCCTGTTGCCCTTCTTTACACACACTCCAGCAACTCAATGTCTTTCTTGTAGTGAGGGGCACAAAACTGAACACAGTACTCGAGGTGTGGCCTCACAAGTGCTGAATACAGGGGCACAATCATTTCCCTGGTCCTGCTGGCTGTGCTGATTCTGATAGAGGCCAAAATGCCATTGGCTGTCTTGGCCACCTGGGCACACTGCTGGCTCATGTTCAGCCGGCTTTCAATCAACACCCCCGGGTCCTTCTCCTCCAGGAAACTCTCCAGCCACTCTTCCCCACGCCTGTAATGCTGCATGGGGTTGTTGTGACCTAAATGGAGGACTCTGCACTTGGCCTGGTTGAACCTCATTCCGTTGGTCTCAGCCCATCGATCCAGCCTGTACAGATCTCTCTGCAGAGCCTCCCTTCCTTCGAGAACATCAACACTTGCACTCAGCTTGGTGTCATCGAGATCATTGATGAAGATGTTAAACAAGACTGGACCCAGCACTGAGACCTGGGGAAACCACTCGTGACCAGTCTCCAGCTGCATGTAATTCCATTTTCCGCCACCCTCTGGGCCCGGCCATCCAGCCAGTTTTTAACCCAGCAGAGGGTGTGCCTGTCCACGCCAATGGCAGCCAGTTTCTCAAGAAGAATACTGTGAGAAACGGTGACAAAAACTTTAGTGAAGTCCAGGTACACCACGTCCACAGCCTTTCCCTCATCCATTAACCGGGTCACCTTGTCATAGATTGGTCTGGCAGGACCTGCCTTTCATAAACCCATGTTGACTGGGCCTGATCACCCGGTTGTCCCGTGCATGCTGTGTGATAGCACTCAAGACAATCTGCTCCATGAAAGTTGACTACGTGGTAGATACAAAATTTTTAGAATAGAAACTGCAATTGCCAGATCACAAGAAGACGGAGATCCGCTTCCATGATGACAAAAAAAGCCCCCAAGCAGTCAAAGTCATAGTCCAACAATGATTGCTCTGATCAAGACAAATAGAGGAGTCCTGCCTTCTACCAGGAGAAGGAAAGGGACCAAGAAGACAATCAGGTTTACTGGGCTGTGTGGGTTTGTTGGTCTGGTACATCAGATCCTCAGAGATACCAGGCTTTGATAGATACAGGTGCCCAGTGTACTTTAATGCCATCCAGAGGGTAAGAGTAGATTTTTGTACTATTTCTGAGGTGATGGGAGGGTCTCGGGAGCTGTCAGTGGTAGAGGCTGACATAAGCTTGACAGGAGACCAATGGGAAAAGCATTCCATTGTGACGGGGCTAGAAGCCCTTCCGTAGTGGCATTACTGAGAATTAAAAATCAAGAATCGCCTATAGCCACGACAATCGTACACTGGCAACAGTTTTGGACGAACCAAGATACTGTGATCCCAATTCATAAGATGATTCAGAAGCTGGATAACCAGCAGAATCCATTAACCCTTCAGTAGCCCTTTCTGGCCTGTATGTAATCTCATGGAGAATGGAGATTGACTGTGGAATACTGTGGCTCAAATGAAGTCACACCGCCATTGAGTGCTGCAGTACCAGATATGTTGGAGCTCCAGTACGAGCTGGAGTCCAAGACAACAAATTGCTGATGCCACCACTGACATTGCCAACTTGTATTTCTTCATTCCCTTAGTGGCAGAGTGCAGGCCACACCTTGCTTTCACCTTGAGGGGCGTTCAGTACACCTGGAATCAAATTCCCCAGGAGTGGAAGCACAGTCCAACCATCTGTCATGGACTGATTCAGGACACACTAGGGAAAGGTAAGGCCCCAGAACAGGTCATCGATGACATCATTGTAGGGGGGGACACAGCAGAAGAAATCTTCAAGGACAGATGATTATGTGGGTTCTCCTCGAGGCCAGTTTTGCCATCAAGAAGAGCAAGGTCAAGGGACCTGCCAGAGAGATCCAATTCCTAGTCGTGAAATGGCAAGATGGAAGGCGCCAAATTCCAACGGACATCATCAATAAGATTGTAGCAATGGTTCCACTGACAAACAAGAAAAAGACCCGTCTTTTCTGGGAGCCATAGTCTTTTGGAGGATGCACATTCAAGAGTACAGCCAGGTTGTGAGCCCTCTTTACTTTGTGACCCATAAAAAGGGTGATTTCCAATGGGGTCCTGAACAACAACAGGCTTTCAGGCAGATCAAGCAAGAAATTGCACATGCCGTGGCTCTTGGACCAGTCAGGATGGGACCAGGTGTAGAGAACATACTCTACTCTGCAGTTGGAGATAAAGGTCCCTCCAGGAGCCTCTGGCAAATGGTGCCTGGCCAATCTCAACCCTATGGAAAAAGAAATCTTAGCAGCATATGAAGGCATACGAGCAGCTTCAGAGGTAATTGGTGCTGAAGCACAGCTCTCCCTGGCACCCTGATTACTAGTACTGAGCTGGATGTTCCAAGGGAAGGTGTCCTCTGCGCATCATGCAAATCGAATCTCTTTGCAGAGCTCAAAGTCATCCAGCTTGCAGTAGACGTTGCGGAATGGAAGGATGGCCAAAGCTCTGTCTGTACACCAAATGGTGGATGACAGCCAATGCTCTGTGGGGATATCTAGACTGCTGGAAAAAGATGAATTGGAGTCATAGAGCAAAACCCATCTGGGCTGCTGATCTGTGTAAAGATATAGCTGCCAAATTGAAGAAACTTAATTTGAGAGTCCGCCCACGTGTCAAGGATCGAGCTAATGAGGAGCATGCTAATAACAGAGAGGCAGAATGAGCTGCACAGGTCAAGGTATCACAAGTAGACCTAGAGTGGCAGCAGAAGGGAGAATTGTTCCTAGCTCGATGGGTCTATGATGCTTCAGGTCCTCAAGTCTGAGATGCCACCTATAGATGGGCACGAGACCGAGGGTTGGATTTAACCATGGATAAAATTTCTCAGGTTATCCATGACTGTGAAAACTGTGCCGCTATCAAACAAGCAAAAGGACTGAAGCCCCTGTGGTATGGTGGACGTTGGGATAAGTATAAATATGGGGAGGCCTGGCAGTTTGATCACATTACGTTGCCACAGACCCACCAAGAGAAATGCTATGTGATTTCCACGGTGGAAGCAACCAGTGGGATTGGTAGAGACATATTCGGTAGCAAATGCAACGGTCCAAAATACCATTCCGGGTTTCGAGAAGCAAATCCTGTGGAAACATGACACTCAAGAATGTGTTGAGTTAGACAATGGGAGTCACTTCAATAACAATCTAGTGTCCACTTGGGCACAAGAGCATGATATTGAATGGGTATATCACGTTCCATATTATGCACCCTCTGCTAGAAATGTTGAAAGGTGTAATGGACTGTTAAAGACAACTCTAAAGGCACTAGGTGGAGGAACTTTTAAAAACTGGGATAAGAACTTAGCCAAGGCCACCTGGCTAGTTAACACAAGAGGCTCTGTCAATCAAGCTGGTCCTGCCCAAGCAGAATCCCTCCACAATGTAGATGGAGACACAGTTCCAGCGATCCACCTGAGAGGCATGTGAGGTAAGGCCGTTTGGACTACTCCTCCCTCAGGCCAAGACAATCGCATTTGTGGGATTGTTTTTGCTCAAAGGCCTGGAAATACCTGGTGGGTAATGAGGAAAGACGGAGAGATCCAGTGTGTGCTTCAAAGAGACTATCCAAGGGAAAAATTGATTCCTTTCCTTGAATTGGGTTTTACAGGAGGCCAGACAGCAGACGAGACAGACCTGAACAGAGCGGATACCAGTATCTAATGATGAGCCAACCCGGACCACTGAACCAGCCCTAAAATCAGAACAGTGACTGTGAATAAAACAGTCGAGGATCCAAACTGGCGGCTGTTGGTGTTGATCTTCAACAACAGACAACAGCCTCAATATAAAACCTGATCTTCAATGACAGATGACAACCTCAGAATAAAACAGGTACTATATGTATATGCACGGGATACAGACGAACAAAAAGTACAGGTTTTGCATTAAAGAAACGATATGAAATAAGGGGTGGAGAATGTAGTGGGTTGGACTTTGGATTTTTTAGACCTTCCGTAGCAATGGGGGTCAGAAATCTATGGAAGTATTCCTTATCTTCCTTTAATGTCACACAACATATTAATAAGGCACAGACAAGAAAGTTCACTCTCTTCTCTTCTGGCAAGGTTTGGGAACAGTGGGTCTCTTGCGTTGTTCTTGTTTGTCTGGAGCTGAGGTCTGTGGTGGCCCTCTCACCTGCATATAACGTGATGGAAAAGAAAAAAGTGCACAGCTACATTTAGCAATGAAATCCCTTTTCCTGTCAGCTCCCAAGCAGAAGGGCCTAAAAGTTGTTTGTACAACTGAAAAACTTCTGAATATATTTCTCTTCCAATCTTCCTCAGTCTGAGCTCTTGCTTGCCTGGCTCCTCCCTGTCTCTGGGTGTTTGCAGCTACCGAGTCGTGTGCT
Organism: Dromococcyx pavoninus; assembly: GCA_033558185.1. NCBI lineage: Eukaryota > Metazoa > Chordata > Aves > Cuculiformes > Neomorphidae > Dromococcyx > Dromococcyx pavoninus. The sequence goes on from JAUMJL010000046.1 coordinate 750,384, forward strand.
GTGGGCTCTCCCCTCCCACGGTTTCATTTCAATGATTTTCACGAGAACAGGCTGGGAGAGGAAAGCAAGAAAGGCTGCAAAGGCTTGTGCCTTGTGGATGCTCTGGGGACCCTGGAGTGGATCAGTGACATCACAAAGACAAGTGGCCGTGGCCTTTGTGATGTCATCCTCTGTGATGCAGACCTGTGCCTATAAGAAGGCTTTGCTCTGCAGGAAGATCTGGAGGAGGCAGGTGGTCTCTCTGTTGGGAGTTGGCCATGCCTTTGCCTTTGTATAAGAAACAAGCTGCTCTTCAGCCGTCAGAGTTCCCGGTGATGGTTCCAGCAGAGAGGAAAATCTACTCTTGTCCAGGGTAAGTCAGGTCTGTCCACGTCTGCTTCTGTGTAGTCATTGCTCGAAGTTTGACCTCCATGGCATAGTCTCCAGTTCTTTAGGGTTTTGTCACCCCCCGACCTTCTTCCGGCTTGCAGGCGGAGATTGTGGTCCCGGTTCTTTTCCACGGGGGGGATTTTCCAAGTCCAGGTGGTCCCCTTCTGCTTTACCCGAGGCAGGTTTATCCTGAGCTCTTTCACCCTGATCGTATTTGTTGGCCGAGTGCTGCATTGCTGATTCCATGGTTTGGAGGGAGCCATTCTGGCCTGGCTGCTGAAGAGCCATTCCAGTTTTGCTTGCTGCTCATTTACTCTGTGATCTTTCTGGATGGTCTTTAATTCCAATGCTGATTTCCACTTCTTTTGGGGTTTGGCAGTGTAACCACTGCAGTCTGGAGGTGGCGGAGGCAGGGACCGACAGCACGCTCAATTCTGTCCCCGCAGAGTGCGGAGGCTCAGTCACAGGGGACTTGTCGTGGGCTGTCTTCTGGTGGAACCCTGAAGCAGGCGACCCCCAGAACAGACCTTCCTGGGTGTTGGGAGTCATGAACATCTGGAGTGAGTGCTTGCCAACCTCTCCTCTTAGGAATTGTGAATGAATTCTCTGGCTGATCTGGGAACCTCGTGTTGCAGACACACCTGACCCTAGAAGGATGTGTCCAGTGAGGGTTACTTTTCCTGGCCAGAGAAACAGGTTGGCTTCAAGCTGCTCTGACACCCTGACGTGAACAAACAGATTAAGGTGACTGTCCCTGTCTGTTTGTTCACAGGTTCAGAAGGTAAACAACGTACGTATTCAATCTTGTTCTCATCTGCCCACTCTTTGCCAGGAGTCTTCCACAAATCCAGTCAGGATACAAACTGGGAGAGCTGACCAACCACTGCTTTCCCCTTGCTGTCTTAATCCCATCCTAACCTCCTGTGGGGATTCCTTAACCAGCTGGAAAAAAATCTCCTGTCTCAGCTGCCACTCTCCAGCCGTACCTTGATCTCAGATGGTACCTTTAGACAAGGTTCCAGACATGCCAGGAGGAAATAGAAGTTGCTGGTTTTGCAGGGCGAGCACCTTCAGTGTGTGAAGTCTGTCCTTCTCATCTCTGGCTTTGGTGAGCGCTGCCTGGGCCCCTGTGGCACCCAGCGCTCCACACTGACTCTGCCTGGCACAAGCTGAGCATCTCCAGCTAAGAAGTGTTTGGTCTGCTGGGCTTTGGGACAGGGCTGTCCCCCAGTGGGGCCTCCCACTGTGCGGGACAACTGTTGGTGCAGTTGGGGCAACTGAACTGGGCATGGGATAAGAAGAAAGCCGTCTGCCTCACCAGTGACTGCTGGCAGTGCAGTGATGGCAGTTGCATTCATGGGAGTTCATGCTGCGTCTCTGAGACAGCTCTTGTGGTGCTTCTGCATGGATTCCAGCAACGTGAGCGGGCATCAGGGGAGAACTCACTGCAAGAAGTTGAAGTTCTTTTAAGGGTCAAGGCGCGGTGAGGTGAGCGTGATAGGTCCCCTTGTGAGCAGTATCTGGGGATCCCTGGTCTCAGGTGAAGCTCTTGAGGTGTGCTCTGCTGGGGGAACAGCAATGGGAATGTCCAGAGTGGCTGGAAAAACAGCCTGTTGGGGCTACCAGAAATACCTGAAGGCATTTACGGAATTTTAGGCTTCCTGTTACCTTCTCTGTGACCATTTCACCATGGTTTCTGTTTCTCCATCTAGGGATCTACTGACAATGTCTCAAAGCCTTCTCTGTCATCTTGACATTTTCCTCTGGACTGTACTTGCAACACTTGTACTTCTTGGCTGCTGGAAGATCTATTCTCTCATCAAGAAGCAAGCAAGCAGTGATGGTAAAAGAGAATCAGGTTGCAAAAAAGAGCACTTGGAAAAAGTGTCAGATGTGCCAAACCCACCCAAAGAGGGGAAGAGAAAGAAGGAGATAAAAGTGTGGGAGAAGGAGCTTGTGGAGAAGGAGACCTACATGGCCCTGCGAGAGGAGCTCCTCCAGAGAGGATGGCAAATTCTCAGACAGCAGCAAGAGGATATGCAGCTGAAGGGAATGTCCCTCCATGTTGACCTGGGGAACCTTCATAAGGCCCAGGAGCATCTGGAAAGTCAAAAGGTGCAGTTACAACGAGATATGGAGCACTTTCGTACTGTCCAGGAGCAGATGGAAAGGGAAAAGCTGAAATTCCAGCAGGACATGGAGAACTTTTGTACTGCCCAGGAGCAGCAGAAGGAGAAGTTGCAGACCAAGGGGGACCTGGAGCAACCCACTAAAACGGTCCAGGAGCATGACCGTGTCAAGGTAAATGCTGCCAAGGGCTGGGCTGCTGAGGAAAATGTGCTCTCATGGAACTCCTGGGACCTCCTGGACCAGCTGCACAGCATCAGTGATCGACTGGCACCAGGCCAGCCCCAGACATTCAGAGGCTGGTGTTCCTGGGTCTCTCCTTGAACAGGATGTTTTAGGCTGTGTTTGCTGCACCTCCACAGCTGATGAGGCATTGTCAGTGACCAGGGCTGGCAGGAGGGGGTTCCCACAGCCTGAACTCTGCTTGCTGCTCTTTACTGTGTGCTGGTAGACAGCAGAGCAGAGGGGGTGGCCTGCAGAGTAGGTGCCCAAGGCAGTCCCAGGAGGTCTGGGGAGAACTATTAGCACCCTTCCGGTATGGAAATGGGCTACAGGAAAGCTTGGGGGGGGCTCTTGATCAGGGAGTGTGGGGATAACAGGAGGTAGAATGCTTTTCATCTGAAAGAGGGGTGACTGAGAGGAGATCCGTGACAGAAATACTTTCCTGTGGGGGTGATGAGGCAGTGCCCCAGCTTGCCCAGAGAAGTCATGGATGCTGCATCCACGGAAGTGTTCAAGTCCAGGTTGGAATGTGCTTTGAGCACTCTGATCCATTAGAAGGTGGACCTGGCCACGGCAGGGCATGTAACAGGATGGTCTCTGAGGTCCCTTTCAGCCGAAACCATTGCATGAACATACGCAAACCTGAACATAGAGAAGTCTGTGGGACCTGATTAGATGCACCCCAGAGTCCTGAGGGAGCTGGCTGATGTGGTTGCCAATCTCTGTAATACTTGAAAAGTCATGGCAGTCTGGGCAAGTCCCTGGTGACTGGAAAAGGGACAACATTGAGCTCAGTTTAAAAAGGGTGTAAAGGAGGACTCTGGAAACAACCAACCTATCAGCCTCACCTCTGTGCCTGAGAAGATCACGGAACAGATCCTCCTAAAAGCTATGCTGAAGCACATTGGGACAGGGAGGTGATTCGAGACTGCAAGGGCAAGTCCTGCCTGACCAACCCAGTAGCTTTCTGTGATGGAGTGACTGCATCAGTCAACACAGGAAAAGCAATGGGTGTCAGCTCTCTGGGCTTCTGTCAAGCCTTTGACACAGTGCCCCACAACATCCTTCTCTCTAAATGACACTAAGCTGAGTGGGGCAGTGGTCACACCAGAAGGATGGGAGTTGGACAAGTTGAAGTGGGGCTGTGTGAACCTCATGAAGTTCAAGAAGGCCAAGTGCAAGGTCCTGCACCTGGGTCAGGGCAACTCCTGGTATCAATAGAGGATGGGAGATGATGTGATTCAGAGCGGCCATGAGGAGAACAACTTGGTGGTGCTGGTTGATGAGAAGCCCAACACGAGCTGGCAATGTACGCTTGCAGCCCAGGAGGCCAATGGTGTCTTGGGCTGCATCAAAAGAAGCATTGTCAGCAGGGCCAGGGAGGGGATTCTCTCCCTCTGCTCTACTCTGGAGGGACCCTAGCTTGAGTATTGCATCCAGTTCTGAAATTCCCAACATAAGAAGGACAGGGAACCGTTGGAACAGGTCCAGAGAGCAGCGACGAAGATGATGTGAGGGCTGGAGAATCTCTGCTGTGAGAACAGTCTGAGAGAGCTGGGGTTGTTCAGCCTGGAGACGAGAAGGCTTGGAGAAGAACTTAGGGTGCCTGGCAGCACCTGAAGGGGCTACAAGAAAGCTGGGGAGGGACTTTTTAGAAGGGCCTGTAGTTATAGGACGAGGGGGAAATGGCTTTAAACCAGAAGGGGGGAGATTTATATTAGATGTTAGCAGGATTTTGTTCACAATGAGAGTGGTGAGGCCTTTGCACAGGTTGCCCAGGGAATTTGTGTCTGCCCCATCCCTGCAGGTGTTCAAAGCCAGTTTGGATGAGGTCTTGAGCAGCCAGGTCTAGTGGGAGGTGTCCTTTCCCATGGCAGAGTTCGGAAATGCATAGGCTTTGTTGTCCCTTCCAACTGAACACAGTTATCTGGGGTCACTCACATGCTGGCAGGAGGGGCTGTCTTGGGGTACAAACCCATGGGTTTTGGGGTGCTGCCCAGAAGGGAGCAGGGAGGGCTGGGTCTCAGCAAGGAGCACCCCCAGGGTTCTTGATGGCACATGACGAACTGCGGCGCTGAGTGCTTAGCACCTCTGGCCCCATCCCAAAGGGAGAAGGGGGCCAAGTCAAGCCCAAGCCACCCAGCACCACGTGACCCAGGCAGGTAGGGATGAGTAAAGTAAGGATTGGTTGGGGATGAGTAAGTCTGGGAGGGTGATGCTGAACATGCAGACCGGGCCGTGCCTCAGATTCCTGAGAGAGAACTGCAGGTGGGAGAGTTTTGTGGGGACACTGGATTTGATCCCATGTTTCAGCCAGCCCACTCTCCTTCCCAGGATGAGCAGACAGAGCTGTTGGACCAGGATGGCGACGTGGACCGGCGAGATGGGCATCAGCCTGGGATGATGGTCAAGAGAGGTACAGCTGGGGCAGGCTATCAGGGGGACTCTGTGGGTGGGAAAGGGACAGAAGGTTGTGCAGAACAGCCATGGGGGGGATGTGATGGCGGGTCCTGGACAACAGCGCCTGCTTCAGGGTGGGAGCAGGACCCCATTTCTGGGTGGCAGGACCCCATTTTCTGCATGGCAGGGGCCCCATCCTGGGCAGACAAAGCTGCTCTGGGGGCTAGAGAGGGGTTACCTCTGTCCTTTGTCCTCACACTCTACCCCCTTGACAGCCTCTTCCCAAAGGACATCAAAGCGACCAAAGATCTGGAAGCATCTCCGGGCCCTCCAGCGTTCCTGGCATCGACGGAAAGGATCCCACACCCCAACAGCCAGGCAGGACAGGCAGCAGCCTGTGCTGGTGGGCAACAAAGGTACAGCTAGGGCAGACATGCGGAGGGAACCTGTGGGTGTGGCGGGGACGAGGTAGAGGCTGGACCCCATTTCTGGGTGTCTGTTGTTGGGCAGGGCCCCCTGCTGCCTGCCCCATCCTGGGCTGGCATCACCCACGCCCCTGACACCCATGCTCTGCTGCCTCAATAGCTTCCTCCAAGTGACATCTCTCCTGACCACTGCGGATACTCCAGTCCCTCCAGCCCCTCTGGGCTCCATGGCTTGTGCAGGATGTACCCAGCACCCCACCAGCCCGGCAGGATGTGCAGCGAGATCTGATGAGGAAAATGTGATTGTTTTGTTTTGTTTTGTTTTCTTTAAATCAATAAACTCTCTTTCCTGTTGTTCTTCTGGTAGTTTTGTTTAAGCCAGCTTGTTTGCAACCTGATCCCCCAGGCCCCCCTCCCAGGGGAAGGGCCATGGGAGCATCACAGGGACGAGGGAGGCATCATCTCAGCTGAGAGTTCAGCTGGGAACCAGAAGCCCCTTCTACTTCTATGGAGGGGTGTTCCCAGATGGGATTGTGGGAGATTTAAATGCAGTGTAACCGAAAGCTCGATTCACTCGGCGAGGAGCACAGCTGTGACACCAGTATGTCCCGTGGATTGTGCATGTGGTGAGGGGGAAAAAAGGGCTTCCCGAGCCACGGAAAAGCATGGCATCACAGAGAGATCAGCTGAGAACTGGCAGCCCCTGCTGCTGATGTGTGTGGGGGAGTTCCTAGAAGGAACCATGGAAGATTTAAACAGCCCCCTAAGGAACACTGTGACATGGAGCACCTTGAACAGGGGCGCACTAAGAGGGTTGTGGCTCATCAGAGGGGCGTGGCTGGAGAGTTTGCTAACGCAGTTCGCAAAGGCAGGGTGAGCAGGCAGAGTAAGCAAGGAGAGGCCACTGGACCTCAAACAGAAAAAAAACCAGAAAAACATGGTGGCTACTTGCCAGAAAAATAAGAAACCTCCCAACTCTGCTCCAACCATGCCTGTGGAACCTCCCAGACTGAACCCCAGCTGGGACGCGCTGCCACTCACGTACCCAGTTGCAGGATGTGCCCCCCTCCTGCACTGGTATTGGATGCCAGTAGCGAAATCATGTGTTGGGGCTGCACTCAAGTAGAGGAATATCTGCGCTTGGTCACTGAACTAAAGCCAACAATTAAGATGACTTCTGTAAAGAAGAGGAGGGTCGTTGTCATTAGGGTCTCCCTCTTGAACGGTATGGAGGGTCCAATATGCAGACCGGAACCATTGCACAGTGAAGTCTGTTGCCTACCTGGGGCCTCAGTTGGTGATGTGGCAAGACAACTTCCAAAACCTGTCAAGTCCACAGGTTATTACCCATTACTCATTTTCCAGGTGGGTTATAGTGAAAAGCTAATTAGAAACCTCAAACGATTAAAAAGGACTTTAGGACAAATGGTAAAGGGATCAGGTGTGCAGGTTGTATTCTCCTCTCTCATAGGGAATGGAGAGGGAAGGACTGGGAGGAGCCTGGAATTGAATACCTGGCTCCGAACCTGGTGTGAAGAATAAAATTTTGTGTTCTTCAACAACGGGTTGGCAACACGGTAGGCCTAATGGCAAACGACGGAGCACACCGGTCCCATAAGGGCATAAGGACACTCCCAAAAAGTTGGTCGGACTACTCGAGAGGGATTCAAACTAGATTGGAAGGAGGAGTGGGAAATCAATGGGCTCAATACGTTAAATCATGGGAATGGCACCTCAGGCTCTGAGGGACGGTGTACTGGTGAGTCCCTGGTCTGCCACCTCAGTGGAAGTGGAGAACAGCACTCCAGGTGGCAGCCAGAGTTCAAAGGTTATCGGTGGGTTACCCAGCACTTCTAGTAGACAGTCAGGACTCAAGCCTATTCCACTTAGGAAAGAGGTGGAAACAACAGCCCAACTGAAGTGCATTTCCACCAACGCACGCAGCATGGGCAACAAGCAAGGGGAGCTGGAAGCCATTGTAAGGCTGGAAAACTATGATATAATTGCCATCACGCAAATGTGGTGGGATGATTCACACAAATGGAGTGCTGCCATGAATGGTTATAGACTCTTCAGGAGGGACAGGCTGGGAAAGAGAGGCGGTGGGGCTGCCCTCTGTGTTAGAGAAGGCTTTGATTGTGTAGAATTATAATATTCTAACGATAGGGTTGAGTGCTTGTGGCTTAAAATCGGTGGAACCCACAGTAAATCAGACATAGTAGTGGGAGTCTGTAGTCGGCCGCCCAGCCCGGATGAGAAAACCGATGACCTCCTCTAAAAACAACTGGGAGAAGTCTCGTGATCGCTGTCCCTCGTTCTTGTGGGAGACTTCAACCTTCCAGATGTCTGCTGGAAGTATAAAATAGCAGAATGGAAACAGTCTAGGAGGTTCACGGAGTGTATGAAAGAAAACTTCCTGACACAATTGTGAGTGAACTGACAAGAGAAGGTGCCCGACTGGATCTGCTGTTTGTGAACAGAGAGGGCCTTTGTGGGGAGGTGACTGCCTGGGGCTAAGGGACCAAGCGATGATAGAATTCTCAGTTCTTGGAGGAGTAAGGTGGGGGGTCAGCAGAACTGTCCCCTTGGACTTCTGGCGGGCAGATTTCAAATTGTTTAGAAGGCTGCTTGATAAAGTTCAGTGGGAAGCAGTTCTAAATGAGAAAGGAGCTCAAGAGGGCTGGATGCTCCTCAAGAAATAAAATTCTGGCAGCGCAAGAGCAGGACATCCCCGTGTGTCGTAATCAGGAAGACTTCTGAAAATCTCTTACTCTAGTGGCCTGAGAGGGTCAGCTAGAGATTTGGGCCAAGATAGCAGTCCCTCCTGAAAGGGTTGGACGTCCTCAAAATGATCCTTATAAATAAGTAATTTTTCAAGGATATGTGACTTACAAAAGATACACATAATAAAAGAAACCAGCTGTGTTTTAAGTTAGTAAATATAATGTTCTTTTAACTTTTTTTACTCTGTGTTGATCGCACTGTTCCCATGAGAAAAATGATGTTATTAATAGTACACGATAAGCTTAAGCCAGAACTTCCTTAACCGTGTGTATAAATATCATCGCATTGAATAAACGTTGCTATTTGCCACCAGAGCTGTAGCCCGCCTGTATGTAAGGTGATCAAGTGAGCTGGTCTCCATCATTTGGTGCCGAAATCCCAGGAACTACCTTCGGTTGCCAGAAGACAGATCGTCGCTTGCCCTCATGAGCCGCGGTTGGTGAGTAGGATTAGAGGGTAAGGAATAGGGAATTTCCAACAGGCGTTTAAGAAAAATAATAGGAAGAAACATAAACATGGGACTCACCTCTAGCACTGAAAGAAACATATTTGCTGGTATGTTAAAATCATTGCTTACTGCTAGGGGAGTGAAGGTAACGCATAAGCAAATTGATGGATTTTTAGCAATTGTAGAAGAAGTTTGTCCATGGTTCCCAAGGGATGGAACAATAAATTTGGAATAGAGTAAATAAATTTGGAATAGAATAGGGGATCGAATTCGAGATTATTACATTGTTCACGGTCCCGAAAATGTCCCCGTTGATACTTTCACTTTGTGGTCCTTAGTAAAGGAATGTTTAAGAGGGGATACTGGTGATGAAAAATGGCAAAGGGGAACTCGTTCTTCTGTCAAGCGATTATATCCAACATTACCGTGTTCTCGTTCTTTGGATAGTTTCCCCCTCCCCCCTTCGGCCCCCCCTCCACCTCCTCCTCACCGCGTTCTCATTCTTTGGATAGTTTTCCCCCCCTTCGTCCCCCCCTCCCGAGTAGTTGTTCCCCCCCCCCCCCATCCCCACTCCCAGCCCCGTTGACACATGGAGAGCGGAGCCCGAGAGGTGGCAGTGCGACGGAAGAGCAGCCGGGCAGCCCCCGCGCTCCCCTCCTCCACCCTCCATCTCCTCCTCACTATGAATATCCTGTGAAAGACAAAAGCTCTTTCGATATGGACCTGAAAGTAAAATATGTATTGACTCCTAATGATTAGGATGAATTAAATCAAGAAGCAGCTCAGTATCATGATGATGATAATGTTGTTTTTCCAGATATGAAGGAAATGGGTATTCAAACAACTGCAGTAGAACAACCTCCCGTAGTTTTGCCTGCCTTTCGTGATGGCACTTGGCCGCCACCTCCTGACCCTGAAGATTTATTTATCCAACAGTCTCCTATGTGCTTACAACAATCTCCAATGCAGCTGGCGTTGAAAAAGGCTAAGGAGGCTGGGGAAATTTTAGAAGGTTTTCAAGCGCAAGTATATCCAGTGGTTCAAAGACTGCATGCTGCTGGTGGATGGTTTAATGATTATTAACCAGTGACCTTTAAATAAGTAAAACAAAAATAAGTAAATAATAATAATAAATACATAAATAAAGTAAAACAAAAATAAGTAAGTATAAGTAAATAATAAATAATAAGTAAATAATAATAATTAATAAATAAATAAAGTAAACAAAAAATAGTAAATATAAGTAAATAATAAATAATAAGGAAAAATAATAATTAATAAATAATTAATTAATAAATAAATAATAATAATAAGTAAATAAGTTAAATAAGTAAACCAAAAAGGGGGATATGGGGTGTTGAGGATACTCCATTTTCCCTATTATTGCATGCCTTATTTAATAGGTACTGAACCTTTAATATATTGGAAAGATCCTATGGATGGAAAAATACGTGGCCCTGATCCAGTATTAATCTGGGGTCGAGGATATGTTTGTGGTGTTTTTCCCACAGATGATCTTCGCCAAGGTGGATCCCAGAAAGGTGTGTTCGACATGCCGAAAAACAAAGATGGGAAAATTGCGATGACGGATGCAGAGGTTATCCCTGAATTGAACAAGAGACCTGAGGATGCAGACAACGATACAGCTGTTGGTGCTACTACTTAGTGTTATTTGGATATTGCAGCGCGGGTGTAAGGCAAAAACATATTGGGCATTTGTTCCTAATCCTCCCGTAATTCACCCAGTTACATGGGATGAGCCAACAGATATGCCCGTGTATAACAACCAAACCATGTTTATGGGGCAATTTCCTGACAGGCATATCATAACCTTTTCTGCATCTTTTAATTATTCTGGAAAAATTGATGGTGCCCCGATGTGTTTCCAAATTAACCGCACTGTGAATCTTTGCGAGGAGGTCATTGTTCGACATGACTGGGATCACAATGTATCGGCAGGAATACATTGGGCCCTCGACTTTTATTATCCAAAATTTAGTAATGGAACAAGGGGTGCAGAGATACCCCCTTCGTATGTTCTCCCTTGTCGAACATTTCCTCCACCAAAGATGGATTTTTCTCCTCTTTGGAGGACATGTCATGCTAATGAAACCGCATGTTCAAATACATCCTTATGTGATTGGAGTTTGATTGATAGTGATTTTCGACCATATGGACTCACTTCGGGGATTTGGACCAAAAATAACCAGACATTTTATTCCAATTTATGGAAAGCTGTAGCAGCTCTGGGAAAAATTAAAGCAAAAAAGCAAAATATAACATGGACTCAGATAAACGGTGTATGGGCAATGGAAGAGACACAAAATACAACTGAATTTTATATACGAGCTTGTGTTCCGGATCCCTATGCATTTTTGAGCGGGGTTTTACAAATTGTCAATGAGACTGTGAACTGCACAAATTGTTACATTTCCAATTGTTTGAACAGCTCTAGTAACTCCTTTTTATTGGTAAAACAACCTGATTATATTTATCTGCCTGATCGGGGAACTGAAATATTGGAGAAGGCAGCACAACAATTACAATATCACAGAGCTAAAAGAGTAATTGGTTTAATTATTGCAGGTATTGCAGCCTTGATAGCCACCATAGCAGTAACTACTGTAGCTTCTATTTCTTTGGCTACCAGCATACAAACAGCAGCTTTTGTTAATGAACTTACTGTAAATATATCTCAATCTTTACAGAGTCAAGAGCATTGGGATGAGAAGATCGAATTACGTCTCAACTCATTAAAAGATAAGGTTGATGTTTTGGGAAGGCAATTGCAAATATTAGCTACTCGTGAGTCTCTCGTATGTCATGCAGAATTTCACACTGTCTGTGTTACTCCCGTTGAATATAATTGTACAATGTTCTCCTGGGATAAAATACAAAGGCACTTACAAGGAGTATGGAATAATGCTAATACTTCTCTAGATTTGAACGCTTTGAAAAGGCACATACAAGATATGTTAAATACACGTGATTTAGATCACGTGTAGCTAGACAAACTGAAACTTTTATTAATGCTTTGAAACCAGCATTTCCTTCTTTTGAGTCATTTACCCATGGAATCTATGGTTTGATAGCAATGGGAGTCATAATCCTAATAGGGATAATTGTTTGCCTTTGCATTTTATGAATAGGCATAAAACAATTTCAATGTGTATATATTGATTTGAAAAGGGTTAAATTGGAATATTCAAAAAAAATAAAGCAGATCCACCGCACATTTAATAAAAGAAAAGGGGTGAGATGAGGAAGACTTTTGAAAATCTCTTGCTCTAGTGGCCTGAGACGGTCAGCTAGAGATTTGGGCCAGGATAGCAGTCCCTCCTGAAAGGGCTGGACGTCCTCAAAATGATCCTTAGCAAATAAGTGATTTTCCATGGATATGTGACTAACAAAAGACACACATAATAAAAGAAACCAGCTGTGTTTTAAGTTAGTAAATATAATGTTCTTTTAACTTTTTTACTCTGTGTTGATCGTACTGTTCCCATGAGAAAAATGTTGTTATTAATAGTACACGATAAGCTTAAGCCAGAACTTAACCGTGTGTATAAATATCATCGCATTGAATAAACGTTGCTATTTGCCACCAGAGCTGTAGCCCGCCTGTATGTAAGGTGATCAAGTGAGCTGGTCTCCGTCACTGCTGCCCCCCGCTCAGGCTCCCAGCCCTGAGCTGAGGCTGTAAATCTGTTTGCCATACAAGATCCTCCTATGGCCAACACACAGATGTGGAGAAGTGCAGGGATAGAAGAGGTCAGTACTGGTGGTGGGCCCTGGGGAACTTTGCATTACGAAGCTCTCTCACTGGCCCCTTGGAGCCTGAAGGGCTCCCACTGCAACCCAACGTGCTTTTGGGCTGGACTTTGGAGTTGATGTGAGCTCCGTGGAGTCCTGCACAGCAGGACGGACTCGCTCAGAGCCTGGCAGAAGAGATGCTGGGTCACACACCTCGCAGGTGCTGCTGAGCCACAGCGATGGTGCGGAGCCTCTGCTGCCAGTTGTGGTTCCAGCCGAGTGCTGGGACAGCTTCTGCCCCAGTGTTACCAGTACAGCTCAGAGCTAATCTGTGCAGACCTCGGTGTGCAGATTGGAGGCCTGGCATGTGCTGAACTGCTGCTTAGGTTGTGTGCGGATGTGCTTGCCCACTGGGCCCCTTCGAGATGAGAGTGAGGTCCCAAGCAATGCTGGCTGAACTTGGCAGGTGCTGGAATATGGAGGGAGATGCTGACTCAGCAACTTCTTTGCTGTGCTTCATTTCCTGTCTGCAAAGACACAGCCGGGATGGGGAGAACCCAGGAAGGGTCCTAGCGTCACCATCCAGTCTCCCTTGGACCTGCTACGCGCAGTGCGAGCCTGCAATGTGCTGGTCTCCCAGCAGATCAGCCCTGGCTGCTGTTTGGAGCATTGATGTGCAGAGCACCAAAATCCCAGCCCTGGGCTCTGTATCTTACCAGTGCCTTTGGGAAGGATCATCTCCTGAAGTACCATCTCCCTGAGGGGGAACGTTTCCACCTAATCCCACTGTTCTACTTTCTACCTCTAGAGATGGATGTACAAGCTGTGCAGAAGGCGTTTTCAGAAGGAAGCAGTGGCTCACTGCCCGTCCCTACCAAGGGCATGGAGGAAACGCCAGCTCCTGGTGTGCCAGGTAATTTCAGTCCCGTGGTCACCCAGTGAAACCCCTCAGGGAGGAGGGAGAGTCGGGGATAGCCCTCCCTGCTGCAGGGATAGTTTTTGTCTGTGTCTCTTGAAGGAGCGACTGGGAAACCAATCATGCTCCTCCTGTGCTGTCCTTCTGGCCTTCTGAGATTTGTTCAGAGGGAGAAGCTTTCCCAAAAGCTGGGAGCGAGACCCCAGTCACCAGTGCTGGAGGGAAACAGAGAGTGTACTGGCTATACCAAATGTACTACAAATTCTGCAGAGGTGCACAGGACTGACTGATGTTCTGAACTGCTCCTCCAGGTGTGGTCGGCAAGAAAACCCCAAGTGTTCACAAGCCCCAAAGCACTGCAAGGGTTCACTGGCTCCAAGAAGAGCCAAATTACTCGACGAGCCTCACAGCAGGAGCTCTGAGTTCTGTGCTATTTGTGATCCCAGTGCTCTGTGTGGTGATCTGGATGTGGAGGAGCAGAGCAAGGTGAGTCGCTGGTTTCCCCTCATTGCTTCCTTCAATGGGTGCTCGTAGCCACGAAGCGTTGCTGGCCAGGCTGCTGTGAAGCAGTGAATTAGTGGTTGGCCAAAACGCTCTGCTGAGATTGTTGTCAGCTGCCTTGATTGGGGTCTGAACTCCTGGGCGTTCTTCTCGGGCACCCACTGTGTCCGGAGCCAGGGTTGACTCAAACTGACCCTGCCAGGACAGGAGCAGCCCCAGCAGTGACAGGTGTTGGCCAAGTGAGGTCAGTACAGGAATGAGCAGGGACTGAGATTGCCCTGGGAAACGAGATGGGAACCAGTGTCCACTCCTGACTAGGGGACATGACTGGAGGAATCCCCCTCCTTGGAGGTGCCATCAGGTGTCGCCCTAGGCAAAGCTGTGCCAGCAGCTCCCAACCCAGGGTGGGGAGCAGTGCCAGCTCCAGGCCACAGAGTAGAGTCCCTGTCCTCCCTCTGCAGCTGAGGCCTCAGCAGCCTTTTCTCTTCACAGGGCCCTCTCTGCAGGTTCAGAAGACCAGCTAGAAGTCGGCAGCTGCCAGAGCCCCCCTGAGAGCTGAAACCAACCTCAGCAGCCAACACTCCTGCCAGAAAATACGGAACACCCATCCTCTCCCCCTATCACAATATGGGTCACTACCTTCCGCTAGGAACACAAAGCCTTTACACTTCCATTTCTCCTTCAAGTGAAATTTAAGGGTCCTCAAAGAGCAAAGTCAATCAATAAAATGGAAAAAAATATCCTCTGATGTGATTTGACTGCAAAAGGAAACCTGGAGAGTAGATACAGTGGGTATGCACTGCCTGGGCATCCAGAAGGACCAGAACAAGCTGCAGAAGTGGGCCCATGTGAACCTCACAGCTCAGGAGAGGTCACCAGGCCTCTCCACCGCTCTGCAAAATCTGTGCTGTAGGTCACAAATGCATGGGAGAGCACACAGGGCATTTATCTCATGACTGCTTTGCTTGAGGTACCTTCCTTGGCTTCAGCCACAGGCAGGAGACCCCAGGCTGTGCCAGCTTTTGGTCTGATGCCATACTCATGTCAATACATTTCTGCCTGTGGCAAACAGACCTTGAGATGAGCCAAGGGCTGGAGCACCTCCCATACCAGGACAGCCCAAGAGAAATTGGGTTATTCATCCTGGAGAAGAGAAGGTTCCGGGAAGACTTTCGGACATCCTTCTAGTATCAGAAGGGAGCCAACAAGAAAGCTGGGAAGGATTTTTCACATCCCACAGGATGATAGGAAGAGCGGGAACGGCTCTATATTTGACGGGGGAAGATTTATATGAGGCATTAGGAAGAAATTCTTCACAATGAGAGTGGTGAGACACTGGCACAGGTAGTCCAGGAAAGTTGTGGATGTCCCATCCCTGGAAGTGTTCAAGGCCAGGGTGGATGGGGCCTTGAGCAGCCTGGTCTGGTGGGACGTGTCCCTGCCCACTGCAGGAAATGGAACGGGATGGGATTTAAGATCCCTTCCAAACAAACCATTCCATATTTCCATGTTTCTATGGTTCTATGAGCATGAGGTGCAGGGGATGCAGCAGCCATGACACAAGGTGAGAAACCCAGAATGACTGCAGCATGGCTCTGGCCAAGCCCTTCCCTGTGCGCTGGTTGCAGCATATGCAGATGTGCCTCGGAAACCTCCCGTACTGAGTCTCATGGCTACTGCTGAGGAAAGCATCCCCACTGTGTCCTCTCTCCTCCTGCAACTTTGGCACTGGGAGTCCAGCTTGCCTGGGGGCTCTTTTCCCCCTCATCTCTGCCCTTTACTCTTGGAGGACCTTGACTGAATTGGGTTCAATTTTACAGGAACAAAGCACAGCCTTTCCTGCATCCTGGGCTTGTGCCCTGTGTGACGCCGCGGAGAGGAAAACGGGCTTCAGTAAAAGGGAGTGCTGGAATGTGAACAAAAGTTTTCACTGCTGCTCACTGGTTATTACTGCTGCTGACTGGTTCTTACTGGTCCACACTCTTGGGTTTTTTTCCTAACTGGTGCACACTGCTGCTCACTGCAGGGTCTGACAAAGCACATTCAGCACACAAATCCACAGCTGCCTGGAGTTACCTTGGTTCCAGGTTCTGCCATCCCAAACGCTCCAGTCCCTTTGCTGGAGGCAGATGGAACAGCCAGGGGATTCATAGAATTAAAGAAGCATTTGGTTGGGCAAGATCTTTGAGATCATCAAGTCCAACTGTACCTGTTCATGAGCACCTCCTCTATGAGTCCTTTAAATCCCTCCAGGGATGGGAACTCCACCACTTCATTGGGCAGCCTCTGTCAATGCCTGAGAACAATTTCCTTGAAGAATTTTTTGCTGATGTCCAATCTAAACCTCCCCTGGAGCTACTCGAGGCCATTTGCTCTCGTCCTGTCACCTGTCACTGGAGAGATTAAAACAGCACTCCCCTCACCATAATCTATATTCAGGGAATTGTAGACAGAGAAGAGGTCTCTGCTTGACCTCCTCCTCTCCAGGCTAAACTGCCCCAGGTCCCTCAGCCACCTCTCGTAAGACTTGTCCTCCAGCCTCTTCCCCACTTTTCTGCAGCCTTGACAGTAACCCTGTTTCATTCAGTCATCCCACCATCAATCACCTCCCGGATGGGTTTATCCAGTCCTGTGGAGCCTGGGACAGCGTGGATATTACAGAGATCAGCCTGGAACCCTGCAGGAACCCACACTGAGATAACAGGAACAGTTTGGTGCTGCTCAGGGCCATGGGATCTAATTGCTCTGAGCGCAGCTCTCAGGGTCTGAGTCTCCTGGTGTCCCTGCACCCCCAGTGTTGTCAGAGTGACACCAGAAACGCTGGCAAATAAGCTCTCTAAGACTCATTTTAGAGTTTGAGAAAGCACAGTCCTTTATTTCAGCACTGGATGCAGGATGGAATTAATTCCACCAACCGTGTGGGGACAGAAGAGTTTTCCCACTTACAGGCAAATGTATAAATTTTCTGAGAAATCCATGCATATTCTATTGCTTTCCAAGCAATAGATGGAAATGAACTACACTTTAGCTTAAAACAAAATATTGCCTTCTTTGTGACGGTAACAACTCCTCATCCCAGCAGGGACCCCTGACACCCTGCAGGGCCTGTGGCCTGGTTGTCCCTGCCCAGCACAGCGTAGGAGGGTGGGAGCAGTGCAAACTCAAGGGATGCAACTTTTGATTGGTCCAAGGGGGGCAGCACGGGGTTTTGATTGGCCACACGACTGCCCCTCTTTAAGCTCACACTGTGCTGGGGAAATGCAGCCTCTGATTGGCTGTCTGAGGGATCCCTGCCCCAGTGTTTGCTGCTCCCTGAGGGTATGTGGCCTCTGATTTTCTGCTGTTACATCAATCAGAGCCTGGCCCTGCCCCTCCAATGCAATTGGCTGTCCAGGGCCCCCTGACACCACCTATTAGGCACTGTTGCTGACCAGCATCTCCCTTTCATCCGACCAGGGCCATAGCTGGGGAGGAGCTGCGGGACCTGAGGGAAGGTGGGGTCAGAGCCACGGGTCCTGAGGGGGTCTCTGGTAATGGGTGTTCTAGTTAAACATTACATTTCAGGTCTCAAAATGGGGGGCCTGGCCTAAATGACGATTCTGACCCTAAATACGGACCTGTGGGCACTGACAGGATGGTCTGGGCATGAGGTGTGAGGCGCATGGAGAGACTCAGCTCGGTGCGACTCATCCATTTGCCAGCACCAGGGGCTCAGGGAGACGTGGGCTCAGATGTGCAGAGGTGCCCAGGCGACACCTCGTGGCTGCATTCCTGCAGAAAGAGAGATGATGCCCCCAAATTCCAAGAAGAACAACAAGAAAAAGACTTTTTTTTATTGGAACAAGCAGCCTTCTAAATAGTTCAAGTCATGAAGTCCGAATCAGAATCGTTTATTTGTAACACAAATTGCTCTTTTATAACAGAGATGGAAGGAGACTGGGGAAGGGGCTATCATTCTGTTATAGGACTTGTTCTGATTCAGACTTCATTTTGAACATGCATAGGTGTTCGTGACTTTATCCACTGACAGAATGATAGAAAATGACAGATGATAGAAAATGACAGATGATAGAACATGACAGATGATAGAACTCTCAGGGGGTCGGCAGCACTGCCACCTTGGACTCCCTGAGGGCAGACTTTGAACTGTTTAGAAGGCTGCTTGATAAAGTTCCTTGGGAGGCAGTTCTAAAAAACAAAGGAGCACAAGAGGGCTGGATGCTCCCCTAAAAGGAAATCCTGGTGGCACAAGAGCAGAGCATCCCCGTGTGCTGTAAAATGAGTCTGTGGGAAAGAAAAGCAGCTTGGCTGAGTAGAGAGCTTTGTATTGATCTCAGGAAGAAGAGGAAAGATTATGAGCTTTGGAAGAGGGGGTAGATGTCACAGGAGGACTACAAGGGTGAGGTGAGGTCACGCGGAGAGAAAATTAGAAGAGCTAAAGCCCAGCTGGAAATGCAACTGGCCAGTTCCGTGAAAGACAATAAGAAATGTTTTTTCAAATATATTAACAACAACAGGAGGACCAAGGAGAATCTCCCTCCTTTACGGAATGCAGGAGGGACACCAGTGACGAGGGGTGAGGACAAGGCAGAGGCATTTAATGCATTTTTTGCCTCGGTCTTTAACAGCAAAGTAAAATGTCATTGGGATACTCAGTGAGAAAGAAGGTACAACAATGCAGGAGGATTTGGTTAGAGACCTTCTTGGCCAACTACACATACACCAGTCTTCTCCAAACCCCTTTCCCTCATCTATCAGCAGTCCTGGTTGACTAGGGAAGTGTCACCGGACTGGTCACTGGTAAAGGTTCCACCCATTTATAAAAAGGGTCGAAGGGGTGATCCGGGGAACTACAGGCCTGTCATTGTGACCTCAGTACCCGGGAAAGTCATGGAGCCAATCATACCGAGTGCTATCACACAGTACATGTAGGACAATTGGGTGATCAGGCCCATTCAACATGGGATTCTGAAAGGCAGGTCCTGCCAGACCAACCTGATCTCCTTCTATGACAAGGTTACCCATTTCATGGTCGAGTAAAAGGCTGTGGATGTGGTGTGCTTGGACTTCAGTAAAGCCTTTGACAACCACTTCTCACAGCATTCTGCCTGAGAAACCGGTATCTTTTGGCCTGGACAGGCATAGCCTCTGTTGGGTAAAACACTGGCTGGAAGGCCGGGCCCAAAGGGAAGTGACCAATGGAGTTAAATCCAGTTGGAAACCACTCACGAGTGGTGTTCCCCAGGGTTCAGTGCTGGGTCCAGTCCTGTTCAATATCTTTATCAACGATCTGGATGAAGGGATCAAGTGCACCCTTAGCAGTTTACAGATGACACCAAGCTGGGTGGCAGTGTTGATCTGTTTGAAGGAAGGGAGGCTCTGCAGAGGGATCTGGACAGGTTGGATCGATGGGCTTTCACCAACGGGATGAGGTTCAACAAGATGAAATGCCGAGTCCTGCACTTGGGACACAAAACCCCCGTGCAGCCTTACAGGCTTGGGGAAGAATGGTTGAAGAGCTGCCTGGAGGAGAAGGACCTGGGGGTATTGGTTGACAGCAGCTTAATATGAGCCAGCAGTGGCCCAGGTGACCAAGAGGGACAATGGCATCTTGGCCTGTATCAGAACCAGCGTGGCTAGCAGGACCAGGGCAGGCATTGTGCCATTTTACTTGCCACTGGTGAGGCCACACCTTGAGTGCTGTGTTCGGTTCTGGGCCCCTCACTCCAAGAAGGACATTGAGGTGTTGGAGCGCGTCCAGAGAAGGGAATGATGCTGGAGAACAGGTCCTATGAGGAGTGGCTGAGGGAACTGGAGTTGTTTAGCATGAAGGAGTCCAAGGGGAGATCTCATGACTGTCTACAACTGCCTGAAAGGCGGCTGTGGTTAGGTGGGTGTTGGTCTCTTTTCCTAAGTGACAGGTGAAGGGATGAAAGGAAATGGCCTCAAGCTGCACCAGGGGAGGTTCAGGTTGGCCATCAGGAAACATCTCTTCACTGGAATGTGCTGCCCCAGGAGTGGTTGAATCACCGTCCCTGGAGGTGTTTAGAAAGATGTGTAGAGATTTAATAGTGGAAAGGTGCAGTTGGACTCAATGATCTCAAAGGTCTTTTCCAAACAAGTGATTCTAAGATTCTATGATACTCCATCAAAAAAATTCTCAGGAGAGAAAAAAGAAAGGAGCAGGAGAAGATGCATCTCCAGATGGTGGAGGGGAGTGTTGGGATGATTGCTTAGGCTCCAAACCCATAGACATGTGGAAGATGAACAGGTAGAGACAGTGTTTTTATCAAAGAAGATGCATTACACACACTTTCCTTTCCTCCCCTTCCTCCCTGTTACACAAAGGGATCCCTCCGTGACTGTGTCTCTTAGTTCCCAATAAACCAGCAGGTGGGATCTTCCTTGGCAGCACCTTTAATATTCTGTGGCGATCAGACACGCTACATCCCTTTGTAGTGTCCTCAAGGGCATCCGTGACCTCTCCTCTGCCAATATTCCTCAGTTATTGGTGGGCACTGCTCATCAATTCCATTGAAAACAACTTCAGTGCACAAATAACGTCACAAGATCTTCAAATGTGATCAGTGACTCGGCCCTGGGTCACTTCACTCTCTGTGGAACAGCACACAGAACACAAGGAGCCAGAAAGAAAATCTTCCTTCTTGCTGGGCAATTCCCAAAGTCAATACTCCAGTCAGTTGCCTCAAATCTTTCCACATCTCACCCACAACCGATCTCTTCTTCATAGTCAGTGTTCCGTAAAGACAGAACCATGACCCTGAAAAGGTGGCATCTGATGCCAATGAGGAACCTGAGACATTTGCGTTTTTCATGAAACACTCATCAGGGCATTTTGCTCTTTAAGCCATGACTGGATTCTGTATCTTCGTGGAGACAAAACCAGGGACCCCTGGATTCGTTGAAACTCAGGCAAAACCCCAACTGACTTCAAACCCTAAGCCAGAGTTTTACCCCCAGCCATTGATTCCCAGTTTCTGTCTCATAAAAATAAAAGACCATTACACCCTCATGCACAGACGATGGAAACCGAACACTATTTCACTGCCAGAGGTGTGACCGGTACTGCGGGGTGGCTGTGGAAGTGAACGGTGGCTGTGGAAGTGAACAGTGACTGGGGAGCACAGTGTGGGTGCTTGAATTCCTGTGGCACCTCACAAACAGAGGATGAGTTTGCAGAGGAACGTGCCAGCCTTGCAGTTTGCTCATGGCTCTGCTGTCATCGTGTCGATGTCCCATGGAGTCAGGGCAGACCATGAGCACAAAGCCTACAACGTTGTTTCTGCTCGGTGCGGTTGGAAGAATGCTGGTTGTGAAGTGGTGCTTCTGACCATCGTCTGCTGAAATAGACAAGGAAATGGTTGCTGCATGTGTATTTTGAGACCTTCCAGGTGCTACCTTCTCCCAGTGCTCACTCACACCTCCTGGTCTTCTTGTCAAGCCTGGTCTTCTTGTCAGACTACAGTAATTAAATATCTGTCCTGATATCTGTCTCCTCTGAGAGTGATCAGCGTTTACAGGGAGGAAAAACAGGAGTGCTGAGCCTTTTGATCCAAACCATGCCCATCTTCCTTAAGAATATGTCCCTGAACCCCTTGTGTCAAACCCTCATCATACCCCAGCATCCAGAAAGTGCTGCCCAGGGCCCCCACGATGGTGATGGTTGGGACAGGAGCTGCTGTGAGCAAACCCCCCTTGGAAAGTCAGGGAGGGCAGCAGGGAGGCAGAAGGGGAGAGGGAAAGGGTCGCGGTGCCCCTGGGGACACAGCTCCACCCCCCAGGATGCTCCAGTCCCTCCTGCAAGACTCCCGGGCCACAAGGCTCTCTCAAAGAAGAAGCAACAGTCCGGGTGTGCGGCTACTCACGCATGGCTGCCCCCACCTCTGGACTTCCGCCTGTCCCCATGGACCCAGGGAGCCCCAGGTGTGCAGGTGCCCCAGGGCCTGCTCCTGGGTGCTCTCACCAGCGCTGCCTCCTTGGGGCTCTGCCGGCTGCATGGCCTGGGGGCATCTAGGTGTCCTGGCTGCCTTAATGCCCCCAGAGTCCCTCTCAGGAAGCGTCAGCCTTGCTGAAGGAGTCTCTTGTGCCACAGGTGATGGGCAAACACGTCTGTCAGAGACTCTGCGAAGGCAAACACTGCTCCTCCTGCCTGTGCCCGCAATGAGCTCTGGGTGGTTGCCTGGGGACAAGCGTCCGCTCCATCCAGTCCCTTTGAATGGCCACGTCCTGCCCAGAGACAGCACTGGACAGGACTGAGAACGAAGGCGCTGCAGGGACACTTTGTTGGGCCAGGGTCCCTTTCTGAGCTGTGGTCGAGTCCCAGCCACGGACAGGGCTGGAGCCAGAGCCTTAGTGGGAGCAATTCCCTGAGATCCCCTGTCTCCTCATTTACCTGAGGAGCTGGGGTCAGGTCACAGACGGCTCTCACAGATGTCTGGATTGAGGTTGGTGTCTTCTCTGGGGAGTCCTGGAGGCAAAGTCTTGCCTGGGAGGTGAGGAGCACTGGGAGATGTGGGGATCGGTCTCTGGGCGTTGTTGGATTATGGTTTCATGTTGCAGCAGTAAAGTGTCGCAGTAATGTGTCTGGCTGTCAGAGGGGCACTGCCCGTGTCCCCTCTTCACCCCCAGGTGCCTGAGTCTTTCCTTGTGCAGCTGCTCCCTGCAGGAAGCTGGGCTGATGCCGAGAAAGGGACCTGGATCAGTACCAGAGCAGAGGACGACCCTGAGCCAGGGCTGGGCTTGTGGCCAGGGCTGGTGTTTCTGCCAAGCCTGGCTTTGCCCTGAGGGCTCTTGAGGAGGGGCAAGGAGGAGTCCTGGGAGGGATAAATCTGCCTCCTCGCCTTCTCCAGCTTCACCCAGAACTCTCCACACTGCAGAGGAAGATGAAGGTGGCAGTGCTCAGCGTGGTCCTGCTCTTCACCATCCTGCTGTGCACTGCGGCAGATACTGAGGAGAGTGCTCAATGCCACGGGGAAGGCTCAAGTCTGGGGAGGGTTCTTGGCTGCAGGACATCACCTCTCCTGGAGGACAGAATCATTGGAACGAGCACAAAACCCCTTGACTTGGCCAGCCAAGCAGGAAGCTCCTTCTGTCTCTCCCGCCTCTCCAGACCCAGACAATGCAGCTTTCTCCCTCCCACAATTCCATTTCTTCCCTCAATTGTCCCCACTTCTGATCTTCTGGTGCCCGGAGCCTGAATCTCCACTCAAGGGTTAAATGTGTCCTCAACCTGGGAAGGCCCACAGCAAACCCTTGTAGAGGGCCCCACTGTGTTTCTGTCTGGGTGCCCTGACACCTCTCCCTTTTGGGGCTCCCCCATCTCACCCTTTTCATCCCCTCAGACATCTCCTCCCCATGATCTCCCCCATGTCCTGTCTACAGTCCCCAGATGTCCTCCCAGTGCCTTTAGGTCAGTCCTTCCCCTCACTCCTTTGCCTTCCAGCCTGTCCACTCTGGTTGTGTCCCCACATCCCCTTTCTTAACCTCCACTCCCAAAACTCTTCCAATATCCTCAGTTTTGTCCACTCTGCTCTCCTCATCCTTCTGTCTCCACCAGACACCTCTCTTGAAGCCCCCATAGCGCCTCCACAGCCATTCCTTTACCCTCACTTTCATTCGACGCAGTCCTGTCCCTTCAACAGCCCCAGCCCAGTCCCTTGGCATCTGCTAACTCATCCCCGTGCCCTGGCTTTGAAACCCCCATCGACATCTTCTTTGCAGTCCCTGAATTCTCCACGCTATCCTCGTCTCCATTCCCACCCTTGGTTCCTCTATGAACTCGGAGGTCTCAGGTGAAGCTTGGAGGAATGGGGGCTGGGGGGAGCATAAGAGTTTTTTTTCCCATCATACCAGAGGGAAACCATGGGCTTGGGAGGGCTGCGGGCACCTGTGCTCCACCCACAGCTCCACCAAGATCCAATCCAGACCATCCTTTTTCTCTCCTTCTCTAGGAATGTCTTGACGATGAGAGGGTTGTGCAGGTAAGTCCTGGAGTGGACGTGGAGGGCATCCAGTCTGGGGCCCTGGAGGGCACTTTGGTCCTTTCATCCCTTACTGGGACCAGGGATATCCCAGTGACCAGTGAGGTCTCTCTTTTCTCTACAGGATGTGTTGGAGAAACTGAGGCGACTGAAGAGGGATGAGGTGGGTACCTGAAGATCTGCTGGCCTTAGACCCTCCCCTCCCCAGCCATGACCCTCCAGGGCATCCCAGTGTGCCCCAGTACAGCCCAGTGTTTCCCGGTATACTCCATTGCATCCAAGTGTGTCTCTAAACTTCTTTTTCTTACCAGGCCGCTGCAGTGGAACTTGCAGAACCGCTTCTGAGAGAGAGAGCCACGAGAATAACTCTGACAGCCTAGGTGAGCATCACCAGGGCATCTCCAGACCCACAGATGATCCTGGGCCCAGGGGGAGTCATGCGCCCTCGGGGCTGGGCAGATTCTGGCAGTGGCAGAGGGAAGGAGACGGGACTGTCCATGATCCATGTCCCAAGGGAGATGCACAGAGCTGCCCCTGTGCCTTTCCTTGCACTCAGTGGGGCTCCCTGGACACCGAAGGTGTCTGTGCAGGCCAGGCATGGACTCTGGTGCCATACAGACACCCAGGATCTCCGTGAGGGATAGGCAGGGTTCTGGGAGGCTTAGGGGCACCTTTGGGCAAGAGGCTGTGATTTCTCTTTGGATCTCAGGAGATCCAAGTCCTGTCCCATGTATTTTGAGGGCTCTAACTCCCTCTTCCTTCCCTAGGTCTCGGGAGAGAGAGATGGTGGGGCAAGACCCCTCTTCTGTCCCAGCAGACACTGGGCTCTCACTTTGCACTCTGTCTTTCAGGACTGGAGCCGATGGTGACAGCTCTGGCCTGTCTGGAAATGGTGATGCCAACTCTGTCCTGTCCCATTCCAGCGGCATGAGGAGATGATCATCCCTGGAGGACCCCACCCGATCCCCTGAGAGCCCTGAGCCCTTTCCTTTCAATAATCAATAAACCCCTTCAGCAAAGTCGCATCCTGTGTGTGTGTGTGTGTCCCCATGTCCGTGCTCTCCTCTGCCAGCTCCCGATGTCTGGGTCCCCTCTGGCCTCACCCCCGCTGTCAGCAGTAGCTGAGAGAGCCCAGACGCGTGGGGGTCTCTGTAAAAGAGACCCCCTTCCTACCCACCATGTGCCCCCTGAGACCAGGGCAGCCTAGGGCCAACTGCAGTGTCCCTCGGTGAGGCTGGGAGAGGGGAGGGGCAGATGGGTCCAGCCCTCGGGACACCCGCTCTTTGACAGGCACAGGGGAAACCGGTTCTTCCCAGGGCTGCCATGAGCACCGTCCCTCAAACAGCAGAACTGTGCACACCACGTCCTGCAGGGGAGGCTCTGACAGGAGCTGGTGCACGTGGCTTTAAGACTTGCAGCTCGCAGCCCAAACGGGGCGTCTGGCTGGAGGAGATTGGGAATTTCATTGGAGTGACAGAATAAACAAGTTTGGAATTGCTGTCGATAAATTCACTGCTGCCCTAGCACTTAAACACTCATAACCGGTTAACAATTAGCATTATATGTGTAACAAGGAATAACAAAACTCGAGCTGGCAGTGATTTTTCCAGGAAAGCCTCTGACAGAGACAGAGACAGGGAATTCTCACCCAAAAGAAATTCCATTTTTGGTGGGGGAAGAGAGGTCCAGGACGCCCAGACCTCTCTCAAGTCAGGGGAGCAATATTTCTCCCCCAAAGAAAGGGTTTTCAAGTATCAATTTTATACCTTTGGAAAACTCTTGGGTGCCTCTTGGTGAGATGGGACTGAGTCAATCAGTGAGTACTGATTGGCCCTTGGCAAGGCCGCTTGTGCCATCAGGAGTGGGAAGTTGGCGGATCTCCACGCCTGCTCAGCCCCTGCTTTTGTGGCTGTTTCTGCTTCTCATTGGAAGAGAGCCAGGCTGTGAGGCCTCCATCCCACCCCAGGTGTCCCTCAGCCCATGTGAGCGTTCAGACCACGCCCCGCTCTCTCTCTCTCACCAGATGCACTTGTTCCTTGCTCAGGTTGAACCACTCCCTTTTGCAAAGATCAGCATTTTCACTCACAAGGCCCAGCAAGGCTGTTGTACCACAAGTGTCAGGGAAGGATTTTCTGCCTTTAAACTCATCAAAAATCTTCCTTTCTGATTTCTGCCCTCATTGTGTTTTTTCCTTTCCTCCCATCCCCGCCCCCAGGGCAGATCCTCACCCCTCCTGGCATCAACCACCACTCTTCCAGTTCTGGCAGGGATGGAGTTCGCTTTCTTAAGAGGCAGCTGGTCCTGGAGTCCTGTATTTTGCCGTGGTGCCTCAAAGAGTGCTGATACCACCCCAGGGTTCTGACTGTTGCTGAACAATGCTCACACAGCACCCAGGCTTTCTCTCTCCAACCCCTCACACAAAGTCAGCGCGCTTGAGAGGGGCAAGAAAATGGGAGGGAAGGACGGTTGGGACAGCTGAGCGGAGCCCACCAAAGGGCTGTTCCACAGCACAGGGGGTTGTGCTCAGCAATCACAGCGAAAGCAGGAGGAAGGGGAGTCATTTGTTGCTATGCTGTTCCTCTTCCCAGGCCAGCATTCTGTGTGCTGAAGCTCTGCCTCCCAGCAAGTGGCTGAACATCTGCCTGCCCGAAAGCCACCTTTTGTAGTGCCCGAATGCCACCTTTTGCTTTCCTTGCACCCACAGCTTATTGCGCTCCTTTGGTTTGGGGTAAAGTTGAACACCTTTCTGTTCAAGTAGAGAATGAATCCTTTTTTTGCTGTGCTTGCACACACAGCTTTTGCTTTACCTACTCAACTGTCTTTATCTCAACCAATGAGTACTCTGACTTTTACCCTTCCAATTCTCTCCTCCATCCCACCGGGGGAAAATGGGTGAGTGGCTGTGCTGTCCACTGGTGTCAAACCATGACAGTCCTTTGTGGCATCCAACAGGGGTTCAAAGGGTTTGACATGAGCCACCCCCACCCCAATAAATAAGGAGAGACCAGCCCGTAATGAGTTACATGACAATTGCTGTGCATGAGATCAGCAGTTTATTGCTTCAGCAAAACATCCAGTTATCAGTTTCCACACTGCATCCTTGAGCTCCTGGTTCCTCAAGATGTAGATGAGGGGATTCACTGCTGAAGGCACCACTGAGTAGAGAACTGACACCACGGGATCAAGAGATGAGGAAGAGATGGAGGGGAGGGTAAAGAGGGAGAGCACGGCCATGTGAGGGAGGCAGGTGGAAAAGGCTTTGTGCTGTCCCTGCTCAGAGGGGATCCTCAGCACAGCCCTGAAGGTCTGGACATGGGACACTACAATGTCCCTGTGGTGCCTTTTTTAATGTTGGTGCCCAAAGCAGGGTTTGGGGCATGGAGCACATTATGGACAAGGAGAGGCCAAGAGAGTTGGGGTTGTGAGAAACCCTTCAGGGTAAAACACTGAGCAAGGACCCAGAGCAGCTGGGAGATCCCAATTGATGGACATTTCAGTATTTGTTGAGACAAAGCCATGAGACCCTGATCTGTTTGGAGCTGTTGTGGGACTGGTGCAATAAAAGTCAGTAAGAACCGGGTTCTGTTTTTATTCACAGTTGTGGTGGAGTTGGGTATCGCTGAGTAAAGGATGAGGGCAGAGGTGACTGTGTAATAAGAGTCCCTCCTCAGGGCTGGGGTGAACAGCCAGACATGGAAACAGCCAGCGAGTGGGACTCACTGATTTCCTGAGGCAACTTGCGCCAGGTTTCCAGGGGACAATTGCTGGCAGTGCACGATCTAAAATTGGGCTGATTTCCATGATAGGATTCCATATCCATCAGCATTGGCATTGCATTGGCACCAGCATTGGCATTAACACTGAGGGGTTCAAGATCAGGCTTCGAGTACCCTGATCCAGTGCGAAGTGTCCCTGCCCATGGAAGGGGGTTGGAACTTGATGGTGTCTCAGGTCCTTTCCAACCCAAACTATTCAATGTTTCCATGCTACGATCGAATACTACCATTGCTGCAAGGACTAATATCAGCACCCACCTTCGTAGAAGCATTACTAATAGAAATAGTATGAGATTTTAATGTTTTTATTAAATCTATTTTTTTTATATATCACCCTTCAGATCCTTTTTTCCTTTCCCGATTCCTTTTCTCAACGAAGGGTCAGGAGGGACCATTTCCCATTGTTGTGCTGACAGCCGGTGGGGGCTGAACTGGGAAACTTTGTGCCCTCTTCTTCCACAGAGGGGGTTTCAGAGAGAGAAATCCTTATCTTGCACACACAACAGCTTTGCACAATAGCAGCCACTGGCATTCACTGTGCGCCCTGGACTTCAGCCCTCTCATAGAGGTGCCCATTGTTTGTCCCTCCTTGTGATCACAGGAGTGTGACCAAGCTCAGAGCACTCAGATCCTCTGCCAACACAAGGGCTCCAAAGGAGATCATGGGAATGAAAAAAGAACAGCTCTACAAAGGCCAAGCACCGGTTCTTCGTGGGAGTGTTGCTGTGCCAGGACCCTTCACTCCACCCACCAGAGAAACTCCTGGAGGAAGGACCATGGACAAAGAGGTGGTGATGATGATGAGGCTGTTGTCCAGGAGGGCAGACAAGTAGATGCCCAGGAAGAGCCAGAAGTGCAAGAGCTGCAGCTCCCGTGTGCTTGTGAATGTCAGGAGGAGGAACTGGGTGATGCAGCTGCTGTTGGGCATTTGCTGCCTCTGGGCATGTGGCACAGTTATAGGAGGAAAAGACAATGAGTAGTAAGGGGAGACTTCCCCTTGAAATGTCAACTTGGAAATACCCAGGAGTGACCGGTGTCTGTGAGCAGCCCTGACACACACAACACCCTCTCGACAGCAGAGGGAACCTGCCCTGTCTTGACCTGCCCTTCCCTGTCCTGCCCTGCCCTTCCCTGTCCTGCCCTGCCCTGCCGGGGGTCACTCCTTCCTCCCACAGCTTCTTCACACAGCCCATGGGCAGCTCCCCAGGCAGGCTGAGCACTGACCCTTGCAGGGGGCAGACACCCTGCTCCAGCACACAGACCCTGGGCTGCAGGGACCCTGCTCTCCAGGACATTCCGGGGCACCCCTGATCACCTTCACACAGAGACTCACCATGTCAAAGACTGACAGTCTTTCTCCCCCATGAGCTCTCCGCATTCTCCCACCCCAAATGCCTTTAAGCGTTCTCTGCCTGCGCAGAGTTGTCTCCCTGCGGTGCTGCCCTGTTGCCAGGAGCTCCGTCTGTCTCAAGAGCCCAGCCCAGCTCAACAACAGAGGAGCAGCCCAAGGCAGCCCTTTCTCCGACCCTTCTGGGCTCCCTCGAAGTGTCCCTGGGGCTCCAGGGGAATCTGCTGCAGAACAGGCTGAAGCAATCCCTGATGTCCCCCCCTTCTGCTGGGAAGAGAAACTTTCTTCCAGCAGTTCTGTTTCTTCTCTCAGAGACCCAGTGAGGTCTAACACTGATATTTCCTTGTCCCACCATTAGCCAGAACAACCCGACTGTGACCAGGATGGGATCTCTTTTACCCCTGCTGAGGCAAGGGATGGACACGAGTCAATAGACCCATCTCTTCAGTGTGTTTATATTCCTGGGGCTCGAATGGGACTGAGATCCCTCCCATGCCTGCCACAGACCCACAGGAGGTAGGAAACCTCTTGCATCAGATGCTCAGGCGGGCACACAGTAAGCACCTGCATGTGAGCTCCTTGTCTCAGTTCCCAAGTCAATTCACGGACGTGGAGGGCAGGATTGATCTGTTCAGACACAACATCTGGTGACATTTCAGGTGTCAGGGCTGGCCAAAGACACATATAGGCACATGCAAAATAATTGGAGCAGGTCATAAAGACAGGGCAGCACTTGTAGACATCCACTTAGAGGCTGTTGGGTGTTTTCCTTAGTAAAATGAAATGGCAGCTGATGGCCAAAAATAAGGGCAATTTATGCTGTCCCTACACATTAGGTTCAGGGCAATCTACGATTCGAGTCGTGTCATAGGCAGAGCTCAGCCTCTCTCTTCTCCTTCTGTTCTATTTACTAGATCACGTCTGACTACTTTGGCAGTTGCGTCACGTTCAGCCCCACAGAATTCAGGGTACTGTCTCAATGTCATGTTCAAATCCATGCCCACAGAGCTCTAGGAGATGCCAGGACTATCAGGGACAGCAGAGGACTTAAAGAAATGCAGGAATTGTATGGAAACAGAGCACATCACACTGGGGTCTTTACTCACACCCATGATGACAGAATCATAGAAAGACAGAATGACCTGAGTTGGAGGGGACCCACAGGGATCACTGAGTCCAGCTGCTGTCCTTGCACAAGACAACCCCAACACTCACACCGTGTGTCTGAGGGCATTGTCCAAATGCTTCTGGAATATTGTCAGGCTTGGTGTTGTGAGTGCTCCCCTGGGGAGTTGTTCCACTTCTCCACCACCCTCTGGGTGAAGAACCTTTGCCTAATGTCCAACCTAAACCTCCCCTGGCATCTTCCTGCCATTCCCTCAGGTCCTTTCATCCGTAACCAGAGAGAAGAGATCAGAGCCTGCTCTTCCGCTTCCCCTTGTAAGGAAGGTGTAGATCATGATGAGGTCTTCCCTCAGTTTCCTCTTCTCAAGCCAGAACAGTCCAAGGGACTTCAGCCACTCCTCACACGTCTTCCCCTCTAAATCCTTCACCAGTTTTGTGGCCTCCTCTGGATGCTCTCCAGTAGCTTTAGATACTCCTTATACTGTGGCACCCAACACTGCCCCCCGTGCTCGAGGTGGGGCCTCACCAGTGCAGAGCAGAATGGGACAATCTCCTCCCTCACCCGGCTGGCAATGCCGTGCTGGATAAACCCCAGGACATGTTTGGCCCTCTTGGTTGCCAGGGCTCACTGTTGGCTCATGTTCAACTTGCCACCAACCAGAACCCCGAGGTTCATTTCTGCAGGGCTGCTCTCCAGCCTCTCTCTCCCCAGTCTGTGGGGACATCCAGGGTTGCTGCATCCCAGGTGCAAAATCTTGTTCTTATTAAACTCTATGCAGATGGTGATTGCCCATTTCCAGGTTGTCCAGACCCCTCTGAAGGGTGATTGACCATTTCCAGTTTGTCCAGACCCCTCTGAAGGTTCTCTCTGCCCTCTAGAGTGTCAACAGCTCTATCCAGTTTCTTGTCATCAGCAAACTTGGTCAGTAAACCCTTGAGTCCTGCATCCAGGTCATTTATGAAGATATTAAAGAGCACTGGCCGTGAGATGGATCCCTGTGGAACCCCGCTAGGAACTGGTCACCAGTCCAAAGTGACCCCAGTCCCTGTGCCCCTTGGAGGCTGACCCAGCAGCCGGTTGCTCAACCTCTGCACTGCGCGTTTATCCAGCTGGATGCTGAACAGTTTGTTCGGGAAGATCCTGTGAGAGACAGGATCAAAAGCTTTGCTGAAATCCAGAAATTTTATATGACCTGGCTTCCCTTGGTCAACCATCTCGGTGACCTGATGATAGAAAGAAATTAAGTTGGACCTTCCCTTTGAAAACCCGCCCTGGCTGGGACCAACGACTGTGTTGTCTTTCAGGTGTTCTTCCATAGCTCTCTTCTCTGGCCTGCCTTTTGTTATTAACATGTTTTGAAAAGCCCTTTTTATTATCCTTCACTGTGCTGGTCACCTTCAACTCTAATTGAGCCTTGGCCGCATGAATCTTCTATGACCCGAGACTTCTATGACCCGAACCTTCTATGAACATTCTATAACTGAACTCTTCTACGACTCCTCTGTTGTAGGGTTAAAGCCTGGGAATTAACAGAGAGACCTTGATAGAGGGTTTGATAATGGGCTGAGAATTGAAGCAGTGGAAAGTCTCCAGCAGTATATCAGCAGGTATTAGGTAAAGAAAAACAGAATTTGTGCTACCAATTAAGAAACACCTCAAGGCACCTGCACAAGTGCTTTAACCCAATCACCGATGTTAAATCAGCGCGTGGACAGGGACTTTGCAAAAAGATTCTTTTAAAAGAGCAATTTGTGTTACAAATACGCGATTCTGATTCGGACTTCACTTTGAACCTGCCTCGGGGTTCGTGCCTTTATCTGCAGCACTCTATGACCCAACTCATCTATAATCCAACTTCTCCGTGATCCCTCTGTTATATGACCAGACCCTTCTATGACTCGAGCCTTCTGTCACCCAACATTTCTATGACTTTCTATGACCTGACTGTTCTCTGGCTCTTTTATGGAGCGGCTTTCTATGACCTGTCTTTTATGCCTCTTCTATGATCTACCTCTTCAATGACCTGACTCTTCTACAAACCAACCCTACTCTTTACTGACCCAACTCCTCTATGACTCCTCTGAGACCAGACTCTTAATAAGCTGTTTCATTTGTGACCCTGCACTTCCATGAAATGACTACTCTATGACATGATGCTTACATGACCTTTCTATCATATGAGTACTCTATGTCCAAACCCTTCTGACCTTTTTATGACCAACAGCTACTAAAACCCTAAATATCTCTCATGATTCTCTGACTCGACTCTTCCACGACTCAACAGTTCTAGGACCCTTTCATGACCTGAGTCTTCTATGACATGAGACTTCTCTGACCTGACTCTGATATGAGACTTCTCTGATCCAACACGTCAATGAATCTTCTAAAACTGAACGTCTCTGTTACTCCTTTATGACCCGACCCTTCTGTGACCTGACAGTTCTCCACCCAAGTTTTCTGTCATTCTCCTGTGATCCAACACTTTTATGACCCTTCTCTTCTATGACCCAAATATTCTGTGACTGCGTGGAGCTGTGTGTGAGAAGCTTGGCATCTCACGTAACTCTACAGGCCTGTGTTTGGAATTAAAGGGAATAACTGCTCCCAATTTGATTCAGAAAAGTGAAAATGTTCATGACACCGGCGTCATTGTAGTCACAGCTAGATCTACCTTCCCAGGGCCTGGGGTCAGGGTTTCGTCTTTCTGCTTCACCAAGCAAACCCAGGCTTTTCTCAGCATCACAGCTGCCTGCACAGTGTTTTTGCCTCCCTGCACTCATGACCGCCAATTATTGGCTCTAATGAGTCCCAGGGGAAGTTTTGTCAGTAATGATTCTCAGTGAGACCAATGTAAAGTTCAAGGTACACTGACTTATGCCTTTGACTTCTTGAGATTTTTTCCTCCATTTCCTCTCAGCAGCTGAAGTTCAAGGAGTCAGCATAAATACACCCTGGGTCTCGTTAAAGTACAGAAAGCCTTAAGGAGCTCTTTCTCTTCGTGTAGGGTTCTTCAGGTCTTCCAGGCCTGTACAGTTCATTGTAGTCATTTCCCAGTGTGACTAAAGAGGAAGATTTTAAAGGGCATCGAATAAATAATATTTTCAAGGTAAATTTTATGTTTCATTCCTTTTAATTTCAGAGAAGATGTGACAGAGCCATTCTCCAATTGGCATTGATGCCCAGTGTCTCCTCAGGAGGTTTGAGCAGTGTGGAGAAGTATTCCCTTGAGGTCTGATGCTGCATGGACAGCCTTGATCTTCACCTTCCCCAGCCCAACCATTTCTCTCATTGCCCCCTGGGACTGACATCCCTTTTCCTTACACTGCAGGGAAGAAGTGTCTCTGTCCAGCTGAGGGAGGGCACACCAGGGATTGCTTCAGCCTGTTTCACAGCAGGTACCCCTGGAGCCCCAGGGACACCTGCGAGGAGCCCAGAGGGGGCAGAGAAAGGGCTATCTTGGGCTGCTCCTCTGCTGCTGAGCTGGGCTGGGCTCTTGGCATGGAGGGAGCTCATGGCAAGTGGGCAGCACTACAAAGAGCCTGCTCTATCCATGAGCAGCTGCTCTTCAAAGCTGAGCAGGGCTGAGGGCACTGCCTGCAGTGGAGAGGGGAGAGGAAGGGGGAAGAGAGAGGTTAAAGGCAGGGAGGGGTGTGAGGATGCTGAGAGCTCACGGAGGGGGAATCCTCACAGCCCTTCACACGGTGAGTCTCTGACTGTGGGACAAAGCAGGGGAGGTTCCTGGAGGGACGTCCTAAAGCTGGCACATCCCACAGCTTCCAGGATCGGTCAGGATATCTGTCCAAGTGTCTGTGCTGCAGAGGAGAAGAACCTGCTGCTGAGCAGGACTTCCTGACTGCAGTGTCAGAGGGACAGGGCCTGAGGGCTGCCTTGTGCTGGGGACGAGTGTAGGAATGTGAAAACAGGGGTGCCCTGGGCTGTCCTTGAGAGCAGGGTCCCTGCAGCCCAGGGTCTGTGTGCCGGGGCAGGGACTCTGCCCCTGCCAGGGTCAGTGCTCAGCCTGCCTGGGGAGCTCCCCATGGGCTGTGGGGAGAAGCTGGGGGGGGGGGAGGAGGAACCCCTGTGTAGAGCAGGGCAGGGTCCTTCTGCTGTTGAGAGGGTGCCATGTGTCAGGGCTGCTCACAACTCCAGATCAGCACTAGGAATCTTCCCAGTGAATATTTCCAAAGGAAGGACAAGGCAGGGGTTGTTCTAATGAAGAAGATTTTTCCTGAGACTTTGTTTTCTGTTTCCTGCTCTAAGGGCAGGGAGAGGAGGAGGGGGGAGGGAAAAAGAAAGAGAAAAGGGCTTTTCAAGTTTCAACAAGTCGTTTTAATTCCTGAGCTGTGTCCTTGAGTGGTCAGTAGGTCTGCTCATGGCCTCCTAAAGTGCCTTCAGCCACTCGTCTTACTATGGACGGCAGCAGCATCACCTCTGCCGGACCCATCAGGAAATCCTGCCATGTTGAACCTCCAAAGAGGAACATGTGCACAGTCAGTTCTCTGCAATCAGGCAGGTTTCTGTAGGTGAGTGCACAGAGGCTGGGATGGTGTCTTTTAGAAGGCAGAAGTCATTGGATAACAAAATATCTCTAAGAGGAAAATATTCAGGAAGAGGAAGCAGAGATAAGATCAGGGAATGAGTGTAGACTTAGAACAGAGATGTTACGGAAGGGAGAATTCAGAAAGCCCTGCATAAGCCCCATCCAGTGCAGACCCTTCCTCTGAGAAAGTCCTCCCCGGTCTTCTTTCTCACCCAGCAAAGCCTCTGCCCTCAGGGCTCTGGGATCCAAGGCTGCACCACCTCCTCTGCAGCCGCAACTCCAGTGCCCTCTCCAGAGTACAGGGGCTGAGAGAAACTGCTCAGCACTGTTGGTGTCTGGGATGGTAACACTGTCTGTGTGTCCGGCTGCCTCTGTCCTGGCCTCTCCCAGCCACACCCTCACTCTCTTGCTCCCTGTCTCTCCCCTTGTCTCTGTTCTTGCTGTTGTTCTCTTGTTCTTGCTGCCAGGCTGTCTGGGGATGGGAGATTCAGCTGTAGAGTCAGGCACTGGCCTGGTGGCTGCTTTCCTGCAGTTGGGTCCATGGACACCTGTGTCCCAGCTTTGCTCTGAGCTGTGAGGCTGCGGGCAAAGCAGTCAGTGGGGCTGGGGAAGGAGCTGAATCTCCCTTCATCAAAGTCCTTCATGAGGACATGCAATTCCCTGGAGAAGCACAGAGATGCTGAAAGAAGGGAAATGCTTCTGGCTTTGTGCAATGATCCATGTGTGTCCTGGGCTGAAAGTTGGTGCCGAGACCCTACGAAAGGGTGAGACTTTGAGTGGTGTGAGGTGGATCCCTCTGCTCTCAGCAGTGCTTGGTGGCTTTTCAAGGTAAACTGGAACTGTTATCCCCCTGCATCTCAGAAAGGTGCAAGCCCAGGGCAGCTGGGGACAAGACCGGGGGACAGAGCAGCTCCCCTCAATCTGCACTCAGCCACAGGCAGTGCTCTGGCCTTGCAGGGCTCCCTCTGTTCTATCCAAAGGCATCAGAGATACAGATGTTTTCTGACATCCAAGAAAACTGCCCATTGTGTGTCAGGTATGCTCTAAACCTGCCTCGTCCCTGGCATTTTAGATGCTGACAGGCCCTTCCACACCAGGGGCAGTTGAACAGGACAAAGCCGAACCCCAGGAGTGACCCCTGTCCCCACCGTTCCCATGACCCCACTGCTGCAGAGTGGGCCTCGGAGCCAGCGGGCAGAAGCCCTGCTCCTCACAGCACATTCAGCCAGCACCAAGAAGGGCTCCACACACGGAGGTAGAGGAAGGTCTGCAGGAAAAGGGAATTGGTGTTTGGAGCAGGGGGAAAGCAGAATAGTAATGGCTTTGGCTTTGCTCAGAGAAGTCTCCTCTAGCTCTTCAGTGTCATTTCCTCCTATAACAGTGCCCCATGCCCAGAGGCAGCAGATGTCCAACAGCATCTCCATCACCCAGTTCCTCCTCCTGGCATTCACAGACACACGGGAGCTGCAGCTCTTGCACTTCTGGCTCTTCCTGGGCATCTACCTGGCTGCCATCCTGGGTAATGGCCTCATCATCATCACCATCGCCTGTGAACACCACCTGCACACCTCCATGTACTTCTTCCTCCTCTACCCTGCCCTTCTTGACATGGGATGTATCTCCATCACTGTCCCTAAAGCCATGGCCATTTCCCTCTGGGACACCAGGGCCATTTCCCACCTGGGCTGTGCTGCACAGGGCTTCTTTGTGTTCTTCTTTTTTGGTGCAGTGTTTTCTCTTCTCACCACCATGTCCTACGACCGCTATGTCGCCATCTGCAAACCCTCCTGGGCAGCAGAGCTTGTGTCCACGTGGCAGCAGCTGCCTGGGACTCTGGATTTCTCTATGCTCTGCTGCACACAGTCAATACATTTTCACTGCCCCTCTGCCAGGGCAATGCTGTGGACCAGTTCTTCTGTGAAATTCCCAAGATCCTCAAGCTCTCCTGCTCACATGGATACTTCAGCGAGGTTGGGCTTCTTGTGCTGAGGGTGTTAGTAGTATTCGGCTGTTTTATTTTTCTTGTGGTGCCCTATGTGCAGATCTTCAGGGCCGCGATGAGGATCCCCTCTGAGCAGGGATGGCACAAAGCCTTCTCCATCTGCTTCCCTCACCTGGCCGTGGTCTCTCTTTTTGTCAGCACTGGCATCTTTGCTGACCTGAGGTTCCCGTCCTTCTCATCCCCATCGCTGGAACTGATGGTGTCATTTGTGTACGCTGTGGAGCCTCCAACAGTGAACCCCCTCATCTACAGCATGAGGAACAAGGAACTCAAGGATGCAGTGTGGAAACTGTTAAATGGATGTTCCTGTCAAGCTTATTGCTTATCTTCTTTGGCATACCATCTACAATTAAACTCACTGATCTCTTTGTCTGCTTCTCATTTCTGCCTGAGTGGCTGTCTAAATGAGGAGCTGTGCTCTCTGTTTCAATAAATTAAAGGCCCTGCAGATATTTTCCTTCCCTGATTTCATTCTTCCAAGACCTTTTTTTGAGCAGCAGGGACAGTTCCTGTGTGCTTGGGTGGAGGGGAGAAGAGTCGTGGCACCTGACTTTTCTATGAATCCACTCTTCTATGGCATGACATTTCTATGACTCAGGTCCTCTCTGAAATGATTCTTCCATGACTCTTCTGTGACCCTACTGTACCCTTTCTGAGACCCATTCTATGACCAGGCTTTTGCATGACCCAACTCCTCTATGAACATTCTATGACCTGACCCTTCTATGACACAGCTGTTCTACGAACCGATGCTTCATTGACCCATTCCCATCTATGACCAGACTGTTCTATGACCCAACTCTTCTGGGACCGGTCCCTTCTCTGACCCAACTTTTCTATTTACTGACCCTTCTGTAACCTGACACTTCTATGACTCAAACTTCACATGACCAGACTCTTCTATGAGTGTTCTACGAGCGTTCAATGCTACTACGAGACTTCTATCACTCTTCTGTGACCCAACATTACCACGACCCAGCTCTTCTATGACCAGACCCTTTTATGATCCTTCTATGATTCAGCTCTTCTATGACACAAACCTGCTTCTTTTACCCAAACCTGATATGACCTGGAGTGGAGAGTCGTCAGGCAGAAAGGGACCTGGGAGTGCTGGTTGACAGGAAGCTCAACATGAGCCAGCAATGTGCCCAGGTGACCAAGAAGGCCAATGGCATTCTGGTCAGCATCAGGAATAGTGTGGCGAGCAGGACCAGAGAAGTTATCGTCCCTCTGCACACGGCACTTGTCAGGTCTCATCTTGAATACTGTGTACAGTTCTGGGCCCCCCGTTTTGGAAAAGATGTCAGGATGCTGGAGTGTGTCCAGAGGAGGGCAACGAAGATGGTTAAAGGGCTGGAGCACAAGCTTTATAAGGAGCGACTGAGGGAGTTGGGGTTGTTTAGTCTGAAGAAGAGGAGGCTCAGGGGAGACCTCATTGCTCTTGACAACTACCTAAAAGGAGGTTGTAGTCGGGCAGGTGTTGGTTGCTTCTCTCAGGTGACCAGTGACAGAACTAGAGGGCATGGACTCAAGTTTTGTCAGGGAAAGTTTAGACTTGATGTTAGGAAAAAGTTCTTCACTGAAAGGGTGATTGGCCATTGGAATGCACTGCCCAGGGAGGGGGTGGAGTTGCCGACCCTGGAGGTGTTTAAGGGGAGACTGGATGAGGGACTGAGTGCCATGGTTTAGATGATGGTGTTAGTGTTGGTGTTAGTGTTGGGATATAGGTTGGACTCGATGATCTCGGAGGTCCTTTCCAACCTTAAGATACTGTGATAATGTGATACTGTGATTCCCTGCTCTTGTGAGCTCTGAGATGCTTCCTGGCACAACGTTGGCCTGTGCCAAGTAGAGCTCTTTCAAGCCCTTCTGGGCATTCTCCTGGAGCCAGCGTGGTCATGGGAGCTGTTTGTGTGCAGCCAGTTTGGCAAAGGACAGAACATTTTGGCCACTTCCCTTGCAATTACTCTTCAGCCACCTGAATGCCTTCATTGTCCTGTAATCCACTGTGTGGCTTCCACGATGGCTCGGCCTGAGTCCTCCCCTGCAGACAGTGGGGTGAACATCGACTCACTGAGCACTTTTTCTCCCCTTGAGCTGCAAACCCTAAAGAGAACCCCAATGCCCTGCATAAGACTTGGCCTGCATTTGGCACAGCTGCAAGTCTCCACCCACCTGGTCGAGGCCAAGTCTCTGCCAGACTCTCAATCAGGATTCACGGGCACAGGTTTGTAAAACGTCAGCTGGTTGTGACGGGAGAGATACAGTGGGTGCTGACTTTGAGAAGGCCCCACCAACACACTGCTTAGAAATGCTGTGGGGCTGTATTCTCTCAAATCCCATCCACTCCCAGAAATTCAGTGGTTTGAAAACTATTTTAGAGGCCCTAAGGGTCTCGAGTGGGAGAGAACTCTGCGTCTTCACCACTGTGACACCCGTCTGGGGTTTTGCAGGTGTACAGAAGTCCTGCTGACCTTTCTCCTGTCATGCGCTCTGACCTCTCTATGGCATTGCCCATTCGCCTGACTCTGATCCTATCCCACCTCACCCCCAGGCCCTCTCAGGGAACTGCTCTCACTGTCCCACTTTCTCACAGAGACCCACAAACACAGCTTGCCATACTGAGCTCCTGCTGCTGAGCTGGGATTTGCAGGCAGGGAGCCACAAAACCCTCAGGAACCACCGGTACCTAACCCCAGACAAAAGGCACCGTGCCCACTAACATTTACTGTTGCCACGGGGATGGGGTTAGGACGGGAAGGGCTGGGAGAGTAGTGGGGCTGAACTGGGCTGGATGAGCTGTGGGCAGCTCCACCTCAGGTCCCTGGGAAAGAATGAGATCACAGCAAGTAATGGAAACTGGTGGGATTCCAGCTGTGCCCGTAGGTGAAGGCTGCCCGGTTTCTCAGTCTGATCTTGTCTGGGAGCCTCAGTGCGACCTCAAAGGTTGGTCACTGGAGTGAAAGACACTGAGGGTATTGTGCTCTGTTCACAGGACATTTCCCTTCCTCTTCCCTTGGCCAATCCACTGACATGTGGAAGAGCAGAGGGGAAAAGGGTCTGCTCATCGACGTGCCCTGGGGAGCTCTGCCCCGGGAAGCGCTTTACCAGCCTCTGTCACCCTGCGCTGGTTCGCTGGTTGGGGCTGAGTTTAGAGAGGATGTGAGCTCCAGGGAGGTCTTTCTCCTGATAGCTCCATGCACGACTTGTTTAGGACCAGCATGGTCCAGACACCCAGAAACAGCCACTTTTGAATCTGAGGTAGAACGTACTGTTTTGGCCTGGTCTGGAGCTTCTCCATGGCAACAACATTCTTTTCCTAGGAGCAGGCGGCTGTGAGCACCCGTGTGCATTTCTTCTCTGAACTTGACCGTGCTTGGTACCTAGCCTGTGGGGGGGAATTCAGAAAACATTAGGGTACCCACTTCTCCCCCAATTTAGCCGTGTTCCCACCCATGGTCCAGGCATACAGTAACTGTCTGCACGATGCTCCCGAGTGGAAGGTAGAGGCGAGTGCCATGGAGCAATCCTGTGCTTGATCTGCTTCTACCACCATTCCAATTAGAAGAAGATTATTTTACGGGAGCTGCTCTTTTCTGCTTCTTTACAGACGCGGCTGTGGGCGATGGATCTCCAGATTCCTGGCTCGATTCCAGAGCTGACATGCAGGGACATCGCATGGATACAGCATGGCTTTAGATTGTTTTGGGGAGCTGTCAATTCAAAGCATCCCTGGGAGCAAGGCCTCTCCTGGGGCTGTGAGAATAGAGACCTGCATTGCTTGTGCTGTCCCACTCTGTTATGCCCGCTTCTTCTGCTGTTCAGCTGTGATGGGGATTTCACAGTGTGTGACAGAAACTTCTCATGAGTTTGGGAGGAAATGTGACTCCAAATCCGGCTTCTCAGCAGGATCCTGCGCTGGAGCCCACCTTGAATCCCAGGGTCCATTCCCACTGTTCTCCTGTGTTGTTGAGGACTCGGGGTGACAACTCGGGGCCAGAGACCGACGGAAGATGGACACCCAGCTTGAGGCCAGACAGCTGCTTGAAGGCAACTGACATCAAAGGCTGTGAATTCAGTCTTGGGTGGTTCTTTCTTTCGAGATGTCTCTTAGAAAACTTGGCTGTGGTTTCCCTCTGGCTTTGTGGGTCTGTGGGCTTTTCACTGCCACTTGTGAAAGTCTCCAGGATATGGCAACCAGAGCTTGGCGTTCTGTCCTCTGTGTGTGTTGTTTACCCTTCCCGTGAGATGGAGGTGACAGGATGGGACGTGCTTCCCTGAAGAGCTCTTTCCTCAGCTGGACTTGCTGCAGCCTCTTCCTGTCCCCTCTGAAGGAACCGCTCACTTTCATCTGGGAGTTTACCAAACATGCACTAAGTGAGACAAGAATATCCCACAGGATACAAAGAGATGGGGTCCAAAGGTATGCATTTACAGCTCAGGCACAGCTTAGAGTGAACCTGCACCATCCCTCTGCATCCTCTGCACTCAAGCCGTGCTGAGGCTTTACCTTTCTCCTACTCTTGGCACTGCTGTGCCACCCTGGGGAAGCCAAGTGAGGATAGATTATCTTTTTCAAGAGATTCTAGGTCCTTAACAGTCTTTCAGGAGTCCCATAAAAGAGGACAAGTCCTGAAAACTGGAGTCATGCAAGCCTGTTCCCTATCCTGAGATCCATTGCCTCTTAAAAATGCCCAGTGTTCTGCGAGCTCTGCAGTGGTGCACAAGACAGACTGACATCGCACATTGCTCCTCCAGGTATGGCTGGTGAGACAACCCCAAGTGTTCACAAGTCCCAGAGCACTGAAATTGTTTACTGGTTCCAAGAAGTGCCAAGGTACTTCATGATCTCCATAGCAGGAGCTCTGGCTTCCCTGCTATTTGTGAATCCTGGTGCTCTGTGTGGTGATCTGGACGTGGAGGAGCAGAGCAAGGTGAGTCGCTGGTTTCCCCCCATTGCTTCCTTCAATGGCTGCTCGTAGCCACGAAGCGTTGCTGGCCAGGCTGCTGTGCAGCAGTGAATGAGTGGTTGGCCAAAACGCTCTGCTGAGATTGTTGTCAGCTGCCTTGATTGGGGTCTGAACTCCTGGGCGTTCTTCTCGGGCACCCACTGTGTCTGGAGCCAGGGTTGGCTCAAACTGACCCTGCCAGGACAGGAGCAGCCCCAGTAGTGAGAGGTGTTGGCCAAGTGAGGTCAGTACAGGAATGAGCAGGGCCTGAGATTGCCCTGGGAAACCAGATGGGCACCAGTGCCCACTCCTGACTAGGGGACATGACTGGAGGAATCCCCCTCCTTGGAGGTGCCATCAGGTGTCCCCCTTGGCAAAGCTGTGCCAGCAACTCCCAGCCCAGGGGGGGATCGGTGCCAGCTCTAGGCCACAGAGTCCCTGTCCTCCCTCTGCAGCTGAGGCCTCAGCAGCCTTTTCTCTCCACAGGGCCCTCTCTGCAGGTTCAGAAGACCAGCTAGAAGTCGGCAGCTGCCAGAGCTCCCCTGAGAGCTGAAACCAACCTCAGCAGCCAACACTCCTGCCAGAAAATACGGAACACCTGTCCTCTCCCCCTATCACAATATGGGTCACTACGTTCCGCTAGAAACACAAAGCCTTTACACTTCCATTTCTCCTTCAAGTGAAATTTAAGGGTCCTCAAAGAGCAAAGTCAATCAATAAAATGGAAAAAAATATCCTCTGACGTGATTTGACTGCAAAAGGAAACCTGGAGAGTAGATACAGTGGGTATGCACTGCCTGGGCATCCAAAAGGACCAGAACAATCTGCAGAAGTGGGCCCATGTGAACCTCACAGCTCAGGAGAGGTCACCAGACCTCTCCACTGCGCTGCATAATCAGTGCTGTAGGTCACAGAGGCATGGGAGAGCACAAAGGGCAATTTTCTCATGACTGCTTTGCTTCAGGTTCCATCCTTGGCTTCAGCCACAGGCAGGAGACCGCAGGCTGTGCCAGCTTTCGGTCTGATGCCATACTCATGTCAATACATTTCTGCCTGTGGCAAACAGATCTTGAGATGAGCCGAGGGCTGGAGCACCTCCCATACCAGGACAGCCCAAGAGAAATTGGGTTATTCATCCTGGAGAAGAGAAGGTTCCGGGAAGACTTTAGGACATCCTTCTAGTACCAGAAGGGAGCCAACAAGAAAGCTGGGAGGGATTTTTCACATCCCACAGGATGATAGGAAGAGCGGGAACGGCTCTATATTTGACGGGGGAAGATTTATATGAGACATTAGGAAGAAATTCTTCACAATGAGAGTGGTGAGACACTGGCACAGGTAGTCCAGGAAAGTTGTGGATGTCCCATCCCTGGAAGTGTTCAAGGCCAGGGTGGATGGGGCCTTGAGCAGCCTGGTCTAGTGGGACGTGTCCCTGCCCACTGCAGGAAATGGAACGGGATGGGATTTAAGGTCCCTTCCAAACAAACCATTCCATATTTCCATGTTTCTATGGTTCTATGAGCATGAGGTGCAGGGGATGCAGCAGCCATGACACAAGGTGAGAAACCCAGAATGACTGCAGCACGGCACTGGCCAAGCCCTTCCCACTGTGCTGGTTGCAGCGTATGCAGATGTGCCTCGGAAACCTTCAGTACTGAGTCTCATGGCTACTGCTGAGGAAAGCATCCCCTCTGTGTCCTCTCTTCTCCTGCAACTTTGGCACTGGGAATCCAGCTTGCCCCCTCATCTCTGCCCTTTACTCTTGGAGAACCTTGACCAAATTGGGTTCAGTTTTACAGGAACAAAGCACAGCCATTCCTGCATCCTGGGCTGGTGCCTTGTGTGACCCCACGGAGAGTAAAAGGGGCTTCGGTAAAAGTGAGTGCTGGGAAGTGAACTGAAGTTTTCACTGCTGCACACTGGTTCTTACTGCTGCTGACTGGTTCTTACTGGTCCACACTCTTGGGTTTTTTTCCTAACTGGTGCACACTGCTGCTCACTGCAGGGTCTGACAAAGCACATTCAGCACACAAACCCACAGCTGCCTGGAGTTCCCGTTGTTCCACGTTCTGCCATCCCAACAACTCCAGTCCCTGTGCTGGAGGCAGATGAAACAGCCAGGGGATTCATAGAATTAAAGAATCATTTGGTTGGGCAAGATCTTTGAGATCATCAAGTCCAACTGTACCTGTCCACTACT
This sequence comes from Dromococcyx pavoninus, assembly GCA_033558185.1. NCBI lineage: Eukaryota > Metazoa > Chordata > Aves > Cuculiformes > Neomorphidae > Dromococcyx > Dromococcyx pavoninus. The sequence continues at coordinate 794,271 of JAUMJL010000046.1, forward strand.
AAACTGTCCATGAGCATCTCGTCTATGAGTCCTTTAAATCCCTCCAGGGATGGGAACTCCACCACTTCATTGGGCAGCCTCTGTCAGTTCCTGAGAAAGATTTCCTTGAAGAAATTTTTGCTGATGTCCAATCTAAACCTCCCCTGGAGCAACTCGAGGCCATTTAATCTCTCACTGGAGAGATTAAACCAGCACCCCCCTCACCACAATCTACATTCAGGGAATTGTAGACAGAGAAGAGGTCTCTGCTCGACCTCCTCCTCTCCAGGCTAAACTGCCCCAGGTCCCTCAGCCGCCTCTCGTAAGACTTGTCCTCCAGCCTCTTCCCCACTTTTCTGCAGCCTTGACAGAGACCCTGTTTCATTCAGCCATCCCACCGTCGATCACCTCTCGGGTGGGTTTATCCGGCTCTGTGGACCCTGGGACAGCGTGGATATTACAGAGATCAGCCTGGAACCCTGCAGGAACCCACACTGAGATAACAGGAACAGTTTGGTGCTGCTCAGGGCCATGGGATCTAATTGCTCTGAGCGCAGCTCTCAGGGTCTGAGTCTCCTGGTGTCCCTGCACCCCCAGTGTTGTCAGAGTGACACCAGAAACGCTGGCAAATAAACTCTCTAAGACTCATTTTAGAGTTTGAGAAAGTACAGTCCTTTATTTCAGCACTGGATGCAGGATGGAATGAATTCCACCAACTGTGCAGGGACAGAAGATATTTCCCACTTGCAGACAAATGTATAAATTTTCTGAGAAATCCATGCATATTCTATTGCTTTCCAAGCACTAATTTTGAATAAAAGAGCCACCACGCTCTAAACCCCCTGCTGTCAGAGGGCTGTTCTGACTGACTTTCAAAACTACATCTACTGAGATGGAAATGAACTCCACTTTAGCTTAAAACAAAATATTGTCTTCTTTGTGATGGTAACAACTCCTCATCCCAGCAGGGACCCCTGACACCCTGCAGGGCCTGTGGCCTGGTTGTCCCTGCCCAGCACAGCGCAGGAGGGTGGGAGCAGTGCAAACCCAAGGGATGCAACTTTTGATTGCTCCACGGGGGCTGCACGGGGTTTTGATTGGCCACACGACTGCCCCTCTTTAAGCTCACCCTGTGCTGGGGAAATGCAGCCTCCGATCGGCTGTTTGAGGGGTCCCTGCCCCAGTGTTTGCTGCTCCCTGAGGGTATGCGGCCTCTGATTGTCTGCTGTTACATCAATCAGAGCCTGGCCCTGCCCCTCCAATGCAATTGGCTGTCCAGGGCCCCCTGACACCACCTATTAGGCACTGTTGCTGACCCGCATCTCCCTTTCATCCGACCAGGGCCATAGCTGGGGAGGAGCTGCGGGACCTGAGGGAAGGTGGGGTCAGAGCCACGGGTCCTGAGGGGGTCTCTGGTAATGGGTGTTCTGGCTTAAACATTACGTTTCAGGTCTCAAAATGGGGGGCCTGGCCTAAATGACGATTCTGACCCTAAATACGGACCTGTGGGCACTGACAGGATGGTCTGGGCATGAGGTGTGAGGCGCATGGAGAGACTCAGCTCGGTGCGACTCATCCATTTGCCAGCACCAGGGGCTCAGGGAGACATGGGCTCAGATGTGTAGAGGTGCCCAGGCGACACCTCGTGGCCGCTTTCCTGCAGAAAGAGAGATGATGCCCCCCCTTGACCCTGTGACGCCCACCCGCCGCGGCCTTTTCCCAGGGAGAGGGCCCTGGGGGGTCAGTTTGCAAACAATCTTGCTGAAACAAAATTCCAAGAAGAACAACAAGAAATAGAATTTTATTTATTGGAACAAAACCAAAAAACTCACATTTTGACCTTCAGCTCTCACTGCCCGTCCTGCCTGGCTGCTGGGGTTCTGGGTACATACTTTACATGCAGTAGAGCCCTGAGGGACCGGAGGGACTGGGGCACCCGTGCTGTCCAGGAGAGGTGTCCCTTGGAGTAGGCTGTTGTGACAAGAGAATGTGGGTGTCAGGGGCACGGGTAACTCCCCTGCAGTCCCCGGAGCAGCTCTGCCAGCCCAGAATGGGTTAAGCAGCAGGGGTCGTGGCCCAGCAGCAGACACGCAGAAATGGGGTTCAGCCCCCCACCCCGTCCCCAACCCCATGGACACCCTTCCCACCTCGCTGTCCCCTTCTCACCTATAGGATCCCCCCCACTTATCTGCCCTGGCTGTACCTTCCTTGCCCAGCAGCCCAGGCTGCTGCTCGTCCTGCCTGGTTGTTGGGGTGTGCGATCCCTCCTGGTGAGGCCTGAAAGTCTGGAGGGCTCAGAGGGGCAGAAGAGGCTTGATGATCTTCGGTGGCTGGAGAGACGTCCTTTGGGAAGAGGCTGTCAAGGCAGTAGAGTGTGGGGACAGGGGCAGAAGTCATCCCCCTGCAGCCCCTGGCGCAGCTCTGCTAACACAGGACAGTGCCCGTGCCTGGTAGCAGACACCCAGAAACAGAGTTCAGCCCCAACCCTGAAGCAGGCACTGTTGTCCAGGACCCCCATCATGTAGAATCACAGAATCTTAGGAAGGCTTGGGTGGAAAAGGCCGTTAAAGATCATCGAGTCCAACCGTACCTGTCCGCTACTAAACCAGACCCCTGAGGAACTCTTCTACCCATCTTTTAAACACCTCCAGGGAAGGTGACTCAACATCTCCCTCGGCAGCCTGTCCTCATCCTGTGGACACCCTGTGCATCCCACTGTCCCCTTCCAACCTATGGGATCTCCCCAGATGCTTGACGCAGACATACCTTCCATGCCCACCAGCACAGGCTTCTTTCCATCCTCCCTGGCTTTTGGGGTGCAGGATCCAGCACGCTGGGCCAGACAGTCTCAAAGCGCCGGAAGGGCCAGATGGGCTTCTGGATATTTTCTGGTGGGAAAGGTGTCCCTAGGGAGAAGGCTGGATCGGTGGTAGAGCCTTTGTCAGGGCAACGGTGACCCCTCTACAGAACCCAGGGAATATCTGCCAGCCCAGGATGGGGCCCCAGTGTGGCAGCAGACACCCAGAAATGGGGTCCTGCCTCCAGCCTGAAGCAGGTGCGGTTGTCCAGGGCCCACCTGTTGATAGCTAAGGTCCGGCAGCCGGAAGATATCGTCTTGTACGGAGAGATAGGGCTCCTCTCCCAGTAGCCAATAATGTTTAGCTCATGATGTAAGCAGGCGGAAGTGACGTTGTAAACCTTAGCTATATAAACCTGTGTTATCTATCAATAAACGCCATTTGCCGTCTACCACATTGGTGTCTGTGAGCACATGGCCCGAGCAGCCTGGGATTGGCTGCAGTGCCGTTTCTGAACCAGGTCGCCACGCCTTCGATGAAGGCAACACCCCCCATCATGTCGACCCTGTGGGTGTCCTGCTCACCCCACTATCCCCATCCCACACACAGGATCCCCCCTGCAATCCTACCCTGGAAGTAGTTTCCTTGCCCACTAGCACAGGCTGCTGCCTGTCCTGCTGTTTGATGTGACCATCCTGGTCCAACGGCTTTGTCTTCTTGTCCTGGGAAGGAGAGATGGCTGAATGAAACACAGGGTCAAATCCAGTGTCCCCACAAAACCCTCCAACCCCCAGCGCTCTCTGGGGAAACTGGCACGGCCTCCTCCATATGCTCAGCATCATACTCTCAGTCTTGCTCATCCCCAATGAATCTCTCTTTCTCATCCGTATAATGTTGGACCCTGGGCCGCATGGTGCTGGGTGACTTGGGTTGGACTTGGCCCCCTGCTCCATGTATGATGGGCCTGGGTTGCTCAGTGTGCAGCACCGCAGCTGCCCATATGCCCAAGTATGCCAGGCACGGCCCTGGGGGTGCTCACTGTTGAGATCCAGCCCTCCATTCTCCCCTCTGGCTTCCACAGGAGACCACTGCCATCCCAGCCCTGCTGGGTCTGCTCTTTCCCCATGGCCCTGGAGAGCTGCTTTTGGCCGTGACCGATTGGTGCACCCAAGGGACACCAAGTGCCTGGAGCTGGGCTGTCCCAGATCAAGGGTTTCATTTCAGTGGCAGGAGCCACGCATGGGTCATGGAGGAAAAACAACCCAACCAACACGGACAGCACCCAAAAACCCATGGGGTTGTGCCCCAGGAGAACCCTCCTGCCTGCAGGGAGGGGTCCCAAAACCCCTGCAGACAGAGAGGACTGCGGAGGGGACTTGGCAGGGTCCGACCCCTCTTCCTGACTCCCAAATCTCTCTCTCACACACAGCTAGGGGCTCCCCCATCCCACCCCTGGTGTTGGGTGTTCCACACGACCAGGCACCACCCTGGTTAACAGTCTTCTTCCCGCTCCTCACCCTCCTCATTTTCCTCCTTCTTGCACAGACAGTGTGTGACTCCCACGGCAGTCATCATTGACCCACAGTGTGTGAGAGACCCACAGACATCAAGTGCCCTATGGATACTGAGTGACACCTGGAAACCGAGTGCCCCACAGGCAGTGCCACAATGGTGGGGGATACAGGGCACACTGCGAAGTCTCCTGTTGCCAGGTGACAGCCCAGGAGCCGGTGTGCAGCACCCCCAGGTCCCTGCCGGGGCTTCGAATGCAGTTCTGCACAGGGAGCAGCACAGCAGCAAGAAGAACCTTGGTCAGCTGTGGCCCAGGCCTTGAAGGCACCAACGGCTCCACGAGGGCAACTGGGATTTCGGCAGATTGTATTTTTTTTCTTGTTTTATGGTTTGTGTTTGAAGGGACCCCAAAGCCCATGCAGTCCCCATCCCCTGCCACGGGCAGGGACACCTCCCACTGGACCCCATCCAAACCGGCTTTGAACACTTGCAGGGATAGGGCAGACACAACTTCCATGGGAACCCTGTGCCAAGGCCTCACCACTCTCATTGTGAAGAATTTCTTGCTACTGTTTAATCTAAATCTTCCCTCTTCTGGTTTAAAACCGTTCCCCCTCATCCTATAACTACAGGCCCTTGTAAAAAGTCCCTCCCCATCTTTTTGTAGCCCCTTCAGGTACTGTAACACTGCTCTAAGCTCTTCTCCAAGCCTTCTCTTCTTCAGGCTGAACAACCCCAGCTCTCTCAGCCTGTCTTCAGATCTGGACCCGTTCCAACAGTTCCGTATACTTATTCTGGGAATTCCAGAACTGAACACAACACTCCAGGCAAGGTCTCAGTCTCACCTGCAGCCAATGTTTCTTTTGATGCAGCCCAGGACACTGTTGGCCTTCTGGGCTGCAAGCGCACATTGACAGCCCGTGTTGGGCTTCCATCAATCAGCACCTCCAAGTCCTTCATCATCCCCCAGCCTATATTAATTACCAGGGCTTGTCCTGACCCAGGAGTAGGACCTTGCACTTGGCCTTGTTGACCTTCATGAAGCTCAAACAACTTCACTTTTCCAGCCTGTCCAGCTCCCTCTGGATGACCTCCCATCCTCCTGGTGGGATCACTGCCCCATTCAGCTTGGTGTTATTCACCAACTTGCTGACGGTGCCCTCGACCCCACTGTCTATATCATCAGCAAAAATACTAAACTGCGCTGGTCACAGTATGGACCCCAGAGGGACACCCTTTGTCACAGGTCTCCATCCGGACAATGACCACAACTCTCTGAATGCAACCATCCAACCAATTCCTTATCCATCGAACAGCCCAGCCACCAAACGCATCTCCCTCCAATTTAGAGAGAAGCATGATGTAGGGGACTGTGTCAAAGGGTTTACAGAAGCCCAGACAACTGGCATCCATTGCTTTTCCTGCGTCCACTGATGCAGTCACTCCATCACAGAAAGACACTGAGTTGGTCAGGCAAGACTTGCCCTTGCAGAAGCCCTGTTGGCTGTCTTGAATCACCTCCCTGTCCTCCATGTGCTTTAGAATATCTTCTAGGAGGATCTGTTCCATGATCTTTCCAGGCACAGAGGAGACGCTGACAGGTTGGTTGTTCTCAGGGTCCTCCTTTCCACCCTTTTTAAACTGGGCTCAATGTTGTCCTTTTTGGAGTCACCAGGGACTTGCCCAGACTGCCATGACTTTTCAAATGTTGCAGAGAGCGGCTTGGCATCCACATCAGCCGATTCCCTCAAGACTCTGGGGTGCATCTAACCGGGTTCCACAGACTTGTGTATGTTCAGGTTTGTATATGGTCATGGAATGTTTTGGGTTGAAACGGACTTCAAAGTCCATCCTGTTCCACCTCCCTGCTATGGCCAGGTCCACCTTCCACTGGATCACGGTGCTCAAAGCCCCTTCCAACCTGGCCTTGAACACTTCCAGTGTTGCAGTAACCATGACTTCTCTGGGCAAGCTTGGACACTACCTCATCACTCCCACAGGAAAATATTTCTGCCACAGATCTCCTCTCAGTCACCCTTCTTTCAGATGAAAACCGTTCCCCCTCATCCTATCCCTGCAATCCCTGATCAAGAGCCCCTCCTCAGCTTTCCTGTTGACCCTTTCCGTACTGGAAGGGTGCTAATGCTTCTCCCACAACCTCCTGGGACAGCTTTGGGCGTCTACTCTGCACGCCAACCCCCTCTGCCCTGCTGTCTGCAGGCACACGGCACAGAGCAACGGGTAGAGCTCAGGCTGTTGGAACGTCCTCCTGCCAGCCCTGGGCACTGGCAACTCTGGAGGTGCAGCAAACGCAGCCCCAAATATCCCGTGCAAGAGAAGAGCCAGGAACACCAGTCCCTGCCTGTCTGGGGTCGGGTTCGCATCAGTCGAACATTGCTGGTGTGAAGCTGGCCCAGGAGGGACCAGGAGTTCCCTGAGGGCATGGCTTAACCAGCACCCCAACCTTTGGCAGCATTTTCCTGGATACGATCAGGGTCTTGGCGCATTTCACCTGATTGCTCCATGTCCCTCTGGGTCTGCGCCATCTCCTTCTTCCCTTGCTTCTGGGCAGTACGAAAGGTCTCCATGTCCTGTTGGAGCTGCACATTTTCCCTTCTCAGATGCTTCTGTGGCCTATGAAAGTCACTCTTGAAGGAGTCTTTCTTCATTGCTGCATTTGCAGCTCTTCTCTCTGCTGCTTTAGATCCTGCCACTCTCTCTGGAGCGTTTCGTCTCACTTGGCCAGGTGGGCCTTTTTCACAAGCTTCTTTTTTAGAAAATAGATCTTCCAGCAGCCAAGAAGTTCAAATGCTATTGGTATGGCACAGAAGAACGCATCATGAGGGCACTAAAGGCTTTGACAAGTTCTCAGCTAATCCCGAGAAGGAGAAACAGAAATCATTGTCAAGCGGTCACGGGGAAGGTAACAGGACGGTTAAAGTTCCATAAATGCTTTCAGGTATTTTTGGTAGCACCAACAGGCTGGTTTTCCAGCCCCTCTGGACATCCCCATCGCTGCTCCCCCAGCAGAGCACACCACGAGAGTTTCACCTGAGACCAGGGATCCCTGAACACTGCTCACCAGGGGACTCATCACTCTCACCTCTCTGCACCTTGATGCTTTAAACAACTTTACCTTCTTTCTGTGAGTGCTCCACTAGTGACCACTCACATTGCTGGAATACATACAGAAGGACCCCAAGAACTGTCTCAGAGCCGCATCACAAACTCCCATGAACGCAGTGGCCATCACTGCATTCCCAGCAGTTTCTGGTGAGGCAGACAGCTCTGTTCTTATCCACTGCCTGGTTCAGTTGTTCCAGCTGCACCAACGGTTTCCACGCTCAGCCCTGTGGCGTGGGCAGAATGCAGCAGGGGACCCCACGCAGGGACAGACTTCTCCTAAAGTCCAGCAGACCAAACATTTCAAAGCTGGAGATGCTCAGCTTGTACCAGGCAGAGCCAGTGTTGAGCGCTGGGTGCTCCAGGGCCCCGGGCAGCCCCATCAAACCCAGAGCTGAGCAGGACAGAGCTCACACACTGCAGGTGCTTGCCCTGCGCAACCGCAAACTTTTGCATCTTTCCGGTATGGTAGGAACCTGGTCTAAATGTCCCATCTGTAATCAAGGCACAGCTGGAGAGTGGCAGCTGGGACAGGAGATTTTTCCAGCTTGTTAAAAAATCCCCACAGCAGGTCAGGATGGGATTGAGACAACAAGCGGTGAGCAAGGGTTGGTCAGCTCTCCCAGTCCGTATCTTGACTTGATTTATGGAAGTCTCCTGGCAAAGAGTGGGGAGAATGAATACACACACTTGTTTTCCTTCAGAACATACAAAGAAACAAACAGCCAAAGGCAGTCAGCTTAATATCCTGGTTCACGTCAGGGTGTCATAACACTTTGAAGCCACCCTGTTTCTCTGTCCAGGACAAACAATCCTGAGTTGAAACATCCTTCTAGGGTCAGGTGCGTCTGTAAAACGAGGTTCCCAGATCAGCCAGAGAGTTCGTTCCAAATGCCAAAGAGGAGAGGTCGGCAAGCACTCACTCCAAATGTTCAGGGTTCCCTACATGCAGGAGGGTTCCTTCTGGGGACTGGCTGCTTCAGAGCTCCACCAGAAGAGAGCTCAGGACAACTCCCAAGTGACTGAGACCCCACGCTCTGCAGGGACAAATCTGACTGCGCTGCCGCTCCCTGCCTCTGCTGCCGTTCCCTGCCTCCGCCACCTCCAGACTGCAGAGACTACACTGCCAAACCCCAAAAGCAGTGGAAGTCAATGCTGGAAATAAATGCCACCCCAAAATGTCACAGAGCAAACAAGTAGGAAGCTAAACTGGAATGGAGCTTCAGCACCAAGGCCAGCATAACTCCCTCCAAACCTCCAAGGAGTTAGTGACGCGGCATTCAGCAAACAAATATGATCAGGGTTGAAGGAGCTCAGGAGAAGGCTGCCTCAGGTTAAGCAAAAGGGGACCACGTGGGCTCGGAACATCCCCCATGTGGAAAAGAACCAGGAGAACAGGCTCCGCCTTCAAGCTGGAACAAGGTCAGGAGCTGACAAAACCCTAAAAAACTGGAGACCGTGCCATGGGGATTCAATTCCAATGACTGCACAGAAGCAGATGTGGACAGACCTGACCTACCCTGACTTAGAGCAGAGTTTCCTCTCCACTGGAACCGGCACTGGGCACTGTGATGGCTGAACGACAGCTGCTACATTTCTTGCACAAAGCACAGGCAGCTCCCAGCAGAGAAACCATCTGCCTCCTCCAGATCCACCTGGAGAGTGAGGCCAGAGTGGGATTGACCCTGGAGAGCAGAGAGGTTTTATAGGACAGAGGTCCATGGCCACTGGCCTTTGTGATGCCATTGATCCACAAACCCGTGAACCCTGCACTCCTGATCCATGGAGCATCCAGCAGGAACAAGCCTTTGAAGCCTTTCTTGATTTCCTTTCCCTGCCTGGCCCGGTGGAATCCATTGAAACAAAAATCACGAGTGGGGAGAGCCCTCAGCACACGACTCGGTAGCTACAAACACCCAGAGACAGGGAGCAGCCAGGCAAGAAAGATCTGAGCTGAAAAGGGGCAGACTGTGGTGAGATCTTAGGAAGAAATATTTTCCTGAGAGGGTGGGGAGGTCCTGGCACAGGTCGCTCTGAGAACTCGTGGATGCCTCATCCCTGGAGGTGTTCAAGGCAAGGTTGCGTGGGGCTTTGAGCAACCTGACCCACTGGAAGGTGTCCCTTCCCATGGCAGGGGATGGAACTGGAGGGACTTTAAGATCCCTTCCAACCAAAGCCATTCCACCTTTCTATGGGTCTGGCAAGCTAAGGAAATATGGGAAGTCACAGTAAAATAAATGCTGACCATTCTTGTATTGCACTCTTCTTTTTGATTTGGGGCAACTGTCCATCTGGATGGCTTCTTTTTTGCCAGAGTTTTGTATGAGTTTTTTCCTCTCATTTTTTCCCCTTCGTTGGTTGTTTTCTTTTACCTTTTTAAGATATTTCCTGCTTAGTTCTTGGATCTCTGTGCCATATTGAGTTCATACTTGCTGGCCTTTCACGTATTTGCCTCAAAGAAACTTTTACAAGTATCTTAGCTGTCTTCGTTTAAATGAAAAACTAAGATGTCTGTTGGGATTATATCTCCCACAAGAAAATCACCACTGCCCTTTGCAATTAATAGACTTTAATCAAGAGGAGAAGATGAAATTGTATAGGAAAAGGTAACAGTTCTCTATGGTAAAATGTATCTGTAACCAAACACAGAGCCAAACAAACAGCAACGTTTAACCCAACAGTTCAAAACCCCACACCTCCAAGGAGTGAAGTAAGTCCTCTATGGTCCTGCTGGGCTCTGAGGGAAATCTAAAACTCACGTGGAGGAAGGGCAGTCGAAAAGTATGTTGGAAATCCACTCCTAGGAGGCACTTGGGTGGGGGTGGGGGGTGGGGGAAGGAAACAAGAAAGAAGTCCAACAAGTCCACAGAGAAATCCAGCTGGTGCTGACCGCATTTTTCCTCTCTCTCTCTCTCTGAAGAATACCGGCACAGCCCCCGTGGAGTGGATCTGATGACCCCCAATGCTGCTTTCTCCCAGTCACTGCACGTGAGCCGCAGCTTTCTCCTTTCCCTACCAAAAAGTGTGGCGGAGAGTCCGTACCGGAAGCCACCCCTCTTCTTGGGATGTCCCCAGTAATACTACCCCCCCGGAAACTCGTAGTCCCAGTGGAACATCCGGTCCCCCGTTGGGTCGGTCAGGCCCCTGCCCCCACCAGTCCCAAAGCCGCATCCAACCTGACCTTGAATGCTTCCAATGATGGGGCATCCACAGCTTCTCTGGGAAACTTAATCCAGTCTCTCAGCATCTTTATCATTAAAGTGTCCTCTTCAGATATTTAAAGGGTGCAACTGGGTCTCCATGAGGTCTTTCCTTCTCCAGCCTGAACAACCCCAGGCATTGACCCGAGGCAGGTGCAGGACCCTGCATCCGGTCTTGTTGGACCTTATGAGATTCACGTGGGACCACTCCTCTAATCTGCCAGAGTCCCTCTGGATGCCATCCCTTCCCTGCAGTGTAGCCAATGTATTTGGGCAAGAGTTTTATAGCAGGTGGATCCAAAGTATTTGGACAGTCCCTGCCAGTAGGACTTGGCAAGATTTGTGATGCTCTGTTAAGTAGCCCCCAGACAAGGGAACACGCTGCTCAGAAATCCCGTGGGGCTGTGTTCTCTCAAATCCCATCCATTCCCAGAAATTCAGTGGTTTGAAAACCATTTTAGAGGCCCTAAGGGTCTCCAGTGGGAGAGAACTCTGCATCTTCACTAGTGAGACCCCCGTCTGGGGTTTTGCAGGTGTACAGAAGTCGTGATGGCCTTTCTCCTGTCATGCGTTCTGACCTGTCCATGGCATTGCCCATCCCCCTGACTCTGATCCTGTCCCACCTCACTCCCATGCTCTCTCAGGACACTCCTCTCATTGTCCAACATTCTCAAGGAGACCCATAAAGACAGCTTGCCATGCTGAGCTCCTGCTGCTGAGCTGGGATTTGCAGACAGGGAGCCACAAAGCCCTCAGGAACCACCACTGAGGAGGGAAAGACGTGATGCAAGTAGTTCTTCCCAGCAGCTTTCAACCACAGAGCCACAGCGTAGCAAACCCCAGCCCCATCACAGAGACACTGACAATGCCTGTAAATAAATTGTCTGAGATTCATTTTGGAGTTTCAGAAAGCAGCCTCCTTTGTTTCATAGAATAATAGAATCATCTAGTTCAAAAAGACCTCTGAGAACATCAAATCCAGCCATACCTGTCCCCTTTCTGAACCATGTCGCTGAGAAACTCATCTACCTGCCTTTTTAACACCTCCAGGGGTGGTGACTCCACCACCTTCCTGGGAAGACCCTGCCAGTGCCTAAAGACCCTTCTCGTAAAGAAATTCTTCCTTATATCTAGTCCAAACATCCCCTGGTGCAACTTGAGACCACTTTTACTCATCCCATCACCTGTCACTTGTGAGAAGAGACCAGCACCCACATCACCACAACCTCCTTTCAGCCAGTTGTAGACAGTCTTGAGGCCTCCCCCATGCTTCCTCTTCTCCAGGCTAAACAACCCCAGATCCCTCACCTATCCCTCATAGGACTTGTTCTCCAACACCTTCCCAAGCCTTGTTCCCTTCTCTGGATGCTCTCCAGCCCCTCAATGCCCTTCTTGCAGTGTTGGGCCCAGAAACGAACACAACATTTGAGGTGTGGCCTCACCAGTGCTGAGCGCAGGGGCACAATCACTGCTCTGGTCCTGCTGGCTGCGCTGTTTCTGATGCAGTCAAAGATGCCATTGGACTTCTTGGCGAGCTGGGACACTGCTGGCTCATGCTCAGCCGCTGCCAACCAACACCTCCAGGTCCTTCTCTCCAGCCATTCTTCCCCAAGTCTGTAACGCTGCACGGGGTTGGTTTGTCCCAACTGCAGGACCCAGCACTTGATCTTGTTGAACCTCACCCCTTTGGTCTCTGCCTATGGATCCATCCTATCCAGATCCCTCTACGGAGCCTCCCTTCCTTTAAGCAGATTGATTTCAGTGCTGTATGCACAAGGGAATGGTTCCAGCAATCCTTCTTAATGAGACAAGAGCAGAGAGAGAAGATATTTCCTACTCACATGCAAATGTATGGATTTTCCCAGAAATCCCATGCATATTCCATTCCTTTCCAAGAACTTGTTTTCATGAGTCATCCAGAAGAAAAGGATAGCTGATTGTGAGTCCTGTCTGCACTACTTATGGAGCATTTCATCCTCGCTGGGTGGTAGGTAGCAGGCTCCCACCATCACACATGCCTTGTTGGCCTCCCCCTGATTCTTACCCAGAAACACTCACTATTTCTTGACCATCACTCAGCTCTGGACAGTCAAAGCACCCTTAGTGCCATGTCCTTCTCCCTCCCCTCTGGAGCCCCACCCTCCCAAGGTGACACAGGATGAAAGGGGACATGCCAGGGGTTGGTGCTTACAGAAGGGCGTGGCTGCAACTGGTTGTGCGGACTATGATGTCACAATGCCCGTTGCGCTGGGCTGGGCTGGGCTGTGGGCAGCACAACATCAGTGCTGACAGAAGAAGCAGCAGCACCATGGTGTTCTGTACCCACCTCCTTATCTCTCTCGTTCTGATGGCTCTGGTAGCCAAGGATGTCCAGGCTGCTCTGTACCGAGCATGGGGATCAGGTAGAAAAACAGGCAAGGGTCGGCACCCTGTTTCAGGCAGAAGGCTCCGTGCCCACTGCCCTTGATTGTGGCAGTGGGGATGGGGTCAGGATGGTGCAGGGCTGGGAGAGCAGTGGGCCTCAACTGGACTGGATGAACCGTGGGCAGCTCCACCTCAGGTCCCTGGGAAAGAAAGAGATCACAACAAGTAATGGAAACAGGTGTGATTCTAGTTGTGCCCGTAGGCAAAGGCCATCTGACTTCTCTATCTGATCTTGTCTGAGAGCCTCAGTGCGACCTCAAAGGTTCATCACTTGAGTGAAAGGCACTGAGGGTGTTGTGCTGCATTCACAGGACATTTCTGTTCCTCTTTCCCTGGCCAATGCACTGACATGTGGAAGAGCATAGGGGGAAAGTGTCTGCTCAGCGACGTGCCCTGGGGTGCTCTGCCCCGGAAGCGCTTTGCCAGCCTCTGCCACCCTGTGCTGGTTCCTGCGCTGAGTGCAGAGCTGGTTGGGGCTGAGTTTAGAGATGATGTGACCTCCAGGGAGCTCTTTCTCCTACAGCTCTATGCACGACTTGTTTAGGATCAGCATGGTCCAGACACCCAGTAACAGCCACCTTTGAAAATGCGGTAGAACCTACTGTTTTGGCCTGGTCTGGACCTTCTCCATGGCAACAACATTCTTTTCCCAGGAGCAACTGGTTGCGGGCACCTGTGTGCATTTCTTCTCTGAACATGACCCTGCCAAGTACCCAGCCCGTGGGGGGGGAATTCAGAAAATGTTAGGGTACCACTTTTCCCCCCATTTAGCTGTGTTCCCACCCAGGGCCCAGGCATGTAGTAATTTTCTGCACGATGCACCCGAGTGGAAGGGAGAGGCGAGTGCCATGGAGCAATCCTGCACTTGCTCTGCTTTCACCTCCATTCTAATTGGAAGAAGATAATTTCACAAGAGCTTCTCTCTGCTGCTTCTTCACAGATGCGGCTGTGGGCCATGGATCTCCAGATTCCCGTCTGGATTCTAGGGCTGACACGAAGGGACATCACATGGGTATGTCGTGGATTTAGACTTTCTTTGGGAGCAGCCAGTTCAAAGCCTCCAATGGGTGTGAGGCGTCTCCTGGAGGTGTGAGAATAGAGACCTGCATTGCTTATGCTGTCCCATTCCATGAACCCCCTGTGTTCTGCTGTGAATCCATCAGCGTGAACCAAGCTCATGACATGCAGGAAACCAGGGTCCAAACTGGAACCCTTAGTGCTGCTACCTGCCCTGCTCAGGCTCCCAGCCCTGAGCTGAGGTTGTAATTCTGTGTGCAATGCAAGCTCCTCCTTGTGTGGCCAACACACAGATGTGGAGAAGTGCAGGGAGGGAAGAGGTCAGGCTTGGTGGTGGACCCTGGTGTGCTTTGCATTACAAATCTCTCTCTGCTAGCGCCTTGGAGCCTGAAAGGCTCCCAGTGCCGGCTCCCAACGCAGCATACTTGTCGGGCTGGATTTTGGAGTTCTGTGGAGTCCTGCACCGCAGGAAGGGTTCGCTCAGAGCCTGGCAGCAGCGATACTGGGTCGCAACCCTTGAAGGTTCTGGCAAACCACAGCGATGGTGCAGAGCCTCGGCCACCAGTTGTGGTTCCAGCAGCGTTCTGGGGCAGCTTCTGCCCCACTGTTATCAGTACAGCTGATCTGTGCAGACCTTGGTGTGCAGATTGGAGACCTGGCATGTGCTGAACTGCTGCTTAGGTTATGTGCGGATGTGCTTGCCCACTGGGCCCTTTGAGACAAGAGTGAGGTCCCAAGAAATTCCGGCTGAACTTGGCAAGTGATGGAAGTTGGAGAAAGATGCCGACTCAGCAGCTTCTTTGCTGAGCTTCATTTCCTGTCTGCAAAGACACAGCCGGGATGGGGAGAACCCAGGAAGGGTTCTAGTGTCATCTTCGAGTCTCCCTTGGACCTGCTACGTGCATTGCAAGTCAACAGATAGCCTGCAATGTCCTGGTCTATCAGCAGATCAGCCCTGGTTGCTGTTAGTTTGGAGCAGTGGTGTGCACAGTCCCAAAGTTCCAGCCCTGGTCTCCATATCTTACCAGTGCCTTTGGGAAGGATCGTCTCCTGAAGTGCCATCTCCCTGAACGGTTCCACCTAAACCCACTGTTCCACTTTCTATCTCTAGAGATGGATGTAGAAGCTGTGCAGAAGGCGTTTTCAGAAGGAAGCAGTGGCTCACTGCCTGTCCCTACCAAGGGCATGGAGGCAATGCCAGCCCCTGGTGTGCCAGGTAATTGCTGTCCCGTGGTCACTCAGTGTAACCCCTCAGGGAGGAGGGAGAGTTGGGGATAGCCCTCCCTGCTGCAGAGATAGTTTTTGTCTGTGTCACTTGAAGGAGCGACTGGGAAACCAGTCATGCTCCTCCTGTGCTGTCCTTCTGGCCTTCTGAGATTTGTTCAGAGGGAGAAGCTTTCCCAAAAGCTGGGAGCGAGACCCCAGTCACAAGTGCTGGAGGGAAACAGAGAGTGTACTGGCTATACCAAATGTACTGCAAGTTCTGCAGAGGTGCACAGGACTGACTGACGTTCTGAACTGCTCTTCCAGGTGTGGTCGGTGAGAAAACCCCAAGTGTTCACAAGTCCCAAAGCACTGCAAGGGTTCACTGGTTCCAAGAAGAGCCAAAATACTCGATGATCTTCATAGCAGGAGCCCTGGCTTCCCTGCTATTTGTGATCTCATTGCTCTATGTTGTGATCTGGATGTGGAGGAGCAGAGCAAGGTGAGTCCCTGGTTTCCCCCCATTACTTCGTTCAATGGCTGCTCGTAGCCACGAAGCGTTGCTGGCCAGGCTGCTGTGCAGCAGTGAATTAGTTGCTGGCCCAAACGCTCTGCTGAGGTTGTTGTCAGGTGCCTTGATTGGGGTCTGAACTCCTGGTCGTTCTTCTCGGGCACCCACTGTGTCCGGAGTCAGGGTTGGCTCAAACTGACCCTGCCAGGACAGGAGCAGCCCCAGTAGTGACAGGTGTTGGCCAAGTGAGGTCAGTACAGGAATGAGCAGGGACTGAGATTGCCCTGGGAAACGAGATGGGCTCCAGTGCCAACTCCTGACCAGGGGACATGACTGGAGGATTCCCCCTCCTTGGAAATAGCATCAGGTGTCCGCCTTGGCAAAGCTGTGCCAGCAACTCCCAGCCCACGGTGGGGAGTGGTGCCAGCTCCAGGCCACAGAGTAGAGTCCCTGTCCTCCCTCAGCAGCCTTTTCTCTCCACAGGGCCCTCTCTGCAGGTTCAGAAGTCCAGCTGGAAACTGGCACTCGTGGCAGGAATACAAAACAGGCGAACCTGTCCTCTGCTCCGCCATCGCCCCAAAACCATCCCATCCGTGGGAGCCGTGCTGCTGCAGAACCAGCTCTGCAGCCTCCAGTTGCAGGTTTAAACAAAATCACCCGTGTTCCCCCCTGCAGCCCTTCAGGAGCGTCCCTGCTGGCACGGGACCTGCCCAGGGACATCCACCCAGAGCACATAACAGTAAAGATCACTTCCGTGTTACTGGGGTCACAAAGGCTTTACACTTGCATTTCTCCTTCAAGCGAAATGTAAGGGTTCTCAAAGAGAAAAGTCAATCATTAAAATGGACAAAAATATTCTCTGCCATGATTTGACTGCAAAAAGAAACCTGGAGAGTACATACAGTGGGTATGCATCCAGAAGGACCAGAACAAGCTGCAGAAGTGGGCCCATGTGAACCTCACAGCTCAGGAGAGGTCACCAGACCTCTCCACTGCTCTGAAAAATCATGCTGTAGGTCACAGAGGCATGGGAGAGCACACAGGGCAATTATCTCATGACTGCTTTGCTTGAGGTGCCATCCTTGGCTTCAGCCACAGGCAAGGGTCCCTGGACCCCAGGCTGTGCCAGCTTTTGGTCTGATGCCATCCTCCTCTTGAGAGGAGAGCAGGAATGGACTCTTCTTTTCCCCTGCTTGTCACACAATTGTTGACAGATGCAGGTGACCAGACTTTAGACAACCGGTACCCACCGCAGCCCCCTCATCATCTTTGAGGCCCTGCTCTGGGCCGGCTCACCCAGCTCCATGTCTTTCTTACACTCTTCACCAATGTACATCCTCCTTTTACAAGTTCAAAACCCCCATTTTAAGGCCCAAAGACTCATTTCAAGGACTCCAGAGCATAATTTCTGTGGTCCAAAGTCTGATTTTGAAGGCCCAAATCGTAATTTGTAGAGTTCAAATCCCCATTTACTCTTTCCTAGTGAGGCCACGCCTGGAGTCCTGTGCTGACTTCTGGACTCCCCAGCTCAAGAAAGACAAGGAACTACTGGAGAGAGTCCAACAGAGGCCAGGAAGATGATAGGTGGACTGGAGCTTCTCTCTCAATACGAGAGGCTGAGTGAGCTTGGTTTGTTTAGCCTGGAAAAGAGAAGACTTAAAGGGAACTTTGTCGATGCTGATCAATATCTGAGGGGTGGGTGTCAAAAGAATGCGGACAGATTCTTCTCAGTGGTGCCCAGTGACAGGACAGGGGGCAACGGGAACAAACCGGAGCATAACAAGTTCCCTCTCAATACAAGGAGAAACTTCTTTCCTGTGTGGGAGCACTTGAACAGGCTGCCACGAGAGGTTGTCACGTTCCTGCGTGCCCTGTTGTAGTTATCAGGGGAGGTGGGCTGGATGAGCTCTAGAGGCGTCTCTTCCAACGCCAACCGTGATTTACGGAGATTAAATGCTGATTTTGGGGCCCAAATCATGGACTAAAGCCTCATTCTTAAGACCCAGACCCTCATATTTAGTATCCAGACCTTCATCTTAGCATCCAAAAACATCCCCAGGCTTGATGCACACCCATTCTCCTCCAGAGTACTGTCTCAAAGCCCAAAGACCTGGGAGACTCTGCTGATGGTAACCGAGGCTGAGACACGGAGTATCTCCTGCACCCCTGGTTGATCACCCATCTCCACACCATGCAGCAATGCCTTGGAGGAGGAGATGTTATGTCCTCTCCTGATGGCGCAAACACTCCTCAGGGTCTTAAAATCAGACTTTGAGCCTCAGAAATTATGCTCTGGAGTTTTTGAAATGAGTCTTTGGGCCTTAAAATGAGGGTTTTGAACTTGTAAAAGGGGGAGGGTTACCCTGAAGTGACTCTGTGCGACCTAAAATGGAGGCTTTCCACCCTAGAATCAAATGTTTGGACCCTACTGCTGAGGGTTTAGATACTCAAGGTGCAGCCTGGATCCCCTGAAAATCATCTGGATCCTAAAAATGGCAATTTGGATCCTGAAAATGAGGTCATAGGAGTCGTCCAAATTGCAGCAGCTGAGTTAAACAATCCCAACTGCTGGATATGAACTAAAAGTCCATCCTCTAGCAGAAGTCAGCTCTCCTGGGCATCCGTCCCCTCGAATTCTCAGTGGAACCAGATGGAAATCTATGTTATAGACTTCCACAGAAGAAAGGAATGACCCTGTCCTTCCTCCAAGAATGGCTTTTCACTGGTCTGAAAGGAGACCCACGGGAATGCCTGGAATGCAAATGCATGGACAGCCTTATTCACGCTGTAGGGGCTGGGAACTGAAATGCCAATAAAGAATTAAAGCCAATAAAATGGATGGAAGTGGACAATTCAGATCTTGGGAGCATCCAGAAGAAAAGGGGAGTCTACGGATCACTTCATAGATCTGTTCCAGGCCTAAAAACAATCAGTATTCCTCCATAGATTATTCCAAATCCTTACTATGTATGACACCCCCTGAGGGACGAAAGGAAGTTCTCCAGAACCATTACAGAAAACCTATTCCAATGAGTAATTGGGGTGTAGTTTTCCTGCTGGATGGAGTTTGTCTGGCCCTGCAGACTCCAAGACAATGTGGATATTCGTGGAGAGATTCGCTTGATATTCTTCAGGAAGACACAACCAAACTCAAGATAACGATACAATTTTGGTTGCCACTACAGACCTAAAGGATCCTGATTGTTCCAAGTCGTTAACTTAGAGTGCAAACTTTCCTGGTTTACCTGGACAACCAAACCCGACACTGTGCTGCTGCTTTCAGAGGAAATGATTGGCATAATCCAGCCTTATTTGAAGATCATCCTGCCCTGTTGGCACAGCTCCCGGGGCAGTATTGGAGAGGTGAAGAAAGGCCATTCCAGAATTCACCTACAACAGGAGCTGAAAAGTGTATTCTAAGTGCATTAATACCACCTGCACAGGGTGGATCCAGCATCTCTTCTGCCTCTGTAATTCCCAGCTACTGATATCTATGGGAAAAACTGTCCGAGTCCTCTGATAGAATCTCATTCCCTAACTCTTATACCAATTAATCCATTAGAGGAGACAGTTAGGACTTGAACCTCTTCCTCTTAGGAAAGGGGTGGAAATAACAGCCCAGCTGAAGTGCATTTACACCAGTGCACACAGCATGGGCAACAAACAAGGGGAGCTGGAAGGCCTTGTGAGGCTGGAAATCTATGATATAATCGCCATCACAGAAACGTGGTGGGATGATTCACACACCTGGGGTCTTGTCATGGGAGGTTATAAAATCTTCAGGTGGGATAGGGTGAGAAAGAGGCGGTGGGGTTGCCCTCTGTGTTAGAGAAAGTTTTGATTGTGTAGAAGTAAAATATTCTAACGATAGGGTTGAGTGCTTGGGGGTTAAAATCAGTGGAACCCACGGTAAATCAGACATAGTGGTGGGAGTCTGTTATCGGCCACCCAGCCAGGATGAGGAAACCAATGAGCTCCTCTACGAGCAACTGGGAGAAGCCTCACAATCGCTCACCCTTCTTCTTGTGGGAGACTTCAACCTTCCAGATGTCTGCTGGAGGTATAACATGGCAGAAAAGAAGCAGTCTAGGAGGTTCGTCGAGTGTATGGAAGACAACGTTCTGACACAAATGGTAAGTGAACTGATGAGAGAAGGGGCCCTGCTGGATCTGGTGTTTGTGAACAGGGAGGTCCTTGTGGGGGAGGCGACTGTTGAAGGACGCCTGGGCCTCAGTGATCATGAGATGACAGAATTCTCAGTTCTTGGAGGAGTAAGGAGAAGGGGTCAGCGCAACGGTCACCTTGGACTTCGGGAGGGCAGACTTCAAACTGTTTAGAAGGCTGCTTGATAAAGTCCAGTGGGAGATGGATCTAAATGACAAAGGAGCCCAAGAGGGCTGGATTCTCCTCAAGAGGGAAATTCTGGCAGCGCAAGAGCAGGACATCCCCGTGTGTCGTAAAATGAGTCGGCAGGGAAGAAAACCAGCTTGGCTTAAGAGAGAGCTCTATGTTGGTGTAAGGAAAAGGAGAAAAATATAGAGCTTTGGAAGAAGGAAAGGCTTTCTAGGAGGACTTCAAGGAGCAGGTGTGACCATGCAGGCAAACTAGTAGAAGGGCTAAAAGCCAATTGGAACTTCAACTGGCCAGTTCGATGAAAGACAATAAGAAATGTTTCTGTAAGTATATTAACAGGAACAGGAGGACCAAGGAGAATCTCCTTCCTCTACTGGATGCAAGGGGAATTGTAGTAACAAAGGATGAGGACAAGGCAGAGGCACTTAACGCCTTCTTTGCTTTGGTCTTTAACGGGAAGGTAAGATGTTCTCTGGGTGCCAAGCCTCCTGAGCCAGAAGACTGTGAAAGTGAACCCTCTATGTTCCAAGAAGGCTTGGTTAGAGACCTGCTCGGCCAATTAAAGATCCACAAGTCTATGGCACCGGATGGGATACACCCAAGGATATTATGGGAACTGGCAGAAGTCCTTGCCAAACCCCTTTCCCACATCTCCCAGCAGTCCTGGCTGACTGGGGAAATGCCACTCGACTGGAGACTGTCCAATGGAACTCCCATTTACAAGAAGGGTCATAGGGAGGACCTGGGGAACTACAGGGCTGTCAGCGTGACCTCGGTACCCGGGAAGGTCATGGAGCAGATCATGTTGAGTGCTATCACACAGCACGCGCAGGACAGCCAGGCTATCAGACCCAAGGGTTTATGAAAGGCAGGTCCTGCCAAACCAATCTTGAGCTCCTTCGATGACAAGTTTACCCATTTAGTGGTTGAGGGAAAGGCTGTGGATGTGGTGTACTTGGATTTCGCTAAAGCTTTTCACACTGTTTCTCACTGTATTCTGGTTGAGAAAACAGCTGCCATTGGCCTGGACAGGCCCAGCCTCTGTTGGGTAAGAAAACTGCTGGTGGCCAGGCCAAAAAATTGTGGTAAATGGAGTTAAATCCAGTCGGAAACCAGTCACGAGTTTTGTTGCCAGGAGTTCAGTGCTGGGTTCAGACCTGTTCAATATATTTGTCAATGATCTAGACGAGGGCATTGAGTGCACCCTTAGTAAGTTTGCCGATGACACCAAGCTGGGTGGCAGTGTTGGTCTTCTTGAAGGAAGGGAGCCTCTGCAGAGGGATCTGGACAGGTTGGATCGCTGGGCTTTGACCAACGGGATGAGGTTCAGCAAGAGGAAATGCCAAGTCCTGCACTTGGGACAAAACAACCCCCTGCAGAGTTACAGGCTTGGGGAAGAATGCCTGTAGAGCTGCCTGGCAGAGAAGTACCTTGGGGTGTTGGTTGATAGTGGCTGAACATGAGCCAGGAGTGGTCCAGGTGGCCGAGGGTCTATGGCATCTTGGTCTGTATCAAAACCAGCGTGGGCAGCAAGACCAGGGCAGTGATGGTGCCCCTGGACTCAGGCAGGGATACCTTCCAGTGGATCAGGTTGGGGAGGGGTTGGGGAGAGCCCTTGCCTCGCAAGAGTGCTCAGGGGGCCAGGGACAGCCAATCAGTTTGGGGAGGAGGGGCCAGGGACTGATTGATATGAGAGCAACCAATCAGAGGCTGCATCGTCTGAGGGAGGGACAGACACTGGCAGTGCAGGGACTGGCACCTCAGACAGAGAATCAGAGGCCACATTGACCCAGCAGTGGGTGGGCTCAACCCGGGCAGAGTGACAACCGTGTGGCCAATCAGAGCCGTGCACTGACCCCCCTCGGGCCAATCAGAGTCTGCATCCCCCGGGTGGCTGCTGCTCCTATCCCCCCCTTCCTGTGCTGCCCTGGGCAGGGCCAACAGGGCTGTGGCCCCTGCAGGGGGTCAAGGGGTCCCTGCTGGGAGGAGGGGTCGTTAACATCACTAAAAGTTGAATATTTTGATTTAAGCTAAAGCAGAGTTCAGTTCCATCTCAGTAACTGCAGTCTGAAAGTCAGACAGAACAGCCCTCTGACAGCAGGGGGTTTAGAGCAGGGTTTATTTTCAAACACTGTTTTCCCAAACCCCGTTCAGAGAGAAGTGACAACGCCTTGTGTTCGGTGTTGAATGTGCAGAGCAGATGTGTTTTCTTCTCCAATAACCTCTGTTGGCAGCCTTTTCCTGCAATGCAAGTGTAGACAGAGCTGGCTCCAAAGCTCCAATGAGCAGAGATTTGGCTGTGGTGAAAATGAGTCCCTGGGAAGTACTGGAATATGGATGGGATTTCTGGGAAAATCATACACCTGAGTGTGAATGGGAAATATCTTCTGTCCCCCACGGAAGGGACTCAGAGAACCCTTCATCCAATGGCATCTTCCACCACCTCTCATGTTTGGTAGTGACCAAGAGTCCTCCCCAATTTCCCTTCTCTGCTTTTGTCTTTTCCATAAGGACGGGCTGGGTCTTTTCTCTTCCATCGCCTTCAGCTGAGCACCTCCCCTGGTGTTTATCCCGTGGGATGAACAGTGTGAACAGTGTAATAAAGACATGGAGCTGGGTGAGCAGGCCCAGAGCAGGGCCTCAAAGATGACGAGGGGACTGGGATGGGTGTCAGTACTTCTACTGTCTAATGTCTGGTCACCTGCAGCTCTCAACAAGTCTGTGCCAAGCGGGGAAAGAGAAGAGTCCATTCCTGCTCTCCTCTCAAGCAGGGGATGGAATCAGACCAAAAGCTGGTGCAGCCTGAGGTACCTCACCTGTGGCTGCAACCAAGGATGGCACCTGAAGCAAAGCAGTCAAGAGATAAATGCCCTTTGTGCTCTCCCATGCCTCTGTGACCTACAGCACTGATTTTGCAGAGCAGTGGAGAGGCCTGGTGACCTCTCCTGAGCTGTGAGGTTCACATGGGCCCACTTCTGCAGCTAGTTCTGGTCCTTCTGGATGCCCAGGCAGTGCATACCCACTGTATCTACTCTCCAGGTTTCCTTTTGCAGTCAAATCACGTCAGAGGATAATTTTTTTTTCATCTTATTGATTGACTTTGCTCTTTGAGGACCCTTAAATTTCACTTGAAGGAGAAATGGAAGTGTAAAGGCTTTGTGTTCCTAGCGGAAGGTAGTGACCCATATTGTGATAGGGGGAGAGGACAGGTGTTCCGTATTTTCTGGCAGGAGTGTTGGCTGCTGAGGTTGGTTTCAGCTCTCAGGGGAACTCTGGCAGCTGCCGGCTTCTAGCTGGTCTTCTGAACCTGCAGAGAGGGCCCTGTGGAGAGAAAAGGCTGCTGAGGCCTCAGCTGCAGAGGGAGGACAGGGACTCTACTCTGTGGCCTAGAGCTGGCACCGATCCCCCCCTGGGCTGGGAGTTGCTGGCACAGCTTTGCCAAGGGGGACACCTGATGGCACCTCCAAGGAGGGGGATTCCTCCAGTCATGTCCCCTAGTCAGGAGTGGGCACTGGTGCCCATCTGGTTTCCCAGGGCAATCTCAGGCCCTGCTCATTCCTGTACTGACCTCACTTGGCCAACACCTCTCACTGCTGGGGCTGCTCCTGTCCTGGCAGGGTCAGTTTGAGCCAACCCTGGCTCCAGACACAGTGGGTGCCCGAGAAGAACGCCCAGGAGTTCAGACCCCAATCAAGGTAGCTGACAACAATCTCAGCAGAGCGTTTTGGCCAACCACTCATTCACTGCTGCACAGCAGCCTGGCCAGCAACGCTTCGTGGCTACGAGCAGCCATTGAAGGAAGCAATGGGGGGAAACCAGCGACTCACCTTGCTCTTCTCCTCCACATCCAGATCACCACACAGAGCACCAGGATTCACAAATAGCAGGGAAGCCAGAGCTCCTGCTATGGAGATCATGAAGTACTTTGGCACTTCTTGGAACCAGTAAACAATTTCAGTGCTCTGGGACTTGTGAACACTTGGGGTTGTCTCACCAGCCATACCTGGAGGAGCAATGTGCGATGTCAGTCTGTCTTGTGCACCACTGCAGAGCTCGCAGAACACTGGGCATTTTTAAGAGGCAATGGATCTCAGGATAGGGAACAGGCTTGCATGACTCCAGTTTTCAGGACTTGTCCTCTTTTATGGGGCTCCTGAAAGACTGTTAAGGACCTAGAATCTCTTGAAAAAGATAATCTATCCTCACTTGGCTTCCCCAGGGTGGCACAGCAGTGCCAAGAGTAGGAGAAAGGTAAAGCCTCAGCACGGCTTGAGTGCAGAGGATGCAGAGGGATGGTGCAGGTTCACTCTAAGCTGTGCCTGAGCTGTAAATGCATACCTTTGGACCCCATCTCTTTGTATCCTGTGGGATATTCTTGTCTCACTTAGTGCATGTTTGGTAAACTCCCAGATGAAAGTGAGCGGTTCCTTCAGAGGGGACAGGAAGAGGCTGCAGCAAGTCCAGCTGAGGAAAGAGCTCTTCAGGGAAGCACGTCCCATCCTGTCACCTCCATCTCACGGGAAGGGTAAACAACACACACAGAGGACAGAACGCCAAGCTCTGGTTGCCATATCCTGGAGACTTTCACAAGTGGCAGTGAAAAGCCCACAGACCCACAAAGCCAGAGGGAAACCACAGCCAAGTTTTCTAAAAGACATCTCGAAAGAAAGAACCACCCAAGACTGAATTCACAGCCTTTGATGTCAGTTGCCTTCAAGCAGTTGTCTGGCCTCAAGCTGGGTGTCCATCTTCCGTCGGTCTCTGGCCCCGAGTTGTCACCCCGAGTCCTCAACAACACAGGAGAACAGTGGGAATGGACCCTGGGATTCAAGGTGGGCTCCAGCGCAGGATCCTGCTGAGAAGCCGGATTTGGAGCCACATTTCCTCCCAAACCCATGAGAAGTTTCTGTCACACACTGTGAAATCCCCATCACAGCTGAACAGCAGAAGAAGCGGGCATAACAGAGTGGGACAGCACAAGCAATGCAGGTCTCTATTCTCACAGCCCCAGGAGAGGCCTTGCTCCCAGGGATGTTTTGAATTGGCAGCTCCCCAAAACAATCTAAAGCCATGCTGTATCCATGCGATGTCCCTGCATGTCAGCTCTGGAATCGAGCCAGGAATCTGGAGATCCATCGCCCACATCTGCATCTATAAAGAAGCAGAAAAGAGCAGCTCCCGTAAAATAATCTTCTTCTAATTGGAATGGTGGTAGAAGCAGATCAAGCACAGGATTGCTCCATGGCACTCGCCTCTACCTTCCACTCGGGAGCATCGTGCAGACAGTTACTGTATGCCTGGACCATGGGTGGGAACACGGCTAAATTGGGGGAGAAGTGGGTACCCTAATGTTTTCTGAATTCCCCCCCACAGGCTAGATACCAAGCACGGTCAAGTTCAGAGAAGAAATGCACACGGGTGCTCACAGCCGCCTGCTCCTAGGAAAAGAATGTTGTTGCCATGGAGAAGGTCCTGACCAGGCCAAAACAGTACGTTCTACCTCAGATTCAAAGGTGGCTGTTTCTGGGTGTCTGGACATTGCTGGTCCTAAACAAGTCGTGCATGGAGCTATCAGGAGAAAGACCTCCCTGGAGCTCACATCCTCTCTAAACTCAGCCCCAACCAGCGAACCAGCGCAGAGTGACAGAGGCTGGTAAAGTGCTTCCCGGGGCAGAGCACCCCAGGGCACGTCGATGAGCAGACACTTTTCCCCTCTGCTCTTTCACATGTCAGTGGATTGGCCAAGGGAAGAGGAAGGGAAATGTCCTGTGAACAGAGCACAATACCCTCAGTGTCTTTCACTCCAGTGACCAACCTTTGAGGTCGCACTGAGGCTCCCAGACAAGATCAGACTGAGAAACCGGGCAGCCTTCACCTACGGGCACAGCTGGAATCCCACCAGTTTCCACTACTTGCTGTGATCTCGTTCTTTCCCAGGGACCTGAGGTGGAGCTGCCCACGGCTCATCCAGCCCAGTTCAGCCCCACTACTCTCCCAGCCCTTCCCGTCCTAACCCCATCCCCGTGGCAACAGTAAATGTTAGTGGGCACGGTGCCTTTTGTCTGGGGTTAGGTACCGGTGGTTCCTGAGGGTTTTGTGGCTCCCTGCCTGCAAATCCCAGCTCAGCAGCAGGAGCTCAGTATGGCAAGCTGTGTTTGTGGGTCTCCGTGAGAAAGTGGGACAGTGAGAGCATTTCCCTGAGAGGGCCTGGGGGTGAGGTGGGATAGGATCAGAGTCAGGCGAATGGGCAATGCCATAGAGAGGTCAGAGCGCATGACAGGAGAAAGGTCAGCAGGACTTCTGTACACCTGCAAAACCCCAGATGGGTGTCACACTGGTGAAGACGCAGAGTTCTCTCCCACTCGAGACCCTTAGGGCCTCTAAAATAGTTTTCAAACCACTGAATTTCTGGGAGTGGATGGGATTTGAGAGAATACAGCCCCACAGCATTTCTAAGCAGTGTGTTGGTGGGGCCTTCTCAAAGTCAGCACCCACTGTATCTCTCCCGTCCCAACCAGCTGACGCTTTACAAACCTGTGTCCGTGAATCCTGATTGAGAGTCTGGCAGAGACTTGGCCTCGACCAGGTGGGTGGAGACTTGCAGCTGTGCCAAATGCAGGCCAAGTCTTATGCAGGGCATTGGGGTTCTCTTTAGGGTTTGCAGCTCAAGGGGAGAAAAAGTGCTCAGTGAGTCGATGTTCACCCCACTGTCTGCAGGGGAGGACTCAGGCCGAGCCATCGTGGAAGCCACACAGTGGATTACAGGACAATGAAGGCATTCAGGTGGCTGAAGAGTAATTGCAAGGGAAGCGGCCAAAATGTTCTGTCCTTTGCCAAACTGGCTGCACACAAACAGCTCCCATGACCACGCTGGCTCCAGGAGAATGCCCAGAAGGGCTTGAAAGAGCTCTACTTGGCACAGGCCAACGTTGTGCCAGGAAGCATCTCAGAGCTCACAAGAGCAGGGAATCACAGTATCACATTATCACAGTATCTTAAGGTTGGAAAGGACCTCCGAGATCATCGAGTCCAACCTATATCCCAACACTAACACCAACACTAACACCATCATCTAAACCATGGCACTCAGTCCCTCATCCAGTCTCCCCTTAAACACCTCCAGGGTCGGCAACTCCACCCCCTCCCTGGGCAGTGCATTCCAATGGCCAATCACCCTTTCAGTGAAGAACTTTTTCCTAACATCAAGTCTAAACTTTCCCTGACAAAACTTGAGTCCATGCCCTCTAGTTCTGTCACTGGTCACCTGAGAGAAGCAACCAACACCTGCCCGACTACAACCTCCTTTTAGGTAGTTGTCAAGAGCAATGAGGTCTCCCCTGAGCCTCCTCTTCTTCAGACTAAACAGCCCCAACTCCCTCAGTCGCTCCTTATAAAGCTTGTGCTCCAGCCCTTTAACCATCTTCGTTGCCCTCCTCTGGACACACTCCAGCATCCTGACATCTTTTCCAAAACGGGGGGCCCAGAACTGTACACAGTATTCAAGATGAGACCTGACAAGTGCCGTGTGCAGAGGGACGATAACTTCTCTGGTCCTGCTCGCCACACTATTCCTGATGCTGACCAGAATGCCATTGGCCTTCTTGGTCACCAGGGCACATTGCTGGCTCATGTTGAGCTTCCTGTCAACCAGCACTCCCAGGTCCCTTTCTGCCTGACGACTCTCCACTCCAGGTCATATCAGGTTTGGGTAAAAGAAGCAGGTTTGTGTCATAGAAGAGCTGAATCATAGAAGGATCATAAAAGGGTCTGGTCATAGAAGAGCTGGGTCGTGGTAATGTTGGATCACAGAAGAGTGATAGAAGTCTCGTAGTAGCATTGAACGCTCGTAGAACACTCATAGAAGAGTCTGGTCATGTGAAGTTTGAGTCATAGAAGTGTCAGGTTACAGAAGGGTCAGTAAATAGAAAAGTTGGGTCAGAGAAGGGACCGGTCCCAGAAGAGTTGGGTCATAGAACAGTCTGGTCATAGATGGGAATGGGTCAATGAAGCATCGGTTCGTAGAACAGCTGTGTCATAGAAGGGTCAGGTGATAGAATGTTCATAGAGGAGTTGGGTCATGCAAAAGCCTGGTCATAGAATGGGTCTCAGAAAGGGTACAGTAGGGTCACAGAAGAGTCATGGAAGAATCATTTCAGAGAGGACTTGAGTCATAGAAATATCATGCCATAGAAGAGTGGATTCATAGAAAAGTCAGGTGCCACGACTCTTCTCCCCTCCACCCAAGCACACAGGAACTGTCCCTGCTGCTCAAAAAAAGGTCTTGGAAGAATGAAATCAGGGAAGGAAAATATCTGCAGGGCCTTTAATTTATTGAAACAGAGAGCACAGCTCCTCATTTAGACAGCCACTCAGGCAGAAATGAGAAGCAGACAAAGAGATCAGTGAGTTTAATTGTAGATGGTATGCCAAAGAAGATAAGCAATAAGCTTGACAGGAACATCCATTTAACAGTTTCCACACTGCATCCTTGAGTTCCTTGTTCCTCATGCTGTAGATGAGGGGGTTCACTGTTGGAGGCTCCACAGCGTACACAAATGACACCATCAGTTCCAGTGATGGGGATGAGAAGGACGGGGACCTCAGGTCAGCAAAGATGCCAGTGCTGACAAAAAGAGAGACCACGGCCAGGTGAGGGAAGCAGATGGAGAAGGCTTTGTGCCGTCCCTGCTCAGAGGGGATCCTCATCGCGGCCCTGAAGATCTGCACATAGGACACCACAATAAATAATAAAACAGCTGAATACTACTAACACCCTCAGCACAAGAAGCCCAACCTCGCTGAAGTATCCATGTGAGCAGGAGAGCTTGAGGATCTTGGGAATTTCACAGAAGAACTGGTCCACAGCATTGCCCTGGCAGAGGGGCAGTGAAAATGTATTGACTGTGTGCAGCAGAGCATACAGAAATCCAGAGTCCCAGGCAGCTGCTGCCACGTGGACACAAGCTCTGCTGCCCAGGAGGGTTTGCAGATGGCGACATAGCGGTCGTAGGACATGGTGGTGAGAAGAGAAAACACTGCACCGATAAAGAAGAACACAAAGAAGCCCTGTGCAGCACAGCCCAGGTGGGAAATGGCCCTGGTGTCCCAGAGGGAATTGGCCATGGCTTTAGGGACAGTGATGGAGATATATCCCATGTCAAGAAGGGCAGGGTTGAGGAGGAAGAAGTACATGGGAGTGTGCAGGTGGTGTTCACAGGCGATGGTGATGATGATGAGGCCATTACCCAGGATGGCAGCCAGGTAGATGCCCAGGAAGAGCCAGAAGTGCAAGAGCTGCAGCTCCCGTGTGTCTGTGAATGCCAGGAGGAGGAACTGGGTGATGGAGATGCTGTTGGACATCTGCTGCCTCTGGGCATGGGGCACTGTTATAGGAGGAAATGACACTGAAGAGCTAGAGGAGACTTCTCTGAGCAAAGCCAAAGCCATTACTATTCTGCTTTCCCCCTGCTCCAAACACCAATTCCCTTTTCCTGCAGACCTTCCTCTACCTCCGTGTGTGGAGCCCTTCTTGGTGCTGGCTGAATGTGCTGTGAGGAGCAGGGCTTCTGCCCGCTGGCTCCGAGGCCCACTCTGCAGCAGTGGGGTCATGGGAACGGTGGGGACAGGGGTCACTCCTGGGGTTCGGCTTTGTCCTGTTCAACTGCCCCTGGTGTGGAAGGGCCTGTCAGCATCTAAAATGCCAGGGACGAGGCAGGTTTAGAGCACACCTGACACACAATGGGCAGTTTTCTTGGATGTCAGAAAACATCTGTATCTCTGATGCCTTTGGATAGAACAGAGGGAGCCCTGCAAGGCCAGAGCACTGCCTGTGGCTGAGTGCAGAGTGGGGGGAGCTGCTCTGTCCCCCGGTCTTGTCCCCAGCTGCCCTGGGCTTGCACCTTTCTGAGATGCAGGGGGATAACAGTTCCAGTTTACCTTGAAAAGCCACCAAGCACTGCTGAGAGCAGAGAGATCCACCTCACACCACTCAAAGTCTCACCCTTTCCTAGGGTCTCGGCACCAACTTTCAGCCCAGGACACACATGGATCATTGCACAAAGCCAGCAGCATTTCCCTTCTTTCAGCATCTCTGTGCTTCTCCAGGGAATTGCATGTCCTCATGAAGGACTTTGATGAAGGGAGATTCAGCTCCTTCCCCAGCCCCACTGACTGCTTTGCCCGCAGCCTCACAGCTCAGAGCAAAGCTGGGACACAGGTGTCCATGGACCCAACTGCAGGAAAGCAGCCACCAGGCCAGTGCCTGACTCTACAGCTGAATCTCCCATCCCCAGACAGCCTGGCAGCAAGAACAAGAGAACAACAGCAAGAACAGAGACAGGGGGAGAGACAGGGAGCAAGAGAGTGAGGGTGTGGCTGGGAGAGGCCAGGACAGAGGCAGCCGGACACACAGACAGTGTTACCATCCCAGACACCAACAGTGCTGGGCAGTTTCTCTCAGCCCCTGTACTCTGGAGAGGGCACTGGAGTTGTGGCTGCAGAGGAGGTGGTGCAGCCTTGGATCCCAGAGCCCTGAGGGCAGAGGCTTTGCTGGGTGAGAAAGAAGACCGGGGAGAACTTTCTCAGAGGAAGGGTCTGCACTGGATGGGGCTTATGCAGGGCTTTCTGAATTCTCCCTTCCGTAACATCTCTGTTCTACGTTTACACTCATTCCCTGATCTTAGCTCTGCTTCCTCTTCCTGAATATTTTCCTCTTAGAGATATTTTGTTATCCAATGACTTCTGCCTTCTAAAAGACACCATCCCAGCCTCTGTGCACTCACCTACAGAAACCTGCCTGTTTGCAGAGAACTGACTGTGCACATGTTCCTCTTTCGAGGTTCAACATGGCAGGATTTCCTGATGGGTCCGGCAGAGGTGATGCTGCTGCCGTCCATAGTAAGACGAGTGGCTGAAGGCACTTTAGGAGGCCATGAGCAGACCTACTGACCACTCAAGAACACAGCTCAGGAATTAAAATGACTTGTTGAAACTTGAAAAGCTCTTTTCTCTTTCTTTTTCCCTCCCCCCTCCTCCTCTCCCTGCCCTTAGAGCAGGAAACAGAAAACAAAGTCTCAGGAAAAATCTTCTTCATTAGAACAACCCCTGCCTTGTCCTTCCTTTGGAAATATTCACTGGGAAGATTCCTAGTGCTGACCTGGAGTTGTGAGCAGCCCTGACACATGGCACCCTCTCAACAGCAGAAGGACCCTGCCCTGCTCTACACAGGGGTTCCTCCTCTCCCCCCCCCAGCTTCTCCCCACAGCCCATGGGGAGCTCCCCAGACAGGCTGAGCACTGACCCTGGCAGGGGCAGAGTCCCTGGCCCGGCACACAGACCCTGGGCTGCAGGGACCCTGCTCTAAAGGACAGCCCAGGGCACCCCTGTTTTCACATTCCTACACTTGTCCCCAGCACAAGACAGCCCTCAGGCCCTGTCCCTCTGACACTGCAGTCAGGAAGTCCTGCTCAGCAGCAGGTTCTTCTCCTCTGCAGCACAGACACTTGGACAGATATCCTGACCGATCCTGGAAGCTGTGGGATGTGCCAGCTTTAGGACGTCCCTCCAGGAACCTCCCCTGCTTTGTCCCACAGTCAGAGACTCACCCTGTGAAGGGCTGTGAGGATTCCCCCTCTGTAAGCTCTCAGCATCCTCACACCCCTCCCTGCCTTTACCTCTCTCTTCCCCCTTCCTCTCCCCTCTCCACTGCAGGCAGTGCCCTCAGCCCTGCTCAGCTTTGAAGAGCAGCTGCTCATGGACAGACCAGGCTCTTTGTAGTGCTGCCCACTTGCTATGAGCTCCCTCCATGCCAAGAGCCCAGCCCAGCTCAGCAGCAGAGGAGCAGCCCAAGATAGCCCTTTCTCTGCCCCCTCTGGGCTCCTCGCAGGTGTCCCTGGGGCTCCAGGTGTACCTGCTGTGAAACAGGCTGAAGCAATCCCTGGTGTTCCCTTCCTCAGCTGGACAGAGACACTTCTTCCCTGCAGTGCCCACACTACCCTTCCCTGCAGTGTAAGGAAAAGGGATGTCAGTCCCAGGGGGCAATGAGAGAAATGGTTGGGCTGGGGAAGGTGAAGATCAAGGCTGTCCATGCAGCATCAAACTTCAAGGGAATGCTTCTCCACACTGCTCAAACCTCCTGAGGAGACACTGGGCATCAATGCCAATTGGAGAATGGCTCTGTCACATCTTCACTGAAATTAAAAGGAATGAAACATAAAATTTACCTTGAAAATATTATTTATTTTATGCCCTTTAAAATCTTCCTCTTTAGTCACACTGGGAAATTACTCCAATGAGCTGTACAGGCCTGGAAGACCTGAAGAACCCTACAGGAACAGAAAGAGCTCATTAAGGCTTTCTGTACTTTAACGAGACCCAGGGTGTATTTATGCTGACTCCTTGAACTTCAGCTGCTGAGAGGAGATGGAGAAAAAATCTCAAGAAGTCAAAGGCACAAGTCAGCGTACCTTGAACTTTACATTGGTCTCACTGAGAATCATTACTGACAAAACTTCCCCTGGGACTCATTAGAGCCAATAATTGGCGGCCATGAGTGCAGGGAGGCAAAAACACTGTGCAGGCAGCTGTGATGCTGAGAAAAGCCTGGGTTTGCTTGGTGAAGCAGAAAGGCGAAACCCTGACCCCAGGCCCTGGGAAGGTAGATCTAGCTGTGACTACAATGACGCCGGTGTCATGAACATTTTCACTTTTCTGAATCAAATTGGGAGCAGTTATTCCCTTTAATTCCAAACACAGGCCTGTAGAGTTACGTGAGATGCCAAGCTTCTCACACACAGCTCCACGCAGTCACAGAAAATTTGGGTCATAGAAGAGAAGGGTCATAAAAGTGTTGGATCACAGGAGAATGACAGAAAACTTGGGTGGAGAACTGTCAGGTCACAGAAGGGTCGGGTCATAAAGGAGTAACAGAGACGTTCAGTTTTAGAAGATTCATTGAAGTGTTGGATCAGAGAAGTCTCATATCAGAGTCAGGTCAGAGAAGTCTCATGTCATAGAAGACTCAGGTCATGAAAGGGTCCTAGAACTGTTGAGTCGTGGAAGAGTCGAGTCAGAGAATCATGAGAGATTTTTAGGGTTTTAGTAGCTGTTGGTCATAAAAAGGTCATTTTGGAGAAGGGTCTGGTCAAAGAATGTCATAGTAGTGTTGGGTCATGGAAGACAGTTGGGTCATAGAGGAGTGAAAGAAAAGTGGGATGACAGAAGAGTCAGGTCATAGAAGGCTCATAGAAGAGTTGGGTCATTGAAAGGTTGGGTCATTAGAAGGGACACAGAAGAAACTGTAGAAGAGTCTGGTTATAAATGTTACATAGAAGACTCATGTCATGTAAGGGTCAGAAGAGTTTGGACATAGAGTACTCGTATGATAGAAGGGTCATGTAAGCATCATGTCATAGAGTAGTCATTTCATGGAAGTGCAGGGTCATAAATGAAGCAGCTTATTAAGAGTCTGGTCTCAGAGGAGTCATAGAGGAGTTGGGTCAGTAAAGAGTAGGGTTGGTTTGTAGAAGAGTCAGGTCATTGAAGAGGTAGATCATAGAAGAGGCATAAAAGACAGGTCATAGAAAGCCGCTCCATAAAAGAGCCAGAGAACAGTCAGGTCATAGAAAGTCATAGAAATGTTGGGTGATAGAAGGCTCGAGTCATAGAAGGGTCTGATCATATAACAGAGGGATCACGGAGGAGTTGGATTATAGATGAGTTGGGTCATAGAGTGCTGCAGATAAAGGCACGGACCCCGAGGCAGGTTCAAAGTGAAGTCCGAATCAGAATTGTGTATTTGTAACACAAATTGCTCTTTTAAAAGAATCTTTTTGCAAAGTCCCTTTCCACGCGCTGATTTAACATCGGTGATTGGGTTAAAGCACTTGTGCAGGTGGCTTGAGCTGTTTCTTAATTGGTAGCACAAATTCTGTTTTTCTTTACCTAACACCTGCTGATAAACTGCTGGAGACTTTCCACTGCTTCAATTCTCAGCCCATTATCAAACCCTCTATCAAGGTCTCTCTGTTAATTCCCAGGCTTTAACCCTACAACAGAGGAGTCGTAGAAGAGTTCAGTTATAGAATGTTCATAGAAGGTTCGGGTCATAGAAGTCTCGGGTCATAGAAGATTCATGCGGCCAAGGCTCAATTAGAGTTGAAGGTGACCATCACAGTGAAGGATAATAAAAAGGGCTTTTCAAAACATGTTAATAACAAAAGGCAGGCCAGAGAAGAGAGCTATGGAAGAACACCTGAAAGACAACACAGTCGTTGGTCCCAGCCAGGGCGGGTTTTCAAAGGGAAGGTCCAACTTAATTTCTTTCTATCATCAGGTCACCAAGATGGTTGACCAAGGGAAGCCAGGTCATATAAAATTTCTGGATTTCAGCAAAGCTTTTGATCCTGTTTCTCACAGGATCTTCCCGAACAAACTGTTCAGCATCCAGCTGGATAAACGCGCAGTGCAGAGGTTGAGCAACCGGCTGCTGGGTCAGCCTCCAAGGGGCACAGGGACTGGGGTCACTTTGGACTGGTGACCAGTTCCTAGCGGGGTTCCACAGGGATCCATCTCACGGCCAGTGCTCTTTAATATCTTCATAAATGACCTGGATGCAGGACTCAAGGGTTTACTGGCCAAGTTTGCTGATGACAAGAAACTGGAGAGAGCTGTTGACACTCTAGAGGGCAGAGAGAACCTTCAGAGGGGTCTGGACAAACTGGAAATGGTCAATCACCCTTCAGAGGGGTCTGGACAACCTGGAAATGGGCAATCACCATCTGCATAGAGTTTAATAAGAACAAGATTTTGCACCTGGGATGCAGCAACCCTGGATGTCCCCACAGACTGGGGAGAGAGAGGCTGGAGAGCAGCCCTGCAGAAATGAACCTCGGGGTTCTGGTTGGTGGCAAGTTGAACATGAGCCAACAGTGAGCCCTGACAACCAAGAGGGCCAAACATGTCCTGGGGTTTATCCAGCACGGCATTGCCAGCCGGGTGAGGGAGGAGATTGTCCCATTCTGCTCTGCACTGGTGAGGCCCCACCTCGAGCACGGGGGGCAGTGTTGGGTGCCACAGTATAAGGAGTATCTAAAGCTGCTGGAGAGCATCCAGAGGAGGCCACAAAACTGGTGAAGGATTTAGAGGGGAAGACGTGTGAGGTGTGGCTGAAGTCCCTTGGACTGTTCTGGCTTGAGAAGAGGAAACTGAGGGAAGACCTCATCATGATCTACACCTTCCTTACAAGGGGAAGCGGAAGAGCAGGCTCTGATCTCTTCTCTCTGGTTACGGATGAAAGGACCTGAGGGAATGGCAGGAAGATGCCAGGGGAGGTTTAGGTTGGACATTAGGCAAAGGTTCTTCACCCAGAGGGTGGTGGAGAAGTGGAACAACTCCCCAGGGGAGCACTCACAACACCAAGCCTGACAATATTCCAGAAGCATTTGGACAATGCCCTCAGACACACGGTGTGAGTGTTGGGGTTGTCTTGTGCAAGGACAGCAGCTGGACTCAGTGATCCCTGTGGGTCCCCTCCAACTCAGGTCATTCTGTCTTTCTATGATTCTGTCATCATGGGTGTGAGTAAAGACCCCAGTGTGAGGTGCTTTGTTTCCAGTCCTCTGCTGTCCCTGATAGTCCTGGCATCTCCTAGAGCTCTGTGGGCATGGATTTGAACATGACATTGAGACAGTATCCTGAATTCTGTGGGGCTGAACGTGAGGCAACTGCCAAAGTAGTCAGACGTGATCTAGTAAATAGAACAGAAGGAGAAGAGAGAGGCTGAGCTCTGCCTATGACACGACTCGAATCGTAGACTGCCCTGAACCTAATGTGTAGGGACAGCATAAATTGCCCTTATCTTTGGCCATCAGCTGCCATTTCATTTTGCTAAGGAAAATACCCAACAGCCTCTAAGTGGATGTCCACAAGTGCTGCCCTGTTTTTATGACCTGCTCCAATTATTTTGCATGTGCCTATATGTGTTTTTGACCAGCCCTGACACCTGAAATGTCACCAGATGTTGTGTCTGAACAGATCAATCCTGCCCTCCACGTCTGTGAATTGACTTGGGAACTGAGACAAGGAGCTCACATGCAGGTGCTTACTGTGTGCCCGCCTGAGCACCTGATGCAAGAGGTTTCCCACCTCCTGTGGGCAGGCATGGGAGGGATCTCAGTCCCATTCGAGCCCCAGGAATATAAACACACTGAAGAGATGGGTCTATTGACTCGTGTCCATCCCTTGCCTCAGCAGTGGTAAAAGAGATCCCATCCTGGTCACAGTCGGGTTGTTCTGGCTAATGGTGAGACAAGAAAATATCAGTGTTAGACCTCACTGGGACTCCGAGAGAAGAAACAGAACTGCTGGAAGAAAGTTTCTCTCCCCAGAAGAAGTGGGGGAGATCAGGAATTGCTTCAGCCTGTTTTGCAGTAGATTCCCCTGGAGCCCCAGGGACACCTCGAGGGAGCCCAGAGGGGCCGGAGAAAGGGCTGCCTTGGGCTGCTCCTCTGTTGTTGAGCTGGGCTGGGCTCTTGAGACAGACAGAGCTCCTGGCAACAGGGCAGCGCCGCAGGGAGACAACTCTGCGCAGGCAGAGAACGCTTAAAGGCATTTGGGGTGGGAGGATGCGGAGAGCTCATGGGGGAGAAAGACTGTCAGTCTTTGACATGGTGAGTCTCTGTGTGAAGGTGATCAGCCAGGGGTGTCCCGGAATGTCCTGGAGAGCAGGGTCCCTGCAGCCCAGGGTCTGTGTGCCGGAGCAGGGACTCTGCCCCCTGCAAGGGTCAGTGCTCAGCCTGCCCGAGGAGCTGCCCATGGGCTGTGCGGAGAAGCTGTGGGAGGAAGGAGTGACCCCCGGCAGGGCAGGGCAGGACAGGGAAGTGCAGGGCAGCACAGGGTAGGGCATGGCAGCACAGGGATTGGCAGGTCAAGACAGGGCAGGTTCCCTCTGCTGTCGAGAGGGTGTTGTGTGTGTCAGGGCTGCTCACAGACACCGGTCACTCCTGGGTATTTCCAAGGTGACATTTCAAGGGGAAGTCTCCCCTTACTTCTCATTGTCTTTTCCTCCTATAACAGTGCCACATGCCCAGAGGCAGCAAATGCCCAACAGCAGCTGCATCACCCAGTTCCTCCTCCTGGCAATCACAAGCACACAGGAGTTGCAGCTCCTGCACTTCTGTCTCTTCCTGGGTATCTACTTGTCTGCCCTCCTGGACAACAGCCTCATCATCATCACCACCTCTTTGTCCATGGTCCTTCCTCCAAGAGTTTCTCTAGTGGGTGGAGTGAAGGGTCCTGGCACAGCAACACTCCCACAAAGAACTGGTGCTTGGCCTTTGTAGAGCTGTTCTTTTTTCATTCCCATGATCTCCTTTGGAGCCCTTGTGTTGGCAGAGGATCTGAGTGCTCTGAGCTTGGTCACACTCCTGTGATCACAAGGAGGGACAAACAATGGGCACCTCTATGAGAGGGCTGAAGTCCAGGGCGCACTGTGAATGCCAGTGTCTGTTAAAGTCACTTCACTTTGAGAGTAATATTCCCTGCTGGAATGCAGCACTGGGATGTGCTTCCTTGGAATGAGATCTTGGTGTCCATTCCTCATGGCGTGGGGCATCTCAGAGGAGCGCAGAGCAGGGTGACACCAGAGCAGGAGGGAGGCCAGAGATGCTGTGGCTGCTATTATGCAGAGCTGTTGTGTGTGCAAGAGAAGGATTTCTCTCTCTGAAACCCCCTCTGTGTAAGAAGAGGGCACAAAGTTTCCAAGTTCAGCCCCCACCGGCTGTCAGCACAACAATGGGAAATGGTCCCTCCTGACCCTTCATTGAGAAAAGGAATCGGGAAAGGAAAAAAGGATCTGAAGGGTGATATATAAAAAAAATAGATTTAATAAAAACATTAAAATCTCATACTATTTCTATTAGTAATGCTTCTACTAAGGTGGGTGCTGATATTAGTCCTTGTAGCAATGGTAGTATTCGATCGTAGCATGGAAACATTGAATAGTTTAGGTTGGAAAGGACCTGAGACACCATCAATTTCCAACCCTCTTTCATGGGCAGGGACACCTCGCACTGGATCAGGGTACTCGAAGCCTGATCTTGAACCCCTCAGTGTTAATGCCAGTGCTGGTGCCAATGCAATGCCAATGCTGATGGATATGGAATCCTATCATGGAAATCAGCCCAATTTTAGATCGTGCACTGCCAGCAATTGTCCCCTGGAAACCTGGCGCAAGTTGCCTCAGGAAATCAGTGAGTCCCACTCGCTGGCTATTTCCATGTCTGGCTGTTCACCCCAGCCCTGAGGAGGGACTCTTATTACACAGTCACCTCTGCCCTCATCCTTTACTCAGCGATACCCAACTCCACCACAACTGTGAATAAAAACAGAACCCGGTTCTTACTGACTTTTATTGCACCAGTCCCACAACAGCTCCAAACAGATCAGGGTCTCATGCCTTTGTCTCAACAAATACTGAAATGTCCATCAATTGGGATCTCCCAGCTGCTCTGGGTCCTTGCTCAGTGTTTTACCCTGAAGGGTTTCTCACAACCCCAGCTCTCTTGGCCTCTCCTTGTCCATAATGTGCTCCATGCCCCAAACCCTGCTTTGGGCACCAACATTAAAAAAGGCACCACAGGGACATTGTAGTGTCCCATGTCCAGACCTTCAGGGCTGTGCTGAGGATCCCCTCTGAGCAGGGACAGCACAAAGCCTTTTCCACCTGCCTCCCTCACATGGCCGTGCTCTCCCTGTTTACCAACGCTGGTGCGATTGCCTACCTGAACCCTCCCCTCCATCTCTTCCTCATCTCTTGATCCCGTGGTGTCAGTTCTCTACTCAGTGGTGCCTTCAGCAGTGAATCCCCTCATCTACGTCTTGAGGAACCAGGAGCTCAAGGATGCAGTGTGGAAACTCATAGCTGGATGTTCTGCTGAAGCAATAAACTGCTGGTCTCATGCACAGCAATTGTCATGTAACTCATTACGGGCTTGTCTCTCCTTATTTATTGGAGTGGGGGTGGCTCATGTCAAACCCTTTGAACCCCTGTTGGATGCCACAAAGGACTGTCATGGTTTGACACCAGTGGACAGCACAGCCACTCACCCATTCTCCCCCGGTGGGAGGGAGGAAAGAATTGGAAGGGGAAAAAGTCAGAGTACTCA
Organism: Dromococcyx pavoninus; assembly: GCA_033558185.1. Taxonomy (NCBI): domain Eukaryota; kingdom Metazoa; phylum Chordata; class Aves; order Cuculiformes; family Neomorphidae; genus Dromococcyx; species Dromococcyx pavoninus. The sequence goes on from JAUMJL010000046.1 coordinate 833,554, forward strand.
TTGGTTGAGATAAAGACAGTTGAACAGGTAAAGCAAAAGCTGTGCGTGCAAGCACAGCCAAAAAAGGATTCATTCTCTACATGGACAGGAAGGTGTTCAACTTTACCCCAAACCAAAGCAGCGCAATAAGCTGTGGGTGCAAGGAAAGCAAAAGGTGGCGTTCGGGCAGGCAGATGTTCAGCCACTTGCTGGGGAGGCAGAGCCTCAGCACACAGAATGCTGGCTTGGGAAGAGGAACAGCATAGCAACAAATGACTCCCCTTCCTCCTGCTTTCGCCAAGCTGTGATTGCTGAGCACAACCCCCTGTGCTGTGGAACAGCCCTTTGGTGGGCTCAGCTCAGCTGTCCCAACCATCCTTCCCTCCCATTCTCTTGCCCCTCTCAAGCGCGCTGACTTTGTGTGAGGGGTTGGAGAGAGAAAGCCTGGGTGCTGTGTGAGCATTGTTCAGCAACAGCCAGAACCCTGGGGTGGTATCACACAGTATCACAGTGTCACAGTATGACAAGGTTGGAAAGGACCTCTGAGATCTTCAAGTCCAACCTATAACCCAACACTAACACCAACCATCATCTAAACCATGGCACTCAGTGCCACATCCAATCTTCCCTTAAACACCTCCAGGGTCGGCGACTCCACCCCCTCCCTGGGCAACGCATTCCAATGGCCAATCACCCTTTCAGTAAAGAACTTCTTCCTCACATCAAGTCTAAACTTTCCCTGACGTAGCTTGAGTCCATGCCCTCTAGTTCTGTCACTGGTCACCTGAGAGAAGAGACCAACCCCTGACCGACTACAACCTCCTTTCAGGTAGCTGTAGAGAGCAATGAGGTCTCCCCTGAGCCTCCTCTTCTTTAGACTAAACAGCCCCAACTCCCTCAGTCGCTCCTCATAGGGCTTATGCTCCAGCCCCTTTACCATCTTCGTTGCCCTCCTCTGAACACATTCCAGTATCCTGACATCTTTCCCAAACTGGGGGGCCCAGAACTGTACACAGTATTCCAGATGAGGTCTGACTAGTGCCGAGTACAGGGGGACGTAACTTCTCTGGTTCTGCTCACCACACTATTCCTGATGCAGGCCAGAATGCCATTGGCCTTCTTGGCCACCTGGGCACACTGCTGACTCATGTTGAGCTTCCTGTCAACCAGCACTCCCAGGTCCCTTTCTGCCTCACTACTCTCCAGCCATTCTGTCCCCAGTCTGTAGCTCTGCATGGGATTGTTGTGTCCAAAATGAAGTACCCGACATTTGGACTTATTAAACATCATCCCATTGGAATCGGCCCATCTCTCCAATCTGTCCAGGTCCCTCTGCAGGGCCATCCTACCCTCTAACAGATCAACCCTTCTTCCCAGTTTGGTATCATCAGCAAACTTGCTGATGATGGACTCAATCCCCTCATCCAGATCATCTATAAAGATATTAAACAGGACCGGACCCAACACCGATCCCTGGGGGACACCACTGGTGACCGGCCGCCAACTGGATGGGACACCGTTCACCACCACTCTCTGGGCTCGGCCATCCAGCCAATTCCTAACCCAGCACAGAGTGCTCGCATCTAAGCCACGGGCTGACAGCTTCCCTAGGAGTCTACTGTGGGGGACAGTGTCAAAGGCCTTGCTAAAGTCCAGGTATACCACATCCACAGCCTTCCTCTCATCCACCAGGCGAGTCACATGGTCATAAAAGGAGATCAGGTTGGTCAGGCAGGACCTGCCCCTCCTAAACCCATGCTGGCTGGGCCTGATCTCCTGACCGTTCTGCAGGTGCCACATGATTTCACCCAGGATTATCTGCTCCATGATTTTACCTGGGACCGAGGTCAGGCTGACAGGTCTGTAATTACCTGTATCAGCACTCTTTGAGGCACCACGGCAAAATACAGGACTCCAGGACCAGCTCCCCTTAAAAAAGCGAACTCCATCCCAGCCAGAACTGGCAGAGTGATGGTTGATGCCAGGAGGGGTGAGGATCTGCCCTGGGGGCGGGGATGGGAGGAAAGGACAAAACACAACGAGGACAGAAATCAGAAAGGGAAATTTTTGATGAGTTTAAAGGCAGAAAATCCTTCCCTGGCACTTGTGGTACAACAGCCTTGCTGGGCCTTGTGAGTGAAAATGCTGATCTTTGCAAAAGGGAGTGGTTCGACCTGAGCAAGGAACAAGTGCATCTGGTGAGAGAGAGAGAGCGGGGCGTGGTCTGAATGCTCACATGGGCTGAGGGACACCTGGGGTGGGATGGAGGCCTCACAGCCTGGCTCTCTTCCAATGAGGAGCAGAAACAGCCACAAAAGCAGGGGCTGAGCAGGCGTGGAGAACCGCCAACTCCCCACTCCTGATGGCACAAGCAGCCTTGCCAAGGGCCAATCAGCACTCACTGATTGACTCAGTCCCATCTCACCAAGAGGCACCCAAGAGTTTTCCAAAGGTATAAAATTGATACTTCAAAACCCTTTCTTTGGGGGAGAAATATTGCTCCCCTAACCTGAGAGAGGGCTGGACGTCCTGGACCTCTCTTCCCCCACCAAAAATGGAATTTCTTTTGGGTGAGAATTCCCTGTCTCTGTCTCTGTCAGAGGCTTTCCTGGAAAAATCACTGCCAGCTCGAGTTTTGTTATTCCTTGTTACACATATAATGCTAATTGTTAACCGGTTATGAGTGTTTAAGTGCTAGGGCAGCAGTGAATTTATCGACAGCAATCCCAAACTTGTTTATTCTGTCACTCCAATGAAATTCCCAATCTCCTCCAGCCAGACGACCCGTTTGGGCTGCGAGCTCTAAGTGTTAAAGCTACGTGCACCAGTCTCTAAGGATACTCTCACAGGTAAGCAGATTCTGGCTGGTGACAACACCCATCTCTCCTCATCCCCTGTCAGAGCCTCCCCTGCAGGACGTGGCGCACACAGTTCTGCTGTTTGAGGAACAGTGCTCAAGGCAGCCCTGGAAAGAACCGGTTTCCCCTGTGCCTGTCAAAGAGCGGGTGCCCCGAGGGCTGAACCCATCTGCCCCTCCCCTCTCCCAGCCTCACCGAGGGACACTGCAGTTGACCCTAGGCTGCCCTGGTCTCGGGGGGCACATGTCTGGGCTCTCTCAGCTACTGCTCACAGCGCGGGTGCAGCCACAGGGGACCCAGACATCGGGAGCTGGCAGAGGAGAACACGGACATGGGCACACACACACACACACACACACACACATGACATGGCTTTGCTGAAGGGGTTTATTGATCATTAGAAGGAAAGGGATCAGGTCTCCCAGGAGATCAGGTGGGGTCCTCCAGGGATGATCATCTCCTCATGCCGCTGGAGTAGGACAGGACAGAGTTGGCAACACCATTTCCAGACAGGCCAGAGCTGTCACCAATTGGCTCCAGTCCTGAAAGACAGAGTGCAAAGTGAGAGCCCAGTGTCTGCTGGGACAGAAGAGGGGCCTTGTCCCACCATCTCTCTGTCCAGAGACCTAGGGAAGGAAGAGGGAGTTAGAGCCCTCAATATACATGGGACAGGACTTAGATCTCCTGAGATCCAAAGAGCAACCACAGCCTCTTGCCCAAGGGTGCCCCTAAGCCTCCCAGTACCCTGCCTATCCCTCACGGAGATCCTGGGTGTCTGTATGGCACCAGAGTCCCTGCCTGACCTGCACAGTCACCTTCGGTGTCCAGGGAGCCCCACTGAGTGCAAGGAAAGGCAGCTCTGTGCATCTCCCTTGGGACATGGATCATGGACAGTCCCGTCTGGGGATGCTCACCTAGGCTGTCAGAGTTATTCTCGTGGCTCTCTCTCTCAGAAGCGGTTCTGCAAGTTTCACTGCAGCGGCCTGGTAAGAAAAAGAAGTTTAGAGACACACTTGGATGCAATGGAGTATACCGGGAAACACTGGGCTGTACTGGGGCACACTGGGATGCCCTGGAGGGTCATGGCTGGGGAGGGGAGGGTCTAAGGCCAGCAGATCTTCAGGTACCCACCTCATCCCTCTTCAGTCGCCTCAGTTTCTCTAACACATCCTGTAGAGAAAAGAGAGACCTCACTGGTCACTGGGATATTCCTGGTCCCAGTAAGGGATGAAAGGACCAAAGTGCCCTCCAGGGCCCCAGACTGGATGCCCTCCACGTCCACTCCAGGACTTACCTGCACAACCCTCTCATCGTCAAGACATTTCTAGAGAAGGAGAGAAAAAGGATGGTCTGGATTGGATCTTGGTGGAGCTGTGGGTGGAGCACAGGTGCCCGCAGCCCTCCCAAGCCCATGGTTTCCCTCTGGTATGATGGGAAAAAAAACTCTTATGCTCCCCCCAGCCCCCATTCCTCCAAGCTTCACCTGAGACCTCCGAGTTCATAGAGGAACCAAGGGTGGGAATGGAGACGAGGATAGCGTGGAGAATTCAGGGACTGCAAAGAAGATGTCGATGGGGGTTTCAAAGCCAGGGCACGGGGATGAGTTAGCAGATGCCAAGGGACTGGGCTGGGGCTGTTGAAGGGACAGGACTGCGTCGAATGAAAGTGAGGGTAAAGGAATGGCAGTGGAGGCGCTATGGGGGCTTCAAGAGAGGTGTCTGGTGGAGACAGAAGGATGAGGAGAGCAGAGTGGACAAAACTGAGGATATTGGAAGAGTTTTGGGAGTGGAGGTTAAGAAAGGGGATGTGGGGACACAACCAGAGTGGACAGGCTGGAAGGCAAAGGAGTGAGGGGAAGGACTGACCTAAAGGCACTGGGAGGACATCTGGGGATTGTAGACAGGACATGGGGGAGATCATGGGGAGGAGATGTCTGAGGGGATGAAAAGGGTGAGATGGGGGAGCCCCAAAAGGGAGAGGTGTCAGGGCACCCAGACAGAAACACAGTGGGACCCTCTACAAGGGTTTGCTGTGGGCCTTCCCAGGTTGAGGACACATTTAACCCTTGAGTGGAGATTCAGGCTCCGGGCACCAGAAGATCAGAAGTGGGGACAATTGAGGGAAGAAATGGAATTGTGGGAGGGAGAAAGCTGCATTGTCTGGGTCTGGAGAGGCGGGAGAGACAGAAGGAGCTTCCTGCTTGGCTGGCCAAGTCAAGGGGTTTTGTGCTCGTTCCAATGATTCTATCCTCCAGGAGAGGTGATGTCCTGCAGCCAAGAACCCTCCCCAGACTTGAGCCTTCCCCGTGGCATTGAGCACTCACCTCAGTATCTGCCGCAGTGCACAGCAGGATGCTGAAGAGCAGGACCACGCTGAGCACTGCCACCTTCATCTTCCTCTGCAGTGTGGAGAGTTCTGGGTGAAGCTGGAGAAGGCGAGGAGGCAGATTTATCCCTCCCAGGACTCCTCCTTGCCCCTCCTCAAGAGCCCTCAGGGCAAAGCCAGGCTTGGCAGAAACACCAGCCCTGGCCACAAGCCCAGCCCTGGCTCAGGGTCGTCCCCTGCTCTGGTACTGATCCAGGTCCCTTTCTCGGCATCAGCCCAGCTTCCTGCAGGGAGCAGCTGCACAAGGAAAGACCCAGGCACCTGGGGGTGAAGAGGGGACACGGGCAGTGCCCCTCTGACAGCCAGACACATTACTGCGACACTCTACTGCTCCAACATGAAACCATAATCCAACAATGCCCAGAGACCGATCCCCACATCTCCCAGTGCTCCTCACCTCCCAGGCAAGACTTTGCCTCCGGGACTCCCCAGAGAGGACATCAGCCTCAATCCAGATATCTGTGAGAGTCGTCTGTGACCTGACCCCAGCTCCTCAGGTAAATGAGGAGACAGGGGATCTCAGGGAATTGCTCCCACCAAGGCTCTGGCTCCAGCCTTGTCCGTGGCTGGAACTCGACCACAGCTCAGAAAGGGACCCTGGCCCAACAAAGTGTCCCTGCAGTGCCTTCGTTCTCAGTCCTGACCAGTGCTGTCTCTGGGCAGGACGTGGCCATTCACAGGGACTGGATGGAGCGGACGCTTATCCCCAGGCAGCCACGAAGCGCTCATTGCGGGCACTGGCAGGAGGAGCAGTCTTTGCCTTCGCAGAGTCTCAGAGACGTGTTTGTCCATCACCTGTGGCACCAGGGTCCCTTTCAGCAAGACTGACGCTTCCTGAGAGCAGGCAGTCAGGGGACTCTGGGGGCATTAAGGCAGCCGGGACACCTGGGCTGCCCCCAGGCCTGGTAGTGGGCAGAGCCCAAAGGTAAGCAGCGCTGGCGAGAGCACTCAGGAGCAGGCCCTGGGGCACCTGCACACCTGAGACTCCCTGGGTCCATGGGGACAGGCAGGAGCCCAGAGGTGGGGGCAGCCGCGCAGGAGCAGTCGCACACCCGGGCTGTTGCTTCTCCTTTGAGAGAGTCTTGTGGCTGGGGAGTCCTGCAGGAGGGGCTGGAGCATCCTGGGGGATGGAGCTGTGTCCCCAGGGGCACCGCGACCCTTTCCCTCTCCCCTTCTGCCTCCCTGCTGCCCTCCCTGCCTTTCCAGTGGGGTTTGCTCACAGCAGCTCCTGTCCCAACCATCACCATCGTGGGGGCCCTGGGCAGCACTTTCTGGACGCTGGGATATGGTGAGGGTTTCACACAAGGGGTTCAGGGACATATTCTTAAGGAAGATGGGCACGGTTTGGATCAAAAGGCTCAGCACTCCTGTTTTTCCTCCCTGTAGACGCCGATCACTCTCAGAGGAGACAGATATCAGGACAGATATTTAATTACTGTAGTCTGACAAGAAGACCAGGCTTGACAAGAAGACCAGGAGGTGTGAGTGAGCACTGGGAGAAGGTAGCACCTGGAAGGTCTCAAAATACACATGCAGCACCCATTTCCTTGTCTGTTTCAGCAGACGATGGTCAGAAGCACCACTTCAAAACCAGCATTCTTCCAACTGCACCGAGCAGCAACAACATTGAAGGCTTTGTGCTCATGGCCTGCCCTGACTCCATGGGACATCGACACGATGACAGCAGAGCCATGAGCAAACTGCAAGGCTGGCACGTTCCTCTGCAAACTCATCCTCTGTTTGTGAGGTGCCACAGGAATTCAAGCACCCACACTGTGCTCCCCAGTCACCGTTCACTTCCACAACCACCGTTCACTTCCACAGCCACCCCGCAGTCCCGGTCACACCTCTGGCAGTGAAATAGTGCTCGGTTTCCATCGTCTGTGCATGAGGGTGTAATGGTCTTTTATTTTTATGAGACAGAAACTGGGAATCAATGGCTGGGGGTAAAACTCTGGCTTAGGGTTTGAAGTCAGTGGGGGTTTTGCCTGAATTTCAGCGAATCCAGGGGTCCCTGGTTTTGTCTCCACAAAGATACAGAATCCGGTCATGGCTTAAAGAGCAAAATACCCTGATGAGTGTTTCATGAGAAACGCAAATGTCTCAGGTTCCTCATTGGCATCAGATGCCACCTTTACAGGGTCATGGTTCTGTCTTTACGGGACACTGACTATGAAGAAGAGATCGGTTGTGGGTGAGATGTGGAAAGATTTGAGGCAACTGACTGGAGTATTGACTTTGGGAATTGCCCAGCAAGCAGGAAGATTTTCCTTCTGGCTCCTTCTGTTCTGTGTGCTGTTCCACAGAGAGTGAAGTGACCCAGGGCCGAGTCACTGATCACATTTGCAGATCTTGTGATGTTATTTGTGCACTGAAGTTGTTTTCAATGGAATTGATGAGCAGTGCCCACCAATAACTGAGGAATATTGGCAGAGGAGAGGTCACGGCTGCCCTTGAGGACACTGCAAAGGGGTGTGGGGTGTCTGATCACCACGGAAGATTAAAGGTGCTACCAAGGAAGATCCCACCTGCTGGTTTAATGGGAACTAAGAGACACACTCATGGCTTTGTAAGAATACCTTGTTGAAAAATAAAATGGTATGAGGTTTGAAGTTTTGACAAGGGGGTGGGCAAGAGACTTTAAAAGGTTTACAAAAAACTAGCTTGTCCTACTCTTTCTCTTTGTCTCTGTTTGCCCTGAGCTGTGCTGAGGGCACTACTGGAAGTTTCTCTGGTTCTCCTGCAGCCAATCCCATGACGAAGTGAAGTTTTTACTGCATTTATTTCTCAAAGAAAATCTTAGTACAGTCATTCTACTCAGGCTTTGCCTGGCAGGAAGAGATCCCTTTGTGTTACCGAGGGAAAGGGAAGGAAAGAAAAATGTGTGTGTTGCTTCTTTTTTGGGGGAAAACACTTGGTTTGCCTGTTCATCTTGCATCTGTACATAGGGCTGGAGCCTAAGCAGTCATCCCAGCTCTCCTCTCCACCGTGTGGAGATGCTTCTTCTCCTGCTCCATTGTAGGAAACCCAGGGATGAAGGCAGCAAGGGAAGGAGAGACCAACAGAGGCCACATGAAAGGGGAAGAGAAGGTAGAAGGGGGCAGAAGGAGAGGGGAGAGGCAGCTCTGCAGCACTGGAGGTGGGGACAGACAGACAGAGGGGCCCTCTTTTTCTTGTGGTTACCCCTTGCTTCTCACCTCCCTTCACCCTCCAGTTCCTAGTAGCCTTTAGGATCTGTGGAGGATGAGGGGAAGGACAGGACTCAGCAGGAGTCTCGGTCCTGCTGTGCTGCTTTGGACTGGGACAGAGTTAAAGACAGATTGGAACAGAGAGCTTTAGGGGGAACTTATAATTGTGATATCTGTTTAACAATTGCTGCTCACGCTATTCACTTGTCTCTTCTCTCCTCAGTGTCTCTGATCTGTGCCACGTTCCCTTTATGCTGCACATGTGAAGGGCTGGGTTTGACTTGCACTTTGCTGTGCGCCGTAGCGCTTGGTGCGCTTCTGTATGGGAGATCATGGAATGATGGAATGGTCTGTGTTGGAAGGCCCTTAAAGCTCATCCAGTTCCTATCCCTCAACACCTTCCACTGGATCAGTTTGCTCAAAGCCTCATCCGACCATGCCTTGTGAATGAGATATCCATGATTTTTTTGGCAACCTGTGCGAGTGCCTCACCACCCTCTCAGGAAAATATTTCTCCCTTAAATCTCATCTCAACCTCTCCTCTTTCAGTTTAAATCCAGTCCCCCTCATCCTAACCCTGCAAGCCCTGATCAAGATCCCCTCCCTTGCTTTCACAGAATCAATCTTCTGGTTGGAAAAGACCTTTGAGATCATTGAGTCCAACTGCATCCATCATGGAGCCCCTTTTCTGGAGCCTCTTTCAGTACTGGGAGGCTGCTCTAAGGTTGTAGGGTTAAAGTCTGGGAAGTAACACAGTAAATAACACAAAGGCCTTGATAATGGGTTTGATAATAAGCCAACAATTGGCTAAGCTTGAAATAGTGGAAAGCCCTGAGCAGTTTATCAGGAGGGATTAGGTAAAGAAAAAACAAAACTTACGGTACCAATTAAGAAACAGCTCAAGGAGTGAAAAAGTGCTTTAACCCAATCAACAATGTTAAATTGGGGTATGGACAATGACTTTGCAAAAAGATTGTTATAAAAGAGCAATTTGTATTACAAATAAAGGATTCTGATTCGGACTTCATTTTGAACCTGCATTGGTGTCCGTGACTTTATCCACTGCATAAAGTCTCCCTGGAGCCTTCTCTTCTCAGGCCTGAACAAGCCCAGCTCTCACCCTGTCCTCATAGGGGAGGTGCAAGCTGGCCTTAGCTTTCATTGTTCCTTCCAGGGGCAGCTGGTACAGTTGGAGGGCTGGCTCCCTGGCTTAGACACAGTGTCTGTCTGTCTGTCTTTAGATCCAGAGGTCCTCTCTTCTCCTGAAGGGCACTGAGCAGTGGTCAGCAGGCTTACGGCAGACCCCAGCACAGTGTGACAAGCTGTGTCCCTTTGGCAGAGGCAGGGCTAGGGCTCCACTTTTTCCAGCGTTCTGTCACTCCCTCTGGAGATCGTGCTGCTTTGGGTTGAAATCCCAGACATTTGGCAGTGACAGCCGTTCCAGACACCTGCACTGCTTCTCCCACACACCTTTCCAGCCACAACCACACTGCCCTGGGGCGTGGGTAATATTCCTAAACAGTCGATTAACCTTAGAAGGGGTCAATGAGAAATTCTTGAGAAGTAGCAATAGAACATAGGAGTAACCCAAGGATGTTCAAGAGAGAGAAGTTCTTGTAATGAGGAAGAAAGCATCAGCCTCACAGGAGAAGGTGGTGAAGATTCCATTCTGAGTATCCTCTTGGCCCAAGTGACCAAGAAAGCCAGTGGCATCTTGGCCTGTATCAGGAATAGCATGGCCAGCAGGACCAGGACAGGGATTGTGCCCCTGTGCTCAGCACTGGTGAGGCCACACCTCATGTGCTGTGTTTAGTTTGGGCCCCTCACTACAAGAAGGATATTGAGGGGCTGGAGCGCATCCAGAGATGGAAGGAGACTGGAGAAGGGGCTGGAGAACAACTCCTATGACAGAATGATAGAAAATGACAGATGATAGAACATGACAGATGATACAACTCTCAGGGGGTCGGCAGCACTGCCGCCTTGGACTCCCCGAGGGCAGACTTTGAACTGTTTAGAAGGCTGCTTGATAAAGTTCCTTGGGAGGAAGTTCTAAAAAACAAAGGAGCACAAGAGGGCTGGATGCTCCCCTAAAAGGAAATCCTGGTGGCACAAGAGCAGAGCATCCCTGTGTGCTGTAAAATGAGTCTGTGGGAAAGAAAAGCAGCTTGGCTGAGTAGAGAGCTTTGTATTGATCTCAGGAAGAAGAGGAAAGATTATGAGCTTTGGAAGAGGGGGTAGATGTCCCAGGAGGACTACAAGGGTGAGGTGAGGTCACGCGGAGAGAAAATTAGAAGAGCTAAAGCCCAGCTGGAACTGCAACAATAAGAAATGTTTTTTCAAATATATTAACAACAACAGGAGGACCAAGGAGAATCTCCCTCCTTTACAGAATGCAGGAGGGACACCAGTGATGAGGGGTGAGGACAAGGCAGAGGCATTTAATGCGTTCTTTGCCTCGGTCTTGAACAGCAAAGTGAAATGTCATTGGGATACTCAGCCCCCTGAGCCAGAAGACAGTGAGAAAGAAGGTCCAACGATGCAGGAGGATTTGGTTGGAGACCTTCTTGGCCAACTACACATACATCAGTCCTCTCCAAACCCCTTTCCCTCATCTATCAGCAGTCCTGGTTGACTGGGCAAGTGTCACCGGACTGGTGACTGGCAATGGTTCCACCCATTTATAAAAAGGGTCGAAGGGGTGATCTGGGGAACTACAGGCCTGTCAGTGTGACCTCAGTACTCGGGAAAGTCATGGAGCCAATCATACCGAGTGCTATCACACAGTACATGTAGGACAATTGGGTGATCAGGCCCAGTCAACATGGAATTCTGAAAGGCAGGTCCTCCCAGACCAACCTGATCTCCTTCTATGACAAGGTTACCCATTTCATGGTCGAGTAAAAGGCTGTGGATGTGGTGTGCTTGGACTTCAGTAAAGCCTTTGACAACCACTTCTCACAGCATTCTGCCTGAGAAACCGGTATCTTTTGGCCTGGACAGGCATAGCCTCTGTTGGGTAAAACACTGGCTGGAAGGCCGGGCCCAAAGGGAAGTGACCAATGGAGTTAAATCCAGTTGGAAACCACTCACGAGTGGTGTTCCCCAGGGTTCAGTGCTGGGTCCAGTCCTGTTCAATATCTTTATCAACGATCTGGATGAAGGGATCAAGTGCACCCTTAGCAGTTTACAGATGACACCAAGCTGGGTGGCAGTGTTGATCTGTTTGAAGGAAGGGAGGCTCTGCAGAGGGATCTGGACAGGTTGGATCGATGGGCTTTCACCAACGGGATGAGGTTCAACAAGATGAAATGCCGAGTCCTGCACTTGGGACACAAAACCCCCGTGCAGCCTTACAGGCTTGGGGAAGAATGGTTGAAGAGCTGCCTGGAGGAGAAGGACCTGGGGGTATTGGTTGACAGCAGTTTAACATGAGCCAGCAGTGGCCCAGGTGACCAAGAGGGACAATGGCATCTTGGCCTGTATCAGAACCAGCATGGCTAGCAGGACCAGGGCAGGCATTGTGCCATTTTACTTGCCACTGGTGAGGCCACACCTTGAGTGCTGTGTTCGGTTCTGGACCCCTCACTCCAAGAAGGACATTGAGGTGTTGGAGCGCGTCCAGGGAAAAGAATGATGCTGGAGAACAGGTCCTATGAGGAGTGGCTGAGGGAACTGGAGTTGTTTAGCCTGAAGGAGTCCAAGGGGAGATCTCATGACTGTCTACAACTGCCTGAAAGGCGGCTGTGGTTAGGTGGGTGTTGGTCTCTTTTCCTAAGTGACAGGTGAAGGGATGAAAGGAAATGGCCTCAAGCTGCACCAGGGGAGGTTCAGGTTGGCCATCAGGAAACATCTCTTCACTGGAATGTGCTGCCCCAGGAGTGGTTGAATCACCGTCCCTGGAGGTGTTTAGAAAGGTGTGTAGAGATTTAGTAGTGGAAAGGTACAGTTGGACTCAATGATCTCAAAGGTCTTTTCCAAACAAGTGATTCTAAGATTCTATGATACTCCATCAAAAAAATTCTCAGGAGAGAAAAAAGAAAGGAGCAGGAGAAGATGCATCTCCAGATGGTGGAGGGGAGAGTTGGGATGATTGCTTAGGCTCCAAACCCATAGACATGTGCAAGATGAACAGGTAGAGACAGTGTTTTTATCAAAGAAGAAGCATTACACACACTTTCCTTTCCTCCCCTTTCCCCCTGTTACACAAAGCGATCCCTCCGTGACTGTGTCTCTTAGTTCCCAATAAACCAGCAGGTGGGATCTTCCTTGGAAGCACCTTTAATCTTCCGTGGTGATCAGACACCCCACACCCCTTTGCAGTGTCCTCAAGGGCAGCCGTGACCTCTCCTCTGCCAATATTCCTCAGTTATTGGTGGGCACTGCTCATCAATTCCATTGAAAACAACTTCAGTGCACAAATAACATCACAAGATCTGCAAATGTGATCAGTGACTCGGCCCTGGGTCACTTCACTCTCTGTGGAACAGCACACAGAACAGAAGGAGCCAGAAGGAAAATCTTCCTGCTTGCTGGGCAATTCCCAAAGTCAATACTCCAGTCAGTTGCCTCAAATCTTTCCACATCTCACCCACAACCGATCTCTTCTTCATAGTCAGTGTCCCGTAAAGACAGAACCATGACCCTGTAAAGGTGGCATCTGATGCCAATGAGGAACCTGAGACATTTGCGTTTCTCATGAAACACTCATCAGGGTATTTTGCTCTTTAAGCCATGACCGGATTCTGTATCTTTGTGGAGACAAAACCAGGGACCCCTGGATTCGCTGAAATTCAGGCAAAACCCCCACTGACTTCAAACCCTAAGCCAGAGTTTTACCCCCAGCCATTGATTCCCAGTTTCTGTCTCATAAAAATAAAAGACCATTACACCCTCATGCACAGACGATGGAAACCGAGCACTATTTCACTGCCAGAGGTGTGACCGGGACTGCGGGGTGGCTGTGGAAGTGAACGGTGGTTGTGGAAGTGAACGGTGACTGGGGAGCACAGTGTGGGTGCTTGAATTCCTGTGGCACCTCACAAACAGAGGATGAGTTTGCAGAGGAACGTGCCAGCCTTGCAGTTTGCTCATGGCTCTGCTGTCATCGTGTCGATGTCCCATGGAGTCAGGGCAGGCCATGAGCACAAAGCCTTCAATGTTGTTGCTGCTCGGTGCAGTTGGAAGAATGCTGGTTTTGAAGTGGTGCTTCTGACCATCGTCTGCTGAAACAGACAAGGAAATGGGTGCTGCATGTGTATTTTGAGACCTTCCAGGTGCTACCTTCTCCCAGTGCTCACTCACACCTCCTGGTCTTCTTGTCAAGCCTGGTCTTCTTGTCAGACTACAGTAATTAAATATCTGTCCTGATATCTGTCTCCTCTGAGAGTGATCGGCGTCTACAGGGAGGAAAAACAGGAGTGCTGAGCCTTTTGATCCAAACCGTGCCCATCTTCCTTAAGAATATGTCCCTGAACCCCTTGTGTGAAACCCTCACCATATCCCAGCGTCCAGAAAGTGCTGCCCAGGGCCCCCACGATGGTGATGGTTGGGACAGGAGCTGCTGTGAGCAAACCCCACTGGAAAGGCAGGGAGGGCAGCAGGGAGGCAGAAGGGGAGAGGGAAAGGGTCGCGGTGCCCCTGGGGACACAGCTCCATCCCCCAGGATGCTCCAGCCCCTCCTGCAGGACTCCCCAGCCACAAGACTCTCTCAAAGGAGAAGCAACAGCCCGGGTGTGCGACTGCTCCTGCGCGGCTGCCCCCACCTCTGGGCTCCTGCCTGTCCCCATGGACCCAGGGAGTCTCAGGTGTGCAGGTGCCCCAGGGCCTGCTCCTGAGTGCTCTCGCCAGCGCTGCTTACCTTTGGGCTCTGCCCACTACCAGGCCTGGGGGCAGCCCAGGTGTCCCGGCTGCCTTAATGCCCCCAGAGTCCCCTGACTGCCTGCTCTCAGGAAGCGTCAGTCTTGCTGAAAGGGACCCTGGTGCCACAGGTGATGGGCAAACACGTCTCTGAGACTCTGCGAAGGCAAAGACTGCTCCTCCTGCCAGTGCCCGCAATGAGCGCTTCGTGGCTGCCTGGGGATAAGCGTCCGCTCCATCCAGTCCCTGTGAATGGCCACGTCCTGCCCAGAGACAGCACTGGTCAGGACTGAGAACGAAGGCACTGCAGGGACACTTTGTTGGGCCAGGGTCCCTTTCTGAGCTGTGGTCGAGTTCCAGCCACGGACAAGGCTGGAGCCAGAGCCTTGGTGGGAGCAATTCCCTGAGATCCCCTGTCTCCTCATTTACCTGAGGAGCTGGGGTCAGGTCACAGACGACTCTCACAGATATCTGGATTGAGGCTGATGTCCTCTCTGGGGAGTCCCGGAGGCAAAGTCTTGCCTGGGAGGTGAGGAGCACTGGGAGATGTGGGGATCGGTCTCTGGGCATTGTTGGATTATGGTTTCATGTTGGAGCAGTAGAGTGTCGCAGTAATGTGTCTGGCTGTCAGAGGGGCACTGCCCGTGTCCCCTCTTCACCCCCAGGTGCCTGGGTCTTTCCTTGTGCAGCTGCTCCCTGCAGGAAGCTGGGCTGATGCCGAGAAAGGGACCTGGATCAGTACCAGAGCAGGGGACGACCCTGAGCCAGGGCTGGGCTTGTGGCCAGGGCTGGTGTTTCTGCCAAGCCTGGCTTTGCCCTGAGGGCTCTTGAGGAGGGGCAAGGAGGAGTCCTGGGAGGGATAAATCTGCCTCCTCGCCTTCTCCAGCTTCACCCAGAACTCTCCACACTGCAGAGGAAGATGAAGGTGGCAGTGCTCAGCGTGGTCCTGCTCTTCAGCATCCTGCTGTGCACTGCGGCAGATACTGAGGTGAGTGCTCAATGCCACGGGGAAGGCTCAAGTCTGGGGAGGGTTCTTGGCTGCAGGACATCACCTCTCCTGGAGGATAGAATCATTGGAACGAGCACAAAACCCCTTGACTTGGCCAGCCAAGCAGGAAGCTCCTTCTGTCTCTCCCGCCTCTCCAGACCCAGACAATGCAGCTTTCTCCCTCCCACAATTCCATTTCTTCCCTCAATTGTCCCCACTTCTGATCTTCTGGTGCCCGGAGCCTGAATCTCCACTCAAGGGTTAAATGTGTCCTCAACCTGGGAAGGCCCACAGCAAACCCTTGTAGAGGGCCCCACTGTGTTTCTGTCTGGGTGCCCTGACACCTCTCCCTTTTGGGGCTCCCCCATCTCACCC
Source organism: Dromococcyx pavoninus (assembly GCA_033558185.1). Taxonomy (NCBI): domain Eukaryota; kingdom Metazoa; phylum Chordata; class Aves; order Cuculiformes; family Neomorphidae; genus Dromococcyx; species Dromococcyx pavoninus. The sequence goes on from JAUMJL010000046.1 coordinate 849,186, forward strand.
TTTTCATCCCCTCAGACATCTCCTCCCCATGATCTCCCCCATGTCCTGTCTACAGTCCCCAGATGTCCTCCCAGTGCCTTTAGGTCAGTCCTTCCCCTCACTCCTTTGCCTTCCAGCCTGTCCACTCTGGTTGTGTCCCCACATCCCCTTTCTTAACCTCCACTCCCAAAACTCTTCCAATATCCTCAGTTTTGTCCACTCTGCTCTCCTCATCCTTCTGTCTCCACCAGACACCTCTCTTGAAGCCCCCATAGCGCCTCCACTGCCATTCCTTTACCCTCACTTTCATTCGACGCAGTCCTGTCCCTTCAACAGCCCCAGCCCAGTCCCTTGGCATCTGCTAACTCATCCCCGTGCCCTGGCTTTGAAACCCCCATCGACATCTTCTTTGCAGTCCCTGAATTCTCCACGCTATCCTCGTCTCCATTCCCACCCTTGGTTCCTCTATGAACTCGGAGGTCTCAGGTGAAGCTTGGAGGAATGGGGGCTGGGGGGAGCATAAGAGTTTTTTTTCCCATCATACCAGAGGGAAACCATGGGCTTGGGAGGGCTGCGGGCACCTGTGCTCCACCCACAGCTCCACCAAGATCCAATCCAGACCATCCTTTTTCTCTCCTTCTCTAGAAATGTCTTGACGATGAGAGGGTTGTGCAGGTAAGTCCTGGAGTGGACGTGGAGGGCATCCAGTCTGGGGCCCTGGAGGGCACTTTGGTCCTTTCATCCCTTACTGGGACCAGGAATATCCCAGTGACCAGTGAGGTCTCTCTTTTCTCTACAGGATGTGTTAGAGAAACTGAGGCGACTGAAGAGGGATGAGGTGGGTACCTGAAGATCTGCTGGCCTTAGACCCTCCCCTCCCCAGCCATGACCCTCCAAGGCATCCCAGTGTGCCCCAGTACAGCCCAGTGTTTCCCGGTATACTCCATTGCATCCAAGTGTGTCTCTAAACTTCTTTTTCTTACCAGGCTGCTGCAGTGAAACTTGCAGAACCGCTTCTGAGAGAGAGAGCCACGAGAATAACTCTGACAGCCTAGGTGAGCATCCCCAGACGGGACTGTCCATGATCCATGTCCCAAGGGAGATGCACAGAGCTGCCTTTCCTTGCACTCAGTGGGGCTCCCTGGACACCGAAGGTGACTGTGCAGGTCAGGCAGGGACTCTGGTGCCATACAGACACCCAGGATCTCCGTGAGGGATAGGCAGGGTACTGGGAGGCTTAGGGGCACCCTTAGGCAAGAGGCTGTGGTTGCTCTTTGGATCTCAGGAGATCTAAGTCCTGTCCCATGTATATTGAGGGCTCTAACTCCCTCTTCCTTCCCTAGGTCTCTGGACAGAGAGATGGTGGGACAAGGCCCCTCTTCTGTCCCAGCAGACACTGGGCTCTCACTTTGCACTCTGTCTTTCAGGACTGGAGCCAATTGGTGACAGCTCTGGCCTGTCTGGAAATGGTGATGCCAACTCTGTCCTGTCCTACTCCAGCGGCATGAGGAGATGATCATCCCTGGAGGACCCCACCTGATCTCCTGGGAGACCTGATCCCTTTCCTTCTAATGATCAATAAACCCCTTCAGCAAAGCCATGTCATGTGTGTGTGTGTGTGTGTGTGTGTGCCCATGTCCGTGTTCTCCTCTGCCAGCTCCCGATGTCTGGGTCCCCTGTGGCTGCACCCGCGCTGTGAGCAGTAGCTGAGAGAGCCCAGACATGTGCCCCCCGAGACCAGGGCAGCCTAGGGCCAACTGCAGTGTCCCTCGGTGAGGCTGGGAGAGGGGAGGGGCAGATGGGTTCAGCCCTCGGGGCACCCGCTCTTTGACAGGCACAGGGGAAACCGGTTCTTTCCAGGGCTGCCTTGAGCACTGTTCCTCAAACAGCAGAACTGTGTGCGCCACGTCCTGCAGGGGAGGCTCTGACAGGGGATGAGGAGAGATGGGTGTTGTCACCAGCCAGAATCTGCTTACCTGTGAGAGTATCCTTAGAGACTGGTGCACGTAGCTTTAACACTTAGAGCTCGCAGCCCAAACGGGTCGTCTGGCTGGAGGAGATTGGGAATTTCATTGGAGTGACAGAATAAACAAGTTTGGGATTGCTGTCGATAAATTCACTGCTGCCCTAGCACTTAAACACTCATAACCGGTTAACAATTAGCATTATATGTGTAACAAGGAATAACAAAACTCGAGCTGGCAGTGATTTTTCCAGGAAAGCCTCTGACAGAGACAGAGACAGGGAATTCTCACCCAAAAGAAATTCCATTTTTGGTGGGGGAAGAGAGGTCCAGGACGTCCAGCCCTCTCTCAGGTTAGGGGAGCAATATTTCTCCCCCAAAGAAAGGGTTTTGAAGTATCAATTTTATACCTTTGGAAAACTCTTGGGTGCCTCTTGGTGAGATGGGACTGAGTCAATCAGTGAGTGCTGATTGGCCCTTGGCAAGGCTGCTTGTGCCATCAGGAGTGGGGAGTTGGCGGTTCTCCACGCCTGCTCAGCCCCTGCTTTTGTGGCTGTTTCTGCTCCTCATTGGAAGAGAGCCAGGCTGTGAGGCCTCCATCCCACCCCAGGTGTCCCTCAGCCCATGTGAGCATTCAGACCACGCCCCGCTCTCTCTCTCTCACCAGATGCACTTGTTCCTTGCTCAGGTCGAACCACTCCCTTTTGCAAAGATCAGCATTTTCACTCACAAGGCCCAGCAAGGCTGTTGTACCACAAGTGCCAGGGAAGGATTTTCTGCCTTTAAACTCATCAAAAATTTCCCTTTCTGATTTCTGTCCTCGTTGTGTTTTGTCCTTTCCTCCCATCCCCGCCCCCAGGGCAGATCCTCACCCCTCCTGGCATCAACCATCACTCTGCCAGTTCTGGCTGGGATGGAGTTCGCTTTTTTAAGGGGAGCTGGTCCTGGAGTCCTGTATTTTGCCGTGGTGCCTCAAAGAGTGCTGATACCACCCCAGGGTTCTGGCTGTTGCTGAACAATGCTCACACAGCACCCAGGCTTTCTCTCTCCAACCCCTCACACAAAGTCAGCGCGCTTGAGAGGGGCAAGAGAATGGGAGGGAAGGATGGTTGGGACAGCTGAGCTGAGCCCACCAAAGGGCTGTTCCACAGCACAGGGGGTTGTGCTCAGCAATCACAGCTTGGCGAAAGCAGGAGGAAGGGGAGTCATTTGTTGCTATGCTGTTCCTCTTCCCAAGCCAGCATTCTGTGTGCTGAGGCTCTGCCTCCCCAGCAAGTGGCTGAACATCTGCCTGCCCGAACGCCACCTTTTGCTTTCCTTGCACCCACAGCTTATTGCGCTGCTTTGGTTTGGGGTAAAGTTGAACACCTTCCTGTCCATGTAGAGAATGAATCCTTTTTTGGCTGTGCTTGCACGCACAGCTTTTGCTTTACCTGTTCAACTGTCTTTATCTCAACCAATGAGTACTCTGACTTTTTCCCCTTCCAATTCTTTCCTCCATCCCACCGGGGGAGAATGGGTGAGTGGCTGTGCTGTCCACTGGTGTCAAACCATGACAGTCCTTTGTGGCATCCAACAGGGGTTCAAAGGGTTTGACATGAGCCACCCCCACTCCAATAAATAAGGAGAGACAAGCCCGTAATGAGTTACATGACAATTGCTGTGCATGAGACCAGCAGTTTATTGCTTCAGCAGAACATCCAGCTATGAGTTTCCACACTGCATCCTTGAGCTCCTGGTTCCTCAAGACGTAGATGAGGGGATTCACTGCTGAAGGCACCACTGAGTAGAGAACTGACACCACGGGATCAAGAGATGAGGAAGAGATGGAGGGGAGGGTTCAGGTAGGCAATCGCACCAGCGTTGGTAAACAGGGAGAGCACGGCCATGTGAGGGAGGCAGGTGGAAAAGGCTTTGTGCTGTCCCTGCTCAGAGGGGATCCTCAGCACAGCCCTGAAGGTCTGGACATGGGACACTACAATGTCCCTGTGGTGCCTTTTTTAATGTTGGTGCCCAAAGCAGGGTTTGGGGCATGGAGCACATTATGGACAAGGAGAGGCCAAGAGAGCTGGGGTTGTGAGAAACCCTTCAGGGTAAAACACTGAGCAAGGACCCAGAGCAGCTGGGAGATCCCAATTGATGGACATTTCAGTATTTGTTGAGACAAAGGCATGAGACCCTGATCTGTTTGGAGCTGTTGTGGGACTGGTGCAATAAAAGTCAGTAAGAACCGGGTTCTGTTTTTATTCACAGTTGTGGTGGAGTTGGGTATCGCTGAGTAAAGGATGAGGGCAGAGGTGACTGTGTAATAAGAGTCCCTCCTCAGGGCTGGGGTGAACAGCCAGACATGGAAATAGCCAGCGAGTGGGACTCACTGATTTCCTGAGGCAACTTGCGCCAGGTTTCCAGGGGACAATTGCTGGCAGTGCACGATCTAAAATTGGGCTGATTTCCATGATAGGATTCCATATCCATCAGCATTGGCATTGCATTGGCACCAGCACTGGCATTAACACTGAGGGGTTCAAGATCAGGCTTCGAGTACCCTGATCCAGTGCGAGGTGTCCCTGCCCATGAAAGAGGGTTGGAAATTGATGGTGTCTCAGGTCCTTTCCAACCTAAACTATTCAATGTTTCCATGCTACGATCGAATACTACCATTGCTACAAGGACTAATATCAGCACCCACCTTAGTAGAAGCATTACTAATAGAAATAGTATGAGATTTTAATGTTTTTATTAAATCTATTTTTTTTATATATCACCCTTCAGATCCTTTTTTCCTTTCCCGATTCCTTTTCTCAATGAAGGGTCAGGAGGGACCATTTCCCATTGTTGTGCTGACAGCCGGTGGGGGCTGAACTTGGAAACTTTGTGCCCTCTTCTTACACAGAGGGGGTTTCAGAGAGAGAAATCCTTCTCTTGCACACACAACAGCTCTGCATAATAGCAGCCACAGCATCTCTGGCCTCCCTCCTGCTCTGGTGTCACCCTGCTCTGCGCTCCTCTGAGATGCCCCACGCCATGAGGAATGGACACCAAGATCTCATTCCAAGGAAGCACATCCCAGTGCTGCATTCCAGCAGGGAATATTACTCTCAAAGTGAAGTGACTTTAACAGACACTGGCATTCACAGTGCGCCCTGGACTTCAGCCCTCTCATAGAGGTGCCCATTGTTTGTCCCTCCTTGTGATCACAGGAGTGTGACCAAGCTCAGAGCACTCAGATCCTCTGCCAACACAAGGGCTCCAAAGGAGATCATGGGAATGAAAAAAGAACAGCTCTACAAAGGCCAAGCACCAGTTCTTTGTGGGAGTGTTGCTGTGCCAGGACCCTTCACTCCACCCACTAGAGAAACTCTTGGAGGAAGGACCATGGACAAAGAGGTGGTGATGATGATGAGGCTGTTGTCCAGGAGGGCAGACAAGTAGATACCCAGGAAGAGACAGAAGTGCAGGAGCTGCAACTCCTGTGTGCTTGTGATTGCCAGGAGGAGGAACTGGGTGATGCAGCTGCTGTTGGGCATTTGCTGCCTCTGGGCATGTGGCACTGTTATAGGAGGAAAAGACAATGAGAAGTAAGGGGAGACTTCCCCTTGAAATGTCACCTTGGAAATACCCAGGAGTGACCGGTGTCTGTGAGCAGCCCTGACACACACAACACCCTCTCGACAGCAGAGGGAACCTGCCCTGTCTTGACCTGCCAATCCCTGTGCTGCCATGCCCTACCCTGTGCTGCCCTGCACTTCCCTGTCCTGCCCTGCCCTGCCGGGGGTCACTCCTTCCTCCCACAGCTTCTCCGCACAGCCCATGGGCAGCTCCTCGGGCAGGCTGAGCACTGACCCTTGCAGGGGGCAGAGTCCCTGCTCCGGCACACAGACCCTGGGCTGCAGGGACCCTGCTCTCCAGGACATTCCGGGACACCCCTGGCTGATCACCTTCACACAGAGACTCACCATGTCAAAGACTGACAGTCTTTCTCCCCCATGAGCTCTCCGCATCCTCCCACCCCAAATGCCTTTAAGCGTTCTCTGCCTGCGCAGAGTTGTCTCCCTGCGGCGCTGCCCTGTTGCCAGGAGCTCTGTCTGTCTCAAGAGCCCAGCCCAGCTCAACAACAGAGGAGCAGCCCAAGGCAGCCCTTTCTCCGGCCCCTCTGGGCTCCCTCGAGGTGTCCCTGGGGCTCCAGGGGAATCTACTGCAAAACAGGCTGAAGCAATTCCTGATCTCCCCCACTTCTTCTGGGGAGAGAAACTTTCTTCCAGCAGTTCTGTTTCTTCTCTCGGAGTCCCAGTGAGGTCTAACACTGATATTTTCTTGTCTCACCATTAGCCAGAACAACCCGACTGTGACCAGGATGGGATCTCTTTTACCACTGCTGAGGCAAGGGATGGACACGAGTCAATAGACCCATCTCTTCAGTGTGTTTATATTCCTGGGGCTCGAATGGGACTGAGATCCCTCCCATGCCTGCCCACAGGAGGTGGGAAACCTCTTGCATCAGGTGCTCAGGCGGGCACACAGTAAGCACCTGCATGTGAGCTCCTTGTCTCAGTTCCCAAGTCAATTCACAGACGTGGAGGGCAGGATTGATCTGTTCAGACACAACATCTGGTGACATTTCAGGTGTCAGGGCTGGTCAAAAACACATATAGGCACATGCAAAATAATTGGAGCAGGTCATAAAAACAGGGCAGCACTTGTGGACATCCACTTAGAGGCTGTTGGGTATTTTCCTTAGCAAAATGAAATGGCAGCTGATGGCCAAAGATAAGGGCAATTTATGCTGTCCCTACACATTAGGTTCAGGGCAGTCTACGATTCGAGTCGTGTCATAGGCAGAGCTCAGCCTCTCTCTTCTCCTTCTGTTCTATTTACTAGATCACGTCTGACTACTTTGGCAGTTGCCTCACGTTCAGCCCCACAGAATTCAGGATACTGTCTCAATGTCATGTTCAAATCCATGCCCACAGAGCTCTAGGAGATGCCAGGACTATCAGGGACAGCAGAGGACTGGAAACAAAGCACCTCACACTGGGGTCTTTACTCACACCCATGATGACAGAATCATAGAAAGACAGAATGACCTGAGTTGGAGGGGACCCACAGGGATCACTGAGTCCAGCTGCTGTCCTTGCACAAGACAACCCCAACACTCACACCGTGTGTCTGAGGGCATTGTCCAAATGCTTCTGGAATATTGTCAGGCTTGGTGTTGTGAGTGCTCCCCTGGGGAGTTGTTCCACTTCTCCACCACCCTCTGGGTGAAGAACCTTTGCCTAATGTCCAACCTAAACCTCCCCTGGCATCTTCCTGCCATTCCCTCAGGTCCTTTCATCCGTAACCAGAGAGAAGAGATCAGAGCCTGCTCTTCCGCTTCCCCTTGTAAGGAAGGTGTAGATCATGATGAGGTCTTCCCTCAGTTTCCTCTTCTCAAGCCAGAACAGTCCAAGGGACTTCAGCCACTCCTCACACGTCTTCCCCTCTAAATCCTTCACCAGTTTTGTGGCCTCCTCTGGATGCTCTCCAGCAGCTTTAGATACTCCTTATACTGTGGCACCCAACACTGCCCCCCGTGCTCGAGGTGGGGCCTCACCAGTGCAGAGCAGAATGGGACAATCTCCTCCCTCACCCGGCTGGCAATGCCGTGCTGGATAAACCCCAGGACATGTTTGGCCCTCTTGGTTGCCAGGGCTAACTGTTGGCTCATGTTCAACTTGCCACCAACCAGAACCCCGAGGTTCATTTCTGCAGGGCTGCTCTCCAGCCTCTCTCTCCCCAGTCTGTGGGGACATCCAGGGTTGCTGCATCCCAGGTGCAAAATCTTGTTCTTATTAAACTCTATGCAGATGGTGATTGCCCATTTCCAGGTTGTCCAGACCCCTCTGAAGGGTGATTGACCATTTCCAGTTTGTCCAGACCCCTCTGAAGGTTCTCTCTGCCCTCTAGAGTGTCAACAGCTCTCTCCAGTTTCTTGTCATCAGCAAACTTGGCCAGTAAACCCTTGAGTCCTGCATCCAGGTCATTTATGAAGATATTAAAGAGCACTGGCCGTGAGATGGATCCCTGTGGAACCCCGCTAGGAACTGGTCACCAGTCCAAAGTGACCCCAGTCCCTGTGCCCCTTGGAGGCTGACCCAGCAGCCGGTTGCTCAACCTCTGCACTGCGCGTTTATCCAGCTGGATGCTGAACAGTTTGTTCGGGAAGATCCTGTGAGAAACAGGATCAAAAGCTTTGCTGAAATCCAGAAATTTTATATGACCTGGCTTCCCTTGGTCAACCATCTTGGTGACCTGATGATAGAAAGAAATTAAGTTGGACCTTCCCTTTGAAAACCCGCCCTGGCTGGGACCAACGACTGTGTTGTCTTTCAGGTGTTCTTCCATAGCTCTCTTCTCTGGCCTGCCTTTTGTTATTAACATGTTTTGAAAAGCCCTTTTTATTATCCTTCACTGTGCTGGTCACCTTCAACTCTAATTGAGCCTTGGCCGCATGAATCTTCTATGACCCGAGACTTCTATGACCCGAACCTTCTATGAACATTCTATAACTGAACTCTTCTACGACTCCTCTGTTGTAGGGTTAAAGCCTGGGAATTAACAGAGAGACCTTGATAGAGGGTTTGATAATGGGCTGAGAATTGAAGCAGTGGAAAGTCTCCAGCAGTTTATCAGCAGGTGTTAGGTAAAGAAAAACAGAATTTGTGCTACCAATTAAGAAACAGCTCAAGCCACCTGCACAAGTGCTTTAACCCAATCACCGATGTTAAATCAGCGCGTGGAAAGGGACTTTGCAAAAAGATTCTTTTAAAAGAGCAATTTGTGTTACAAATACACAATTCTGATTCGGACTTCACTTTGAACCTGCCTCGGGGTCCGTGCCTTTATCTGCAGCACTCTATGACCCAACTCATCTATAATCCAACTTCTCCGTGATCCCTCTGTTATATGACCAGACCCTTCTATGACTCGAGCCTTCTATCACCCAACATTTCTATGACTTTCTATGACCTGACTATTCTCTGGCTCTTTTATGGAGCGGCTTTCTATGACCTGTCTTTTATACCTCTTCTATGATCTACCTCTTCAATGACCTGACTCATCTACAAACCAACCCTACTCTTTACTGACCCAACTCCTCTATGACTCCTCTGAGACCAGACTCTTAATAAGCTGCTTCATTTATGACCCTGCACTTCCATGAAATGACTACTCTATGACATGATGCTTACATGACCCTTCTATCATACGAGTACTCTATGTCCAAACTCTTCTGACCCTTACATGACATGAGTCTTCTATGTAACATTTATAACCAGACTCTTCTACAGTTTCTTCTGTGTCCCTTCTAATGACCCAACCTTTCAATGACCCAACTCTTCTATGAGCCTTCTATGACCTGACTCTTCTGTCATCCCACTTTTCTTTCACTCCTCTATGACCCAACTGTCTTCCATGACCCAACACTACTATGACATTCTTTGACCAGACCCTTCTCCAAAATGACCTTTTTATGACCAACAGCTACTAAAACCCTAAAAATCTCTCATGATTCTCTGACTCGACTCTTCCACGACTCAACAGTTCTAGGACCCTTTCATGACCTGAGTCTTCTATGACATGAGACTTCTCTGACCTGACTCTGATATGAGACTTCTCTGATCCAACACTTCAATGAATCTTCTAAAACTGAACGTCTCTGTTACTCCTTTATGACCCGACCCTTCTGTGACCTGACAGTTCTCCACCCAAGTTTTCTGTCATTCTCCTGTGATCCAACACTTTTATGACCCTTCTCTTCTATGACCCAAATTTTCTGTGACTGCGTGGAGCTGTGTGTGAGAAGCTTGGCATCTCACGTAACTCTACAGGCCTGTGTTTGGAATTAAAGGGAATAACTGCTCCCAATTTGATTCAGAAAAGTGAAAATGTTCATGACACCGGCGTCATTGTAGTCACAGCTAGATCTACCTTCCCAGGGCCTGGGGTCAGGGTTTCGCCTTTCTGCTTCACCAAGCAAACCCAGGCTTTTCTCAGCATCACAGCTGCCTGCACAGTGTTTTTGCCTCCCTGCACTCATGGCCGCCAATTATTGGCTCTAATGAGTCCCAGGGGAAGTTTTGTCAGTAATGATTCTCAGTGAGACCAATGTAAAGTTCAAGGTACGCTGACTTGTGCCTTTGACTTCTTGAGATTTTTTCTCCATCTCCTCTCAGCAGCTGAAGTTCAAGGAGTCAGCATAAATACACCCTGGGTCTCGTTAAAGTACAGAAAGCCTTAATGAGCTCTTTCTGTTCCTGTAGGGTTCTTCAGGTCTTCCAGGCCTGTACAGCTCATTGGAGTAATTTCCCAGTGTGACTAAAGAGGAAGATTTTAAAGGGCATAAAATAAATAATATTTTCAAGGTAAATTTTATGTTTCATTCCTTTTAATTTCAGTGAAGATGTGACAGAGCCATTCTCCAATTGGCATTGATGCCCAGTGTCTCCTCAGGAGGTTTGAGCAGTGTGGAGAAGCATTCCCTTGAAGTTTGATGCTGCATGGACAGCCTTGATCTTCACCTTCCCCAGCCCAACCATTTCTCTCATTGCCCCCTGGGACTGACATCCCTTTTCCTTACACTGCAGGGAAGGGTAGTGTGGGCACTGCAGGGAAGAAGTGTCTCTGTCCAGCTGAGGAAGGGAACACCAGGGATTGCTTCAGCCTGTTTCACAGCAGGTACACCTGGAGCCCCAGGGACACCTGCGAGGAGCCCAGAGGGGGCAGAGAAAGGGCTATCTTGGGCTGCTCCTCTGCTGCTGAGCTGGGCTGGGCTCTTGGCATGGAGGGAGCTCATAGCAAGTGGGCAGCACTACAAAGAGCCTGGTCTGTCCATGAGCAGCTGCTCTTCAAAGCTGAGCAGGGCTGAGGGCACTGCCTGCAGTGGAGAGGGGAGAGGAAGGGGGAAGAGAGAGGTAAAGGCAGGGAGGGGTGTGAGGATGCTGAGAGCTTACAGAGGGGGAATCCTCACAGCCCTTCACAGGGTGAGTCTCTGACTGTGGGACAAAGCAGGGGAGGTTCCTGGAGGGACGTCCTAAAGCTGGCACATCCCACAGCTTCCAGGATCGGTCAGGATATCTGTCCAAGTGTCTGTGCTGCAGAGGAGAAGAACCTGCTGCTGAGCAGGACTTCCTGACTGCAGTGTCAGAGGGACAGGGCCTGAGGGCTGTCTTGTGCTGGGGACAAGTGTAGGAATGTGAAAACAGGGGTGCCCTGGGCTGTCCTTTAGAGCAGGGTCCCTGCAGCCCAGGGTCTGTGTGCCGGGCCAGGGACTCTGCCCCTGCCAGGGTCAGTGCTCAGCCTGTCTGGGGAGCTCCCCATGGGCTGTGGGGAGAAGCTGGGGGGGGGAGAGGAGGAACCCCTGTGTAGAGCAGGGCAGGGTCCTTCTGCTGTTGAGAGGGTGCCATGTGTCAGGGCTGCTCACAACTCCAGGTCAGCACTAGGAATCTTCCCAGTGAATATTTCCAAAGGAAGGACAAGGCAGGGGTTGTTCTAATGAAGAAGATTTTTCCTGAGACTTTGTTTTCTGTTTCCTGCTCTAAGGGCAGGGAGAGGAGGAGGGGGGAGGGAAAAAGAAAGAGAAAAGGGCTTTTCAAGTTTCATCAAGTCATTTTAATTCCTGAGTTGTGTCCTTGAGTGGTCAGTAGGTCTGCTCATGGCCTCCTAAAGTGCCTTCAGCCATTCGTCTTACTATGGACGGCAGCAGCATCACTTCTGCCGGACCCATCAGGAAATCCTGCCATGTTGAACCTCGAAAGAGGAACATGTGCACAGTCAGTTCTCTGCAAACAGGCAGGTTTCTGTAGGTGAGTGCACAGAGGCTGGGATGGTGTCTTTTAGAAGGCAGAAGTCATTGGATAACAAAATATCTCTAAGAGGAAAATATTCAGGAAGAGGAAGCAGAGATAAGATCAGGGAATGAGTGTAAACGTAGAACAGAGATGTTACGGAAGGGAGAATTCAGAAAGCCCTGCATAAGCCCCATCCAGTGCAGACCCTTGCTCTGAGAAAGTCCTCCCCGGTCTTCTTTCCCACCCAGCAAAGCCTCTGCCCTCAGGGCTCTGGGATCCAAGGCTGCACCACCTCCTCTGCAGCCACAACTCCAGTACCCTCTCCAGAGCACAGGGGCTGAGAGAAACTGCCCAGCACTGTTGGTGTCTGGGATGGTAACACTGTCTGTGTGTCCGGCTGCCTCTGTCCTGGCCTCTCCCAGCCACACCCTAACTCTCTTGCTCCCTGTCTCTCCCCTTGTCTCTGTTCTTGCTGTTGTTCTCTTGTTCTTGCTGCCAGGCTGTCAGGGGATGGGAGATTCAGCTGTAGAGTCAGGCACTGGCCTGGTGGCTGCTTTCCTGCAGTTGGGTCCATGGACACCTGTGTCCCAGCTTTGCTCTGAGCTGTGAGGCTGCGGGCAAAGCAGTCAGTGGGGCTGGGGAAGGAGCTGAATCTCCCTTCATCAAAGTCCTTCATGAGGACATGCAATTCCCTGGAGAAGCACAGAGATGCTGAAAGAAGGGAAATGCTGCTGGCTTTGTGCAATGATCCATGTGTGTCCTGGGCTGAAAGTTGGTGCCGAGACCCTACGAAAGGGTGAGACTTTGAGTGGTGTGAGGTGGATCCCTCTGCTCTCAGCAGTGCCTGGTGGCTTTTCAAGGTAAACTGGGACTGTTATCCCCCTGCATCTCAGAAAGGTGCAAGCCCAGGGCAGCTGGGGACAAGACCGGGGGACAGAGCAGCTCCCCTCACTCTGCACTCAGCCACACGCAGTGCTCTGGCCTTGCAGGGCTCCCTCTGTTCTATCCAAAGGCATCAGAGATACAGATGTTTTCTGACATCCAATGAAACTGCCCATTGTGTGTCAGGTATGCTCTAAACCTGCCTCGTCCCTGGCATTTTAGATGCTGACAGGCCCTTCCACACCAGGGGCAGTTGAACAGGACAAAGCCGAACCCCAGGAGTGACCCCTGTCCCCACCGTTCCCATGACCCCACTGCTGCAGAGTGGGCCTCGGAGCCAGCGGGCAGAAGCCCTGCTCCTCACAGCACATTCAGCCAGCACCAAGAAGGGCTCCACACACGGAGGTGGAGGAAGGTCTGCAGGAAAAGGGAATTGGTGTTTGGAGCAGGGGGAAAGCAGAATAGTAATGGCTTTGGCTTTGCTCAGAGAAGTCTCCTCTCGCTCTTCAGTGTCATTTCCTCCTATAACAGTGCCCCATGCCCAGAGGCAGCAGATGTCCAACAGCATCTCCATCACCCAGTTCCTCCTCCTGGCATTCACAGACACACGGGAGCTGCAGCTCTTGCACTTCTGGCTCTTCCTGGGCATCTACCTGGCTGCCATCCTGGGTAATGGCCTCGTCATCATCACCATCGCCTGTGAACACCACCTGCACACTCCCATGTACTTCTTCCTCCTCAACCCTGCCCTTCTTGACATGGGATGTATCTCTATCACTGTCCCTAAAGCCATGGCCAATTCCCTCTGGGACACCAGGGCCATTTCCCACCTGGGCTGTGCTGCACAGGGCTTCTTTTTGTTCTTCTTTTTCGGTGCAGAGTTTTCTCTTCTCACCATCATGTCCTACGACCGCTATATCATCATCTGCAAACCCTCCTGGGCAGGAGGTTGTGTCCACGTGGCAGCCGCTGCCTGGGGTTCTGGATTTCTGTATGCTCTGCTGCACACGGTCAATACATTTTCACTGCCCCTCTGCCAGGGCAATGCTGTGGACCAGTTCTTCTGTGAAATTCCCAAGATCCTCAAGCTCTCCTGCTCACATGGATACTTCAGCGAGGTTGGGCTTCTTGTGCTGAGGGTGTTAGTAGTATTCAGCTGTTTTATTTTTGTTGTGGTGCCCTCTGTGCAGATCTTCAGGGCCGCGATGAGGATCCCCTCTGAGCAGGGACGGCACAAAGCCTTCTCCATCTGCTTCCCTCACCTGGCCGTGGTCTCTCTTTTTGTCAGCACTGGCATCTTTGCTGACCTGAGGTCCCCGTCCTTCTCATCCCCATCACTGGAACTGATGGTGTCATTTGTGTACGCTGTGGAGCCTCCAACAGTGAACCCCCTCATCTACAGCATGAGGAACAAGGAACTCAAGGATGCAGTGTGGAAACTGTTAAATGGATGTTCCTGTCAAGCTTATTGCTTATCTTCTTTGGCATACCATCTACAATTAAACTCACTGATCTCTTTGTCTGCTTCTCATTTCTGCCTGAGTGGCTGTCTAAATGAGGAGCTGTGCTCTCTGTTTCAATAAATTAAAGGCCCTGCAGATATTTTCCTTCCCTGATTTCATTCTTCCAAGACCTTTTTTTGAGCAGCAGGGACAGTTCCTGTGTGCATGGGTGGAGGGGAGAAGAGTCGTGGCACCTGACTTTTCTATGAATCCACTCTTCTATGGCATGATATTTCTATGACTCAAGTCCTCTCTGAAATGATTCTTCCATGACTCTTCTGTGACCCTACTGTACCCTTTCTGAGACCCATTCTATGACCAGGCTTTTGCATGACCCAACTCCTCTATGAACATTCTATCACCTGACCCTTCTATGACACAGCTGTTCTACGAACCGATGCTTCATTGACCCATTCCCATCTATGACCAGACTGTTCTATGACCCAACTCTTCTGGGACCGGTCCCTTCTCTGACCCAACTTTTCTATTTACTGACCCTTCTGTAACCTGACACTTCTATGACTCAAACTTCACATGACCAGACTCTTCTATGAGTGTTCTACGAGCGTTCAATGCTACTACGAGACTTCTATCACTCTTCTGTGATCCAACATTACCACGACCCAGCTCTTCTATGACCAGACCCTTTTATGATCCTTCTATGATTCAGCTCTTCTATGACACAAACCTGCTTCTTTTACCCAAACCTGATATGACCTGGAGTGGAGAGTCGTCAGGCAGAAAGGGACCTGGGAGTGCTGGTTGACAGGAAGCTCAACATGAGCCAGCAATGTGCCCAGGTGACCAAGAAGGCCAATGGCATTCTGGTCAGCATCAGGAATAGTGTGGCGAGCAGGACCAGAGAAGTTATCGTCCCTCTGCACACGGCACTTGTCAGGTCTCATCTTGAATACTGTGTACAGTTCTGGGCCCCCCGTTTTGGAAAAGATGTCAGGATGCTGGAGTGTGTCCAGAGGAGGGCAACGAAGATGGTTAAAGGGCTGGAGCACAAGCTTTATAAGGAGCGACTGAGGGAGTTGGGGCTGTTTAGTCTGAAGAAGAGGAGGCTCAGGGGAGACCTCATTGCTCTTGACAACTACCTAAAAGGAGGTTGTAGTCGGGCAGGTGTTGGTTGCTTCTCTCAGGTGACCAGTGACAGAACTAGAGGGCATGGACTCAAGTTTTGTCAGGGAAAGTTTAGACTTGATGTTAGGAAAAAGTTCTTCACTGAAAGGGTGATTGGCCATTGGAATGCACTGCCCAGGGAGGGGGTGGAGTTGCCGACCCTGGAGGTGTTTAAGGGGAGACTGGATGAGGGACTGAGTGCCATGGTTTAGATGATGGTGTTAGTGTTGGTGTTAGTGTTGGGATATAGGTTGGACTCGATGATCTCGGAGGTCCTTTCCAACCTTAAGATACTGTGATAATGTGATACTGTGATTCCCTGCTCTTGTGAGCTCTGAGATGCTTCCTGGCACAACGTTGGCCTGTGCCAAGTAGAGCTCTTTCAAGCCCTTCTGGGCATTCTCCTGGAGCCAGCGTGGTCATGGGAGCTGTTTGTGTGCAGCCAGTTTGGCAAAGGACAGAATATTTTGGCCACTTCCCTTGCAATTACTCTTCAGCCACCTGAATGCCTTCATTGTCCTGTAATCCACTGTGTGGCTTCCACGATGGCTCGGCCTGAGTCCTCCCCTGCAGACAGTGGGGTGAACATCGACTCACTGAGCACTTTTTCTCCCCTTGAGCTGCAAACCCTAAAGAGAACCCCAATGCCCTGCATAAGACTTGGCCTGCATTTGGCACAGCTGCAAGTCTCCACCCACCTGGTCGAGGCCAAGTCTCTGCCAGACTCTCAATCAGGATTCACGGACACAGGTTTGTAAAGCGTCAGCTGGTTGGGACGGGAGAGATACAGTGGGTGCTGACTTTGAGAAGGCCCCACCAACACACTGCTTAGAAATGCTGTGGGGCTGTATTCTCTCAAATCCCATCCACTCCCAGAAATTCAGTGGTTTGAAAACTATTTTAGAGGCCCTAAGGGTCTCGAGTGGGAGAGAACTCTGCGTCTTCACCAGTGTGACACCCATCTGGGGTTTTGCAGGTGTACAGAAGTCCTGCTGACCTTTCTCCTGTCATGCGCTCTGACATCTCTATGGCATTGCCCATTCGCCTGACTCTGATCTTGTCCCACCTCACCCCCAGGCCCTCTCAGGGAACTGCTCTCACTGTCCCACTTTCTCACAGAGACCCACAAACACAGCTTGCCATACTGAGCTCCTGCTGCTGAGCTGGGATTTGCAGGCAGGGAGCCACAAAACCCTCAGGAACCACCGGTACCTAACCCCAGACAAAAGGCACCGTGCCCACTAACATTTACTGTTGCCACGGGGATGGGGTTAGGACGGGAAGGGCTGGGAGAGTAGTGGGGCTGAACTGGGCTGGATGAGCCGTGGGCAGCTCCACCTCAGGTCCCTGGGAAAGAATGAGATCACAGCAAGTAATGGAAACTGGTGGGATTCCAGCTGTGCCCGTAGGTGAAGGCTGCCCGGTTTCTCAGTCTGATCTTGTCTGGGAGCCTCAGTGCGACCTCAAAGGTTGGTCACTGGAGTGAAAGGCACTGAGGGTATTGTGCTCTGTTCACAGGACATTTCCCTTCCTCTTCCCTTGGCCAATCCACTGACATGTGGAAGAGCAGAGGGGAAAAGTGTCTGCTCATCGACGTGCCCTGGGGTGCTCTGCCCCGGGAAGCGCTTTACCAGCCTCTGTCACTCTGCGCTGGTTCGCTGGTTGGGGCTGAGTTTAGAGAGGATGTGAGCTCCAGGGAGGTCTTTCTCCTGATAGCTCCATGCACGACTTGTTTAGGACCAGCAATGTCCAGACACCCAGAAACAGCCACCTTTGAATCTGAGGTAGAACGTACTGTTTTGGCCTGGTCTGGACCTTCTCCATGGCAACAACATTCTTTTCCTAGGAGCAGGCGGCTGTGAGCACCCGTGTGCATTTCTTCTCTGAACTTGACCGTGCTTGGTACCTAGCCTGTGGGGGGGAATTCAGAAAACATTAGGGTACCCACTTCTCCCCCAATTTAGCCGTGTTCCCACCCATGGTCCAGGCATACAATAACTGTCTGCACGATGCTCCCGAGTGGAAGGTAGAGGCGAGTGCCATGGAGCAATCCTGTGCTTGATCTGCTTCTACCACCATTCCAATTAGAAGAAGATTATTTTACGGGAGCTGCTCTTTTCTGCTTCTTTACAGACGCGGCTGTGGGAGATGGATCTCCAGATTCCTGGCTCGATTCCAGAGCTGACATGCAGGGACATCGCATGGATACAGCATGGCTTTAGATTGTTTTGGGGAGCTGTCAATTCAAAGCATCCCTGGGAGCAAGGCCTCTCCTGGGGCTGTGAGAATAGAGACCTGCATTGCTTGTGCTGTCCCACTCTGTTATCCCCGCTTCTTCTGCTGTTCAGCTGTGATGGGGATTTCACAGTGTGTGACAGAAACTTCTCATGAGTTTGGGAGGAAATGTGGCTCCAAATCCGGCTTCTCAGCAGGATCCTGCGCTGGAGCCCACCTTGAATCCCAGGGTCCATTCCCACTGTTCTCCTGTGTTGTTGAGGACTCGGGGTGACAACTCGGGGCCAGAGACCGACGGAAGATGGACACCCAGCTTGAGGCCAGACAACTGCTTGAAGGCAACTGACATCAAAGGCTGTGAATTCAGTCTTGGGTGGTTCTTTCTTTCGAGATGTCTTTTAGAAAACTTGGCTGTGGTTTCCCTCTGGCTTTGTGGGTCTGTGGGCTTTTCACTGCCACTTGTGAAAGTCTCCAGGATATGGCAACCAGAGCTTGGCGTTCTGTCCTCTGTGTGTGTTGTTTACCCTTCCCGTGAGATGGAGGTGACAGGATGGGACGTGCTTCCCTGAAGAGCTCTTTCCTCAGCTGGACTTGCTGCAGCCTCTTCCTGTCCCCTCTGAAGGAACCGCTCACTTTCATCTGGGAGTTTACCAAACATGCACTAAGTGAGACAAGAAGATCCCACAGGATACAAAGAGATGGGGTCCAAAGGTATGCATTTACAGCTCAGGCACAGCTTAGAGTGAACCTGCACCATCCCTCTGCATCCTCTGCTCTCAAGCCGTGCTGAGGCTTTACCTTTCTCCTACTCTTGGCACTGCTGTGCCACCCTGGGGAAGCCAAGTGAGGATAGATTATCTTTTTCAAGAGATTCTAGGTCCTTAACAGTCTTTCAGGAGCCCCATAAAAGAGGACAAGTCCTGAAAACTGGAGTCATGCAAGCCTGTTCCCTATCCTGAGATCCATTGCCTCTTAAAAATGCCCAGTGTTCTGCGAGCTCTGCAGTGGTGCACAAGACAGACTGACATCGCACATTGCTCCTCCAGGTATGGCTGGTGAGACAACCCCAAGTGTTCACAAGTCCCAGAGCACTGAAATTGTTTACTGGTTCCAAGAAGTGCCAAAGTACTTCATGATCTCCATAGCAGGAGCTCTGGCTTCCCTGCTATTTGTGAATCCTGGTGCTCTGTGTGGTGATCTGGATGTGGAGGAGAAGAGCAAGGTGAGTCGCTGGTTTCCCCCCATTGCTTCCTTCAATGGCTGCTCGTAGCCACGAAGCGTTGCTGGCCAGGCTGCTGTGCAGCAGTGAATGAGTGGTTGGCCAAAACGCTCTGCTGAGATTGTTGTCAGCTACCTTGATTGGGGTCTGAACTCCTGGGCGTTCTTCTCGGGCACCCACTGTGTCTGGAGCCAGGGTTGGCTCAAACTGACCCTGCCAGGACAGGAGCAGCCCCAGCAGTGAGAGGTGTTGGCCAAGTGAGGTCAGTACAGGAATGAGCAGGGCCTGAGATTGCCCTGGGAAACCAGATGGGCACCAGTGCCCACTCCTGACTAGGGGACATGACTGGAGGAATCCCCCTCCTTGGAGGTGCCATCAGGTGTCCCCCTTGGCAAAGCTGTGCCAGCAACTCCCAGCCCAGGGGGGGATCGGTGCCAGCTCTAGGCCACAGAGTAGAGTCCCTGTCCTCCCTCTGCAGCTGAGGCCTCAGCAGCCTTTTCTCTCCACAGGGCCCTCTCTGCAGGTTCAGAAGACCAGCTAGAAGCCGGCAGCTGCCAGAGTTCCCCTGAGAGCTGAAACCAACCTCAGCAGCCAACACTCCTGCCAGAAAATACGGAACACCTGTCCTCTCCCCCTATCACAATATGGGTCACTACCTTCCGCTAGGAACACAAAGCCTTTACACTTCCATTTCTCCTTCAAGTGAAATTTAAGGGTCCTCAAAGAGCAAAGTCAATCAATAAGATGAAAAAAAAATTATCCTCTGACGTGATTTGACTGCAAAAGGAAACCTGGAGAGTAGATACAGTGGGTATGCACTGCCTGGGCATCCAGAAGGACCAGAACTAGCTGCAGAAGTGGGCCCATGTGAACCTCACAGCTCAGGAGAGGTCACCAGGCCTCTCCACTGCTCTGCAAAATCAGTGCTGTAGGTCACAGAGGCATGGGAGAGCACAAAGGGCATTTATCTCTTGACTGCTTTGCTTCAGGTGCCATCCTTGGTTGCAGCCACAGGTGAGGTACCTCAGGCTGCACCAGCTTTTGGTCTGATTCCATCCCCTGCTTGAGAGGAGAGCAGGAATGGACTCTTCTCTTTCCCCGCTTGGCACAGACTTGTTGAGAGCTGCAGGTGACCAGACATTAGACAGTAGAAGTACTGACACCCATCCCAGTCCCCTCGTCATCTTTGAGGCCCTGCTCTGGGCCTGCTCACCCAGCTCCATGTCTTTATTACACTGTTCACACTGTTCATCCCACGGGATAAACACCAGGGGAGGTGCTCAGCTGAAGGCGATGGAAGAGAAAAGACCCAGCCCGTCCTTATGGAAAAGACAAAAGCAGAGAAGGGAAATTGGGGAGGACTCTTGGTCACTACCAAACATGAGAGGTGGTGGAAGATGCCATTGGATGAAGGGTTCTCTGAGTCCCTTCCGTGGGGGACAGAAGATATTTCCCATTCACACTCAGGTGTATGATTTTCCCAGAAATCCCATCCATATTCCAGTACTTCCCAGGGACTCATTTTCACCACAGCCAAATCTCTGCTCATTGGAGCTTTGGAGCCAGCTCTGTCTACACTTGCATTGCAGGAAAAGGCTGCCAACAGAGGTTATTGGAGAAGAAAACACATCTGCTCTGCACATTCAACACCGAACACAAGGCGTTGTCACTTCTCTCTGAACGGGGTTTGGGAAAACAGTGTTTGAAAATAAACCCTGCTCTAAACCCCCTGCTGTCAGAGGGCTGTTCTGTCTGACTTTCAGACTGCAGTTACTGAGATGGAACTGAACTCTGCTTTAGCTTAAATCAAAATATTCAACTTTTAGTGATGTTAACGACCCCTCCTCCCAGCAGGGACCCCTTGACCCCCTGCAGGGGCCACAGCCCTGTTGGCCCTGCCCAGGGCAGCACAGGAAGGGGGGGATAGGAGCAGCAGCCACCCGGGGGATGCAGACTCTGATTGGCCCGAGGGGGGTCAGTGCACGGCTCTGATTGGCCACACGGTTGTCACTCTGCCCGGGTTGAGCCCACCCACTGCTGGGTCAATGTGGCCTCTGATTCTCTGTCTGAGGTGCCAGTCCCTGCACTGCCAGTGTCTGTCCCTCCCTCAGACGATGCAGCCTCTGATTGGTTGCTCTCATATCAATCAGTCCCTGGCCCCTCCTCCCCAAACTGATTGGCTGTCCCTGGCCCCCTGAGCACTCTTGCGAGGCAAGGGCTCTCCCCAACCCCTCCCCAACCTGATCCACTGGAAGGTATCCCTGCCTGAGTCCAGGGGCACCATCACTGCCCTGGTCTTGCTGCCCACGCTGGTTTTGATACAGACCAAGATGCCATAGACCCTCGGCCACCTGGACCACTCCTGGCTCATGTTCAGCCACTATCAACCAACACCCCAAGGTACTTCTCTGCCAGGCAGCTCTACAGGCATTCTTCCCCAAGCCTGTAACTCTGCAGGGGGTTGTTTTGTCCCAAGTGCAGGACTTGGCATTTCCTCTTGCTGAACCTCATCCCGTTGGTCAAAGCCCAGCGATCCAACCTGTCCAGATCCCTCTGCAGAGGCTCCCTTCCTTCAAGAAGACCAACACTGCCACCCAGCTTGGTGTCATCGGCAAACTTACTAAGGGTGCACTCAATGCCCTCGTCTAGATCATTGACAAATATATTGAACAGGTCTGAACCCAGCACTGAACTCCTGGCAACAAAACTCGTGACTGGTTTCCGACTGGATTTAACTCCATTTACCACAATTTTTTGGCCTGGCCACCAGCAGTTTTCTTACCCAACAGAGGCTGGGCCTGTCCAGGCCAATGGCAGCTGTTTTCTCAACCAGAATACAGTGAGAAACAGTGTGAAAAGCTTTAGCGAAATCCAAGTACACCACATCCACAGCCTTTCCCTCAACCACTAAATGGGTAAACTTGTCATCGAAGGAGCTCAAGATTGGTTTGGCAGGACCTGCCTTTCATAAACCCTTGGGTCTGATAGCCTGGCTGTCCTGCGCGTGCTGTGTGATAGCACTCAACATGATCTGCTCCATGACCTTCCCGGGTACTGAGGTCACGCTGACAGCCCTGTAGTTCCCCAGGTCCTCCCTATGACCCTTCTTGTAAATGGGAGTTCCATTGGACAGTCTCCAGTCGAGTGGCATTTCCCCAGTCAGCCAGGACTGCTGGGAGATGTGGGAAAGAGGTTTGGCAAGGACTTCTGCCAGTTCCCATAATATCCTTGGGTGTATCCCATCCGGTGCCATAGACTTGTGGATCTTTAATTGGCCGAGCAGGTCTCTAACCAAGCCTTCTTGGAACATAGAGGGTTCACTTTCACAGTCTTCTGGCTCAGGAGGCTTGGCACCCAGAGAACATCTTACCTTCCCGTTAAAGACCAAAGCAAAGAAGGCGTTAAGTGCCTCTGCCTTGTCCTCATCCTTTGTTACTACAATTCCCCTTGCATC
This sequence comes from Dromococcyx pavoninus, assembly GCA_033558185.1. Classification (NCBI taxonomy): domain Eukaryota; kingdom Metazoa; phylum Chordata; class Aves; order Cuculiformes; family Neomorphidae; genus Dromococcyx; species Dromococcyx pavoninus. The sequence continues at coordinate 871,372 of JAUMJL010000046.1, forward strand.
CAGTAGAGGAAGGAGATTCTCCTTGGTCCTCCTGTTCCTGTTAATATACTTACAGAAACATTTCTTATTGTCTTTCATCGAACTGGCCAGTTGAAGTTCCAATTGGCTTTTAGCCCTTCTACTAGTTTGCCTGCATGGTCACACCTGCTCCTTGAAGTCCTCCTAGAAAGCCTTTCCTTCTTCCAAAGCTCTATATTTTTCTCCTTTTCCTTACACCAACATAGAGCTCTCTCTTAAGCCAAGCTGGTTTTCTTCCCTGCTGACTCATTTTACGACACACGGGGATGTCCTGCTCTTGTGCTGCCAGAATTTCCCTCTTGAGGAGAATCCAGCCCTCTTGGGCTCCTTTGTCATTTAGATCCATCTCCCACTGGACTTTATCAAGCAGCCTTCTAAACAGTTTGAAGTTTGCCCTCCCGAAGTCCAAGGTGACCGTTGCGCTGACCCCTTCTCCTTACTCCTCCAAGAACTGAGAATTCTGTCATCTCATGATCACTGAGGCCCAGGCGTCCTCCAACAGTCGCCTCCCCCACAAGGACCTCCCTGTTCACAAACACCAGATCCAGCAGGGCCCCTTCTCTCATCAGTTCACTTACCATTTGTGTCAGAACGTTGTCTTCCATACACTTGACGAACCTCCTAGACTGCTTCTTTTCTGCCCTGTTATACTTCCAGCAGACATCTGGAAGGTTGAAGTCTCCCACAAGAAGAAGGGCGAGCGATCGTGAGGCTTCTCCCAGTTGCTCGTAGAGGAGCAGGAACGTGAGGAGCAGGGCACGCAGGAACGTGACAACCTCTCGTGGCAGCCTGTTCAAGTGCTCCCACACAGGAAAGAAGTTTCTCCTCGTATTGAGAGGGAACTTGTTATGCTCCGGTTTGTTCCCGTTGCCCCCTGTCCTGTCACTGGGCACCACTGAGAAGAATCTGTCCGCATTCTTTTGACACCCACCCCTCAGATATTGATCAGCATCGACAAAGTTCCCTTTAAGTCTTCTCTTTTCCAGGCTAAACAAACCAAGCTCACTCAGCCTCTCGTATTGAGAGAGAAGCTCCAGTCCACCTATCATCTTCCTGGCCTCTGTTGGACTCTCTCCAGTAGTTCCTTGTCTTTCTTGAGCTGGGGAGTCCAGAAGTCAGCACAGGACTCCAGGCGTGGCCTCACTAGGAAAGAGTAAATGGGGATTTGAACTCTACAAATTACGATTTGGGCCTTCAAAATCAGACTTTGGACCACAGAAATTATGCTCTGGAGTCCTTGAAATGAGTCTTTGGGCCTTAAAATGGGGGTTTTGAACTTATAAAAGGGAGATGTACACTGGTGAAGAGTGTAAGAAAGACATGGAGCTGGGTGAGCCGGCCCAGAGCAGGGCCTCAAAGATGATGAGGGGGCTGGGGTGGGTGCTGGTATTTCTGTTGTCTAAAGTCTGGTCACCTGCATCTGTCAACAATTGTGTGACAAGCAGGGGAAAAGAAGAGTCCAATCCTGCTCTCCTCTCAAGAGGAGGATGGCATCAGACCAAAAGCTGGCACAGCCTGGGGTCCAGGGTCCCTTGCCTGTGGCTGAAGCCAAGGATGGCACCTCAAGCAAAGCAGTCATGAGATAATTGCCCTGTGTGCTCTCCCATGCCTCTGTGACCTACAGCACCAATTTTGCAGAGCAGTGCAGAGGCCTGGTGACCTCTCCTTAGCTGTGAGGTTCACATGGGCCCACTTCTGCAGCTTGTTCTGGTCCTTCTGGATGCATACCCACTGTATGTACTCTCCAGGTTTCCTTTTGCAGTTAAATCATGGCAGAGAATATTTTTTCCATTTTAATCATTGACTTTTCTCTTTGAGAACTCTTACATTTCGCTTGAAGGAGAAATGCAAGTGCAAAGCCTTTGTGACCCCAGTTACACGGAAGTGATCTTCACTGTTATGTGCTCTGGGTGGATGTCCCTGGGCAGGTCCCATGCCAGCAGGGACGCTCCTGGAGGGCTGCAGGGGGGAACACGGGTGATTTTGTTTAGACCTGCAACTGGAGGCTGCAGAGCTGGTTGTGCACCAGCAGGGCTCCCACGGATGGGATGGTTTTGGGGCGATGGCGGAGCAGAGGACAGATTCGCCTGTTTGGTTTTCCTGCCACGACTGCCAGTTTCCAGCTGGACTTCTGAACCTGCAGAGAGGGCTCTGTGGAGAGAAAAGGCTGCTTAAGCCTCAGCTGCAGAAGGAGGACAGGGACTCTACTCTGTGGCCTTGAGCTGGTACCACTTCCCACCCTGGGCTGGGAGTTGCTGGCACAGCTTTGCCAAGGGGGACACCTGATGGCATTTCCAAGGAGGGGGATTCCTCCAGTCATGTCCTCTGGTCAGGTGTCGGAACTGGAGCCCATCTCGTTTCCCAGGGCAATCTCAGTCCCTGCTCTTTCCTGTACTGACCTCACTTTGCCAGCAGCTGTCACTGCTGGGGCTGCTCCTGTCCTGGCATGGTCAGTTTGAGTCAACCCTGGATCTGGACACAGTGGGTGCCCGTGAAGAACGCCCAGGAGTTCAGACCCCAATCAAGGCAACTGACAACAATCTCAGCAGAGCGTTTTGGCCAACTGCTAATTCACTGCTGCACAGCAGCCTGGCCAGCAACGCTTCGTGGCTACGAGCAGCCATTGAAGGAAGCAATGGGGGGAAACCAGTGACTCACCTTGCCCTGCTCATCCACATCCAGATCACCACACAGAGCAATGAGATCACAAATAGCACGGAACCCAGGGCTCCTGCTAAGAGACTCATCGAGTAATTTGGCTCTTCTTGGAGCCAGTGAACCCTTGCAGTGCTTTGGGACTTGTGAACACTTGGGGTTTTCTCGCCGACCACACCTGGAGGAGCAGTTCAGAACGTCAGTCAGTCCTGTGCACCTCTGCAGAACTTGCAGTACATTTGGTATAGCCAGGACACTCTCTGTTTCCCTCCAGCACTGGTGACTGGGGTCTCGCTCCCAGCTTTTGGGAAAGCTTCTCCCTCTGAACAAATCTCAGAAGGCCAGAAGGAGAACACAAGAGGAACACAACTGGTTGCCCAGTCGCTCCTTCAAGGGACACAGACAAAAAATATCCCTGCAGCAGGGAGGGCTATCCCCAACTCTCCCTCCTCCTTGAGGGGTTTCACTGGGTGACCAGGGGATTGCAATTACCTGGCACACCAGGGGCTGGCGATGCCTCCATGCCCTTGGTAGGGATGGGCAGTAAGCTATTGCTTCCTTCTGAAAACGCCTTCTGCACAGCTTCTACGTCCATCTCTAGAGATAGAAAGTGGAACAGTGGGTTTAGGTGGAACCATTCCCCCTCAGGGAGATGGCATTTCAGGAGACGATCCTTCCCAAAAGCACTGGTAAGATATAGAGACCAGGGCTGGGATTTTGGGGCTGTGCAAGTCAATGCTCCAAACAGCAGCCAGGGCTGATCTGCTGAGAGACCAGCACATTGCAGGCAATCTGCTGGCTCGCACTGCACGTAGCAGGTCCAAGGGAGACTGGATGGTGATGCTAGAACCCTTCCTGGGTTCTCCCCATCCCGGCTGTGTCTTTGCAGACAGGAAATGAAGCACAGCAAATAAGCTGCTGAGTCGGCATCTCCCTCCAACTTCCAGCACTTGCCAAGTTCAGCCGGAATTGCTTGGGACCTCACTCTCCTCTCGAAGGGGCCCAGTGGGCAAGCACATCCGCACACAACCTAAGCAGCAGTTCAGCACATGCCAGGCCTCCAATCGGCACATCGAGATCTGCACAGATTAGCTCTGAGCTCTACTGTTAACATTGGGGCAGAAGCTGTCCCGGCACTCAGCTGGAACCACAACTGGCAGCAGAGGCTCTGCACCATCGCTCTGGCTCACCAGCACCTGCAAGGTGTGCGACCCAGCATCTCTGCTGCCAGGCTCTGAGCCAGCCCTTCCTGTTTTGCCAGACTCCACAGAGCTCACACCAGCTCCAAAATACAGCCCAAAAGCACGCTGGGTTGGCAGTGGGTGCCCTTCAGGCTCCAAGGTGCCAGTGAGAATTTCGCAATGCAAAGTTTCCAAGGGCCCACTACCAGGCCTGACCTCTTCCCTCCCTGCACTTCTCCACATCTGTGTGTTGGCCACACAAGGAGGATCTTGTATTGCACACAGAATTACACCCTCAACTCAGGGCTGGGAGCCTGACCGGGGGGGGCAGTGGCACTTGGTTTACTAGATGCTATCAATTTGGCTCATGCTGAGGGATTGACAGCAGAACACAGGGGGTTCATGGAACGGGGCAGGACACTTGATTCAGGTGTCTGTTCTCACAGCCCCAGGAGAGGCCTCTCTCCCGTGGGGGCTTTGAACTGGCAGCTCCCAAAGGATGTCTAAAGCCACGACATACCCATGCGATGTCCCTTCGTGTCAGCCCTAGAATCCAGTCGGGAATCTGGACATCCATCGCCCACAGTCACGCCTGTAAAGAAGCAGAAAAGAGCAGCTCCCGTGAACTAACCTTCTTCCAATTGGAATGGCAGTGAAATCAGATCAAGTGCAGCATCGCTCCACGGCACTCGCTTCTCCCTTCCACTCGGGAGCATCGTGCAGACAGTTACCGCATGTCTGGGCCGTGGGTGGGAACCCGGTTAAACTGGGGGAGAAGTGGGTACCCTAAAGTTTTCTGAATCCCCCCCAAAGGCTGGGTACCAAGCACAGTCAAGTTCAGAGAAGAAATGCACACGGGTGCTCACAGCCGGCTGCTCGAGGGAAAAGAATGTTGTTGCCATGGAGAAGGTCCAGACCAGGCCAAAACAGTACGTTCTACCTCAGATTCAAAGGTAGCTGTTACTGGGTGTCTGGACTATGCTGGTCCTAAACAAGTCATGCATGGAGCTGTCAGGAGAAAGACCTCCCTGGAGCTCACATCCTCTCTAAACTCAGCCTCAACCAGTTCTGCACTCAGCGCAGGAAACAGTGCAGGGTGGCAGAGGCTGGCAAAGTGCTTCCCGGGGCAGAGCACCCCAGGGCACGTCGCTGAGCAAACCCTTTCTCCCTCTGCTCTTCCACATGTCAGTGGATTGGCCAAGGGAAGAGGAAGGGAAATGTCCTGTGAACAGAGCACAAAACCCTCAGTGCCTTTCACTCCAGTGACCAACCTTTGAGGTCGCACTGAGGCACCCAGAAAAGATCAGCCTGAGAAGCCGGGTGGCCTTCGCCTACGGCCACAGCTGGAATCCCACCAGTTTCCATTACTTGTTGTGATCTCTTTCCTTCCCAGGGACCTGAGATGAAACTGCCCACGGCTCATCCAGCCCAGTTCAGCCCCATGCTCTCCCAGCCCTTCCCTATCCTGACCCCATCCCCGTGGCAACAGTAAATGGTAGTGGGCACAGTGCCTGCTGTCTGGGGTTAGGTGCCGGCCCTTGTCTGCCTTCCTACCTGAACCCCGTGATCGGCACGGAGTAGCCTGGACATCCTGGGCTACCAGAGCCATCACAATGAGAGTGATAAAGAGGTGGGTGTGGAACACCATGGTGGTGATGCTGCTGCTGCTGTTGACACTAAAGCTGTGGTGCCTGTGGCACAGCACAGCCCTGCACAGCACAACAGGCATTGTGACATCATAACCCGCCCACCCCTAACCACCAACACCTGGCATGGCCCCTGTCACCCCATGTCACCTTGGGAGGGTGGAGCTCCTGAGGGCAGGTGCGGCAGGTGAATTCATGGACCCAAATGCAGGTGCAAAGTGCAATCAGAATCGTTTATTGTAACACAAATTCCTCTTTGAAAACTGTCTTTTTGCAAAGTCATTGTCCACATGCCAGTTCCACATCTGTGATTGGGCTAAAGCACTTGTGCACTGCCTTAAGCTGTTTCTTAATTGGTAGCATAAGTTCTGGTTTTCCCTCATTATCACCTCTTGATATATGCCAGGGACATTCCACTACTTTCAAGGTTGGCCTATGCTTTGCTCATTACCAAACCCTGTCAAGGCCTCTGTGCTGTCTCCAGGGCTTAATTCCACAGGAAGGGAGAAGGAGACGGCACTACGGGTGCTTTTACTGTTCAGAGCTGGGCGATAGTCATGAAATATCAAGTGTTTGTGGGTAAGAATCAGAAGGAGGCCAACAAGGCAGGTGTGATGCTGGGAGCCTGCTACCACCCACCGAACCAGGATGAAACACTCTATAAGTAGTTGGGACCCTAACCCTAACCCTAACCCTAACCCTAACCTAACCCAAACTTTAATCCTAACCTTAACCCTAACCCTAATCCTAACCCTAACCCTTACCCTAAGCCTAACCCTTCCTCAGCCTATTTTTTTTAGTTCCTAAATCCATTTTTAGGTCCTTCAACCCATTTTTGTTTCCCTCTGTTCATTTTTTAGTTCCTCAGACCACTTTTGGGTCTTTCGGCTCACTTTTGGGTCCCTCAGTTCATTTTTGGTTTCCTCAATCCATTTTTGGTTTCCTCACACCATTTTTGGTTCCCTCAATCCATTTCAGGGTCCTTCAGCCCATTTTTTAGTCCCTCAATCCATTTTTGGTTTCCTCAGCCCATTTTTGGTTTCATCAGCCCATTTTGCGGTCTCTCAATCAATTCTTGGGTTCCTCAATCCATTTTTGGATCCTTCAATCCACAACCCTAACCCTAGCCCTAACCCTAACCCTAACCCTAACCCTAACCCCAACCCAAACCTAACCCTAACCCAAACCTAACCCTAACTTTGGGGAAGACAGAGGCCAAGAGGACACAGGGAATATCAAATCTGTCTACAACTGCTCTTTCTCAATTCACAGTGTCTTTGTTTCTTCTTTAACTGCTCCTGAAGCTGCAAACACACATCATGGGGACCTTCAATTGCCTTTGGAATTAAGATTGGGTTTCATTCTGGACCCTTGCTGAGCTTGGAGGTGGCTGTCCTTGAAGAGCATCTCTCCTGATCTCTGTGACCCTGGAAGAGTCTGGGGGAGTCCAGGCTCCCAGACCATCTGCCCTGGTTCCGAAAGCTTTCCTGCTGGAAGCCCCTGACCCTGTCCTCAGCCCTTCTGTCCCCAACCCTGGGCCCATCTCCCCTCTGGAGGTGCAGGGCTGGAGCCTGCCCTGGTGGGAGTTTCCCAGAAGATGGAGGCTGTTTCCAGTGCCCATGTCTGTCAGCCATCCCTTTGGGGGTCTCACTCATGCACTTTTCACAACTGTGCTTGTCTCACTATAGGGCAGCAATGCAGACCTCCCCTCAGGAAGGTCCCCAGGAGCTACAGGAGCAAGCAGAGATCCAGGACACAGTGATGATCCGGCATTGCTCCTGACAAGGGACCCAGAATCACAGAACCATAGAATGATAGAATCAGTAGAGTTGGAAAAGACTTCTAAGTTCATCAAATCCAACCATCAGCCCAGCCCCACTGTGCCTACTAAACCATGTCCCAAAGTGCCACAGCTACATGTTTTTTGAATGGCTCCACGGATGGAGACTTCACCACTGCCCTGAGCAGCCTTTGCCAGGGCTTCACCATTCCTCCAGCAGAGAAATGTTTCCTAATATCCAGTCTAAACCTCCCCTGGTGCAACTTGAGGCCATTTCCTCCAATCTTATCTCTTGTTGCTTGTGAGAAGAGACCAACACCCACCCCACCACCACCTCCTTTCAGGGAGCTGTAGAGAGCCAGGAGTCTCTTCTCAGCTTCCTTTTCTCCAGCTGTGCTGGGTCCCTCTCAGAGATGCTCTGGAGCAATGAGCTGATCTCAAGCAGCTGTGATTATTTCAGCCTCTCCTCATTCTCCTCACCACACTCCTACACTGGTGTGACTTTGGCCTTTGTTGTGAACAAATACAAATCACCCCAGGCTGGAAACACCTCTTTCAGTGACACTCGGACAGCACAGCAGAGACTTTCAGAGCACTGCGGAGGTTCATCGTGGCTGTGTTTGGACTGCAGAGCTTCAATATGTGTTTGATTTTCTCTGAACAACTGATGACTCCTCTGCCCCAATTGCTTTGGCACAGCTTACTAAGGTGTATATATTAATCAATTCTTCTTAAGGGCTTTAAAAAAAGGGTTTGCTTTGTATCTTAGACTTTACACGATGATCTATCTCTTGGAAACCACAGTAATGTGAACAAAATTTTCATTTTTAATAAATTAAGATATTATTTCAACTTCAAAATATGTCTATTCTGCTCCTTGTCTGTGATGGGCATCCATCAGAGGGGTTTCCACAGCCAGAGGAGAAGGGTTGTTGGAACATGGACACCAACACTGCTGTTTCTGAACTTCTATTCTTTACAGCTCTAGATCCATCCTTTGAATGCTGCCCAGTCTCACCAATCACAGGATTTGCACAGTGGACAGGACAATGTGATTTGTTTGAACGCAGACTCTGTACCTTGTGTAGATGCTCCTAATTGTTCATAGGAATGCACCAACACGTGTGGCCCATGAGCAGACGTGCCCTGCTGGAACTGCTGTAATGCTGTGTTCTGCCAAGCAGCTGCTTGAGGTTTTTGTTCAGCAATGAGCACCTTTCTCTGGGAAAACACCAGTGATTGACTGTGTGGAAAGGCACAGGGCTGGCACTTTAAATTCCTGGTGTGTACAGTAACAGAGATGAGAGAAGGCAGGGCCTGGTGCAGCAGGGCCAGGTCTTTCTGCTGAATGTAAAGGCTAGAGTTCATCTGCAAGGAAGAGAAATCCCTTCCCACTGGAAATTTCTTCCCTCTCTCACTGCAGAAATTAAATGGTGTACACTTGTGGGAAAAAAAACCCAAACTAGAGCTAAAAAATCAGTGCAAAAATACTGGATTTTCTCTACGTGTGGCTTCAGTCATGTTGGAAGAAAACAGTGTTGGTTACACAAGTCTTCATGTGATGGGGAAACCGAGCCTCAAGTTTTCAGTGCTAGAGGATGCTCCTTGCCAGCAGAGGAACAGGCACAGAACCGCCATGGAAGAGTGTGAGGTGTCCCCTGAACATCTGCAGGAGAGCTCTGGTTTATATCAGCAGCTCGTTTCAAACAACCTCAGCTGATGCTGTGCTGCCCTTTCCTGGACGGGGCCTGCTGTGGCTTACCGTGGCGAGCGAAGCAAGAACAACACATCAGTATGATGCAGATTCAAGCTTGTTTATTAGCTGCTTTAGCAGATATTTATAGTGTGCGCTTCTTTCAAGCATTCTTTATTTAGCTAATTGTGATTGGTTACATACATCTGTCCTAAACATTTGATTGGTCATTTTATGATCCCCTATTTGCCTATCTTGTGACAGGTCAGCAACTTTGTATCCTGCCTGAAACTTGTCCTGACTTGTTCTGCAACTTGTCCTGTCTTGTTTCTGACCGGAGTTTGACCTTCTTTGTTCTCCTCCAGTGCTGTTCTTAAGGCCTAAAGCTCCTGATGACCGTTCAGAATTTCTAATGCCCCAATGTTTCCCCCTTTCTTTTCAAAAACAGAATCAATAGTACGATCTACACATGATTGAATACATCTTATCAGACAGAGTACCATAAGCAACAACACACAAAATTGTCAACACTTGCTTAACTAAATCTCTCAGCATCCCCCTATACCTAAAGATTTCAGCCAATTGTCAAGCCATCCATCATTTACCGTTATGTCCGAGAGGTGTCTTTGTAAGTCCTTAATTTTTTTGTGGATACTTTCACTACGATCAGAAAGATTCATGCAAAAAATCATCTAAAATTTGAGACGTAATGTTAAATTCCTGTACTGCAAAACATGCCAAATTTTTAATGTTTCTCCAATTTTCAGCTCCAATTGTGCCTGGTGCGAAGAATGCCATTGCAACTGCTGTTCCCATAGACGAGTTCTGAACATGTGGGTTGCAGTCAGGGCCAATATTATGCACTGACTGTCTGGATCTGTGCAAAGGCATATTGTATTGATTTTTCATGAGGCTTCTAAACCTGGGAGTAAACATAGTCAATTTTCCAACATAGCATGGACCTCCCCCTAAATTATATGGAACCCCAGGCCATGCTCGATCCCCACAAATCAAAAAATATCCCTTTGGGAACGCATATCCCCCTTGCGTACTGACCTCCTTGGTACTTATCGATAAGGACATGTTAACCCATTCTCTTCCTTTACTAGCAGAAACCTTTTGTCTCATTTTGAACCATGATGTGTTTTTGGGATTGTCAAAGGCCTCTCTAATGTTGAGTAACACTGCCTTCTTTTTTTAGATTGCCTAAGACTTGTGCCATTAAGATCGAATTGTAAACACTGGTAAAGTTGTTCTGGACTTGACACCATAACTTAACCCCGGATGGCCATAATGATCCACTGGACCACTGTTTCCAATATTCTCCAAATGTCGATTCATTTGCTCTGGTATAATCTTTCCAATCATTCCAATCAAAAGTCGTTTTGCCTGACGTATACTTTTAGGTGAACATTTTCAATACTCCTTACTTCTCTTATTATCATTATAGATACGACAAACTGGAGAGCGACCTCGGCAATCATATTTCTTGACTCTCTCTCTCTCTTTTTATTTTCACTCCTGTATTATCCAAAACTTTGGTACATGCAAGGTATTTCCACAATACCAATCTACTAACTCTGATTTTTCTTGTGCTACTAACTTTTCTATAATGTGTGTCACTTGCCAGTGAGCTAAAGCAATTCTAATCTGATCTGTTGATTCAAAAAGTGCTATAGCATCAAACAAAGGTAATCGTGTAACTGCTACTAAATCACTCAATGCTCATTTTCTTCTCCAGCTATCATTGCAATTCCTACACCATAATTCTCGTAAACTATTCTAATGCACCCACAGCGTTCTATTATATCTCCCACACCTAATTTTTACCCAAGAAGAGTGATCCTTTTCTATACAAATATAACAAGATTTCCACGCTGGACCTTTTACACGTAGTCAAACTGATTAACTGAGGTCCAATTTAAAAGTTCCAATGGCAACTTATGTCGAACTGTTTGCAACAACGGATCAATGCTGACATGCAGTCTGTAGGCTAGAAGAGCATCAGTCTCCCGTTGTCTCTCCATCGTGATTGTCTGCAGTGACCAATTTGTCGGTTGACTCTTTACTGTTATTCTTTAACAGAGGCCGAATCCACTTTGCAGGAATCCACAACGCATTTTTGCCATCTGAAACACAAGCATAACCTCTTCGCCATGTCAGCAATTGATTAGGACCCCACCATTGTTGGGTCACAGGGTTAAACACTTCAACTTGTACATAATGTTGCGATAAATCATTTTGATTAAATGAAAACTGTGAAAATATTGGTATTTGTTCCTCATCCCTTGGGTTTAACCAATTCAAGGTATAACACGCTTATGCTGTTATTATATTCGGACTCCTTTCTCCCCCTTTTTTATAAATGGACAAATAATGTTTTAAATCCCTATGGGCCCGTTCAATTATAGCTTGTCCGCCCGAGTTATGCGGTATGCCCGTTACATGCTTGATGTTCCAATCCTGAAAAAATTGAGCACATTTATTGCCAACCTATGCCGGAGCGTTTTTATGACATCAGGAATTCCAAAAAACCGCTATGGCCTGGATCCAATGTTGGATGGCACACTTTGCATTAGTCGAGATCATGGGTGTCGCCCATAATGCTTTAGAACAAGTGTCAATAGTTACATGTACATGTTTCAGAGTTCCAAATGTTGCAAATTCAGTAACATCTGTTTGCCATACATTGTGAGGTTGAAGGCCTCGAGGATTGGTACCACTTGATTGAATAGGTACCAATCTCGCACAATCAGGGCAAGCTGCTACTATAGCTCTGGCTTGTGCACGAGATATGTGAAACATTTTCGACAAGACTCATGTTGATTGATGAAAAAACTCATGAGATTGAACAGGTTGTGTAAACGGATCAATCCTAATATTTGCCATTGATACTAATTGATCAATTTTTTTATTTCCTTCTGATAAAAAGCCAGGAAAATTCATATGACTTCGAATATGGGTTGCCCACCAAGCATGTTGTCTTTGAGATAACTCGGCCCATAATTGAATAAACAAAGCTTTCAATGTTTCATTTTGGAGTCCACCAATGATGGATCTAGATATTCGAACAACTATACCAACCACATATTGGGAATCAATAACCAAATTGATAGGTTTTGTTCTGTGATGCTGCACTGCTAGTAGCACAGCTCGCAGTTCCAATACCTGGGCAGAACCTTTACCTTGCTTAACACAATTGCTCCATTGACCTGACTCCCAATAAACATAACCAAATTTCTGTGTTCGAGAACTGGCATCAGTAAAAACAGTACGAGCATTTTTCAAAGGAACCGATGACATGACCGGAATTTCTTCCAACACAAGAGAAGTTTTAAATAAAGGATGAGAGGGATAATGATTGTGTAATTGACAGCTTTCTGTTGCAAGTGCAAAACTCTCAGAATTTTGTTTCCACAAATTTACTAACTCCATGTCCTTCACAGGTAATATGATTTTTGAAGGATATTGACCTGCAATGACAAGTAACATTTCTCTGGCTTTTAATAGTAATTTCCCTATGATATCGCTTCTGGTTGTTAAGGTTGATCGGAGGGTACTGCTATGGAACACCCAATCTGCAGGAGACGTTGCTCCTTTCAAAAGTTCTAATAAAGGGTATAAGTCTTCATTGGTGATACCACAGTAGGTGCGTATCCACTGAATATCTCCTACCAATTTTTGTACATCATTCACTGTTTGAATGTTAGCCCAAATTTGTATCTTTTGCGGTCTGACCTGTGTGTCAGTAATTTGCATTCCTAAGTAATTCCAAGGAGCCATTGTTTGTATCTTCTCAGTTGCAATGGATAGTCCAAGCTCATTTAAACAACTGATTAACTCTGACATCTTATTATCAGGGAGTGGCTTAGGGCTTGCAACAAGGATGTAGTCCATGTAATGATAAGTAATTAGATTAGGATTATTTGCCCTCCAGGGCTTAAGTGCCAAATCTACGAACCATTGACAAATTGTCGGTGAATTTTTCATGCCCTGAGGTAACACTACCCACTGGTATCTTTGAGCTGGTGCTGCACGATTAACAGAAGGTACAGAAAATGCAAATTTTTCACTGTCTTTCTCATGAAGGGGAATTGTAAAGAAACAATCCTTTAGATCAATTATCCAAAGGTGCCAATTTTCTGGGAGCATCACCAGTGAAGGCAGTCCCGGTTGTAAAGCTCCCATGTCCTCCATGCAAACATTAATGGCTCTCAAGTCATGCAATAACCTCCATTTACCTGATTTCTTTTGAATGGTAAATATGGGAGTATTCCGAGGACTAACTGAATGACGAATATGGCCTAAATCCAATTGTTCTTTGACCAACAACTCAATTTGTTGCAGCTTCTCTACAGGTAGCGGCCACTGTTCAACCCATACTGGTTTCTCTGTTTTCCATCGCATCTGAATAGTAGGGCGAGAGCTGCTTGAAGCGGCCGCTATCAAAAATTTGTTCCTAACCTGACTCCCCATTGAGACAAAACATCTCTGCCTATAAGCCAAAGGGAAGTATGCATTACATACGGTTTGGTCCATGCTGAATGACCTTCAGGGTCACGGAATAACAAAAATTTAGCACTAACCTGCGTAGCGCTCTGTCTCCCTATGTCTGTAACTGTGACATGGGTTGTTTCAAGTCGCCACCGTTTAGGCCAGGCCGACTTTGGAATAACCCTCACGTCTGCTCCTGTGTCCAACATCATTTCAATGTTAGGTAATTGATAACCATTTGGCCCAGAAATGGTAACAGTACATTTTGGTCTTTCTTTACTTATGACTTGACAGAAAGCTATTTGAGGTTTCCCTGTAGAACTAAATTCTCATATTCCCCAATCTCTCATGACAGTATTGGGAACATTGGCTTTGAAAGGAATAAGCTGATCAATTTTACTCCCTGCTAAAATAGTAACTGGGGGTAAAAAACATTGCACCATAATTTTAATTATTCCATAGGAATCAGAATCAATACACCCTGGTAGGACAAAAGTGCCCTGTCTAGAAGCAGAGGATCTCCCAATTAACAAAGCTGACAAACCATAACCTAATGGACCAGAGGCCGTAGATGGAACAACATGCACTTGTGTATCTGTTATAGTTATGGTTTCTGCCACAGCCAGATCGACTCCTGCACTGCCTCTTGTTTCTGCTCGCAATTCGTGGAGACAACCATTGTGCTGACTGGGGTCTGGGGATATTTGTATGCCGCGTCCCTCGGCCTGCGGCATCTCTCGTTTCCCTGATTTTGCTGAGACTGCAACAGCACTCCCTCTTTCGTGTACTTTGATCGGCAATCCACAGCTTTATGACCGAATTTCCTACACCGAGCACAGACCCCATTGATACCTCCCTCTTGTTTTGCAGATTTTTGTTTACAACTTCTTTTCATATGCCCTTCTTGACTGCACTGATAGCATCTCATAGGTTTAGCACCTCTTTTCGTATTCAGAGCTGCTGCAAGTGCATGTGCATGTATTTGAGCCTTTTGTTCTTCTTCCAACAAAGGGGCATGAGCACAGGCTTCAATCATTTTTGCTAAGCTTACTCCTGGAGGCAATGTGGTTATGATTTGTTTACAAGTAGTATTAGCATTTTGAATGGCTATGTCTTTAGTCAACAGGCTTTTCAATTCTTCATCAACATTAGGTGCCTGATCTATAGCCTCCCAACAAAGGCATAAAAAGTTTCATTTGGGGCTTGTGTTATTTTAGTATATTGTGGAGCTGGAGTTCCAGATTGTGGCAATGCTAAAAATGCTGCCAATGCTGCATTCTTAGATTGCGCTAATATTCTGGGGTGCAAAGCAGCCTGAACGGCAGGGTCACGGTGAGTCCCTATGCCCATAAGTTCATTTAAAGTAACAGTACGCAGTGGGTCTCCTGCCTCAAGATGCAAATTTTCTAATTGCTCAGCTTCTAGCTGTTCTTGCCACTTTGCTACCCATAACATAAAAGTAGTGGGTGTAAAAATTAGCTCCATGATTGCTTTCATATCAGTAGGCACCAATTGTGAATATTTAAACAGAGCTTGTACCTGATTTTTCACATATTTGTTATCATGACCATATTGCAATACCACTTTTTGAAGATTGCTAACCATTTTCCAATCTAAGGGTTCCCATTCTCTGTTTCCATTTCTAATAACTACTGGCATAAGCAAAGGTGAAAAAGCAAAATCTCCCTGCAAAGTACAATTTTCCACTATTCCTCTATACCGCTTTACGGGATCAAAATTTGGATTTACTGGCGGAATCCCACCCCCATCATCAACAGATTCTTTTGAAATCAAACCCAACTGATTTCCAATATTTTGCAACCCCTGAACAATGGATTCGTGAGCCCGTTTATAGGCTTCCTTAATAGCTGATCGCTTTGACCCTTTATCCAAATGGCTCATTTCAGTAAGGAGAGCTGACATCCCCTCACGCTGTTTTACCAGCTCTTGGCGAAGAGCCCGGTATGGATGCTGAATCTTCAAACGCTCTTCTTCTTCATTAGTCCTATTAGTACCAGAATCCAAGTCCATATCTTCGAGGAGGGGTGCCAAAGGAGTTTCCTTTTTCACCTCAGGTCCAGGATAAGACGGTAGCAGTGAAGTAGATGGAAACTCTTCATCTGGATTCCAGGGTGGTAATTCGTTGTCCTTTCCCCAAGCTATCTTTTCAGTCAAAGTAAGTGGAGAGGCTTGAATATCTGGGTCTGGGTCTGACAGGGGCGGCCCTACCCCATCAATATCATTTTGACCGGATTCAGGAGACGGCACCGCCGCCTTTATGGCTGCGGCGACTTCTGCCTCACTATGTAATTGTTCAATCATTAGGCGCACAGCCCGATACATTTTTGCAAGTCCTTTTGCTTCTTTGGAGCCTATTTGAACATTTTCCCACAGTTCTTTCCCAACCTCCTGTCAAGCATTAGGGTTATAAACATCTTGAGCGGATACTATTAACCCCCGTCGCTTACAGCAAAACAGTAGGTCTGTTAGGG
This sequence comes from Dromococcyx pavoninus, assembly GCA_033558185.1. Taxonomy (NCBI): domain Eukaryota; kingdom Metazoa; phylum Chordata; class Aves; order Cuculiformes; family Neomorphidae; genus Dromococcyx; species Dromococcyx pavoninus. The sequence goes on from JAUMJL010000046.1 coordinate 887,331, forward strand.
TTGTCCTTGTCAATCCAGTCTTAGTGTCCTCCGCTAAGTGCATAAGACTGTCTATGACAGCTTTCTCTACTGCTGTTACAGCGTTTCCCATCCTGCTTTTTAATCCCTGACTCGCCAGTCAGCCGTGCACGATCCGCCACTCTTCGGGCGCCCAGCTCTCTCAACCGCTGGCTGCATGATCCTCGCCGGCTCGCAGCTTCTAACTTCAGGCCACGATAGTATTCGTTGGCGTCACCAGATGCTGCGGCTTACCATGGTGAGTCGAAGCAAGAACAACACATCAGTATGATGCAGATTCAAGCTTATTTATTAGCTGCTTTAGCAGATATTTATAGTGTGCGCTTCTTTCAAGCATTTATTATTTGACTAATTGTGATTGGTTACATACGTCTGTCCTAAACATTTGATTGGTCATTTTATGGTCCCCTATTTGCCTATCTTGTGACAGGTCAGCAACTTTGTATCCTGCCTGAAACTTGTCCTGACTTGTTCTGCAACTTGTCCTGACTTGTTTCTGACCGGAGTTTGACCTTCTTTGTTTTCCTCCAGTGCTGTTCTTAAGGCCTAAAGCTTCTGATGACCGTTCAGAATTGTTAATGCCCCAACAGGGGCCAGTGTGGGCTTAAATGTGTTTCTAACATGACTGCGTCCAACGTTTCCTTGTTACACAGCGGCCAATCTGGGTGAAGCAGAGGCTTCCAAAGGAGATAAAATAAAAGCTGGGGACCTGGGGTTCTTTAGTCTGGTGAAATAGAGACTCAGGACTCTGTAGTTGTAGCCTTTGATTGCTTGAAGGGTGCTTTCCGAGATAATCGAGCTTTTCCTGGTAGTGGGCAGAGAAATGAGGCTCCAAGTAGTGCAGCTCGGAAGGTTCGAACTGGAGGTGAGGAAAAAGAAATCTCATTCAAAGTGCAGCCTTGTGGTACAAGAAGTCACTCAGAGTGAGTCTGGATCAGCCCATGGCTTTGTGTTCCAAGGAAAGGCGGGCGATGGATCGAGAAGCATCAGAGAAGATACGAAAATGCTGGAGAGAGGACAAGGTGGGAAAGCAAGAAGGGTGTCAACAGCATGAAGGGAAGGAGTGCGGGCACGGAACAGTGTGAGACAGCCTGAGATGGCTGAGGCCTCTGACAAGGTGGAAAGGCCCATGTGAGGTCTTTGTCTCCTTGACTATGGCAGTTGCCTCTACAACTTTCTTTTCAGTCTCTGGACTTCATTACTTCCTCTCTCCTACTTAGGGAGGCTACAAGGTGTTGAACACTTTTCCTACACTTCACCCTAACCTCCCACTGCCCTCAGGAAGAGCTCTGAGACACGTGTGAAGGATAGAGTCTGCCTTCCCAGGGCCTGGGGGTCAGGGTTTGGACCTTCTGCTCCAGCAAGCAAAGCAAGGCTTTTCTCAGCATCACAGCTGCCTGTGTGGTGCCTTTGCCTCCCTGCAATTATAGCCTCCAATTATGGACTCTAACAAGTCCCTGGAGAGGTTTTGTCAGTAACGATCCTCACTGAGACCAATTAATACTTCAAGGTAGTCTGAGGTTTGCGTTTAACCTCTTGAGAAGTTTGCTCAGTCTCCTCTAAGCAACTGCGTGAGGTTTAAGGAATCAACAGCAAATACGCCCCATCTCTCACTAAAACGCAGAAAGCTCTTTCACTTCCAGTAGTTTTCTTCAGGTCTTCAAGCCTCATACAGCTCATGGGAGTAATTTCCTGGTGTGGTTAAAGATGAAGATATCGAAGTGCATCTCATAGCAATACGTTTTAATGTAAAGTTTATACCTCATTACCTTTCAGCTCAGAGGAGAGGTGACAGAACCGTTCTCCAGTTGGCAATGATACTGAGAGTCTCCTCAAGAAGTCTGGGCAGCATGGAGATGCAGTCCCTTTGCGGCGGATGAATTCACAGACTCCGATGCAGGTGCAAAATGGAGACATTTATTGTAACACAAATTATTCTTTTATAACCGTCTTTTTGCAAAGTCTCTGTCCACGCATCAATTTCATCTCTATGACTGGGTTGAAGCACTTGTGCAATGCCTTAAGCTGTTTCTTCATTGGTAGCATAAGTTCCCTTTTCCTTTACCTAATCCTTCGTTCTCGCCTACTTGATAAGTGCCAGGGACTTCCCACTACTTTCAAGGTTAACCAGTTCTCAGCTCATTATCAAGGCCTCTTTGATATCACCCAGGCTTAACACTACAGGAAGGGAACTCCGGGTGGCTTTTGAGTGGTGGGAAAGGACATCTGATGGTGGGAGGAGACATCCTGGTGGCTTTGGAATGGTGGAAATGGACATGTGGTGGCTTTTGGTGGTGGAAAGGTATAGGGTTTTAGAAGACCAAGGACATGCTCTGGGCAATCCAGAGCAGCAGGGCCTTAGTCTGGGTAAGGCAGTAGAGACTGACCTATTGTAAAGAAGCATTATTCGAGTGAACAGCGCATGTTAACCAATCGTTCTTACTGTTACGCGTGAAAGCAGATAAGATAGAGTATATAACCATTAGCAGTAAAGCAATAAACTCAACTTCTGTCCGTCACATTGATCGTGTCACGAGTCCGTCACTTCCATGTCAACAAGCATCCACCTCGCCACAACCTCCTTTCAGGCAGTTGTAGACAGTCATGAGGTCTAATCCAGTCTCTCAGCGTCTTTATCACTAAAATGACTCCTTCAAATATTTACAGGGTACAGTAGAGTCTCCATGGGGATTTTCCTTCTCCAGCCTAAATGACCCCAGAGACTGACCCGACCAGGTGCAGGACCTTGCACCCAGCCTTGTTAGACCTCATAAGGTTCACGTGGGACGAGTCCTCGAATCTGTCAAGGTCCCTCTGGATGCCATCCCTTCCCTCCAGCATATCCAATGTATTTGGGCATGTGTTTTACAGCATGTGGCTCCAGTGTATTTGGAGAGTCCCAGCCAGTAGGATTTGGCAACGTTTGTGCTGCTCCATCAAAGAGCGCTCAGGCAAGGGAATGTGATTCCCTGCTCTTGTCAGCTCTGAGATTCTTTGTGGAACAACGTTGACCTGTGCCAAGTAGTTTCAAGCCCTTCTGGGCATTCTCCTGGAGCTGGCGTGGTCATGGGAGCTGTTTGTGTGCAGCCAGTTTGGCAAAGGACAGAATTTTTTGGTCTCTTCCCTTGCAATTACACTTCAGCCACCTGAATGCCTTCATTGTCCCGTAATCCACTGTGTGGCTTCCATGATGGCTTGGCCTGAGTCCTCCCCTGCAGACAGTGGGGTGAACATCAACTCACTGAACACTTTTCCTCCCCTTGAGCTGCAAACCCTAAAGAGAACCCCAATGCCCTGCATAAGACTTGGCCTGCATTTGGCACAGCTGCAAGTCTCCACCCACCTGGTCAAGGCCAAGTCTCTGCCAGACTCTCAATCAGGATTCACGGACACAGGTTTGTAAAGCGTCAGCTGGTTGTGACGGGAGAGATACAGTGGGTGCTGACTTTGAGAAGGCCCCACCAACACACTGCTTAGAAATGCTGTGGGGCTGTATTCTCTCAAATCCCATCCATTCCCAGAAATTCAGTGCTTGAAAACCATTTTAGAGGCCCTAAGGGTCTCCAGTGGGAGAGAACTCTGCGTCTTCACCAGTGTGACACCCATCTGGGGTTTTGCAGGTGTACAGAAGTCATGCTGGCCTTTTTCCTGTCATGCGCTCTGACCTCTCTATGGCATTACCCATCCCCCTGATTCTGATCTTGTCCCACCTCACCCCCAGGCCCTCTCAGGGAACTGCTCTCACTGTCCCACTTTCTCACGGAGACCCACAAACACAGCTTGCCATACTGAGCTCCTGCTGCTGAGCTGGGATTTGCATGCAGGGAGCCACAAAGCCCTCAGGAACCACCACTGAGGAGGGAAAGACGTGAAGCAAATAGTTCTTCCCAGCAGCTTTCAACCACAGAGCCACAGCGCAGCAAACCCCAGTCCCATCACAGAGACACCGACAATGTTTGCAAATAAAATCTCTAAGATACCTTTGGAGTTTCAGAAAGCAGCCTCCTTTGTTTCATAGAATAATCTGTTTGGCAAAGAACTCTGAGATCAGCAAGTCCAGCCACACCTGTCCCCTTCCTAAACCATGTCCCTGAGAAACTCATCTACCTGCCTTTTAAACACCTCCAGGGGTAGCTACTCCACCACCTCCCTGCGCAGACTCTGCCAGTGCTTGACGAAGGAAATTCTTCCTCATGTCTAGTCTGATCTTCCCTTGGCACAACTTGAGGCCATTTTGACTGATTCCATCACCTGTCACTTGTGAGAAGAGAGTAGCACCCACCTCACCACAACCTCCTTTCAGCGTGTTGTAGAGAGTCATGAGGTCTCCCCTCACTCTCCCCTTCTCCAGGCTAAAAAACCCCAGGTCCCTCATGCACTCCGCATAGGACTTGTTCTTCAACAACTTCCCCAGTCTCGGAACGATGATCTCCAACCCCTGAATGCCCTTCTTACAGTGATGGGCCCAGAACAGAACACAACATTTGAGGTGTGGCCTCACCAGTGCAGAGGACACGGGCACAATCACTGCTCTGGTCCTGCCGGCTACACCGTTTCTGATGCAGCCCAAGACGTCGTTGGCCTTCTTGGACATCTGGGCCACTGCTGGCTCATCCTCAGCTGCTGTCAACCAACACCCCTAGGACCTTCTATGCCAGGCAGTTCTCCAGCCAATCTTCCCCCAGTCTGTAACGCTGCACAGGGTTGGTTTGTCCCAAGTGCAGTACCCAGCATTTTGTCTTGTTGAACCTCATCCTGTTGGTCACAGTCCATTGATCCATCCTGTCCAGATCTCTCTGCAGAGCCTTCCTTCCCTTAAGAAGGTTGATTTCAGCGCAGGACGCACGAGGGAATGATTCCACCAATCCTGCTTAACAAGCAAGAGCAGGGACATAAGATATTTCCCACTCACACCCAGATGTATGGATTTTCCCAGAAATCCCATGCATATTCCCTTCTTTTCCAAAGACTCATTTTCATGAGTCACCCGCAAGGACAAGGGCAGCCGATTGCAAGGCCTGTCCCAGCTTCTTATAGAGTATTTCATCCTGGATGGGTGGGTGGCAGCAGGCTCCCAGCATCACACCTGCCTTGTTGGCCTCCCCCTGATTTTTACCCACAAACACTTGATATTTCATGATCATCGCCCAGCTCTGGACAGTAAAAGCACTCGTTGTGCTGTCTCCTTCTCCATTCCTGTGGAATTAAGCCCTGGAGACAGCACAGAGGCCTTGACAAGGGTTGATAAATAGCTTAGTATAGGCCAACCTTGAAAGTAGTGGAATGTCCCTGGTATATATCGAGGTGATAATGAGGGAAAACCAGAACTTATGCTACCAATTAAGAAACAGCTTAAGGCAGTGCACAAGTGCTTTAGCCCAATCACAGATGTGGAATTGGCATGTGGACAATGACTTTGCAAAAAGACTGTTTTCAAAGAGGAATTTGCGTTACAATAAACGATTCTGATTGCACTTTGCACCTGCATTTGGGTCCATGAATTCACCTGCCGCACCTCCCCTCTGGAGCCCCACCCTCCCAAGGTGACACGGGGTGACAGGGGCCATGCCAGGTGTAGGTGCTTAGGGGTGGGCGGGCTATGATATCACAATGCCTGTTGTGCTGTGCAGGGCTGTGCTGTGCCACGGGCACCACAATGTCAGTGTCAACAGCAGCAGCAGAACCATGGTGTTCCACACCCACCTCTTTATCTCTCTCGTTGTGATGGCTCTGGTAGCGCAGGATGTCCAGCCTACTCAGTGCCGAGCACGGGGCTCAGGTAGGAAAGCAGGCAAGGGCTGGTACCTAACCCCAGACAGCAGGCACTGTACCCACTACCATTTACTGTTGCCACGGGGATGGGGTCAGGATGGGGCAGGTCTGGGAGAGCAGTGGGGCTGAACTGGGCTGGATGAGCCGTGGGCAGTTTCATCTCAGGTCCCTGGGAAGGAAAGAGATCACAACAAGTAATGGAAACTGGTGGGATTCCAGCTGTGGCCGTAGACGAAGGCCACCCGGCTTCTCAGTCTGATCTTGTCTGGGAGCCTCAGTGCGACCTCAAAGGTTGGTCACTGGAGTGAAAGGCACTGAGGGTTTTGTGCTCTGTTCACAATGACATTTCCCTTCCTCATCCCTTGGCCAATGCACTGATACGTGGAAGAGCAGAGGGGAAAAGTACTCAGCGATGTGCCCTGGGGTGCTCTGCCCCGGAAGCGCTTTGCCAGCCTCTGCCATGCTGTGCTGGTTCCTGCGCTGAGTGCAGAGATGGTTGGGGCTTTGTTTAGAGAGGATGTGAGCTCCAGGGAGGTCTTTCTCCTGACAGCTCCGTGCATGACTTGTTTAGGACCAGCATGGTCCAGACACCCAGTAACAGCCACCTTTGAATCTGAGGTAGAACGTACTGTTTTAGCCTGGTCTGGACCTTCTCCATGGCAACAACATTCTTTTCCCAAGAGCAGCCGGCTGTGAGCACCCGTGTGCATTTCTTCTCTGAACTTGACTGTGCTTGGTACCCAGCCTGTGTGGGGGAATCAGAAAACGTTAGGCTACCAACTTCTCCCCCAATTTAGCTGTGTTCCCACCCATGGCCCAGGCACGCAGTAACTGTCTGCACGGTGCTCCCGAGTGGAAGGGAGAAGCGAGTGCCGAGGAGGAATCCTGCGCTTGATCTGATTTCACCGCAATTCCAATTGGAAGAAGATTATTTCACAGGAGCTGCTCTTTTCTGCTTCTTTACAGGCGTGACTGTGGGCGATGGATCTCCAGATTCCCGACTAGGATTCCAGGGCTGACACGAAGGGACATCGCATGGGTATGTCGTGGCTTTAGACATCCTTTGGGAGCTGCCAGTTCAAAGCCCCCACGGGAGAGAGGCCTCTCCTGGGGCTGTTAGAACAGAGACCTGAATCAAGTGTCCTGCCCCGTTCCATGAACCCCCTGTATTCTGCTGTGAATCCCTCAGCATGAGCCAAGCTGATGACATGCAGTAAACCAGGGTCCGAGCTGTACCCTCAGTGCCGCTGCACCCCCGCTTAGGCTCCCAGCCCTGAGCTGAGGCTGTAATTCTGTGTGCAATACAAGATCCTCCTTGTGTGGCCAACACACAGATGTGGAGAAGTGCAGGGAGGGAAGAAGTCAGGCCTGGTGGTGGGCCCTGGGGAACTTTGCATTGTGAAGTTCTCACTGGCCCCTTGGAGCCTAAAGGGCTCCCACTGCCAACCCAGTGTGCTTTTGGGCTGGATTTTGAAGCTAGTGTGAGCTCCGTGGAGTCCTGCACAGCAGGAAGGGCTGGCTCAGAGCCTGGCAGCAGAGATACTGGGTCGCACACCTTGCAGGTGCTGGTGAGCCAGAGCGATGGTGCAGAGCCTCTGCTGCCAGTTGTGGTTCCAGCCGAGTGCCAGGACAGCTTCTGCCCCAGTGTTACCAGTACAACTCAGAGGTAATCTCTGCAGACCTCGGTGTGCAGATTGGAGGCCTGGCATGTGCTGAACTGCTGCTTAGGTTGTGTGCGGATGTGCTTGCCCACTGGGGCCCTTCGAGAGGAGAGTGAGGTCCCAAGCAATTTCGGCTGAACTTGGCAAGTGCTGGAAGTTGGAGGGAGATGCCGACTCAGCAGCTTATTTGCTGTGCTTCATTTCCTGTCTGCAAAGACACAGCCGGGATGGGGAGAACCCAGAAAGGGTTCTAGCATCACCATCCAGTCTCCCTTGGACCTGCTACGTGCAGTGCGAGCCAGCAGATCGCCTGCAATGTGCTGGTCTCTCAGCAGATCAGCCCTGGCTGCTGTTTGGAGCATTGATGTGCACAGCCCCAAAGTTCCAGCCCTGGTCTCCATATCTTACCAGTGCCTTTGGGAAGGATCGTCTCCTGAAGTGCCATCTCCCTGAGGTGAAACAGTTCCGCCTAATCCCACTGTTCCACTTTCTATCTCTAGAGATGGACGTAGAAGCTGTGCAGAAGGCGTTTTCAGAAGGAAGCAGTGGCTCACTGCCCATCCCTACCAAGGGCATGGAGGCAACGCCAGCCCCTGGTGTGCCAGGTAATTGCTGTCCCGTGGTCACCCAGTGTAACCCCTCAGGGAGGAGGGAAAGTTGGGGATAGCCCTCCCTGCTGCAGGGATAGTTTTTGTCTGTGTCCCTTGAAGGAGCGACTGGGCAACCAGTCGTGCTCCTCCTGTGCTCTCCTTCTGGCCTCCTGACATTGGTTCAGAGGGAGAAGCTTTCCCAAAAGCTGGGAGCGAGACCCCAGTCACCAGTGCTGGAGGGAAACAGAGAGTGTACTGGCTATACCAAATGTACTGCAAGTTCTGCAGAGGTGCACAGGACTGACTGATGTTCTGAACTGCTCCTCCAGGTGTGGTCGGCGAGAAAACCCCAAGCGTTCACAAGTCCCAAAGCACTGAAAGGGTTCACTGGCTCCAAGAAGAACCAAATTACTCGATGATCTTCATAGCAGGAGCCCTGGGTTCCGTGTTATTTGTGATCCCAGCGCTCTGTGTGGTGATCTGGACGTGGAGAAGCAGAGCAAGGTGAGTCGCTGGTTTTCCCCTCATTGCTTCCTTCAATGGCTGCTCGTAGCCACGAAGCGTTGCTGGCCAGGCTGCTGTGCAGCAGTGAATTAGTGGTTGGCCAAAACGCTCTGCTGAGATTGTTGTCAGTTGCCTTGATTGGGGTCTGAACTCCTGGACATTCTTCTCGGGCACCCACTGTGTCTGGAGTCAGGGTTGGCTCAAACTGACCCTCCCAGGACAGGAGCAGCCCCAGCAGTGACAGGTGTTGGCAAAGTGAGATCAGTACAGGAAAGAGCAGGGACTGAGATTGCCCTGGGAAACGAGATGGGCACCAGTGCCAACTCCTGACCAGGGGACATGACTGGAGGAATCCCCCTCCTTGGAGGTGCCATCAGGTGTCCCCCTTGGCAAAGCTGTGCCAGCAGCTCCCAACCCAGGGTGGGGAGTGGTGCCAGCTCCAGGACACACAGTAGAGTCCCTGTCTCCCCTCTGCAGCTGAGGCCTCAGCAGCCTTTTCTCTTCACAGGGCCATCTCTGCAGGTTCAGAAGTCCAGCTGGAAACTGGTACTCGTGGCAGGAAAAATAACCAGGCGAATCTGCCCTCTGCTCCGCCATCGCCCCAAAACCATCCCATCTGTGGGAGCCGTGCTGCTGCAGAACCAGCTCTGCAGCCTCCAGTTGCAGGTCTAAACAAAATCACCTGTGTTCCCCCCTGCAGCCCTCCAGGAGCTGCCCTGCTGGCACGGGACCTGCCCAGGGACATCCACCCGGAGCACATAACAGTAAAGATCACTTCCGTGTAACTAGGGTCACAAAGCCTTGACACTTCCGTTTCTCCTTCAAGTGAAATGTAAGAGTTCTCAAAGAGAAAAGTCAATGATTAAAAAGGAAAAAAATATTCTCTGCCATGATTTGACTGCAAAAGGAAACCTGGAGAGTACATACAGTGGGTATGCACTGCCTGGGCATCCAGAAGGACCAGAACAAGCTGCAGAAGTGGGCCCATGTGAACCTCACAGCTCAGGAGAGGTCACCAGGCCTCTGCACTGCTCTGCAAAATTGGTGCTGTAGGTCACAGAGGCATGGGAGAGCACACAGGGCAATTATCTCATGACTGTTTTGCTTGAGTTGCCATCCTTGGCTTCAGCCACAGGCAGGAGACCCCAGGCTATGCCAGCTTTTGGTCTGATGCCATACTCATGTCAGCACATTTCTGCCTGTGGCAAACAGATCTTGAGATGAGCCGAGGGCTGGAGCACCTCCCATACCAGGACAGACCAAGAGAAATTGGGTTATTCATCCTGGAGAAGAGAAGGTTCCGGGAAGACTTTCGGGCATCCTTCTAGTATCAGAAGGGAGCCAACAAGAAAGCTGGGAGGGATTTTTCACATCCCACAGGATGATAGGAAGAGCGGGAACGGCTCTATATTTGACGGGGGAAGATTTATATGAGATATTAGGAAGAAATTCGTCACAATGAGAGTGGTGAGACACTGGCACAGGTAGTCCAGGAAAGTTGTGGATGTCCCATCCCTGGAAGTGTTCAAGGGGTGGGACGTGTCCCTGCCCACTGCAGGAAATGGAACGGGATGGGATTTAAGGTCCCTTCCAAACAAACCATTCCATATTTCCATGTTTCTATGGTTCTATGAGCATGAGGTGCAGGGGATGCAGCAACCATGACACAAGGTGGAAAACTCAGAATGACTGCAGCATGGCTCTGGCCAAGCCCTTCCCACTGCGCTGGCTGCAGCATATGCAGATGTGCCTCGGAAACCTCCAGTACTGAGTCTCACGGCTACTGCTGAGGAAAGCATCCCCACTGCGTCCTCTCTCCTCCTGCAACTTTGGCACTGGGAATCCAGCTTGCCTCCTCATCTCTGCCCTTTACTCTTGGAGAACCTTGACCAAATTGGGTTCAGTTTTACAGGAACAAAGCACAGCCATTCCTGCATCCTGGGCTGGTGCCTTGTGTGACCCCACGGAGAGTAAAAGGGGCTTCGGTAAAAGTGAGTGCTGGGAAGTGAACTGAAGTTTTCACTGCTGCGCACTGGTTCTTACTGCTGCTGACTGGTTCTTACTGGTCCACACACTTGGGTTTTTTTTCTAACTGGTGTACACTGCTGCTCACTGCAGGGTCTGACAAAGCACATTCAGCACACAAACCCACAGCTGCCTGGAGTTCCCTTGGTTCCAGGTTCTGTCATCCCAACCACTCCAGACCCTGTGCTGGAGGCAGATGGAACAGCCAGGGGATTCATAGAATTAAAGAACCATTTGGTTGGGCAAGATCTTTGAGATCATCAACTGTAATTGTACCTGTCCACTACTGAACTGTCCATGAGCACCTCCTCTATGAGTCCTTTAAATCCCTCCAGGGATGGGAACTCCACCACTTCCCTGGGCAGCCTCTGTCAGTGCCTGAGAACAATTTCCTTGAAGAAACTTTTGCTGATATCCAATCTAAACCTCCCCTGGAGTAACTCAAGGACATTTGCTCTGGTCCTGTCACCTGTCACTGGAGAGATTAAACCAGCACCCCCCTCACTATAATCTACATTCAGGGAATTGTAGACAGAGAAGAGGTCTCTGCTCGACCTCCTCCTCTCCAGGCTAAACTGCCCCAGGTCCCTCAGCCGCCTCTCGTAAGACTTGTCCTCCAGCCTCTTCCCCACTTTTCTACAGCCTTGACAGAGACTCTGTTTCATTCAGCCCTCGATCCCACTGTCTATATCATCAGCAAAAATACTAAACTGCGCTGGTCACAGTATGGACCCCAGAGGGACACTCTTTGTCACAGGTCTCCAAATGGACAATGACCACAACTCTCTGAATGCAACCATCCAACCAATTCCTTATCCATCGAACAGCCCAGCCACCAAACGCATCTCCCTCCAATTTAGAGAGAAGCATGATGTAGGGGACTGTGTCAAAGGGTTTACAGAAGCCCAGACAACTGGCATCCATTGCTTTTCCTGCGTCCACTGATGCAGTCACTCCATCACAGAAAGACACTGAGTTGGTCAGGCAAGACATGCCCTTGCAGAAGCCCTGTTGGCTGTCTTGAATCACCTCCCTGTCCTCCATGTGCTTTAGAATATCTTCTAGGAGGATCTGTTCCATGATCTTTCCAGGCACAGAGGAGACGCTGACAAGTCGGTTGTTCTCAGGGTCCTCCTTTCCACCCTTTTTAAACTGGGCTCAATGTTGTCCTTTTTGGAGTCAACAGGGACTTGCCCAGAATGCCATGACTTTTCAAATGTTGCAGAGAGTGGCTTGGCAACCACATCAGCCAATTCCCTCAGGACTCTGGGGTGCATCTAACAGGGTCCCACAGACTTGTGTATGTTCAGGTGTGTATATGGTCCTGGAACGTTTTGAGTTGGAACGGACTTCAAAGTCCATCCTGTTCCACCTACCTGCTATGGCCAGGTCCACCTTCCACTGGATCAGGGTGCTCAAAGCCCCTTCCAACCTGGCCTTGAACACTTCCAGTGTTGCAGTAACCATGACTTCTCTGGGCAAGCTCGGACACTACCTCACCACTCCCACAGGAAAATATTTCTGCCACAGATCTCCTCTCAGTCACCCCTCCTTCAGATGAAAACTGTTCCCCCTCATCCTATCCCTGCAATCCCTGATCAAGAGCCCCTCCTCAGCTTTCCTGTAGACCCTTTCCATACTGAAAGCGTGCTAATGCTTCTCCCACGACCTCCTGGGACAGCTTTGGGCGTCTACTCTGCATGCAAACCCTCTCTGCCCTGCTGTCTGCAGGCACACGGCACAGAGCAACGGGCAGAGCTCAGGCTGTTGGAATGTCCTCCTGCCAGCCCTGGGCACTGGCAACTCTGGAGGTGCAGCAAACGCAGCCCCAAATATCCCGTGCAAGAGAAGAGCCAGGAACACCAGTCCCTGCCTGTCTGGGGTCGGGCTTGCATCAGTCGAACATTGCTGGTGTGAAGCTGGCCCAGGAGGGCTGAGGGCATGGCTTAAGCAGCAGCCCGGCCTTTGGCAGCATTTTCCCGGATACGATTAGGGTCTTGGCGCATTTCACCTGACTGCTCCATGTCCCTCTGGGTCTGCGCCATCTCCTTCTCCCCTTGCTCCTGGGCAGTACGAAAGGTCTCCATGTCCTGTTGGAGCTGCACATTTTCCCTTTTCAGATGCTTCTGTGGCCTATGAAAGTCACTCTTGAAGGAGTCTTTCTTCATTTGCAGCTCTTCTCTCTGCTGCTTTAGATCCTGCCACTCTCTCTGGAGCGTTTCGTCTCACTTGGCCAGGTGGGCCTTTTCCACAAGCTTCTTTTTTAGAGAATGGATCTTCCAGCAGCCAAGAAGTTCAAACGCTACTGGTATGGCACAGAAAAACGCATCATGAGGACACTAAAGGCTTTGACACGTTCTCAACTAATCCTTAGAAGGAGAAACAGAAAACATGGTCAAGCGGTCACGGGGAAGGTAACAGGACGGTTAAAGTTCCATAAATGCTTTCAGGTATTTCTGGTAGCACCAACAGGCTGGTTTTCCAGCCCCTCTGGACATCCCCATCGCTGCTCCCCCAGCAGAGCACACCACGAGAATTTCACCTGAGACCAGGGATCCCTGAAAACTGTTCACCAGGGGACTCATCACTCTCACCTCTCTTCACCTTGATGCTTAAAACAACTTTACCTTCTTACTGTGAGTGATCCCCTAGTGACCACTCACATTGCTGGAATACATACAGAAGGACCCCAAGAACTGTCTCAGAGCCGCATCACAAACTCCCATGAACGCAGCGGCCATCACTGCATTCCCAGCAGTTTCTGGTGAGGCAGACAGCTCTGTTCTTATCCACTGCCTGGTTCAGTTGCTCCAGCTGCACCAATGGTTTCCACGCTCAGCCCTGTGGCGTGGGCAGAATGCAGCAGGGGACCCCACGCAGGGACAGACTTCTCCTAAAGTCCAGCAGACCAAACATTTCAAAGCTGGAGATGCTCAGCTTGTACCAGGCAGAGCCAGTGTTGAGCGCTGGGTGCTCCAGGGCCCCGGGCAGCCCCATCAAACCCAGAGCTGAGCAGGACAGAGCTCACACACTGCAGGTGCTTGCCCTGCTCAACCAGAAACTTCTGCATCTTTCCAGTATGGTTGGAACCTGGTCTAAATGTCCCATCTGAAATCAAGGCACAGCTGGAGAGTGGCAGCTGGGACAGGAGATTTTTCCAGCTTGTTAAAAAATCCCCACAGCAGGTCAGGATGGGATTGAGACAACAAGCGGTGAGCAAAGGTTGGTCAACTATCCCAGTCTGTATCTTGACTCGATTTATGGAAGTCTCCTAGCAAAGAGCAGGGAGATGAGGACAAGAATGAATACACACACTTGTTTTCCTTCAGAACATACAAACAAACAAACAGCCAAAGGCAGTCAGCTTAATATCCTTGTTCACGTCAGGGTGTCAGAGCACTTTGAAGCCACCCTGTTTCTCTGTCCAGGACAAACAATCCTCAGTTTAAACATCCTTCTAGGGTCAGGCGCCCTGTAAAACGAGGTTCCCAGATCAGCCAAAGAATTCGTTCCAAGTGCCGAAGAGGAGAGGTCGGCAAGCACTCACTCCAGATGTTCAGGGTTCCCTACATGCAGGAGGGTTCGTTCTGGGGACTGACTGCTTCAGGGCTCCACCAGAAGAGAGCTCAGGACAACTCCCAAGTGACTGAGACCCCACGCTCTGCAGGGACAAATCTGACTGCGCTGCCGCTCCCTGCCTTTGCTGCCGCTCCCTGCCTCCGCCACCTCCAGACTGCAGAGGCTACACTGCCAAACCCCAAAAGCAGTGGAAGTCAATGCTGGAAATAAAGGTCACCCCAAAATGTCACAGAGCAGACAAGTAGGAAGCTAAACTGGAATGGAGCTTCAGCACCAAGGCCAGCATAACTCCCTCCAAACCTCCAAGGAGTTAGCGACGCGGCATTCAGCAAACAAATATGATCAGGGTTGAAGGTGCTCAGGAGAAGGCTGCCTCAGGTTAAGCAAAAGGGGACCACGTGGGCTGGGAACATCCCCCATGTGGAAAAGAACCAAGAGAACAGGCTCCGCCTTCAAGCTGGAACAAGGTCAGGAGCTGACAAAACCCTAAAGAACTGGAGACCGTGCCATGAGGATTCAATTCCAATGACTGCACAGAAGCAGATGCAGACAGACCTGACCTACCCTGACTTAGAGCAGAGTTTCCTCTCCACTGGAACCGGCACTGGGCACTGTGATGGCTGAACGGCAGTTGCTACGTTTCTTGCACAAAGCACAGGCAGCTCCCATCTGGCTCCTCCAGATCCTCCTGGAGAGTGAGGCCAGAGTGGGATTGACCCTGGAGAGCAGAGAGGTTTTATAGGACAGAGGTCCATGGCCACTGGCCTTTGTGATGCCATTGATCCACAAACCCGTGAACCCTGCACTCCTGATCTGTGGAGCATCCAGCAGGAACGAGCCTTTGAAGCCTTTCCCTGCCTGGCCCGGTGGAATCCATTGAAAGTGAAATCATGAGTGGGGACAGCCCACAGCACATGACTCGGTAGCTACAATCACCCAGAGACAGGGAGCAGCCAGGCAAGAAAGATCTGAGCTGAAAAGAGGGAGACTGAGATGAGATCTTAGGAAGAAATATTTTCCTGAGAGAGTGGGGAGGTCCTGGCACAGGTCGCTCTGAGAACTCATGGATGCCTCATCCCTGGAGGTGTTCAAGGCAAGGTTGCGTGGGGCTTTGAGCAACCTGACCCACTGGAAGGTGTCCCTTCCCATGGCAGGGGATGGAACTGGAGGGACTTTAAGATCCCTTCCAACCAAAGCCATTCCACCTTTCTATGGGTCTGGCAAGCTAAGGAAATATGGGAAGTCACAGAAAAATAAATGCTGACCATTCTTGTATTGCACTCTTCTTTTTGATTTGTGGCAACTGTCCATCTGGATGGCTTCTTTTTTTGCCAGGGTTTTGTATGAGTTTTTTCCTCTCATTTTTTCCCCTTCGTTGGTTGTTTTCTTTTACCTTTTTAAGACATTTCCTGCTTAGTTCTTGGATCTCTGTGCCATATTGAGTTCATACTTGCTTGCCTTTCACGTATTTGGCTCAAAGAAACTTTTACAAGTATCTTAGCTGTCTTCGTTTAAATGAAAAACTAAGATGTCTGTTGGAATTATATCTCCCACAAGAAAATCACCACTGCCCTTTGCAATTAATAGACTTTAATCAAGAGGAGAAGATGAAATTGTATAGGAAAAGGTAACAGTTCTCTACGGTAAAATGTATCTGTAACCAAACACAGAGCCAAACAAACAGCAACGTTTAACCCAACAGTTCAAAACCCCACACCTCCAAGGAGTGAAGTAAGTCCTCTATGGTCCTGCTGGGCTCTGAGGGAAATCTAAAACTCACGTGGAGGAAGGGCAGTCGAAAAGCATGTTGGAAATCCACTCCCAGGAGGCACTTGGGTGGGGGTGGGGGGTGGGGGAAGGAAACAAGAAAGAAGTCCAACAAGTCCACAGAGAAATCCAACTGGTGCTGACCGCACTTTTCCTCTCTCTCTCTCTCTGAAGAATACCGGCACAGCCCCCGTGGAGTGGATCTGATGACCCCGAATGCTGCTCTCTCCTGGTCACTGCACGTGAGCCGCGGCTTTCTCCTTATCCTACCAAAAAGTGTGACGGAGAGTCCGTACCGGAAGCCACCCCTCTTCTTGGGATTTCCCCAGTAATACTACCCCCCCGGAAACTCGTAGTCCCAGTGGACCGTCCGGTCCCCCATTGGGTCGGCCAGGCCCCTGCCCCCATCATTCCCACAGCCGCATCCAACCTGACCTTGAATGCTTCCAATGATGGGGCATCCACAGCTTCTCTGGGAAACTTAATCCAGTCTCTCAGCATCTTTATCATTAAAGTGTCCTCTTCAGATATTTAAAGGGTGCAACTGGGTCTCCATGAGGTCTTTCCTTCTCCAGCCTGAACAACCCCAGGCATTGACCCGAGGCAGGTGCAGGACCCTGCACCCGGTCTTGTTGAACCTTGTGAGATTCATGTGGGACCACTCCTCCAATCTGCCAGAGTCCCTCTGGATGCCATCCCTTCCCTGCAGTGTAGCCAATGTATTTGGGCAAGAGTTTTATAGCAGGTGGATCCAAAGTATTTGGACAGTCCCTGCCAGTAGGACTTGGCAAGATTTGTGATGCTCTGTTAAGTAGCCCCCAGACAAGGGAACACGCTGCTCAGAAATCCCATGGGGCTGTGTTCTCTCACATCCCATCCACTCCCAGAAATTCAGTGGTTTGAAAAACATTTTAGAGGCCCTAAGGGTCTCCAGTGGGAGAGAACTCTGCGTCTTCACTAGTGAGACCCCCGTCTGGGGTTTTGCAGGTGTACAGAAGTCGTGATGGCCTTTCTCCTGTCATGCGCTCTGACCTGTCCATGACATTGCCCATCCCCCTAACCCTGATCCTGTCCCACCTCATTCCCATGCCCTCTCAGGACACTCATCTCATTGTCCAACATTCTCAAGGAGACCCATAAAGACAGTTTGCCATGCTGAGCTCCTGCTGCTGAGCTGGGATTTGCAGACAGGGAGCCACAAAGTCCTCAGGAACCACCACTGAGGAGGGAAAGACGTGATGCAAGTAGTTCTTCCCAGCAGATTTTAACCACAGAGCCACAGCGTAGCAAACCCCAGCCCCATCAAAGAGACATTGACAATGCCTGTAAATAAATTGTCTGAGATTCATTTTGGAGTTTCAGAAAGCAGCCTCCTTTGTGTCATAGAATAATAGAATCATCTGGAACGAAAAGACCTCTGAGAACATCAAGTCCAGCCATTCCTGTCCCCTTTCTGAACCATGTCGTGAGAAACTCATCTACCTGCCTTTTGAACACCTCCAGGGGTGGTGACTCCACCACCTTCCTGGGAAGACCCTGCCAGTGCCTGAAGACCCTTCTGGTAAAGAAATTTTTCCTGATGTCTAGTCCAAACATCCCCTGGTGCAACATGAGACCACTTTTACTCGTCCCATCACCTGTCACTTGTGAGAAGAGACCAGCACCCACATCACCACAACCTCCTTTCAGCCAGTTGTAGACAGTCATGAGGCCTCCCCCCAGCAGCCTCTTCTCCAGGCTAAACAACCCCAGATCCCTCACCTACCCCTCATAGGACTTATTCACCAACATCTTCCCTAGCCTTGTTCCCTTCTCTGGATGCTCTCCAGCCCCTCAATGCCCTTCTTGCAGTGATGGGCCCAGAAATGAACACAGCACTTGAGGTGTGACCTCACCAGTGCTGAGTGCAGGGGCACAATCACTGCTCTGGTCCTGCTGGCTGCGCTGTTTCTGATGCAGTCAAAGATGCCATTGGACCTCTTGGTCAGCTGGGCCACTGCTGGCTCATGCTCAGCCGCTGCCAACCAAAACCTCCAGGTCCTTCTCAACCAGACAGATCTCCAGCCATTCTTCCCCAAGTCTGTAACACTGCACAAGGTTGTTTTGTCCCAACTGCAGGACCCAGCACTTGGTCTTGTTGAACCTCACCCCTTTGGTCTCTGCCTATGGATCCATCCTATCCAGATCCCTCTACGGAGCCTCCCTTCCTTTAAGCAGATTGATTTCAGTGCTGTATGCACAAGGGAATGGTTCCAGCAATCCTTCTTAATGAGACAAGAGCAGAGAGAGAAGATATTTCCTACTCACATGCAAATGTATGGATTTTCCCAGAAATCCCATGCATATTCTATTCCTTTCCAAGGACTTATTTTCATGAGTCACCCAGAAGAAAAGGACAGCTGATTGCAAGTCCTGTCTGCACTACTTATGGAGCATTTCATCCTCACTGGGTGGTAGGCAGCAGGCTCCCACCATCACACCTGCCTTGTTGGTCTCCCCCTGATTCTTACCCAGAAACACTCGCTATTTCTTGACCATTGCTCAGCTCTGGACAGACAAAGCACCCTTAGTGCCATGTCCTTCTCCCTCCCCTCTGGAGCCCCACCCTCCCAAGGTGACACCAGGTGACAGAGATCATGCCAGGGGTTGGTGCTTACAGAGGGGCGTGGCTGTAACTGGGCATGTGGACTATGATGTCACAATGCCCGTTGTGCTGGACTGGGCTGGGCTGTGGGCAGCACAACATCAGTGATGACAGAAGGAGCAGCAGCAGCAGCATTATTATGTTCTGCACCCACCTCCTTATCTCTCTTGTTCTGATGTCTCTGGTAGCCCAGGATGTCCAGGCTGCTCTGTACCGAGCACGGGGATCAGGTAGGAAAACATGCAAGGGTCGGCACCCTGTTTCAGGCAGCAGACTCCGTGCCCACTGCCCTTGATTGTGGCAGTGAGGATGGGGTCAGGATGGGGCAGGGCTGGGAGAGCAGTGGGGCTGAACTGGACTGGATGAGCCGTGGGCAGCTCCACCTCAGGTCCCTGGGAAAGAAATAGATCCCAACAAGTAATGGAAACAGGTGTGATTCCAGCTGTGCCCATAGGCGAAGGCCACCCGGCTTCTCAGTCTGATCTTGTCTGAGAGCCTCAGTGACACCTCAAAGGTTGGTCTCTGGAGTGAAAGGCACTGAGGGTGTTGTGCTGCATTCACAGGACATTTCTGTTCCTCTTCCCTTGGCCAATGCACTGACATGTGGAAGAGCAGAGGGGGAAAGTGTCCGCTCAGCGACGTGCCCTGGGGTGCTCTGCCCCGGAAGCGCTTTGCCAGCCTCTGCCACCCTGTGCTGGTTCCTGCGCTGAGTGCAGAGATGGCTGGGGCTGAGTTTAGAGATGATGTGAGCTCCAGGGAGCTCTTTCTCCTGCAGCTCCATGCACGACTTGTTTAGGATCAGCATGGTCCAAGACCCAGTAACAGCCACCTTTGAATCTAAGGTAGAACATACTGTTTTGGTCTTGTCTGGACCTTCTCCATGGCAACAACATTCCTTTCCTAGGAGCAGCCGGTTGCGAGCACCCATGTGCATTTCTCCTCTGAACATGACCCTCCAAGTACGCAGTCCGTGGGGGGATTCAGAAAACGTTAGGGTACCCACTTCTCCCCCCATTTATCTGCGTTCCCACCCATGGCCGAGGCATGTAGTAATTTTCTGCACCATGCTCCCGAGTGGAAGGGAGAGGCGAGTGCCGAGGAGGAATCCTGCGCTTGATCTGATTTCACCTCCATTCTAATTGGAAAAAGATAATTTCACGGGAGCTTCTCTCTGCTGCTTCTTTACAGACGCGGCTGTGGGCGATGGATCTCCAGATTCCCGTCTGGATTCCAGGGCTGACAAGAAGCGACATCGCATGGGTACGTCGTGTCTTTAGACTTTCTTTGGGAGCTGCCAGTTCAAAGCCTCCACGGGAGTGAGGCTTCTCCTGGAGGTGTGAGAATAGAGACCTGCATTGCTTATGCTGTCCCATTCCATGAAACTCCTTGTACCGCTGTGAATCCATCAGCATGAGCCAAGCTGATGACATGCAGGAAACCAGGGTCCAAGCTGGACCCTCAGCGCTGCTACCCGCCCTGCTCAGGCTCCCAGTCCTGAGCTGAGGCTGTAATTCTGTGTGCAATGCAAGCTCCTCCTTGCGTGGCCAACACACAGATGTGGAGAAGTGCAGGGAGGGAAGAGGTCAGGCTTGGTGGTGGATCCTGGTGTGCTTTGCATTACAAATCTCTCTCTGCTGGCCCCAGTGCCGTCTCCCAACCCAGCGTGCTTGTCGGGCTAGATTTTGGAGTTCCGTGGAGTCCTGCACAGCAGGAAGGGCTCGCTCAGAGCCTGGCAACAGCGATGCTGGGTCGCAACCCTTGCAGGTGCTGGCAAACCACAGCGATGGTGCAGAGCCTCTGCCACCAGTTGTGGTTCCAGCCGAGTGCCGGGACAGCTTCTGCCCCAGTGTTACCAGTACAGCTCAGAGCTAATCTCTGCAGACCTCGGTGTGCAGATTGGAGGCCTGGCATGTGCTGAACTGCTGCTTAGGTTGTGTGCGGATGTGCTTGCCCACTGGGCCCCTTCGAGAGGAGAGTGAGGTCTCAAGCAATTTCGGCTGAACTTGGCAAGTGCTGGAAGTTGGAGGGAGATGCCGACTCAGCAGCTTCTTTGCTGTGCTTCATTTCCTGTCTGCAAAGACACAGCCGGGATGGGGAGAACCCAGGAAGGGTTCTAGCGTCACCATCCAGTCTCCCTTGGACCTGCTACATGCATTGCAAGTCAACAGATCGCCTGCGATGTCCTGGTCTCTCAGCAGATCAGCCCTGATTGCTGTTAGTTTGGAGCATTGATGTGCACAGCCCCAAAGTTCCAGCCCTGGTCTCCATATCTTACCAGTGCCTTTGGGAAGGATCGTCTCCTGAGATGCCATCTCCCTGAGGGGGAATGGTTCCAATTAATCCTATTGTCCCACTTTCTATCTCTAGAGATGGACTTAGAAGCTGTGCAGAAGGCGTTTTCAGAAGGAAGCAGTGGCTCACTGCCCGTCCTTACCAAGGGCATGGAGGCAACGCCAGCCCCTGGTGTGCCAGGTAATTGCTGTCCCGTGGTCACTCAGTGTAACCCCTCAGGGAGGAGGGAGATTGGGGATAGCCCTCCCTGCTGCAGGGATATTTTTGTCTTGAAGGAGCGACTGGGCAAGCAGCTGTACTCTTCCTGTGCTCCCCTTCTGGCTTCCTCAGTTTTGTTCAGAGGGAGAAGCTTTCCCAAAAGCTGGGAGCAGGGCCCCAGTCACCAGTGCTGGAGGGAAACAGAGAGTGTCCTGGCTATACCAAATGTGCTTCAAGATCTGCAGAGGTGCACAGGACTGACTGACTTTCTGAACTGTTCCTCCAGGTGTGGTCGGCCAAACAACCCCAAGTGTTGACACGTCCCAAAGCACTACAAGGGTTCACTGGCTCCAAGAAGAGAAACAGTACTTCATGATCTGCATAGCAGGAGCCCTGGGTTCTCTGTTATTTGTGATCCCAGTGCTCTGTGTGGTGATCTGGATGTGGAGGAGCAGAGTAAGGTGAGTCGTCTGGTTCCCCCCCATTGCTTCCTTCAATGGCTGCTCATAGCCACGAAGCGTTGCTGGCCAGGCTGCTGTGCAGCAGTGAATTAGTGGTTCACCAAAACACTCTGCTGAGTTTGTTGCTGCTGTCAGGATCTTTGACTGGAGTCCAAACTCCTGGGCGTTCTTCTGAGGAGCTCACTCTGTCCGGAGCCAGGGTTGGCTCAAACTGACCCTGCCAGGACAGGAGTAGCCCCAGCAGTGACAGGCGTTGGCAAAGTGAGATCAGTACAGGAAAGAGCAGGGATTGAGATTGCCCTGGGAAACGACACAGGCACCAGCACCCACTCCTGACCAGGGGACATAACTGGAGGAATCCCCCTCCTTGGAAATGCCATCAGGTGTCCCCCTCGGCAAAGCTGTGCCAGCAGCTCCCAGCCCAGGGTGGGAGCGGTGCCAGCTCCAAGCCACGGAGGAGTATTCCTGTCCTCCCTCTGCAGCTGAGGCCTCAGCAGCCTTTTCTCTCCACAGGGCCCTCTCTGCAGGTTCAGAAGTCCAGATGGAAACCTTCACTCCTGTCAGGGAAGAAAAGCTGGTGAATCTCAGCTCTCCACACATATTGCCCAAAAACCAGCCCATCCCTGGCAGCCCTGCTGCTGCAGAAGCAGCTCTGCAGCCTCCAGATACAGCCCAGCTAGAAGCTGACAGCGACCCCTCGTGCCCAGACAGCCAGAGCTGCCCTGAGAGCTGGATCCAACTTCAGCTGCCACCACCCCGGCCAGAAAAAATAGTGCAACCCGCCTCTCCCCCTGTCACAATACGGGTCACTACCTTCCGCTAGGAACACAAAGCCTTTACACTTCCTTCTCTTATTCAAGTTAAATTCAAGGGTCCTGAAAGAGCAAAGTCAATCAATAAAAGAGAAAAAATATCCTCTAAGTGATTTGACTGCGAAAGGAAACCTGGAGAGAACATTCAGTGGGTATGCACTGCCTGGCCATCCAGAGTGACATGGGCAAGCTGGAGAAGTGGGTCCATGCGAACCTCACAGCTCAGGAGAGGTCACCAGATCTCTCCACTGCTCTGAAAAATCAGTGCTCTAGATCAAAAGCATGGGAGAACACACAGGGGAATTATCTCCTGACTGATTTGCCGTCCTTGGCTTCAACCACAAGCGAGGGACCCCAGGCTGCACCAGCTTTTGGTCTGATGCCATCCTCCCCTTGAGAGGAGAGCAGGAATGGACTCTTCTCTTCCCCCGCTTGGCACAGGCTTGTTGAGAGATGCACCCTGCATGGTGCTTTACTGTGTTTATATGCAATTAAATGTTACATATTCATTACCTCATTCAATATGCCTATAGATATGCTATGTCTATAGATATGCATTACCTATCCCCACTATGTATTAAAATGAGCCTTAATAGCTTATTTCCATATTCTCCACATACTGACGCTGGCTCACTGCCTCCTAGTGTTGGTCGTCGGAGGGTCGTGGGGATGAAGACCAGCTGCTCCTCACCATCACCACAAGTGACCTCTGGTTCTTGCGCATGCCCAGTGCGTTTTGGCCTCCACTCAAATCGCAGAGCTGGACAAGACCGGTCCTGTTCCTCTTTATCAGCGTCTAGTTTCTCCTTATGAGTGCACATTGCTGTAAAACCTTGCTAAGCTTGCAACTGTGAGGCTGACACAACTTCCATTGTCAAACCCCCCTTCTTGCAAAAATGTCCAAGGCTAACTAAATACCTAAACTATGACCAAGTAATCTACACAAAGGCTTCCTGAAATCCCACATTCTTTGTTTACTTATTCGAATGTCTTGCTAACAACTCTTAAAAGTCCTAAAAATCCTAAGGCTACCCCCTAACCCTTACACATGTTAACTTTGAACCACTATCTCCCCCCATCAAAGCCTGCTCTAAAACCCCTGCTGTCAGGGGTCTGTTCTCTCTGACTTTCATACTGCAGTTACTGAGATGGAACCGAACCCTGCTTTAGTTTAAATCAAAAGATTCCCCTTTTTGTGGTGGTATCGACCCCTCCTCCCAGCAGGGACCCCTTGACGCCCTGCAGGGACTGCAGCCCCGTTGGCCCTGTCCAGGGCAGCGCAGGAAGGGGGGGGGATAGGAGCAGCACCCACCTGGGGGATGCAGATTCTGATTGGCCTGAGGGGGTTCAGTGCACGACTCTGATTGGCCACATGGCTGTCACTCTGCCCAGTTTGAGCCCGCCCTCTGCTGGGACAATGTGGTCTCTGATGTATTTTGCATTTGAGAGTAAAACTGCACAGGAAGTTACAGAGCCAAGGACCTGTGTGGGGACACATGAGGGCAGAACAAAGGCTTTGGGCACTGCTTTCATTTTTGTTTTTCCCCACAAATGTGCACAATTAAATTGCTGCAGTGAGAGAGGGAAGAGGTTTCCAGTGGGAAGAGATTTCTCTTTCTCCGAGACAAACTCCTATTTTATCTTCAGCAGAAAGACCTGGTCCTGCTGCACCAGGCCCTGCCTTCCCTCACCTTTGGGATTTAATGTGCTTGCACTGTGCCTGCTCATAAAAGTCGATTCCTGGTGCTGCCCCAGACAAAGCCACACATTGTGAGGTAAAAACCAAAAGCAGTTGCACAGCAAAATATGGCTTTACAACAGTTTCTGCAGCCACAGCTGCTCGTGTGCCCCACACACACGGTGGGATATTCCTGTGAACAATGAGGGACAGTCACACAATTCTCAGAGCCCACAGTCAAACAAACCAGGTCGCTGTGTCCGCAGTTTCTGTCCTACAGTCCATGACATTGTGATGCAACCCAAGGATAGATCTGGAGCTGCAATGACTAGAAATTCAGAAACAGCCCTGTGATTGTCCGTGTTCCAGCAACTCTTCTCTTCTAGCTGTGGCACCCCTGAGATTCCCATCACCTGCAGCCAACTGAGTTCTGCTGGAAAAATTGTGTTGATCTCCAAGGCAAATCAGCAAAACCCATGAAAAACTCCTGCAGTGCTGCTGCTTTGTGTCTTGTAGAGGAGGAACTCTCCAACATAAGGATGACCAGGTGATCCCCTTCCATCTTCCCAACCTGGGAACTGCTCTTTGCTGGAAGGGATCAGAACAGACACGCATATTAAAGTTAAAGTAAATAAGATAAGTTAGTAAAAATTAAAGTTTTTTTCACATTGCTGCAGTTTCCCAGCAACAGTTCACGGGGAAAGATTTAAAAATACAAAGGAATCACTTTTTCTAAAGCCTTTCTTGAGAATTTATATACAGCTTAATAAGCTGGGCCAGAGCAATCGGTGCATAGGAGTCATCAGCCTGTGCACAGAAAACCAAGCACATATTCAAGTCCTGCAAACCAAACATAGCCAGAGGGAACCTCTGCTGTGCTTCAGAAGTCTGTGAGGTGTCCTCCAGTGTCACCAAAAGAGGCGATTTCAGTCTGGGCTGATTTGTATTTTTCACAACAAAGGCCAAACCTGGGACAGCATAAGAGTGCAGTGAGGGCAATGAGAAGAGACTGAAATAACCACACCCACTTGAGGTCAGCTCATTGCTCCAGAACTTCACTGAGAGGGACCCTTGTCAAATGCTCACAGCAGCTTCAGAGTCGAAAGGGGTGAGGAAGCTGCCAATTTTCAGCTGAAAACTGTTTAAAAATACCTCATTTTATTTGAGCAGGAAGCATCCCTGTGGGAAAATCATTTTCAGAGTAATTTGTAAATTAACCAGTGAATGTCTCATTTATAAACACACCTGGTCATGGCTTTATGAACACAGGAGTGTCCTGTCAACACCCAGCGCCGGCACCCACTGCCAGGGCTGGGATGGGCCGGCATCTCATTCAGCACACAGTGCTGGGTGGAGACAGGAGCCTGGAGAAGAGCCCTCGGGAGCTCTGTGCTCAAGAACAGGGAAGGAGGATGCAGCTTCAGGTTGTGGACTCCGGGCTGGAGCAGGGCAGGCCAAACCCATCTGCAGAGCCCCTCACCACAGAGATGGGGGGCAGCCCTCATCCAGGCTAGGCTGTGGGGTTTGGGGGTTTGTCGCAGTGGGAGACGGGGGACCAGTTTGATGCAAACAACGTCCAACTTTATTTTTGCAAAAGGTCGATATATATACTTATTAAGCTAAGGCTAAAACAAGCGTGTTCTCTACTGATTGGATGATTACATTATTACATACATCACATTACAAGCTAATTGAATATTAGTGAAAGCTTTGCGCAGTTCTCAAGTCTTTACGGTATGACACTACAGTCCGATAGGCCTTATCAAGTCTCTTGTTAGCAACTTCTACCTTTGCCAGTCAGCTCCTTATCGGACGGTTTCAAGCTGCTCCAACTGCCCACAAAGTGTCCTTTCCATGACCTCGTACATGCTGCTCTCGCTGTGCTTTAATGGAGTCCAAGGCCTGCTTTTTCTGTGTTCCAGGGTTTGTGGTTGAAAGACTCCATTACTCGCTTCTCTGTGCTAGCACTACGGGATGCTGTAGCCTCAATTCCCCCTTCCGTTTGTACCATAAAGACTCTCTTAACAGCGCGATCGATCAGTCGTTGAAAACATTGCAAAATATAGGGTAATAATACCAACAAGAACAAAAATACAAGCAAAACATAACAAACGGTTTTCAATAAACTTCGAATCCATCCAGTCAACCCCCACCCAGAAAACAGCTTGTCAAACCAGTCCCAATTATCTTCCAATTGCAGGCTTTTCACTCCTCGTTTCAGCTGCTGGATGGCTGTATGGATGGACTCAGAATGGTCAGACAAATTCATACAACACATTCCATTGAAATCTTTACAACCGTGACCATGCGCTAAAAGCAAAAAGTCTATTGCTGCATGGTTCTGCAAAGTTGCATGCCTAATACTATCGACATCCATTAGCAAGCTTGTTAGTGCGAGGCTAGTTGCATTAGTTTGTTTTGCAAGCCAACAACCTAACTTTTTTAATGTCACTAGTGATTGTGCTGAGGCTACCCCTGTTGCCAATGCTGATGCGGAAATGATCTGAGCAGAATTCCAGAATTTAACACTGTCATCACAATCACTAGAAAAGGCATGTACACTTCTACGGTGGCGATATCTTTTCCGCCATTGTAGAACTGTACTATCATTTGGTGCTAATAGGGAAAGTTTACCTATTGAGCATGGTCCACCTTTAATGTGTGAAGGAATGGCCGGCCATGCTCGATCTCCGCAAACTAAAAAGATTCCTGGGGGTAAGAGAAGGGGTAAGTTTGCTGACTTTGAGATGTTTGGAGAGATGTAATTGCACCAAGCAGATGCATTAGTAAAGATAGTATGTATGGGATTTACACTCCAAGCTCTAGACTGATTCTTTCTCGTGTAATTGAATTGCAAGCAGTAATCCATTTTTATAGAACCTAATAATTCTAATTCTTGAGGTTCCAAATCGGATGGAGGTAAGTATGCAACCCAGCCATCCCAGTTGTCTACACAACCTGTGCCATTTGCTATCACCTTTTGATTCTGTGGTATCGGCCATTGATCAATGGGGACCCCCACTAAACATGTAGAGAAAGGGTTTTGAGGATTAGCTGTTGCAATGCAAATAGACTGTAGTCCCGATGTGTTAGCCAAAGTGATCCAAACATTTTCTTTTGGTAGTGTAAATGCCATACCTTCCTGGAAACAAGTGATAATGAAAGGGAAGATCATGCTTCTGACGACGAGTTCTTGTAGGGGCGTATGTTTCTTGCGGGGTACCATCTGGGTCCTGAGTCTGTAGAGACACAAGCGTATCCCCTTCCCCATGTAATTAGTTCGCATGGACCTTTATTGAGTCCTGTTTCTAGATCCCGAACCAGAACTAAGGGTCGTTCCTGAAATTGAAAAAAGGTTATTTTTAACAAAATGTTTAGCAATTGGAGGTATGTCTGCAGATGTGCAATTGAGAAAGTTTAGAGTATACAGAGCTTTGAGTACTCTTTCTTCTGGTATTGTTAAGACTCCAGTTCCCCCTTTTTGTTTAAGTAGGAGAGATTTGAGTGTTTGATGAGCCCTTTCTACTATTGCTTGGCCAGTAGGGGAGTATGGGATTCCTGTAACATGTTTTATTCCCCACTCGGCAAAAAAGGTTTGCAGTGAACGAGAAAGATATGCAGAACCATTATCCGTTTTTACTTGTTTTGGAACACAAAGAGAAGCAAAAGCTCGTAAAAAATGTCATTTAACATCTTTAGCCGTTTCCCCAGTATGGCAAGAGGCATAAATAGCGCCTGAAAAGGTGTCTATGGAAACATGTAAATATTTCTGGCGTCCAAATTCAGGAAAGTGTGTTACATCGGTCTGCCAGATTTCCAAACTGTTAAGGCCACGGGGTACAGTGCCATGTGCATTAGAGACAATAGTATGATGCTGACAATCTGGGCAAGAAGAAACAATATCAGCGGCCTGTTGATTAGATAAATTAAACTCTTTGCGAAGTCCCCTTGCATTAGTATGGAAGAAGGAATGGTGTAGCCGAGCTTGTGCAAAATTGTTAGGTAAAACAGTAACAGGTAACGTGAGCCTATCTGCTCTCCGATTTCCTTCTGCCAAAAAACCTGGAAGAGAAGTATGCGATCGAATATGTAACACAAAATAGTAATGTATACGAACATTGAGTAAAGAGATTAATTGCAGCAACAGAGAATATAAAAGGGAGTGAGAAAGTTGTTTCAGAGCAGACTGTTCTGCTCGTTGAACTATTCCTGCCACATATGCTGAATCTGTAATCAGATTAAATGAAACATCTGAAAATAATTGAAAGGCTCGGACTGCCGCCACAAGTTCTACTATTTGGGAGGATCCAGGGTGATATGTGATATCAGAGTTCCAGGTTCCTCCTGAATCCTGCCAAGTAACGTCGGCTTTATGGGATGCAGAAGATCCATCTGTAAAAACAGTGAGTGCTTGTAAAGGAGTTGAAGAAAGTCGTGGAATCTCGACAAGTGGCAGAAAAGCATGCAAAAGTTTTGAAGGCGGATAATGATTAGAAAATTGTCCTGTAAAATTCAAGATAGCCACCTGGAAAGAAAAACTGTGTTGAACAACAAAGTCAAGATAGGTCTCAGTAAATGGTATAAAAATAAAGGAAAAATCTCTACTAGCAATAGTAAAAATTCTGTGTCTTGCTCTCATTATTATATCAGAAATCATTTCAATCTGTTGAGAGATAGTTTTTGAAGCTTGGAAAGGCAAGAAAACCCATTCTAACATTAACAATGGTTCTGATAACGCTGTGTCCCATTGAAAAATGAGGCCTGAAAATTTGATATCATCTCGAATAATAGTGAGATTGAGGGGTAAGTCTGGCTCCCATCTCATTGCTTGTCTTTGCATAATAGCCTGGCCGACTTTGTCCAAGGCTTCTTTTGCTTCAGAAGTCAGGGATCGGGGAGCTGTAAGATCCGTATCCCCTCTCAACATATTAAATAACGGAGATAGATCCGAATTAGAGATTCCTAATAAAGGATGTAACCAGTTTATAGTGCCCAATAATTTCTGTACGTCATGGAGAGTAGTGATGGATGCATCAATCGCCAAATTTTGTGGAGAGATTTTTTGTCTGGATATTGTCCAGCCTAAATACTTCCATGGATCCTGTCATTGTACCTTTTCGGGTGATATTTTTAGTCCAGCTGCACTTAGTGCAGTAGTCATTTCTTTAAATGTGCTTTCTAACTCTGGCTCCTTTTCTGTTGCAAGCAAAATGTCGTCCATATAATGATAGATCAGGGCCCTTGGGAACTTGCCTCAGACCAGAGCCAAAACCTGGGCTACATACCACTGACAGATAGTAGGACTATTTTTCATACCTTGTGGCAATACAGTCCAATGAAACCTAAGCAAAGGTTCTCCCATATTAACAGAGGGTAGTGAGAAGGCAAATTTAGGTGCATCATCAGGATGTAATGGAATATCAAAAAAGCAATCTTTAAGATCAATAATTATCATTGACCATTCCCTAGGTATCATTGTTGGTGAAGGCAAGCCTGGTTGTAATGCTCCCATAGGTTCCTTTACAGCATTGACTCGTCTGAGATCATGTAACAACCGCCAATTCCCATTTTTCTTTCTTATTACAAAAACAGGGGTATTCCATGGACTAAATGTGGGAACTAAATGTCCTTTTTGTAATTGTTCCTGTACAAGTTGTCTGAGTGCACAGAGTTTTTCCATTGGTAATGGCCACTGATTAACCCATACCGGATTCTCCGTTTTCCATTTTAATTTTGGGACTCTGTGTCTATCATCAGTGGCCATAATCAAAAAGGCGTTTCAAGTTGCAAACCCCATTGTGACAACACATCTCGTCCCCATAAATTCAAAGGAATTTGACAAATAAAAGGTTTGACGGTTGCTGCATGCCCCTGAGGCCCTATTATTTGAACATGCTGTTGGCTCTGGAAACTTGTTCCAGTGCCCCCAACTCCTGCAAGTGACGACGCAGTCTGTGTAAGAGGCCAGCTAGGTGGCCATTTAGATTTAGATAAAACAGTAGCATCAGCCCCAGTGTCAATAATTCCAGAAATGGTGATTCGATCAGACCCACTATAAACATTGCACGTAATTAAAGGTCTATCATTTCCAATATAATGAGTCCATAGAATTTGTGGAGGTCCCGTGGAGCCAAATGCTCCTTGTCTTTTTAATTGAGAGGAAGTAATTCGATTCGCTTCTCCTTGTATTAATAGAAGTTGTGCAATACAACTATTCTTCGGGACGACACAAGGTGGCGTCGGAGTCCAGGCCATGATGACAATGTCTATCGCATCAGAGTCAATGACTTCCGGGAGGATAAAAAGACCAGACAGGGTCGTTGACGGTCTTCCTATTATAAGCCCTACAAGTCCTCTAGGTAATGGCCCCTTTGCTGTTGGTATAAGGTGAACTGAGGAGTCTATCAATGTAACATCATTGGCTGTTGAGAGATCCAAGCCTGCGCTCCCGATTGTTGCCCGGTATAAGACATTGGTGTTGGAGTAGCCGGCATCGGTTGTGGAGGTCGTGATGGTTGTTGCGTTGGTGTCGGGAAAGGGCTGGATGACGGCAAGTAATTTGTTGTCGGAACGCGGCACCGCCCCGCGCTCTGTCTCCCGTTTCCCTGTATTGTAGATTGGCGGGCTGGCAAAAGGTTACCATCTAGATCCCACCGGGAACGACATTGATTAACATAATGTCGACCTTTGCGACGTCTTGGGCAGACAGGAACAGAAAGTCTACTTCTACAGTTTTTTGCGAATGCCCAGTCCTGCCACACCCGTAACATGTAGAGATTATTCCTGGGGGTCGAATTGGTACCTGTTTCTGGTCGAATGGTTGGGACGCTGCGAAGGCAGCAGCCATGACTTCATATTTATGCTCGGCAGTTCCAAACCGGTTACATGCCTCCATCATTTCCACCAATGTAGGAGAAGGATTTGTCAATGTTTTAATAATTTTTTACAGTCCGCATTAGCATTTTCCACTGCCAATTGAAGAAGGATAATATTTCAAGCATCCACATTATCTACCTGTTTTTCTAATGCCTTTTGCAATTTAGCAATAAAGTCCATATACGGCTCTTTCGGACCCTGGATTATTGCAGTAAAAGCTTTTTGAGGCTTATCAGTATCGGGTATTTTAAAAGAGCTTGTTTCGCTATCTGAGTATTCTCATTTAAGGCTTCTCTGGGAATCTCTCTAGCCTGCTGAGCTGGTTCGGTAAACTGTCCGGTTCCCATAAGATGATCGACAGTAACAGCCCGTAATGCTGGATTCTCTCCTGCAGCATATTGCTGTGCTAATCTTTCTGCCCCCCTTTACCAGTTCGATTCCCATAAAAGTTGCTGTGAAGGATTAAGTAGTAATGAGGCCAGCAATTTCAAATCGTATGGAGTAAACGTATGGCTTTCACATATAGAAGTGAAAAGTCCCTGAAAATAATGCGATCCTAAACCATGATCGGCAGCCGTCCTACGGAGTTCTTTAACAATAGAAAAACCTAAGGCAGTCCATTGTGGGTCCCCCCTCCCTGGATACAAGACAGGAGCGACTACATGACGTTTGCTTTTGCGGGATTCATTAGCTGAGGGTCTCGGAGGAATATAAATCTTGCATGCTATTTCCATTTCTCCTGCCCTTTCTGCGTCAGCTTTAATTGCTGCCCAAACATTTCTCGGGTTATTATCACAGTCGTCAGGGTAAAGATTAGGTTCTTCTGATGGATTAATTGGACCAGGGTCAAAAGGATCAGGCTCAGAGGGGTACGACGCAGCTAACACTGTTGGCTCGGGAAGCGCGGACAGGCGCGGAGAGGGTTTATCTGTTTTTGCCGTAGGAGAGGAGTCTTTTGCCTTAATTCTCTCAAAAACTATGCGCCACGGAGGTAGTAGTTTCGCAACATCTAAGTCGCCTTTCGTGTTAATATCCCACAATTTAATTCCTACACAGTCCCAAAAGTCTGGTTCAAAAATTATCAAGGCATTAACATCAGGGAAATTTTCCTTAGTCCATCTTAAAAGAGCTTTCAGGTCATGGCCAGAGACGGATTTGCCATCTCTATTAAGGAGGCTCTTTAAAGTATTATATACGTCTCGTTCCTCACTAGAGTTAACAGAACCCATAGTAGGATAGTTTCTCCAAGCTCACCTACCAATCGCGAGGAGGTGTGTGA
The DNA here is from genome assembly GCA_033558185.1 of Dromococcyx pavoninus. Lineage (NCBI taxonomy): Eukaryota > Metazoa > Chordata > Aves > Cuculiformes > Neomorphidae > Dromococcyx > Dromococcyx pavoninus. Next base: position 919,487 of record JAUMJL010000046.1, read on the forward strand.
GGGGCGTGCTCCCTCAGGGCCGGCTTCTCTTTCAGCCGCCGATTCTTTAATGCAGTCCTTGGAGACCTGCGACCGGAATCTTCATTAGCCGAATCACGTCGGGGTCACCATTTGTCGCAGTGGGAGACGGGGACCAGTTTGATGCAAACAACGTCCAACTTTATTTTTGCAAAAGGTCGATATATATACTTATTAAGCTAAGGCTAAAACAAGCGTGTTCTCTACTGATTGGATGATTACATTATTACATACATCACATTACAAGCTAATTGAATATTAGTGAAAGCTTTGCGCAGTTCTCAAGTCTTTACGGTATGACACTACAGTCCGATAGGCCTTATCAAGTCTCTTGTTAGCAACTTCTACCTTTGCCAGTCAGCTCCTTATCGGACGGTTTCAAGCTGCTCCAACTGCCCACAAAGTGTCCTTTCCATGACCTCGTACATGCTGCTCTCGCTGTGCTTTAATGGAGTCCAAGGCCTGCTTTTTCTGTGTTCCAGGGTTTGTGGTTGAAAGACTCCATTACTCACTTCTCTGTGCTAGCACTACGGGATGCTGTAGCCTCAGGGGTTGTCCTCACCAAGCACTCTCCTGTCCTCCACGTCTGCTGCGTCCGGACAAGACGTCTGAGCTGCTTCCAGCTGAGGAGCACTGCTGCAGTAAGGAGTGTTCCTCAGATGCCTGCAGAGAAGGAGAAGCTGGGAGATGGCACCATGGCTTTGGCAGAGAGACTTGGCATCTCCCATCTCTTGGCTTTGTCCTGTGCCTTGGCCAAGCTCTGCGTTTGACCACTCATGGGAAAGAACAACGGGAGCAGGGCCATTCACACTTTCTTCTTCACCTTTCTCTTCTCGTTGCTCTCCACATTCTTCATCATGTCTCTGACCAGGTTGCTGGAGAGCGTTCTTAGCTGGCTGAGCTCCTGGCAGCGAGAAGCACAGCAGAACTTGAGCAAAAGGAGCTCTGTGCCCATGATGAGCTCTCCTGACCCACGGGTGTGGGAGATGCTCTGGGGTCAGATTCAGCACCCTGGAGGTGTGGGACAGCTGTGTAGCTGCAGCTGGATGGTCACGGCCTTGTGAAAGGCCACTTGAGAGGGTTTCTGCAGGCAGTGCCTGTGCCTCAATGTACTCTCCAGCCACCCAGCACTCCCTGCCAGCTGCACCAGTCACGTGAGAGACCAGCTCCCTGCAGATGGGCAGAGGAGGAGACCAGGCTGGTCCTTGGCAATGCCCATGGGACTCGCACAGCTGGCTCAGCCCCAGCCCCTGACTTCGCTACCTGAGAATAAAATCTGGTCCTGCCCCACAGCGCAGCTGAGGGAGCTTCTTGGGCTCTGAGAGAAGACTCAGGGAGGAGCTGGGCTGGGCTGTAGAACCAGATGCCATCCTGCAAGAGACAGGGGCAGAAAGAACAGGAGAAGATCCTGCTCCAAGTGCAGACGACAGGGCTGGGCTGCAGGGCAACTGTCCTTGTCCAGTGCCCATCTCGGGGCTCAGGCTCCCGCATCAGCCTTAAGTGGTCAGAGAGGGTCAGGAGTTTCTCCACCAGCTGCACAGCGGTGGGGCTGGGCTCCTCTCTCTTCACCTCACCCATCACAGTTTGGATGGCAATCAGGGTCTTCATCATGGTATCTCCATTGCCATCCTGCAGCTCCTCTGGCACAAAGAATCATAGAATTTTCCCGTTGGGAGAGACCTTTTCCTTTTGGAAAAGAAATCCAGCAGGAGACCTGCATTTTCCTTGCCCGCATGGAAAAGAATTTCCTTGTGAAATGAGCCATGCCTGGAAAGGTCCCCAGGCAGGGGACATGGCCTTCCTGGAGAGTGTATGGCTCCTTACCTGCCGTGTGCAACTGTTGGCCAGCAGAAGGCTCAGCATCCCCATCCTCCCCAGGACCCTTTCCTTCACAGCAGCTCTCTTGGAGCTGGTAAAGCTCAGAAGCCTCTGGGAAGAGAGAAGATGCTGATGAGTGCTGGGAGCAGAGCCCTGCTTCAGCAGAAGCTGCTGAGTTCCTGGGCTGGACTCGCCCACTTCATTAAGGCTCCCTCTGTTGCCTTCAGTGAAGGCGTGGCAACCTGATTCAAGTTTGGCTTAGCGACCAAACTCTGGTCGCTCGGTCCATCTGCACACAGACACCAATGTGGTGGATGGCAAAATGGCCTTTTATTGATAGATAACCAAGGTTTATATAGCTGAGGTTTACAACGTCACTTCCGCCTGCACTTCCGCCTGCTTACATCTTGAGCTAAACCTTATTGGCTACTGGTTACATCATGGACTAAACCTTATTGGCTACTGGGAGAGGGGGCCCTTATCTTTCCGTACAACACAACAATATGCAGGATCCAAAGATCAGTGCAATTACGATCATTATAACTGATCCCATCAAAGAAGACATTAGGGTGGTTAGCCATGGTGAATAGTTAAACCATGATGCAAAGTATCCTTGTTGGGCCTCTCTTTCTCTTTTTCTTTCAGATAACCTTTCTCTCAATTTTGCCATAGAATCTCTAACCACCCCGGTGTGACCAGTATAAAAGCAACATTCCTCTCCTAAGGCTGTACAGATGCCTCCCACATACATAAACAGGAGGTCTAATCCTCACCTGTTCTGTAGGACTACTTCTGAAAGTGAGGAGAGAGATTGTTCTAAAGCAGACACAGATTTCTTGATTCTTAGCAGGTCTTCATCAATGACAGTTTGTAATTGATTTGACAGCGGCATACCCTCGCCCTGTCAGAACTAATTTCCATCCTTGTTCCCATTCTCCCAGCTCATTTCTAATGATGACTGATGAGCCTTCTTCCAGTACTCGAGTGGCCCAATGTTTCTGGGTGGAACTTTTCAACTCCTGCCCCCTAGGGAATTGATTTAGCGCTAGCAGAGCAGTCGTTAGCAGACGTGCATTGTCCCCTGAGGGAATGGTGTTGACAAACCCTTCTGTTTTTGCTAATACCTCCAATTTAGATTTCAGAGTTTGATTTGCCCATTCCACTATAGCTTGCCCTGTGCTATTATATGGAATGCCCTGTATTAAGGTAATACCCCATTTCTGAGCAAACGCTTGAACTGATTTAGACAGAAAATTTGGACCGTTATCTGTTTTGATCTGATTAGGGATGCCAAGCCAAGACATAGCTGTCAGCCAATGTTGAATGGTTGCTTTGGAGTCAGCCCTAAGGTGTTGAGTAGCTACAATCGTTCCACTATATGTGTCTACAGTCACCGCTAGCCACGCTCGAGGTTTCAACAACTGGCAGAGTGTAAAATCCATCTGCAACACCTTGGAGGCTTTAAGACCTCTAGGGTTTACCCTGCTGGACCACAGTGGTGCATTCTGACAGTGGGGACGTGTAGCCACTATATGTTTTGCGTCAGTGACTGAAATCCCACATCTCTTTGCCAATGCTTTAGCTCCAATGTGGAGAGACTCGTGTAACTGCCGGGCATCTCTTAGTGTTCACAGACCCTTTGCAGCAGCGTCTGCTTTGTCATTACCGGTTTGGAAAAAGCCTTTAATTGGGCTGTGGCTATTGACATGGATGACCGATATAGTGCCCTGTCAAGAAAAAAGTGCTTCTTCTAGTATTAAGGCTACTGTGGATGTTGACACACCAGGCCCTGACATGGCCAAACAAAGTTTAGCTACAAACATTGAGTCAGTTACTATATTGAGATGTCCTGTTGGGAACAGTCCACATGTCAGTGCTGTGGCCGTTGCTTCTAGTTGTTGGACAGAAAGAGCACAATCGGTCATCTTAACGCAGTGCCATTCTCCTCCCGACTGACATACTGCTGCCGCCGTTGATGTCGCTGAGGATGCATCTGTTCGTCCTGGTTGTGGACGGTCCATGATCTTCCATGGAAGGTCGATGTTGACTATTGCCAGCATTTGAGTCCAGGGGGACTTTGCGGCGTAACAAAGTTCTCCACCAAATCCAACGAGAGCTATGGCCAGATATTCTGACATCACTACTGATTGTGTTGAGAGCTGTTTGCGAAAGGGCAACCATATCCTGGCAGGTTCAATGCCTAGATGTCTTAGGGCGAGTTTTCTGCCTTTCATGATGAGATTACCGAGGCACTTGATTCCCAGAGAAAATGCACGTGATGCTTTTCCTAGGACTTCCCATTGTATTGATTGGGCTTTTTCAGTGGGTCCCTGAGGTAATGCTCCTACTCCCCCTTTTTCTGTGAAATGCACATACAGATCAAGCAGTATACCTGGGTTCCACCTAGCGAGCGTACTCGATGACATCTGCTGCTTGACAAAGTCGAGAGAGTTCATTGCTTCTGTCGTCAGGGTTTTTTGTTCCCATGGGTTCTTTCCTTTCAAAAGATCATACAGAGGAGCCATGACTTCAGGAGGGATCAGAACAATGTTACGGAGCCATTGCAAGGATCCCACTAACTTCTGCATATCATGGAGTGTCTTCATGTTCCGAAGGATCTTTATTTGAGGCGGAGTTACGTAAGAACTTGTGATCCCCACTCCCAAAAAATTACACATGGTCCTCTTAATTGTGCACTCGCAATTTCAAACCCATTCACTTTCAAAATATCTGAAACTGTTAAAACAAGCTGTTCCACCTGATTTCCTGACGGTGAAGCAATTAAATATCATCCATATAGTGAATGATAGTCGCAGCTGGGTTAGTAGATCGGACCGGTGCTAATGCTCGATCCACTGCGATCTGCAGATAGTAGGTGAATTGACGATTCCTTGAGGTAGCACTTTCCACTGGAAGCGTAGATTAGGGCGTTGGCTGTTTGACATCACGACTGAAAAAGCAAACCGTTCTTTGACTTCCTTGTGCAAGGGTATCGAGAAGAAACAGTCCTTAATATCAAGGAGAGCACAAGATTGTTTGTCGGGTATCATAGAGTTCATAGGCAACAATGTTTGGACAGCGCCCATAGGTTGGATTATCTTGTTTACTTCACGCAGGTCATGGAGGAGACAGAACCCCTCGTCGGTTCATTTGGGTATTACAAAAACTGGAGTGTTCCATGGACTAGTGGAGGGCTCTATGTGACGTTTTTGTAACTCACGGTCAATCAGCTCAAGAAGAGCATCCATTCGAGGCTTTGATAGGGGCCACTGCTCGACCCAGACTGGGTTAGATGATTTCCATTTCAATCTAATTGGTGGAAGTGGGTGCACAGCAGTGGCCCTTAAAATAAATTTGTCACCCTGGCTTTTAAGAGAGCTGAAGCGTCCCTTCCCAACAGGGGTAGGACTCCTGATATGACATACGGAAAAAGGGTGATGGTTTTCTCTGGTCCTTTGTCAGTGTGAAGCGTGATTGCTATCAATCGAGAACTCTTCCAAGCTCATGTTAATCCTCCAACCCTACCCACCATGGGGGCATCTTCTAATTTCCAACGTGGGGGCCAATACGTATCAGGAATGACTCTAACATCTGTTCCGGTGTAAATTAAAAATGGAACGCTAATTGTGTTGTCATTTGAGGTATTATAGAGGGAACAGATTACCCACACCACTGGTGGGTTATTGCACTTTATTGCCAGGGCCACCCTGAGGTCTTCCCCCCAAAAGGTGTCCCTGAGACAGAGGTGGATTCGGCTGGACCACTGGTTGGACCGTGAAGTTGGCTGCTTGTTGAGGGGGCAGTGGGTTCGGACGCGTCCCCCCTCCCCATCCAGGGTTGACATAGTCGGGCCGTCTCGTGTTCCAAGTGGGAGAGGGCTGTACACGGCCCGGGTGCCCTCTCCCCTTCCTGTTTCCCCGGGACTTAGATTTGCATTCCCTAGCATGATGTCCTTTCTTTCCACAGGCCCAGCATGGTCCTCTGTATCTTTTTTGGGGGGGGGTGTGTGTGAATTCCCTGACTGGGGCCAATTTACCACCACATGGCCTGTGTGGCCGCATTTAAGACATGTCATTATGTTAGCTATTGCAGTGCGGACAGCCACCTGGATTGGGGCCAAATGCTCTTCATTTGTGACATGCTTAATCATGTCTGCAATACTTGAACCTACTGGTAGTGATCGTAGGACTTCTTTGGTTTTTGCATTACACTGCTGACGTAGGCAGTCTGCAACAACTGGACCTTTTGCCTCTGGAGGCAAAGATGAGGAGTCAACTGCTGCTTGGAGGTGATCTACAAATTGTGTAAAGCTCTCACTTTCATTTTGCTTTATTGTGGACCATGGTGATGGCTTAGCAATAACTCTAGAGGCTGTGCGAATGGCTTCTCTAGCTGCACGAGTAGTTGCCATAACTTTGTGGGCTCGCAGGCCTTGGGCTTGTGCCCGAGGGGTAATCATGGTTGGGTCTGTCCCCATCAGTCATTGTAGGCTAGAGCCATGCAGCGGGTGATCGGCCCCAGTTACTTGAGCTGGTTGCCTCGCACAGTTATCCTCCCATTCTTGTTTAAAAGCAATCATCCCTGCCCCATCAAAAATCAATCTACATTTTGTTTTATGTCGAACGGGAGCGTATCATCTCCCCCAAAAATCCCATCTATGAGGGTGGAGACTATGGCAGAATTAAGCCCTTTGTCTGCAATTGCTTTAACAATCGCTTGTATATCCTTAGGGTTTATTGGCGAATGGACCCTTTGTCCCCCATCCATCACCCAGACCGGCAACGCTAGCGTGGCCGATGGAGCCCAATCGGCACACGCAATCTTTATTTTTTCCAATCCGTGAGAGGAATTTTCTTCCCCCGCAATCCCTTTTCATTTCAGATGGGAATATTTTGGCTCTTTATCTGTTTCTGTTTCCTCCTCCTCCGAATCTGAATTGGTTTCAAACCACTCGTCCCAGCTGTTGCCTGACTCGGGACCGGAACTCGACTGACTGGTTACTTCCGGGCTCCGGTACTTTTTTGTGGGGCTCTGACCCCGCCCACTTCCCTTACGGGCCGGCCTACTTCCCTTACGGGACTCTGGTTGAGAGTCTTGCAGAGACTTGGCCTCGACCAGGTGGGTGGAGACTTGCAGCTGTGCCAAATGCAGGCCAAGTCTTATGCAGGGCATTGGGGTTCTTTTTAGGGTTTGCAGCTCAAGGGGAGAAAAAGTGCTCAGTGAGTCGATGTTCACCCCACTGTCTGCAGGGGAGGACTCAGGCCGAGCCATTGTGGAAGCCACACAGTGGATTACAGGACAGTGAAGGCATTCAGGTGGCTGAAGAGTAATTGCAAGGGAAGAGACCAAAAAATTCTGTCCTTTGCCAAACTGGCTGCACACAAACAGCTCCCATGACCACGCCAGCTTCAGGAGAATGCCCAGAAGGGCTTGAAAGAGCTCTACTTGGCACAGGCCAACGTTGTGCCAGGAAGCATCTCAGAGCTGACAAGAGCAGGGAATCACATTCCCTTGCCTGAGCGCTCTTTGAAAGAGCAGCACCAACGTTGCCAAATCCTACTGACTGGGACTCTCCAAATACACTGGAGCCACGTGCTATAAAACACTTGCCCAAATACACTGGATATGCTGGAGGGAAGGGATAGCATCCAGAGGGACCTTGACAGATTCGAGGACTCGTCCCACGTGAACCTTATGAGGTCTAACAAGGCTGGGTGCAAGGTCCTACACCTGGGTCGGGTCAGTCTCTGGGGTCATTTAGGCTGGAGAAGGAAAGTCCCCACGGAGACTCTACTGTACCCTGTAAATATTTGAAGGAGTCATTTTAGTGATAAAGACGCTGAGAGACTGAATTAGACCTCATGACTGTCTACAACTGCCTGAAAGGAGGTTAAGGCGAGGTGGGTGCTTGTTGACGTGGAAGACGCAGACTCGTCACAAGATCAATGTGACGGACAGAAGTCGAGTTTATTGCTTTACTGCTAATGGTTATATACTCTATCTTATCTGCTTTCACGCGTAACAGTAAGAACGATTGGTTAACATGCGCTGTTCACTCGAATAATGCTTCTTTACAATAGGTCAGTCTCTACTGTCCACACGTCTCTGTTGTAAGTTTCGGATCCGGTTCAGGGTCTTAGTTTCAATCACGTGTGCATCAATCCCCTTTCTTGTTTTTTGTTTGCTAGGCTGTTTATCTTGCCAAATTCCTCTTGCATTGTCCTAGCAACGACAACCCTTCATGGCCTTCAAATGTCTCTATGCCTTAGCCCGACTAAGGCCCTGCTGCTCTGGACTGCCCAGAGCATGTCCTTGGTCTTCCAAACCCCTACAAATCCCCCTTTTTGTTTTTGGGCAATCCAGACCTGATTCATGTTTTTTTCCAACATTCGTATTAAACGTTGCATTAAACATGGTACAATCATCATCAGTATTAATATCATGACTAAAATAATCAATCCCATTTTTATAATTGATGTTAACCATCCAGGTAAACTCCAATCATTATTCATCTGTAGTTGTTTAACCCCATTCTTTAGCTGTTGAATTGCCTTGTGAACTGATTTAGAGATCTGATAAATTCATACAAAACATTCCTTCAAATTCTTCACATCCATGACCTTGCGCTAATATTAAGAAATCTATAGCAGCTCTATTTTATAATGTAGCATGTCTAACACTATCAACATCTGTTAACAATCCTAAAAGAGCTAACAAAGTTATATTCATTTACTTGCTAAGCTAACAACCTAAATTAGTTAATTTTCACAACGCTGCAGTAGCACCTATGGCAGGTGCAAAAAACGATGCTACCCAAATTTGAGAGGTATCCCAAAATGTAACATTCCCAGTACAATCTGCTGTAAAAGCATGTGTCATGCGTTTTCTCCTAATCTTCTGTGATTTTTTTAAGTGATTCTGTATCATGGTTGTGTTGGGAGTAAATAAAGTTAGCCTGCCCAGACTACATGAGCCTCCACTAATTTTTGACGGGATACCTGCCCGGGCCCACATACCTTGTGGTAATGCCATAGGTACATTAATTGATCGAGATATGTTTGAACTTGTATAATTACACCAAGCTGTTGTTGCATTTCTATAAATCTCTTGTGTAGCATTAACATTTTGCGCCTGCCTTATCAATGGTTGATTGTAACTATAATTAAACATTACACAAGCATCCATTTGTACTGATCCTAGCAGTTCCAGTTCTGGACTTGACATGCATAAACATGACGTATCCTGGTTTGTGATGTTAGCTATTGTTACCCATACATTCGCCTTCGGTTGTGAAACCACCCAGAGAATGGCTGTGTTCACACTGTAGATCAAGAGGATCGCCAAGGTTGGACCCATCGTGCTGGAACCCATTTTGGACCAGTATCTGTTAAAACACAAGCATATCCTCTACCAATCATTTTTAACTCCACTGGCCCCTTCCATTCTCCAGTTTGCAAGTCTTTATATTGTACTTTAATTAACTCTGAGTTCTCAACTCCCGATTGTACTGATACTTGATGCACTGTAATAGACGGTGATACTCGATTTTCTGTGAGGCACAAATAGTTTAACGCATAACAGCGCTTTTGCAAGTCATTCTGCGGGAGCCTCTCCCGCAGTTCCCCCTTTTTGTTTTTGCAAAAGCGATTTCAGCGTGGCGTGAGCACGTTCAACAATGGCTTGTCCAGTCAGAAAATGGGGAATACCAGTGAGCAGGCGAATGCCCCATGTTTGACAAAAACGTGCAAACATTTGAGATACATACGCTGGACCATTATCCATTTCTACCTCTCGTGGGACACCCAAAGGAGCAATCGCTGCGTGCATATGCTTAATAATGTGCTTGGCTGCTTCTCCAGTCTGTGCAGTTGCCCAAATTGCATGAGAAAAACTATCTATAGATACATGTACATATTTCAAACGCCCAAATTCTGGGATATGAGTAACATCCATTTGCCACAGTTGTAAGGCTTGTAATCCACGTGGGTTAACTCCAAATCCCAAGCCAAACCCTTCTTTTTGGCACGCTGGACAAGATTGCACTATACCACGTGCATCATTCTGTGACAAATTAAATTGTCTGGCCAACATTTTAGCTGATTGATGGAAAAATTCATGAGACAAACAGACTTGCTCAAATAAATTGACCGAATTTGTTTGGACAACTGATACCAACTGGCCAGCAATATTATTACCAATAGATAACCCATTATTAAATTGATGACTCCGAATGTGAGTGACAAAATATAGACAAGATCTTTGAGATAATAAATGTAACAATTGGAACAACAACATATGTAAAGTTTTGTTTTGTACCGATTTAACCATTCCTCTCTCTAACCTTTTCACAGTACCTACAACATATAATGAATCGGAAATTACATTGACCGGTACAGATTGCCACCCTTGAAAACCCCATAAAACTGCTCGTAATTCTAATGTTTGCAAAGAGTCTTCAGTGTCCCCATCTAATATATGATGGTGTCATTGACCATCTTTTTGCCAAGTAATTGCTCCTCTTCTAGATTTCCTCCCTGCATCCGTAAAAATTGCCAAGCCATCCACTGGTGTTCCAGATCTATATGGTGCTTCTTCCAAATCCTGTGATTGTATTAATGACAGCCATTTTTCGGAAGGATAAAGTGCAGTAACGATTCCTTGGTAGTCAGCTAAGGCTGAATTCTGAATTTGCTAATAACCAATTTAAATAAGTACTACTGATAGGTATATATATGATTTCAGGGTCTAAACCTGATATATCTGGATTCGTTGTCTTCCTTTTATTATCAACTCGGATATTAGTTCTATCCATGTTATCAACGTAGTCTTTGGAGTATATGCTGTAAATATCCATTCTAAAGCTGTCCTTTTATTATGGTTCTTTTGACCGATTATTCCTAAGGGATATTTACAATATTTTGAAGAGTTAACAATTATTAGCTATAAAGGTTTTTCTTCAATCTTACTTGCTACTATTCCTTGTTGAACCTTTCCAATTGTAAGGTTTAATGTCTGGTTTTGTTCCTCATTTAATTGTCTTTTCTCATTGGCAGTACTAGTGGTACCCAAGAAAGGCATTAACGGGGTTAAGTCATCATTAGTAATACCACATGTTGGTCTTACCCACTGTATATCTCCTAAAAGTTTTTGGACATTTGTAAGAGTCTTTATTTCTGTTTTTAGGCTCAATTTTTGTGGTCTAATACATCCACCTGTAATGATCCATCCCAAATAAAACCAAAGTTCATTTTTCTGAACCTTTTCTGTGGCAATTTTTAGCCCTTTCTCCTCTAATGTGATTGTTAATTCTTTGATTGCTTCTTCTGCATCAAAAACTTTTCCAGCTATTACTATATCATTCATGTAATGGTTCACTAATAGATCCGGATTGTTGGATCGAAATGATTGTAAGGCCCATGCCACAAACATTTGACACATAGTCGGAGAATTTTTCGTGCCTTGTGGCAAAACTACCCAATGATATCTTTTTGCTGGCTCACTTTTGTTCACTGATGGCACCGTAAAAGCAAATTTTTTTTGCATCTTCAGGATGCAACGGTATTATGAAAAAACAATCTTTCAAATCAATAATTAAAATCTGCCAATTTTTTGGTTTTTGACCAGCGGTCGCACTGCTGCTCCAACTGCTGCAGCCATGACAGTGGCTTGATTAACAAAAAGCATGTGTTATGCCACTTCCAAAAGCGCAGCAGTTTCAGAGCCTCGAGGAAGTGTGCCAAGAGCCTGCTTAGTTTTGTCATTAGCATTATCAAAGGCTAACATATCTAACATTTTGGCTTTCATATCTTCATGTAAGCATGCCCTTGGTCTTCTAAAACCCTACACCTTCCCACCACCAAAAGCCACCACATGTCCCTTCCCACCATCCCAAAGCCACCAGGATGTCTCCTCCCACCAGCAGATATCCCTTCCCACCATCCCAAAGACACCCGGAGGGAATTCCCTTCCTGTAGTGTTAAGCCTGGGTGATAGCAAATAGGCCTTGATAATGAGCTGAGAACTGGTTAACCTTGAAAGTAGTGGGAAGTCCCTGGCACTTATCAAGTAGGCGAGAACGAGGGATTAGGTAAAGTAAAACAGAACTTATGCTACCAATGAAGAAACAGCTTAAGGCATTGCACAAGTGCTTTAACCCAATCATAGAGGTGAAATTGGTGCATGGACAGAGACTTTGCAAAAAGACGGTTAAAAAAGAATAATTTGTGTTACAACAAATGTCTCCATTTTGCACCTGCATCGGAGTCTGTGAATTCATCCGCCGCAAAGGGGCTGCGTCTCCATGCTGCCCAGACTTCCTGAGGAGACTCTCAGTATCGTTGCCAACTGGAGAATGGTTCTGTCTCCTCTCCTCTGAGCTGAAAGGTAATGAGGTATAAACTTTACATTAAAACATATTGCTATGAGATGCACTTTGATATTTTCGTCTTTAACCACACCAGGAAATGACTCCAATGAGCTGTACGAGGCTTGAAGACCTGAAGAAAACTACTAGAAGTGAAAGAGTTTTAGTGAGACACGGGGCGTATTTGCTGTTGAGTCCTTAAACCTCACGCAGTTGCTTAGAGGAGACTGAGCAAACTTCTCAAGAAGTTAAAAGCAAACCTCAGACTACCTCGAAGTATTAATTGGTCTCAGTGAGGATCGTTACTGACAACACCTCTCCAGGGACTCATTAGAGCCCATAATTGGGGGCCATGATTGCAGGGAGGCAAAGGCACCACGCAGGCAGCTGTGATGCTGAGAAAAGCCTTGCTTTGCTTGATGGAGCAGAAGGGCCAAACTCTGACCCCCAGGCCCTGGGAAGGCAGACTCTATCCTTCACACGTGTCTCAGAGCTCTTCCTGAGGGCAGTGGGAGGTTAGGGTGAAGTGTGGGAAAAGTGTTCAACACCTTGTAGCCTCCCTAAGTAGGAGAGAGGAAGTAATGAAGTCCAGAGACTGAAAAGAAAGTTGTAGAGGCAACCTCCATAGCCAAGGAGACAAAGACCTCACATGGGCCTTTCCACCTTGCCAGAGGCCTCAGCCATCTCAGGCTGTCTCACACTGTTCCGTGCCCGCACTCCTTCCCTTCATGCTGTTGACACCCTTCTTGCATTCCCACCTTGTCCTCACTCCAACATTATCATATCTTCTCTGAAGCTTCTCGACTCATCGCCGGCTTTTCCTTGAAACACAAAGCCATGGGCTGATCCAGACTCACTCTGAGTGACCTCTTGTACCACAAGGCTGCACTTTGAGTGAGATTTCTTTTTCCTCACCTCCAGTCCGAACCTTCCAAGCTGCACTACTTGGAGCCTCATTTCTCTGCCCACTACCAAGAAAAGCTCCATTATCTCGGAAAGGACCCTTCAAGCAATCAAAGACTAGAACTTCAGAGCCCTGAGTCTCTATTTCACCAGGCTAAAGAACCCCAAGTCCCCAACTTTTATTTTATCTCCTTTGGAAGCCTCTGCTCCACCCAGATTGGCCACTGTGTAACAAGGAAACGTTGGACGCAGTCATGTTAGAAACACATTTAAGCCCACATGGCCAAAAACAACTGCACTGGCCCCGTCCAGGAAAGGGCAGCACAGCACCGGCTGAGGTTGTTTGAAACCAGCTGCTGATGTAAACCAGAGCTCTCCTGCAGATGTTCAGGGGAGACCTCACGCTCTTCCATGACGGTTCTGTGCCTGTTCCTCTGCTGACAAGGAGCATCCTCTAGCACTGAAAACTTGAGGCTCGGTTTCCCCATCACATGAAGACTTGTGTAACCAACACTGTTTTCTTCCAACATGACTGAAGCCACACGTAGAGAAAATCCAGTATTTTTGCACTGATTTTTTGAGCTCTAGTTTGTTTTTTTTTCCCACAAATGTACACCATTTAATTTCTGCAGTGAGAGAGGGAAGAAGTTTCCAGTGGGAAGGGATTTCTCTTCCTTGCAGATGAACTCCAGCCTTTACATTCAGCAGAAAGACCTGGCCCTGCTGCACCAGGCCCTGCCTGCTCTCATCTCTGTTACTGTACGCACCAGGAAATTAAAGTGCCAGCCCTGTGCCTTTCCACACAGCCAATCACTGGTGCTTTCCCAGAGAAAGGGGCGCATTGCTGAGCAAAACCCTCAAGCAGCTGCTTGGCAGAACAGAGCATTACAGCAGTTCCAGCAGGGCACATCTGCTCATGGGCCACACGTGTTGGTGCATTCCTATGAACAATTAGGAGCATCTACACAAGGTACAGAGTCTGTGTTCAAACAAATCACATTGTCCTGTCCACTGTGAAATCCTGTGATTGGTGAGACTGGGCAGCATTCAAAGGATGGATCTAGAGCTGTAAATAGTAGAAGTTCAGGAACAGTGGTGTTGGTGTCCCTGTTCCAGCAACCCTTCTCCTCTGGCTGTGGAAACCCCTCTGATGGATGTCCATCACAGACAAGGAGCAGAATAGACATATTTTGAAGTTGAAATGATATCTTAATTTATTAAAAATGAAAATTTTGTTCACATTACTGTGGTTTCCAAGAGACAGATCATCGTGTAAAGTCTAAAAATACAAAGCAAACCCTTTTTTTAAAGCCCTTAAGATGAATTGATTAATATAGACACCTTAGTAAGCTGTGCCAAAGCAATTGGGGCAGAGGAGTCATCAGTCTGTTCAGAGAAAATCAAACACATATTGAAGCTCTGCAGTCCAAACACAGCCACGATAAACCTCCGCAGTGCTCTGAAAGTCTCTGCTGTGCTGTCTGAGTGTCACTGAAAGAGGTGTTTCCAGCCTGGGGTGATTTGTATTTGTTCACAACAAAGGCCAAACTCACACCAGTGTAGGAGTGTGGTGAAGAGAATGAGGAGAGGCTGAAATAATCACAGCTGCTTGAGATCAGCTCATTGCTCCAGAGCATCTCTGAGAGGGACCCAGCACAGCTGGAGAAAAGGAAGCTGAGAAGAGACTCCTGGCTCTCTACAGCTCCCTGAAAGGAGGTGGTGGTGGGGTGGGTGTTGGTCTCTTCTCACAAGCAACAAGAGATAGGATTGGAGGAAATGGCCTCAAGTTGCACCAGGGGAGGTTTAGACTGGATATTAGGAAACATTTCTCTGCTGAAGGAGTGGTGTAGCCCTGGCAATGTCTTCCCAGGGCAGTGGTGAAGTCTCCATCCGTGGAGCCATTCAAAAAACATGTAGCTGTGGCACTTTGGGACATGGTTTAGTAGGCACAGTGGGGCTGGGCTGATGGTTGGATTTGATGAACTTAGAAGTCTTTTCCAACTCTACTGATTCTATCATTCTCTGATTCTGTGATTCTGGGTTCCTTGTTAGGAGCAATGCCGGATCATCACTGTGCCCTGGATCTCTGCTTGCTCCTGTAGCTCCTGAAGACCTTCCTGAGGAGAGGTCTGCATTGCTGCCCTACAGTGGGACAAGCACAGTTGTGAAAATTGCATGAGTGAGACCCCCAAAGAAATGGCTGACAGACATGGGCACTGGAAACAGCTTCCATCTTCTGGGAAACTCCCACCAGGGCAGGCTCCAGCCCTGCATCTCCAGAGGGGAGATGGGCCAAGAGTTGGGGACAGAAAGGCTGGGGACAGGGTCAGAGGCTGTCAGCAGGAAAGCTTTCGAAACCAGGGCAGATGGTCTGGGAGCCTGGACTCCCCCAGACTCTTCCAGGGTCACAGAGATCAGGAGAGATGCTCTTCATGGACAGCCACCTCCAAGCTCAGCAAGGGTCAAGAATGAAACCCAATCTTAATTCCAAAGGCAATTGAAGGTCCCCATGATGTGTGTTTGCAGCTTCAGGAGCAGTTAAAGAAGAAACAAAGACACTGTGTGGGCCCTGCTGAATTGAGAAAGAGCAGTTGTAGACAGATTTGAGATTCCCTGTGTCCTCTTGGCCTCTGTCTTCCCCAACAAGGTCTCCCAGGCCTCTGGGACATGGGGCAGGACTCTGGAGGAGATCAGCCAGTGGTGAGTGGGGATCAAGTCAGGGATCCCTTGAGCAACTGGAATCATTTCCAGGCTGTGGGACAATAGGGACAGCATCCCAGGGAGCTGAGTGAGCAGGACAATGTCTCAGTGAGGCCACTCTCCATCATCTTCCATAAAAAGTCATGGAGACTGGAGGAAGTCCCTGACCACTGGCACCACTCCCACTTTGCAGCCCTTTTCAGAAATGACCAATGGATGAGTAGAGGAACTAAAGGCTGTGCCTCAGAATTTGTCATCTCAAATCCCATTTCTGAAGGAGAAGGGGACTGGACTTCCCTTGGGCAGATTGTGACTCACCATCCTTCTACCACCCAACTCTTCTTTGACCCTGTCTTTTTATGACCCAATACTTCTATCACCTGACTCCTAGATGACTCCTTTATGATCTGATTCATAGAAGAGTCACTTCTTCTATGACCCAACCCTTCTATGACCTGAAGTTTATATGACCTTTCTATGCCTTTTTTATATTCCAACTCTTCTTATATCCGAGTCTTCTATGAAACTTTTAAGACCAGCATCTTCCATAGATGAGTCTTCTTTGTCCCTTCTATGACCTGACGCTTCTATGGACAAACACACAACTCATTATTTCTATGACACAGCTCTTCTATGAGCCTACTATGACCCGGTACCGTTATAAATCTTGTACACCCAAACTCTTCTATCACCCAATTCTTCTATCACCCCACTCTTCTACGACTCCTCTATAGCCCAAGTCATCTGTTTGCCATGATTTGACACTTCTAAAACGAGAGTATTCTATGACCCAACTCGTCTCTGACCCTTCTATAACATTCTATGACCTGAGTCCTCTCTGTGATCCAACTCCTTTATGACCCGAATAATCTATGACCCAACCGTTCTACGGCCCAACCCTTATATGACCCATATAAATATCCAGCACAGAGCTGGATAAACTCACAGTGCAATGAGTGAGCAATTGGTTGCTGGTTCGGGCTCAAAGGGTCACAGTAAATGAGGTCACATCAGGCTGGTGACCGATGGCTATCAGGGTTCCACAGGGATCCATCTTAGGGCTACTACTCTTTAATATCTTCATAAATGACCTTGATCCTGGACTCAAAGGTTTACTGACCAAGTTCACTGATGACACAAAACTGGGGGGAGCTCTTGACAGTCTTGAGGGCAGAGAGGTCCGGCAGAGGAATCTGGACAACTGGAGAGCTGGGCAATCGCCAAACAAATGAAGTTTAACAAGGGCAAGTGCTAGATTTTGTACCTGGGACATGGCAACTCTGGATGTCCACAAAGGCTGGGGAATAAGAGAGTGGACAGCCCTGGGGAAAGGGATCTGAGGGCTCTGGATGACAGCAAGTTGGCCACGAACCAATGGTGTGCCCTGGCGGCCAAGATGGGCAGCTGTGTCCTGGGGTGCATCCAGCATGGAATCGTCAGCCGGGCGAGGGAGAGGATTGTCCCACACTGCTCTGCAAAAGTTGGGCCATAGCAGGAAAGGGTCATAGAAGGTTTTGGTCATAGAAGATTTGGGACATAGAAGACTCAGGTCATATCAAGTTTGGGTAAAAGAAGCAGGTTTGCGTCATAGAAGAGCTGAATCATAGAAGGATCATAAAAGGGTCTGGTCATAGAAGAACTGGGTCGTGGTAACGTTGGGTCATAGAAGAGTGATAGAAGTCTCGTAGTAGCATTGGACGCTCATAGAACGCTCATAGAAGAGTCTGGTCATGTGAAGTTTGAGTCATAGAAGTGTCAGGTTACAGAAGGGTCAGTAAATAGAAAAGTTGGGTCAGAGAAGGGACCGGTCCCAGAAGAGTTGGGTCATAGAACAGTCTGGTCATAGATGGGCCGAGTCAAAGAAGCATCGGTTTGTAGAAGAGCTGTGTCATAGAAGGGTCAGGTGATAGAATGTTCATAGAGGAGTTGGGTCATGCAAAAGCCTGGTCATAGAATGGGTCTCAGAAAGGGTACAGTAGGGTCACAGAAGAGTCATGGAAGAATCATTTCAGAGAGGACTTGAGTCATAGAAATGTCATGCCATAGAAGAGTGGATTCATAGAAAAGTCAGGTGCCACGACTCTTCTCCCCTCCACCCATGCACACAGGAACTGTCCCTGCTGCTCAAAAAAAGGTCTTGGAAGAATGAAATCAGGGAAGGAAAATCTCTGCAGGGCCTTTAATTTATTGAAACAGAGAGCACAGCTCCTCATTTAGACAGCCACTCAGGCAGAAATGAGAAGCAGACAAAGAGATCAGTGAGTTTAATTGTAGATGTTATGCCGAAGAAGATTGGAAGATTATTGCTTGACAGGAACATCCATTTAACAGTTTCCACACTGCATCCTTGAATTCCTTGTTCCTCATGCTGTAGATGAGGGGGTTCACTGTTGGAGGCACCACAGCGTATACAAATGACACCATCAATTCCAGCGATGGGGATGAGAAGGACGGGGACCTCAGGTCAGCAAAGATGCCAGTGCTGACAAAAAGAGAGACCACGGCCAGGTGAGGGAGGCAGGTGGAGAAAGCTTTGTGCCGTCCCTGCTCAGAGGGGATCCTCATCGCGGCCCTGAAGATCTGCACATAGGACACCACAACAAAAACAAAACAGCTGAATACTACTAACACGCTCAGCACAAGAAGCCCAACCTCGCTGAAGTATCCATGTGAGCAGGAGAGCTTGAGGATCTTGGGAATTTCACAGAAGAACTGGTCCACAACATTGTCCTGGCAGAGGGGCAGTGAAAATGTATTGACTGTGTGCAGCAGAGCATACAGAAATCCAGAGCCCCAGGCAGCGGCTGCCACGTGGACACAAGCTCTGCTGCCCAGGAGGGTCCCGTAGTGCAGGGTTTTGCAGATGGCGACATAGCAGTCGTAGGACATGATGGTGAGAAGAGAAAACTCTGCACCGAAAAAGAAGAACACAAAGAAGACCTGTGCAGCACAGCCCAGGTAGGAAATGGCCCTGGTGTCCCAGAGGGAATTGGCCATGGCTTTAGGGACAGTGATGGAGATACATCCCATGTCAAGAAGGGCAAGGCTGAGGAGGAAGAAGTGCATGGGGGTGTGCAGGTGGTGTTCACAGGCGATGGTGATGATGATGAGGCCATTACCCAGGATGGCAGCCAGGTAGATGCCCAGGAAGAGCCAGAAGTGCAAGAACTGCAGTTCCCGTGTGTCTGTGAATGCAAAGAGGAGGAACTGGGTGATGGAGCTGCTGTTGGACATCTGCTGCCTCTGGACATGGGGCACTGTTATAGGAGGAAGTGACACTGAAGAGCTAGAGGAGACTTCTCTGAGCAAAGCCAAAGCCATTATTATTCCGCTTTCCCTCTACTCCAAACACCAATTCCCTTTTCCTGCAGACCTTCCTCCACCTCCGTGTGTGGAATCCTTCTTTGTGCTGGCTGAACGTGCTGTGAGGAGCAGGGCTTCTGCCCGCTGGCTCCGAGGCCCACTCTGCAGCAGTGGGGTCATGGGAACGGTGGGGACAGGGGTCACTCCTGGGGTTCGGCTTTGTCCTGTTCAACTGCCCCTGGTGTGGAAGGGCCTGTCAGCATCTAAAATGCCAGGGACGAGGCAGGTTTAGAGCACACCTGACACACAATGGGCAGTTTTCTTGGATGTCAGAAAACATCTGTATCTCTGATGCCTTTGGATAGAACAGAGGGAGCCCTGCAAGGCCAGAGCACTGCCTGTGGCTGAGTGCAGAGTGGGGGGAGCTGCTCTGTCCCCCGGTCTTGTCCCCAGCTGCCCTGGGCTTGCACCTTTCTGAGATGCAGGGGGATAACAGTCCCAGTTTACCTTGAAAAGCCACCAGGCACTGCTGAGAGCAGAGGGATCCACCTCACACCACTCAAAGTCTCACCCTTTCCTAGGGTCTTGGCACTAACTTTCAGCCCAGGACACACATGGATCATTGCACAAAGCCAGCAGCATTTCCCTTCTTTCAGTATCTCTGTGCTTCTCCAGGGAATTGCATGTCCTCATGAAGGACTTTGATGAAGGGAGATTCAGCTCCTTCCCCAGCCCCACTGACTGCTTTGCCCACAGCCTCACAGCTCAGAGCAAAGCTGGGACACAGGTGTCCATGGACTCAACTGCAGGAAAGGAGCCACCAGGCCAGTGCCTGACTCTACAGCTGAATCTCCCATCCCCAGACAGCCTGGCAGCAAGAACAAGAGAACAACAGCAAGAACAGAGACAAGGGGAGAGACAGGGAGCAAGAGAGTGAGGGTGTGGCTGGGAGAGGCCAGGACAGAGGCAGCCAGACACACAGACAGTGTTACCCTCCCAGACACCAACAGTGCTGGGCAGTTTCTCTCAGCCCCTGTGCTCTGGAGAGGGCACTAGCGTTGTGGCTGCAGAGGAGGTGGTGCAGCCTTGGATCCCAGAGCCCTGAGGGCAGAGGCTTTGCTGGGTAGGAAAGAAGACCGGGGAGGGCTTGCTCAGAGGAAGGGTCTGCACTGGATGGGGCTTATGCAGGGCTTTCTGAATTCTCCCTTCCGTAACATCTCTGTTCTAAGTTTACACTCATTCCCTGATCTTATCTCTGCTTCCTCTTCCTGGATATTTTCCTCTTAGAGATATTTTGTTATCCAATAACTTCTGCCTTCTAAAAGACACCATCCCAGCCTCTGTGCACTAACCTACAGAAACCTGCCTGTTTGCAGAGAACTGGCTGTGCACATGTTCCTCTTTGGAGGTTCAACATGGCAGGATTTCCTGATGGGTCCAGCCGAGGTGATGCTGCTGCCGTCCATAGTAAGAGGAGTGGCTGAAGGCACTTTAGGAGTCCAGCAGCAGACCTACTGACCACTCAAGGACACAGCTGAGGAATTAAAACGACTTGTTCAAACCTGAAAAGCCCTTTTCTCTTTCTTTTTCCCTCCCCCCTCCTCCTCTCCCTGCACTCAGAGCAGGACACAGAAAACAAAGTCTCAGGAAAAATCTTCTTCATTAGAACAACCCCTGCCTTTTCCCTCCTCTGGAAATATTCCCTGGGAAGTTTCCTAGTGCTGACCTGGAGTTGTGAGCAGCCCTGACACACGGCACCCTCTCAACAGCAGAAGGACCCTGCCCTGCTCTACACAGGGGTGCCTCCTCCCCCCCACAGCTTCTCCCCACAGCCCATGGGGAGCTCCCCAGACAGGCTGAGCCCTGAGACTGGCAGGGGCAGAGTCCCTGCCCCGGCACACAGACCCTGGGCTGCAGGGACCCTGCTCTCAAGGACAACCCAGGGCACCCCTGTTTTCACATTCCTGCACTCGTCCCCAGCACAAGGCAGCCCTCAGGCCTTGTCCCTCAGACACTGCAGTCAGGAAGTCCTGCTCAGCAGCAGGTTCTTCTCCTCTGCAGCACAGACACTTGGACAGATATCCTGACAGCTCCTGGAAGCTATGGGATGTGCCAGCTTTAGGACATCCCTCCAGGAACCTCCCCTGCTTTGTCCCACAGTCAGAGACTCACCCTGTGAAGTGCTGTGAGGATTCCTCCCTCCGTGAGCTCTCAGCACCCTCACACCCCTCCCTGCCTTTAACCTCTCTCTTCCCCCTTCCTCTCCCCTCTCCACTGCAGGCAGTGCCCTCAGCCCTGCTCAACTTTGAAGAGGAGCTGCTCCTGGACAGAGCAGGCTCTTTGTAGTGCTGCCCACTTGCCATGAGCTCGCTCCATGTCAAGAGCCCAGCCCAGCTCAGCAGCAGAGGAGCAGCCCAAGACAGCCCTTTCTCTGCCCCCTCTGGGCTCCTTCGAGGTGTCCCTGGGGCTCCAGGGGAACCTGCTGTGAAACGGACTGAAGCAATCCCTGGTGTTCCCTTCCTCAGCTGGACAGAGACACTTCTTTCCTGCAGTGCCCACACTACCCTTCCCTGCAGTGTGAGGAAAAGGGATGTCAGTCCCAGGGGGCAATGAGAGAAATGGTTGGGCTGGGGAAGGTGAAGAGCAAGGCTGTCCATGCAGCGTCAGACCTCAAGGGAATGCTTCTCCGCACTGCTCAAACCTCCTGAGGAGACACTGGGCATCAATGCCAATTGGAGAATGGCTCTGTCACATCTTCTCTGAAATTAAAAGGAATGAAACATAAACTTTACCTTGAAAATATTATTTATTCGATGCCCTTTAAAATCTTCCTCTTTAGTCACACTGGGAAATGACTCCAATGAGCTGTACAGGCCTGGAAGACCTGAAGAACCCTACAGGAGGAGAAAGAGCTCATTAAGGCTTTCTGTATTTTAACGAGACCCAGGGTGTATTTACTGCTGACTCCTTGAACTTCAGCTGCTGAGAGGAGATGGAGAAAACATCTCACAAAGTCAAAGGAACAAGTCAGAGTACCTCTAACTTTACATTGGTCTCACTGAGGATCATTACTGACAAAACTTCCCCTGGGACTCAGTAGAGCCAATAATTGGCGGCCATGAGTGCAGGGAGGCAAAAACACTGTGCAGGCAGCTGTGATGCTGAGAAAAGCCTGGGTTTGCTTGGTGAAGCAGAAAGGCCAGACCCTGACCCCAGGCCCTGGGAAGGTAGATCTAGCTGTGACTACAATGACGCCGGTGTCATGAACATTGACACTTTTCTGAATCAAATTGGGAGCAGTTATTCCCTTTAATTCCAAACACAGGCCTGTAAAGTTATGTGAGATGCCAAGCTTCTCACACACAGCTCCACGCAGTCACAGAATATTTGGGTCATAGAAGAGAAGGGTCATAAAAGTGTTGGATCACAGGAGAATGACAGAAAACTTGGGTGGAGAACAGTCAGGTCACAGAAGGGTCGGGTCATAAAGGAGTAACAGAGACGTTCAGTTTTAGAAGATTCATTGAAGTGTTGGGTCAGAGAAGTCTCATGTCATAGAAGACTCGGGTCATGAAAGGGTCCTGGAATTGTTGAGTTGTGGAAGAGTCGAGTCAAAGAATCATGAGAGATTTTTAGGGGTTTAGTAGCTGTTGGTCATAAAAAGGTCATTTTGGAGAAGGGTCTGGTCATAGGATGTCATAGTAGTGTTGGGTCATGGAAGACAGTTGGGTCATAGAGGAGTGAAAGAAAAGTGGGATGACAGAAGAGTCAGGTCATAGAAGGCTCATAGAAGAGTTGGGTCATTGAAAGGTTGGGTCATTAGAAGGGACAAAGAAGAAACTGTAGAAGAGTCTTGTCATAAATGTTACATAGAAGATTAGGGTCATGTAAGGGTCAGAAGAGTTTGGACATAGAGTACTCGTGTGATAGAAGGGTCATGTAAGCATCAGGTCATAGAGTAGTCATTTCATGGAAGTGCAGGGTCATAAATGAAGCAGCTTATTAAGAGTCTGGTCTCAGAGGAGTCATAGAGGAGTTGGGTCAGTAAAGAGTAGGGTTGGTTTGTAGAAGAGTCAGGTCATTGAAGAGGTAGATCATAGAAGAGTCATAAAAGACAAGTCATAGAAAGCCGCTCCATAAAAGAGCCAGAGAACAGTCAGGTCATAGAAAGTCATAGAAATGTTGGGTGATAGAAGGCTCGAGTCATAGAAGGGTCTGGTCATATAACAGAGGGATCACGGAGGAGTTGGATTATAGATGAGTTGGGTCATAGAGTGCTGCAGATAAAGGCACGAACCCCGAGGCAGGTTCAAAGTGAAGTCCGAATCAGAATCGCGTATTTGTAACACAAATTGCTCTTTTAAAAGAATCTTTTTGCAAAGTCCCTGTCCACGCGCTGATTTAACATCGGTGATTGGGTTAAAGCACTTGTGCAGGTGCCTTGAGGTGTTTCTTAATTGGTAGCACAAATTCTGTTTTTCTTTACCTAATACCTGCTGATAAACTGCTGGAGACTTTCCACTGCTTCAAGGTTAGCCAATTCTCAGCCCATTATCAAACCCTCTATCAAGGTCTCTCTGTTAATTCCCAGGCTTTAACCCTACAATAGAGGAGTCGTAGAAGAGTTCAGTTATAGAATGTTCATAGAAGGGTTGGGTCATAGAAGTCTCAGGTCATAGAAGATTCATGCGGCCAAGGCTCAATTACAGTTGAAGGTGACCAGCACAGTGAAGGATAATAAAAAGGGCTTTTCAAAACATGTTAATAACAAAAGGCAGGCCAGAAATAATATTGGTCCATTACTTGATAAGCATGGGCACCTCATAAGCCAAGACATGGACAAGGCAGAGACATTTAATGCTTTTTTCACCTCTGTCTTCAATACTGATGATGGACTTGCCCTCCCTCAGAGCCCAAGGCCGGAGGACCAAGACTGTGCAAATGATAATCTCACAATAAACCCTGAACATGTGCAGGATTTTCTGCTCCAGCCTCATCCCTACAAGTCGATGGGGCCAGATGGGGTTCATCGGAGGGTCCTAAAAGGGCTGGCCGGTGTCATAGTGAGACCTTGCTTGATGATTTTTCAATGCTCTTGGGAATCTGAAGAGGTACCAGTAGACTGGAAACTGGAAAAGTTGTCCCAATCTTCAAGAAGGGCAGCAGGGATGATCCCAGTAACTACAGGCCTGTCAGTCTCACTCTAGTGCCTGGGAAGGTTATGGAGAAGATAATTCTGGGAGCTATGGAAGAACATCTGAAGGACAACACAGTCATTGGTCCCAGCCAGGGCGGGTTTACAAAGGGAAGGTCCAACTTAATTTCTTTCTATCATCAGGTCACCCAGATGGTTGACCAAGGGAAGCCAGTTCATATAAAATTTCTGGATTTCAGCAAAGCTTTTGATCCTTTCTCTCACAGGATCCTCCCAAACAAACTGTTCAGCATCCAGCTGGATAAACGCGCAATGCAGAGGTTGATCAACTGACTGCTGGGTCAGCATCCAAGGTCACTGGAGGTGACTGTGGTCATTTTGGACTGGTGACCAGTCCCTAGCGGTGTTCCGCAGGGATCCATCTCAGGGCCAGTGCTCTTTAATATCTTCATAAACGACCTGGATGCAGGACTCAAGGGTTTACTGGCCAAGTTTGCTGATGATGAGAAACTGGAGGAAGCTGTTGGCACTCTGGAGGGCAGAGAGAACCTTCAGAGGGGTCTGGACAAACTGGAAATGGTCAATCACCCTTCAGAGGGGTCTGGACAACCTGGAAATGGGCAATCACCATCTGCATAGAGTTTAATAAGAACAAGATTTTGCACCTGGATGTCCCCACAGACTGGGGAGAGAGAAGCTGGAGAGCAACCCTGCAGAAATGAACCTCGGGGTTCTGGTTGGTGGCAAGTTGAACATGAGCCAACAGTGAGCCCTGGCAACCAAGAGAGTCAAACATGTCCTGGGGTTTATCCAGCACGACATTGCCAGCCGGGTGAGGGAGGAGATTGTCCCATTCTGCTCTGCACTGGTGAGGCCCCACCTCGAGCACGGGGGGCAGTGTTGGGTGCCACAGTATAAAGAATATCTAAAGCTACTGGAGAGCATCCGGAGGAGGCCACAAAACTGGTGAAGGATTTAGAGGGGAAGACGTGTGAGGAGTGGCTGAAGTCCCTTGGACTGTTCTGGCTTGAGAAGAGGAAACTGAGGGAAGACCTCATCATGATCTACACCTTCCTTACAAGGGGAAGCGGAAGAGCAGGCTCTGATCTCTTCTCTCTGGTTACGGATGAAGGGACCTGAGGGAATGGCAGGAAGATGCCAGGGGAGGTTTAGGTTGGACATTAGGCAAAGGTTCTTCACCCAGAGGGTGGTAGAGCAGTGGAACAACTCCCCAGGGGAGCACTCACAACACCAAGCCTGACAATATTCCAGAAGCATTTGGACAATGCCCTCAGACACACAGTGTGAGTGTTGGGGTTGTCTTGTGCAAGGACAGCAGCTGGACTCAGTGATCCTTGTGGGTCCCCTCCAACTCGGGTCATTCTGTCTTTCTATGATTCTGTCATCACGGGTGTGAGTAAAGACCCCAGTGTGATGTGCTTTGTTTCCATACAATTCCTGCATTTCTTTAAGTCCTCTGCTGTCCGTGATAGTCCTGGCATCTCCTAGAGCTCTGTGGGCATGGATTTGAACATGACATTGAGACAGTACCCTGAATTCTGTGGGGCTGAACGTGAGGCAACTGCCAAAGTAGTCAGACGTGATCTAGTAAATAGAACAGAAGGAGAAGAGAGAGGCTGAGCTCTGCCGATGACACGACTCGAATCATAGACTGCCCTGAACCTAATGTGTAGGAACAGCATAAATTGCCCTTATTTTTGGCCATCAGCTGCCATTTCATTTTGCTAAGCCTCTAAGTGGATGTCCACTAGTGCTGCCCTGTCTTTATGACCTGCTCCATTTAATTTGCATGTGCCTATATGTGTTTTTGACCTGCCCTGACACCTGAAATGTCACCAGATGTTGTGTCTGAACAGATCAATCCTGCCCTCCACGTCCGTGAATTGACTTGGGAACTGAGACAAGGAGCTCACATGCAGGTGCTTACTGTGTGCCCGCCTGAGCACCTGGTGCAAGAGGTTTTCCCCCCTCCTGTGGGTTTGTGGCAGGCATGGGAGGGATCTCAGTCCCATTCGAGCCCCAGGAATATAAACACACTGAAGAGATGGGTCTATTGATTTGTGTCCATCCCTTGCCTCAGCAGGGGTAAAAGAGATCCCATCCTGGTCACAGTCGGGTTGTTCTGGCTAATGGTGGGACAAGGAAATATCAGTGTTAGACCTCACTGGGTCTCTGAGAGAAGAAACAGAACTGCTGGAAGAAAGTTTCTCTCCCCAGCAGAAGGGGGGGACATCAGGGATTGCTTCAGCCTGTTCTGCAGCAGATTCCCCCGGAGCCCCAGGGGCACCTCGCGGGAGCCCAGAGGGGGTAGAGAAAGGGCTGCCTTGGGCTGCTCCTCTGCTGTTGAGCTGGGCTGGGCTCTTGAGACAGATGGAGCTCCTGGCAACAGGGCAGCGCCGCAGGGAGACAACTCTGCGCAGGCAGAGAACGCTTAAAGGCATTTGGGGTGGGAGGATGCGGAGAGCTCATGGGGGAGAAAGACTGTCAGTCTTTGACATGGTGAGTCTCTGTGTGAAGGTGATCAGCCAGGGGTGTCCCGGAATGTCCTGGAGAGCAGGGTCCCTGCAGCCCAGGGTCTGTGTGCTGGAGCAGGGACTCTGCCCCCTGCAAGGGTCAGTGCTCAGCCTGCCCGAGGAGCTGCCCATGGGCTGTGCGGAGAAGCTGTGGGAGGAAGGAGTGACCCCCGGCAGGGCAGGGCAGGACAGGGAAGGGCAGGGCAGGACAAGGAAGGGCAGGTCAAGACAGGGCAGGTTTCCTCTGCTGTCGAGAGGGTGTTGTGTGTGTCAGGGCTGCTCACAGACACCGGTCACTCCTGGGTATTTCCAAGGTGACATTTCAAGGGGAAGTCTCCCCTTACTTCTCATTGTCTTTTCCTCCTATAACTGTGCCACATGCCCAGAGGCAGCAAATGCCCAACAGCAGCTGCATCACCCAGTTCCTCCTCCTGGCATTCACAAGCATACGGGAGCTGCAGCTCTTGCACTTCTGGCTCTTCCTGGGCATCTACCTGTCTGCCCTCCTGGACAACAGCCTCATCATCATCACCATTGCCTGCGACCACCAGCTCCACATGCCCATGTATTTCTTCCTTCTCAATCTCTCCTTCCTTGACGTGGGCTTCATCTCCACGACTGTCCCTAAATCCATGGCCATTTCTCTCTGGGACAACAGAATGATTTCCTACACAGAATGTGCTGCACAGGTCTTTTTCTTTCTCTTCTTCATCTCCACTGAGTATTTTCTCCTCACCATCATGGCCTACAACCGCTACGTTGCCATCTGCAAACCACTGCACTACGAGACCCTCTTGGGGAACAGAGCTTGTGTCCACATGGCAGCAGCTGCCTGGGGCTCTGGGTTTCTCCATGCTCTGCTGCACACGGCCAATACATTTTCTCTCCCTCTCTGCCAGGGCAATGCTGTGGACCAGTTCTTCTGTGAAATCCCCCAGATCCTCAAGTTGTCTTACTCAGATGCTGAGCTCAGGGAATTTATGCTTGTTTTGTTTTTTGCTTTCGTATTTCTGGGGTGTTTCATTTTCATTGTGGTGTCCTATGTGCAGATCTTCAGGGTGTGCTAAGGATCCCCTCTGAGCAGGGAAGGCCTTTTCCACCTGCCTCCCCCACCTAGCCGTGGTCTCCCTCTTTCTCAGCACTGCCATGTTCGCATATCTGAAGCCTCACTCTGCGTCCTCCCCATCCCTGGACCTGGTGATGTCAATTCTGTACGCAGTGGTGCCTCCAGCAGTGAACTCCCTCATCTACAGCATGAGAAACCAGGAGCTCAAAGGTGCAGTGTAGAAAATCATGACTGAATTATTCAAGGATGAGAAAGTTTTTCATTTTCTTCTACATACGACTCACAATTGGTTGCATTGCAAACCAACCTTTCTTTGGTCATTGGTTTGGTTTGTTATTTAGTGTTTCTTGGCTGTGACAAATGTGTTTACAAAGAAATGTCATCATTCCTCCAACTCCTATGTTGTATCTCCAGGTCTTGTGTGACCCAGAGACTGTGTAAAAGAGGAGCCGTGCTCCCTGTGCCTTTAAAAACATAAAGGCCCCTTCAGCCACCTCTTTGTCCATGGTCCTTCCTCCAAGAGTTTCTCTGGTGGGTGGAGTGAAGGGTCCTGACACAGCAACACTCCCAGGGAGAACCGGTGCTTGGCCTTTGTAGAGCTGTTCTTTTTTCATTCCCATGATCTC
This sequence comes from Dromococcyx pavoninus, assembly GCA_033558185.1. Classification (NCBI taxonomy): domain Eukaryota; kingdom Metazoa; phylum Chordata; class Aves; order Cuculiformes; family Neomorphidae; genus Dromococcyx; species Dromococcyx pavoninus. The sequence goes on from JAUMJL010000046.1 coordinate 947,973, forward strand.
ATTCGCAGTCCTTGTGTTGGCAGAGGATCTGAGTGCTCTGAGCTTGGTCACACTCCTGTGGTGTGGCAGTCCTGTGATCGCAAGGAGGGACAAACAATGGGCACCTCTATGAGAGGGCTGAAGTCCAGGGCACACTGTGAATGCCAGTGTCTGTTAAAGTCACTTCACTTTGAGAGTAATATTCCCTGCTGGAAGGCAGCACTGGGATGTGCTTCCTTGGAATGAGATCTTGGTGTCCATTCCTCATGGCGTGGGACATCTCAGAGGAGCGCAGAGCAGGGTGACACCACGGCTCTCGGGGGTGGCAGCAGGAGGGAGGCCAGAGATGCTGTGGCTGCTGTTGTGCAGAGCTGTTGTGTGTGCAAGAGAAGGACTTCTCTCTCTGAAACCCCCTCTGTGTAAGAAGAGGGCACAAAGTGTTCCAGTTCAGCCCCCACCGGCTGTCAACACAACAATGGGAAATGGTCCCTCCTGACCCTTCATTGAGAAAAGGAATCGGGAAAGGAAAAGAGGATCTGAAGGGTGAAATAAAACAAATAGATTTAATAAAAACATTAAAATCTCATACTCTTTCTATTAGTAACGCCTCTACTAAGGTGGGTGCTGATATTAGTCCTTGTAGCAATGGTAATATTCGATCGTAGCATGAATAGTTTGGGTTGGAAAGGACCTGAGACACCATCAAGTTCCAACCCCCTTTCATGGGCAGGGACACCTCGCACTGGATCAGGGTACTCGAAGCCTGATCTTGAACCCCTCAGTGTTAATGCCAGTGCTGGTGCCAATGCAATGCCAATGCTGATGGATATGGAATCCTATCATGGAAATCAGCCCAATTTTAGATCGTGCACTGCCAGCAATTGTCCCCTGGAAACCTGGCGCAAGTTGCCTCAGGAAATCAGTGAGTCCCACTCGCTGGCTGTTTCCATGTCTGCCTGTTCACCCCAGCCCTGAGGAGGGACTCTTATTACACAGTCACCTCTGCCCTCGTCCTTTACTCAGCGATACCCAACTCCACCACAACTGTGAATAAAAACAGAACCCGGTTCATACTGACTTTTATTGCACCAGTCCCACAACAGCTCCAAACAGATCAGGGTCTCATGGCTTTGTCTCAACAAATACCGAAAATGTCCATCAATTGGGATCTCCCAGCTGCTCTGGGTCCTTGCTCAGTGTTTTACCCCGAAGGGTTTCTCACAACCCCAGCTCTCTTGGCCTCTCCTTGTCCATAATGTGCTCCATGCCCCAAACCCTGCTTTGGGCACCAACACTAAAAAAGGCACCACAGGGACATTGTAGTGTCCCATGTCCAGACCTTCAGGGCTGTGCTGAGGATCCCCTCTGAGCAGGGACAGCACAAAGCCTTTTCCACCTGCCTCCCTCACGTGGCCGTGCTCTCCCTGTTTACCAACGCTGGCGCGATTCCCTGCCTGAACCCTCCCCTCCATCTCCTCCTCATCTCTTGATCCCGTGGTGTCAGTTCTCTACTCAGTGGTGCCTTCAGCAGTGAATCCCCTCATCTACATCTTGAGGAACCAGGAGCTCAAGGATGCAGTGTGGAAACTGATAACTGGATGTTTTGCTGAAGCAATAAACTGCTGATCTCATGCACAGCAATTGTCATGTAACTCATTACGGGCTTGTCTCTCCTTATTTATTGGGGTGGGGGTGGCTCATGTCAAACCCTTTGAACCCCTGTTGGATGCCACAAAGGACTGTCATGGTTTGATACCAGTGGACAGCACAGCCCCTCACCCATTCTCCCCCGGTGGGATGGAGGAGAGAATTGGAAGGGTAAAAGTCAGAGTACTCATTGGTTGAGATAAAGACAGTTGAACAGGTAAAGCAAAAGCTGTGCATGCAAGCACAGCAAAAAAAGGATTCATTCTCTACATGGACAGGAAGGTGTTCAACTTTACCCCAAACCAAAGCAGTGCAATAAGCTGTGGGTGCAAGGAAAGCAAAAGGTGGCGTTCGGGCACTACAAAAGGTGGCGTTCGGGCAGGCAGATGTTCAGCCACTTGCTGGGAGGCAGAGCCTCAGCACACAGAATGCTGGCTTGGGAAGAGGAGCAGCATAGCAACAAATGACTCCCCTTCCTCCTGCTTTCGCCAAGCTGTGATTGCTGAGCACAACCCCCTGTGCTGTGGAACAGCCCTTTGGTGGGCTCAGCTCAGCTGTCCCAACCGTCCTTCCCTCCCATTTTCTTGCCCCTCTCAAGCGCGCTGACATTGTGTGAGGGGTTGGAGAGAGAAAGCCTGGGTGCTGTGTGAGCATTGTTCAGCAACAGCCAGAACCCTGGGGTGGTATCAGCACTCTTTGAGGCACCACGGCAAAATACAGCACTCCAGGACCAGCTGCCCCTTAGGAAAGCGAACTCCATCCCTGCCAGAACTGGAAGAGTTGTGGTTGATGCCAGGAGGGGTGAGAATCTGCCCTGGGGGCGGGGATGGGAGGAAAGGACAAAACACAACAAGGGTAGAAATCAGAAAGGGAGATTTTTGATGAGTTTAAAGGCAGAAAATCCTTCCCTGACACTTGTGATACAACAACCTTGCTGGGCCTTGTGAGTGTAAATGCTGATCTTTGCAAAAGGGAGTGGTTCGACCTGAGCAAGGAACAAGTGCATCTGGTGAGAGAGAGAGAGCGGGGCGTGATCTGAACGCTCACATGGGCTGAGGGACGCCTGGGGTGGGATGGAGGCCTCACAGCCTGGCTCTCTTCCAATGAGGAGCAGAAACAGCCACAAAAGCAGGGGCTGAGCAGGCGTGGGGAACCGCCAACTCCCCACTCCTGATGGCACAAGCGGCCTTGCCAAGGACTAATCAGCACTCACTGATTGACTCAGTCCCATCTCACCAAGAGGCACCCAAGAGTTTTCCAAAGGTATAAAATTGATACTTGAAAACCCTTTCTTTGGGGGAGAAATATTGCTCCCCTGACCTGAGAGAGGGCTGGGCGTCCTGGACCTCTCTTCCCCCACCAAAAATGGAATTTCTTTTGGGTGAGAATTCCCTGTCTCTGTCTCTGTCAGAGGCTTTTCCTGGAAAAATCACTGCCAGCTCGAGTTTTGTTATTCCTTGTTACACATATAATGCTAATTGTTAACCGGTTATGAGTGTTTAAGTGCTAGGGCAGCAGTGAATTTATCGACAGCAATCCCAAACATGTTTATTCTGTCACTCCAATGAAATTCCCAATCTCCTCCAGCCAGACGCCCCGTTTGGGCTGTGAGCTGCAAGTCTTAAAGCCACGTGCACCAGTCTCTAAGGATACTCTCACAGGTAAGCAGATTCTGGCTGGTGACAACACCCATCTCTCCTCAGCCCCTGTCAGAGCCTCCCCTGCAGGACGTGGCATGCACAGTTGTGCTGTTTGAGGGACGGTGCTCATGGCAGCCCTGGGAAGAACCGGTTTCCTCTGTGCCTGTGAAAGAGCGGGTGTCCCGAGGGCTGAACCCATCTGCCCCTCCCCTCTCCCAGCCTCACCGAGGGACACTGCAGTTGGCCCTAGGCTGCCCTGGTCTCGGGGGGCACATGGTGGGTAGGAAGGGGGTCTCTTTTACAGAGACCCCCACGCGTCTGGGCTCTCTCAGCTACTGCTCACAGTGGGGGTGCGGCCAGAGGGGACCCAGACATCGGGAGCTGGCAGAGGAGAGCACGGACATGGGCACACACACACACACAGAGGACGCGGCTTTGCTGAAGGGGTTTATTGATTATTGAAAGGAAAGGGCTCAGGGCTCCCAGGGGATCGGGTGGGGTCCTCCAGGGATGATCATCTCCTCATGCCGCTGGAATGGGACAGGACAGAGTTGGCATCACCATTTCCAGACAGGCCAGAGCTGTCACCATCGGCTCCAGTCCTGAAAGACAGAGTGCAAAGTGAGAGCCCAGTGTCTGCTGGGACAGAAGAGGGGCCTTGCCCCACCATCTCTCTCTCCCGAGACCTAGGGAAGGAAGAGGGAGTTAGAGCCCTCAATATACATGGGACAGGACTTGGATCTCCTGAGATCCAAAGAGAAACCACAGCCTCTTGCCCAAAGGTGCCCCTAAGCCTCCCAGAACCCTGCCTATCCCTCACGGAGATCCTGGGTGTCTGTATGGCACCAGAATCCCTGCCTGGCCTGCACAGTCACCTTCGGTGTCCAGGGAGCCCCACTGAGTGCAAGAAAAGGCACAGGGGCAGCTCTGTGCATCTCCCTTGGGACATGGATCATGGACAGTCCTGTCTCCTTCCCTCTGCCACTGCCAGAATCTGCCCAGCCCCGAGGACGCATGGCTCCCCCTGGGCCCAGGATCATCTGTGGGTCTGGAGATGCCCTGGTGATGCTCACCTAGGCTGTCAGAGTTATTCTCGGGGCTCTCTCTCTCAGAAGCGGTTCTGCAAGTTCCACTGCAGCGGCCTGGTAAGAAAAAGAAGTTTAGAGACACACTTGGATGCAATGGAGTATACCGGGAAACACTGGACTGTACTGGGGCACACTGGGATGCCCTGGAGGGTCATGGCTGGGGAGGGGAGGGTCTAAGGCCAGCAGATCTTCAGGTACCCACCTCATCCCTCTTCAGTCGCCTCAGTTTCTCTAACACATCCTGTAGAGAAAAGAGAGACCTCACTGGTCACTGGGATATCCCTGGTCCCAGTAAGGGATGAAAGGACCAAAGTGCCCTCCAGGGCCCCAGACTGGATGCCCTCCACGTCCACTCCAGGACTTACCTGCACAACCCTCTCATCGTCAAGACATTCCTAGAGAAGGAGAGAAAAAGGATGGTCTGGATTGGACCTTGGTGGAGCTGTGGGTGGAGCACAGGTGCCCGCAGCCCTCCCAAGCCCATGGTTTCCCTCTGGTATGAGGGGAAAAAAAACTCTTATGCTCCCCCCAGTCCCCATTCCTCCAAGCTTCACCTGAGACCTCCAAGCTCATAGAGGAACCAAGGGTGGGAATGGAGACGAAGTTTTGCCTGAGTTTCAGTGAATCCAGGGTCCCTGGTTTTGTCTCCACGAAGATACAGAATCCGGTCATGGCTTAAAGAGCAAAATACCCTGATGAGTGTTTCATGAGAAACGCAATTGTCTCAGGTTCCTCATTGGCATCAGATGCCACCTTTTCAGGGTCATGGTTCTGTCTTTACAGGACACTGACTATGAATTAGAGATCGGTTGTGGGTGAGATGTGGAAAGATTTGAGGCACCTGACTGGAGTATTTCCTTTGGGAATTGCCCAGCAAGGAGGAATGTGGGGCAGCACATTCCAGTGAAGAGATGTTTCCTGATGGCCAACCTGAACCTCCCCTGGTGCAGCTTGAGGCCATTTCCTTTCATCCCTTCACCTGTCACTTAGGAAAAGAGACCAACACCCACCTAACCACAGCCGCCTTTCAGGCAGTTGTAGACAGACATGAGATCTCCCCTTGGACTCCTCCAGGCTAAACAACTCCAGTTAACTCAGCCACTCCTCATAGGACCTGTTCTCCAGCATCATTCCCTTCCCTGGACGCGCTCCAACACCTCAATGTCCTTCTTGGAGTGAGGGGCCTAGAGCTGAACACAGCACTCAAGGTGTGGCCTCACCAGTGGCAAGTAAAATGGCACAATGCCTACCCTGGTCCTGCTAGCCATGCTGGTTCTGATACAGGCCAAGGTGCCATTGGCCCTCTTGGTCACCTGGGCCACTGCTGGCTCATGTTAAACTGCTGTCAACCAATACCCCCAGGTCCTTCTCCTCCAGGCAGCTCTTCAACCATTCTTCCCCAAACCTGTAAGGCTGCACGGGGTTCTTGTGTCCCAAGTGCAGGACTCGGCAGTTCATCTTGTTGAACCTCATCCTGTTGGTGAAAGCCCATTGATCCAACCTGTCCAGATCCCTCTGCAGAGCCTCCCTTCCTTCAAGCAGATCAACACTGCCACCCAGCTTGGTGTCATCTGTAAACTGCTAAGGGTGCACTCGATCCCTTCATCCAGATCATTGATAAAGATATTGAATAGGACTGGATCCAGCACTGAACCCTGGGGAACACCACTCGTGAGTGGTTTCCAACTGGATTTAACTCCATTGGTCACTTCCCTTTGGGCCCGGCCTTCCAGCCAGTGTTTTACCCAACAGAGGCTATGCCTGTCCAGGCCAAAGGATACTGGTTTCTCAGGCAGAATGCTGTGAGAAATGGTTGTCAAAGGCTTTACTGAAGTCCAAGCACACCACATCCACAGCCTTTTACTCGACCATGAAATGGGTAACCTTGTCATAGAAGGAGATCAGGTTGGTCTGGGAGGACCTGCCTTTCAGAATTCCATGTTGACTGGGCCTGATCACCCAATTGCCCTACATGTACTGTGTGATAGCACTCAGTATGATTGGCTCCATGACTTTCCCGGGTACTGAGGTCACACTGACAGGCCTGTAGTTCCCCGGATCACCCCTTCGACCCTTCTTATAAATGGGTGGAACCATTGCCAGTCACCAGTCCGGTGACACTTGCCCAGTCAACCAGGACTGCTGATAGATGAGGGAAAGGGGTTTGGAGAAGACTGGTGTATGTGTAGTTGGCCAAGAAGGTCTCTAACCAAATCCTCCTGCATCGTTGGACCTTCTTTCTCACTGTCTTCTGGCTCAGGGGGCTGAGTATCCCAATGACATTTCACTTTGCTGTTAAAGACCGAGGCAAAGAACGCATTAAATGCCTCTGCCTTGTCCTCACCCCTCATCACTGGTGTCCCTCCTGCATTCCGTAAAGGAGGGAGATTCTCCTTGGTCCTCCTGTTATTGTTAATATATTTGAAAAAACATTTCTTATTGTCTTTCACGGAACTGGCCAGTTGCAGTTCTAGCTCGGCTTTAGCTCTTATAATTTTCTCTCCGCGTGACCTCACCTCACCCTTGTAGTCCTCCTGGGACATCTACCCCCTCTTCCAAAGCTCATAAACTTTCCTCTTCTTCCTGAGATCAATACAAATCTCTCTACTCAGCCAAGCTGCTTTTCTTTCCCACAGACTCATTTTACAGCACACAGGGATGCTCTGCTCTTGCACCGCCAGGATTTCCTTTTAGGGGAGCATCCAGCCCTCTTGTGCTCCTTTGTTTTTAGAACTGCCTCCCAAGGAACTTTATCAAGCAGCCTTCTAAACAGTTCAAAGTCTGCCCTCAGGGAGTCCAAGGCGGCAGTGCTGCCGACCCCCTGAGAGTTGTATCATCTGTCATGTTCTATCATCTGTCATTTTCTATCATTCTGTCATAGGAGTTGTTCTCCAGCCCCTTCTCCAGTCTCCTTCCATCTCTGGATGCGCTCCAGCCCCTCAATATCCTTCTTGTAGTGAGGGGCCCAAACTAAACACAGCACATGAGGTGTGGCCTCACCAGTGCTGAGCACAGGGGCACAATCCCTGTCCTGGTCCTGCTGGCCATGCTGTTCCTGATACAGGCCAAGATGCCACAGGCTTTCTTGGTCACTTGAGCCAAGAGGATACTCAGAATGGTATCTTCACCACCTTCTCCTGTGAGGCTGATGCTTTCTTCCTCATTACAAGAACTCCTCTATCTTGAACATCCTTGGGTTACTCCTATGTTCTATTGCTACTTCTCAAGAATTTCTCATTGGCTCCTTCTAAGGTTAATCGACTGTTTAGGAATATTACCCACGCCCCAGGGCAGTGTGGTTGTGGCTGGAAAGGTGTGTGGGAGAAGCAGTGCAGGTGTCTGGAACGGCTGTCACTGCCAAATGTCTGGGATTTCAACCCAAAGCAGCACGATCTCCAGAGGGAGTGACAGAACGCTGGAAAAAGTGGAGCCCTAGCCCTGCCTCTGCCAAAGGGACACAGCTTGTCACACTGTGCTGGGGTCTGCCGTAAGCCTGCTGACCACTGCTCAGTGCCCTTCAGGAGAAGAGAGGACCTCTGGATCTAAAGACAGACAGACAGACACTGTGTCTAAGCCAGGGAGCCAGCCCTCCAACTGTACCAGCTGCCCCTGGAAGGAACAATGGAAGCTGAGGCCAGTTTGCACCTCCCCTATTAGGACAGGGTGAGAGCTGGGCTTGTTCAGGCCTGAGAAGAGAAGACTCCAGGGAGACTTTATGCAGTGGATAACGTCACGGACAGCGATGCAGGTTCAAAATGAAGTCCAAATCAGAATCCTTTATTAGTAATACAAATTGCTCTTTTATAACAATCTTTTTGCAAAGTCATTGTCCATACCCCAATTTAACATTGTTGATTGGGTTAAAGCACTTTTTCACTCCTTGAGCTGTTTCTTAATTGGTACCATAAGTTTTGTTTCTTCTTTACCTAATCCCTCCTGATAAACTACTCAGGGCTTTCCACTATTTCAAGCTTAGCCAATTGTTGGCTCATTATCAAACCCATTATCAAGGGCTTTGTGTTATTTTCTGTGTTACTTCCCAGACTTTAACCCTACAACCTTAGAGCAGCCTCCCAATACTGAAAGAGGCTCCAGAAAAGGGCCTCCATGATGGATGCAGCTGGACTCAATGATCTCAAAGGTCTTTTCCAACCAGAAGATTCTATGATTCTGTGAAAGCAAGGGAGGGGTTCTTGATCAGGGCTTGTAGGGTTAGGATGAGGGGGACTGGATTTAAACTGAAAGAGGGGAGGTTGAGATGAGATTTAAGGGAGAAATATTGTCCTGAGAGGGTGGTGAGGCACTCGCACAGGTTACCAGAGAAGTCATGGATATCTCATCCACAAGGCATGGTCGGATGAGGCTTTGAGCAAACTGATCCAGTGGAAGGTGTTGGGGGATAGGAACTGGATGAGCTTTAAGGGCCTTCCAACACAGACCATTCCATCATTCCATGATCTCCCATACAGAAGAGCACCAAGCGCTACGGCGCACAGCAAAGTGCAAAAGTCAAACCCAGCCGTTCACATGTGCAGCATAAAGGGAGCGTGGCACAGATCAGAGACACTGAGGAGAGAAGAGACAAGTGAATAGCGTGAGCAGCAATTGTTAAATAGATATCACAATTATAAGTTCCCCCTAAAGCTCTCTGTTCCAATCTGTCTTTAACTCTGTCCCAGTCCAAAGCAGCACAGCAGGACCGAGACTCCTGCTGAGTCCTGTCCTTCCCCTCATCCTCCACAGATCCTAAAGAATACTAGGAACTGGAGGGTGAAGGGAGGTGAGAAGCAAGGGGTAACCACAAGAAAAAGAGGGCCCCTCCAGTGCTGCAGAGCTGCCTCTCCCCTCTCCTTCTGCCCCCTTCTCCCTTCTCCTCCCCTTTCATGTGGCCTCTGTTGGTCTCTCCTTCCCTTGCTGCCTTCATCCCTGGGTTTCCTACAATGGAGCAGGAGAAGAAGCATCTCCACACGGTGGAGGGGAGAGCTGGGATGACTGCATGACTGCTTAGGCTCCAGCCCTATGTACAGATGCAAGATGAACAGGCAAACCAAGTGTTTTCCCCCAAAAAAGAAGCAACACACACATTTTTCTTTCCTCCCCTTTCCCTCGGTAACACAAAGGGATCTCTCCCTGCAGGGCAAAGCCTGAGTAGAATGACTGTACTAAGATTTTCTTTGAGAAATAAATGCAGTAAAAACTTCACTTCGTCATGGGATTGGCTGCAGGAGAACCAGAGAAACTTCCAGTAGTGCCCTCAGCACAGCTCAGGGCAAACAGAGACAAAGAGAAAGAGTAGGACAAGCTAGTTTTTTGTAAACCTTTTAAAGTCTCTTGCCCACCCCCTTGTCAAAACTTCAAACCTCATACCATTTTTCAACAAGGTATTCTTACAAAGCCATGAGTGTGTCTCTTAGTTCCCATTAAACCAGCAGGTGGGATCTTCCTTGGCAGCACCTTTAATCTTCCGTGGTGATCAGACACCCCAAATCCCTTTGCAGTGTCCTCAAGGGCAGCCGTGACCTCTCCTCTGCCAATATTCCTCAGTTATCGGTGGGTACTGCTCATCAATTCCATTCAAAAGAACTTCAGTGCACAAATAACGTCACGAGATCTGCAAATGTGATCAGTGACTCGGCCCTGGGACACTTCACTCTCTGTGGAACAGCACACAGAACAGAAGGAGCCAGAAGGAAAATCTTCCTGCTTGCTGGGCAATTCCCAAAGGAAATACTCCAGTCAGTTGCCTCAAATCTTTCCACATCTCACCCACAACCGATCTCTAATTCATAGTCAGTGTCCTGTAAAGACAGAACCATGACCCTGAAAAGGTGGCATCTGATGCCAATGAGGAACCTGAGACATTTGCGTTTCTCATGAAACACTCATCAGGGTATTTTGCTCTTTAAGCCATGACCGGATTCTGTATCTTTGTGGAGACAAAACCAGGGACCCCTGGATTCGCTGAAATTCAGGCAAAACCCCCGCTGACTTCAAACCCTAAACCAGAGTTTTACCCCCAGCCATTGATTCCCAGTTTCTGTCTCATAAAAATAAAAGACCATTACACCCTCATGCACAGACGATGGCAACCGAGAACTATTTCACTGCCAGAGTTATGACCGGGACTGTGGGGTGGCTGTAGAAGTGAACGGTGACTGGGGAGCACAGTGTGGGTGCTTGAATTCCTGTGGCACCTCACAAACAGAGGATGAGTTGCAGAGGAACGTGCCAGCCTTGCAGTTTGTTCATGGCTCTGCTGTCATCGTGTTGATGTCCCATGGAGTCAGGGCAGGCCATGAGCACAAAGCCTTCAACGTTGTTGCTGCTCAGTGCGGTTGGAAGAAGGCTGGTTGTAAAGTGGTGCTTCTGACCATCGTCTGCTGAAAGAGACAAGGAAATGGGTGCTGCATGTGTATTTTGAGACCTTCCAGGTGCTACCTTCTCCCAGTGCTCACTCACACCTCCAGTAAAAAGTCTGATCTTCTTGTTCAGCAACAGTAATTGCATATCTGTCCTGATATCTGTCTCCTCTGAGAGTGATCGGCATTTACAGGGAGGAAAAACAGGAGTGCCGAGCCTTTTGATCGAAACCATGCCCATCTTCCTTAAGAATATGTCCCTGAACCCCTTGTGTCCAACCCTCACCCTACCCCAGCGCCCAGAAGGTGCTGCCCAGGACCCCCACGATGGTGATGGTTGGGACAGGAGCTGCTGTGAGCAAACCCCCCTGGAAAGGCAGGGAGGGCAGCAGGGAGGCAGAAGGGGAGAGGGAAAGGGTCGCGGTGCCACAGGTGATGGGCAAACACGTCTCTCAGAGACTCTGTGAAGGCAAAACTGCTCCTCCTGCCTGTGCCCGCAATGAGCTCAGGGTGGTTGCCTGGGGACAAGCGTCCGCTCAATCCAGTCCCTGTGATTGGCCATGTCCTGCCCAGAGACAGCACTGGTCAGGACTGAGAACGAAGGCGCTGCAGGGACACCTTGTTGGGCCAGGGTCCCTTTCTGAGCTGTGGTCGAGTCCCAGCCACGGACAGGGCTGGAGCCAGAGCCTTGGTGGGAGCAATTCCCTGAGATCCCCTGTCTCCTCATTTACCTGAGGAGCCGGGGTCAGGTCACAGACGACTCTCACAGATATCTGGATTGAGGCTGATGTCCTCTCTGGGGAGTCCCGGAGGCAAAGTCTTGCCTGGGAGGTGAGGAGCACTGGGAGATGTGGGGATCGGTCTCTGGGCATTGTTGGATTATGGTTTCATGGTGGAGCAGTAAAGTGTCGCAGTAATGTGTCTGGCTGTCAGAGGGGCACTGCCCGTGTCCCCTCTTCACCCCCAGGTGCCTGGGTCTTTCCTTGTGCAGCTGCTCCCTGAGGGAAGCTGGGCTGATGCCGAGAAAGGGACCTGGATCAGTATCAGAGCAGGGGACGACCCTGAGCCAGGGCTGGGCTTGTGGCCAGGGCTGGTGTTTCTGCCAAGCCTGGCTTTGCCCTGAGGGCTCTTGAGGAGGGGCAAGGAGGAGTCCTGGGAGGGATACATCTGCCTCCTTGCCTTCTCCAGCTTCACCCAGAACTCTCCACACTGCAGAGGAAGATGAAGGTGGCAGTGCTCAGCGTGGTCCTGCTCTTCAGCATCCTGCTGTTCACTGCGGCAGATACTGAGGTGAGTGCTCAATGCCACGGGGAAGGCTCAAGTCTGGGAAGGGTTCTTGGCTGCAGGACATCACCTCTCCCGCAGGATAGAATCATTGGAACGAGCACGAAACCCCTTGACTTGGCCAGCCAAGCAGGAAGCTCCTTCTGTCTTCCCTGCATCTCCAGACCCAGACAATGCAGCTTTCTCCCTCCCACAATTCCATTTCTTCCCTCAATTGTCCCCACTTCTGATCTTCTGGTGCCCGGAGCCTGAATCTCCACTCAAGGGTTAAATGTGTCCTCAACCTGGGAAGGCCCACAGCAAACCCTTGTAGAGGGCCCCACTGTGTTTCTGTCTGGGTGCCCTGACACCTCTCCCTTTTGGGGCTCCCCCATCTCACCCTTTTCATCCCCTCAGACATCTCCTCCCCATGATCTCCCCCATGTCCTGTCTACAGTCCCCAGATGTCCTCCCAGTGCCTTTAGGTCAGTCCTTCCCCTCACTCCTTTGCCTTCCAGCCTGTCCACTCTGGTTGTGTCCCCACATCCCCTTTCTTAACCTCCACTCCCAAAACTCTTCCAATATCCTCAGTTTTGTCCACTCTGCTCTCCTCATCCTTCTGTCTCCACCAGACACCTCTCTTGAAGCCCCCATAGCGCCTCCACTGCCATTCCTTTACCCTCACTTTCATCCCACGCGGTTCTGTCCCTTCAACAGCCCCAGCCCTGTCCCTTGGCATCTGCTAACTCATCCCCGTGCCCTGGCTTTGAAACCCCCATCGACATCTTCTTTGCAGTCCCTGAATTCTCCACACTGTCCTCGTCTCCATTCCCACCCTTGGTTCCTCTATGAGCTTGGAGGTCTCAGGTGAAGCTTGGAGGAATGGGGACTGGGGGGAGCATAAGAGTTTTTTTTCCCCTCATACCAGAGGGAAACCATGGGCTTGGGAGGGCTGCGGGCACCTGTGCTCCACCCACAGCTCCACCAAGGTCCAATCCAGACCATCCTTTTTCTCTCCTTCTCTAGGAATGTCTTGACGATGAGAGGGTTGTGCAGGTAAGTCCTGGAGTGGACGTGGAGGGCATCCAGTCTGGGGCCCTGGAGGGCACTTTGGTCCTTTCATCCCTTACTGGGACCAGGGATATCCCAGTGACCAGTGAGGTCTCTCTTTTCTCTACAGGATGTGTTAGAGAAACTGAGGCGACTGAAGAGGGATGAGGTGGGTACCTGAAGATCTGCTGGCCTTAGACCCTCCCCTCCCCAGCCATGACCCTCCAGGGCATCCCAGTGTGCCCCAGTACAGTCCAGTGTTTCCCGGTATACTCCATTGCATCCAAGTGTGTCTCTAAACTTCTTTTTCTTACCAGGCCGCTGCAGTGGAACTTGCAGAACCGCTTCTGAGAGAGAGAGCCCCGAGAATAACTCTGACAGCCTAGGTGAGCATCACCAGGGCATCTCCAGACCCACAGATGATCCTGGGCCCAGGGGGAGCCATGCGTCCTCGGGGCTGGGCAGATTCTGGCAGTGGCAGAGGGAAGGAGACAGGACTGTCCATGATCCATGTCCCAAGGGAGATGCACAGAGCTGCCCCTGTGCCTTTTCTTGCACTCAGTGGGGCTCCCTGGACACCGAAGGTGACTGTGCAGGCCAGGCAGGGATTCTGGTGCCATACAGACACCCAGGATCTCCGTGAGGGATAGGCAGGGTTCTGGGAGGCTTAGGGGCACCTTTGGGCAAGAGGCTGTGGTTTCTCTTTGGATCTCAGGAGATCCAAGTCCTGTCCCATGTATATTGAGGGCTCTAACTCCCTCTTCCTTCCCTAGGTCTCGGGAGAGAGAGATGGTGGGGCAAGGCCCCTCTTCTGTCCCAGCAGACACTGGGCTCTCACTTTGCACTCTGTCTTTCAGGACTGGAGCCGATGGTGACAGCTCTGGCCTGTCTGGAAATGGTGATGCCAACTCTGTCCTGTCCCATTCCAGCGGCATGAGGAGATGATCATCCCTGGAGGACCCCACCCGATCCCCTGGGAGCCCTGAGCCCTTTCCTTTCAATAATCAATAAACCCCTTCAGCAAAGCCGCGTCCTCTGTGTGTGTGTGTGTGCCCATGTCCGTGCTCTCCTCTGCCAGCTCCCGATGTCTGGGTCCCCTCTGGCCGCACCCCCACTGTGAGCAGTAGCTGAGAGAGCCCAGACGCGTGGGGGTCTCTGTAAAAGAGACCCCCTTCCTACCCACCATGTGCCCCCCGAGACCAGGGCAGCCTAGGGCCAACTGCAGTGTCCCTCGGTGAGGCTGGGAGAGGGGAGGGGCAGATGGGTTCAGCCCTCGGGACACCCGCTCTTTCACAGGCACAGAGGAAACCGGTTCTTCCCAGGGCTGCCATGAGCACCGTCCCTCAAACAGCACAACTGTGCATGCCACGTCCTGCAGGGGAGGCTCTGACAGGGGCTGAGGAGAGATGGGTGTTGTCACCAGCCAGAATCTGCTTACCTGTGAGAGTATCCTTAGAGACTGGTGCACGTGGCTTTAAGACTTGCAGCTCACAGCCCAAACGGGGCGTCTGGCTGGAGGAGATTGGGAATTTCATTGGAGTGACAGAATAAACATGTTTGGGATTGCTGTCGATAAATTCACTGCTGCCCTAGCACTTAAACACTCATAACCGGTTAACAATTAGCATTATATGTGTAACAAGGAATAACAAAACTCGAGCTGGCAGTGATTTTTCCAGGAAAAGCCTCTGACAGAGACAGAGACAGGGAATTCTCACCCAAAAGAAATTCCATTTTTGGTGGGGGAAGAGAGGTCCAGGACGCCCAGCCCTCTCTCAGGTCAGGGGAGCAATATTTCTCCCCCAAAGAAAGGGTTTTCAAGTATCAATTTTATACCTTTGGAAAACTCTTGGGTGCCTCTTGGTGAGATGGGACTGAGTCAATCAGTGAGTGCTGATTAGTCCTTGGCAAGGCCGCTTGTGCCATCAGGAGTGGGGAGTTGGCGGTTCCCCACGCCTGCTCAGCCCCTGCTTTTGTGGCTGTTTCTGCTCCTCATTGGAAGAGAGCCAGGCTGTGAGGCCTCCATCCCACCCCAGGCGTCCCTCAGCCCATGTGAGCGTTCAGATCACGCCCCGCTCTCTCTCTCTCACCAGATGCACTTGTTCCTTGCTCAGGTCGAACCACTCCCTTTTGCAAAGATCAGCATTTACACTCACAAGGCCCAGCAAGGTTGTTGTATCACAAGTGTCAGGGAAGGATTTTCTGCCTTTAAACTCATCAAAAATCTCCCTTTCTGATTTCTACCCTTGTTGTGTTTTGTCCTTTCCTCCCATCCCCGCCCCCAGGGCAGATTCTCACCCCTCCTGGCATCAACCACAACTCTTCCAGTTCTGGCAGGGATGGAGTTCGCTTTCCTAAGGGGCAGCTGGTCCTGGAGTGCTGTATTTTGCCGTGGTGCCTCAAAGAGTGCTGATACCACCCCAGGGTTCTGGCTGTTGCTGAACAATGCTCACACAGCACCCAGGCTTTCTCTCTCCAACCCCTCACACAATGTCAGCGCGCTTGAGAGGGGCAAGAAAATGGGAGGGAAGGACGGTTGGGACAGCTGAGCTGAGCCCACCAAAGGGCTGTTCCACAGCACAGGGGGTTGTGCTCAGCAATCACAGCTTGGCGAAAGCAGGAGGAAGGGGAGTCATTTGTTGCTATGCTGCTCCTCTTCCCAAGCCAGCATTCTGTGTGCTGAGGCTCTGCCTCCCAGCAAGTGGCTGAACATCTGCCTGCCCGAACGCCACCTTTTGTAGTGCCCGAACGCCACCTTTTGCTTTCCTTGCACCCACAGCTTATTGCACTGCTTTGGTTTGGGGTAAAGTTGAACACCTTCCTGTCCATGTAGAGAATGAATCCTTTTTTTGCTGTGCTTGCATGCACAGCTTTTGCTTTACCTGTTCAACTGTCTTTATCTCAACCAATGAGTACTCTGACTTTTACCCTTCCAATTCTCTCCTCCATCCCACCGGGGGAGAATGGGTGAGGGGCTGTGCTGTCCACTGGTATCAAACCATGACAGTCCTTTGTGGCATCCAACAGGGGTTCAAAGGGTTTGACATGAGCCACCCCCACCCCAATAAATAAGGAGAGACAAGCCCGTAATGAGTTACATGACAATTGCTGTGCATGAGATCAGCAGTTTATTGCTTCAGCAAAACATCCAGTTATCAGTTTCCACACTGCATCCTTGAGCTCCTGGTTCCTCAAGATGTAGATGAGGGGATTCACTGCTGAAGGCACCACTGAGTAGAGAACTGACACCACGGGATCAAGAGATGAGGAGGAGATGGAGGGGAGGGTTCAGGCAGGGAATCGCGCCAGCGTTGGTAAACAGGGAGAGCACGGCCACGTGAGGGAGGCAGGTGGAAAAGGCTTTGTGCTGTCCCTGCTCAGAGGGGATCCTCAGCACAGCCCTGAAGGTCTGGACATGGGACACTACAATGTCCCTGTGGTGCCTTTTTTAGTGTTGGTGCCCAAAGCAGGGTTTGGGGCATGGAGCACATTATGGACAAGGAGAGGCCAAGAGAGCTGGGGTTGTGAGAAACCCTTCGGGGTAAAACACTGAGCAAGGACCCAGAGCAGCTGGGAGATCCCAATTGATGGACATTTTCGGTATTTGTTGAGACAAAGCCATGAGACCCTGATCTGTTTGGAGCTGTTGTGGGACTGGTGCAATAAAAGTCAGTATGAACCGGGTTCTGTTTTTATTCACAGTTGTGGTGGAGTTGGGTATCGCTGAGTAAAGGACGAGGGCAGAGGTGACTGTGTAATAAGAGTCCCTCCTCAGGGCTGGGGTGAACAGGCAGACATGGAAACAGCCAGCGAGTGGGACTCACTGATTTCCTGAGGCAACTTGCGCCAGGTTTCCAGGGGACAATTGCTGGCAGTGCACGATCTAAAATTGGGCTGATTTCCATGATAGGATTCCATATCCATCAGCATTGGCATTGCATTGGCACCAGCACTGGCATTAACACTGAGGGGTTCAAGATCAGGCTTCGAGTACCCTGATCCAGTGCGAGGTGTCCCTGCCCATGAAAGGGGGTTGGAACTTGATGGTGTCTCAGGTCCTTTCCAACCCAAACTATTCATGCTACGATCGAATATTACCATTGCTACAAGGACTAATATCAGCACCCACCTTAGTAGAGGCGTTACTAATAGAAAGAGTATGAGATTTTAATGTTTTTATTAAATCTATTTGTTTTATTTCACCCTTCAGATCCTCTTTTCCTTTCCCGATTCCTTTTCTCAATGAAGGGTCAGGAGGGACCATTTCCCATTGTTGTGTTGACAGCCGGTGGGGGCTGAACTGGAACACTTTGTGCCCTCTTCTTACACAGAGGGGGTTTCAGAGAGAGAAGTCCTTCTCTTGCACACACAACAGCTCTGCACAACAGCAGCCACAGCATCTCTGGCCTCCCTCCTGCTGCCACCCCCGAGAGCCGTGGTGTCACCCTGCTCTGCGCTCCTCTGAGATGTCCCACGCCATGAGGAATGGACACCAAGATCTCATTCCAAGGAAGCACATCCCAGTGCTGCCTTCCAGCAGGGAATATTACTCTCAAAGTGAAGTGACTTTAACAGACACTGGCATTCACAGTGTGCCCTGGACTTCAGCCCTCTCATAGAGGTGCCCATTGTTTGTCCCTCCTTGCGATCACAGGACTGCCACACCACAGGAGTGTGACCAAGCTCAGAGCACTCAGATCCTCTGCCAACACAAGGACTGCGAATGAGATCATGGGAATGAAAAAAGAACAGCTCTACAAAGGCCAAGCACCGGTTCTCCCTGGGAGTGTTGCTGTGTCAGGACCCTTCACTCCACCCACCAGAGAAACTCTTGGAGGAAGGACCATGGACAAAGAGGTGGCTGAAGGGGCCTTTATGTTTTTAAAGGCACAGGGAGCACGGCTCCTCTTTTACACAGTCTCTGGGTCACACAAGACCTGGAGATACAACATAGGAGTTGGAGGAATGATGACATTTCTTTGTAAACACATTTGTCACAGCCAAGAAACACTAAATAACAAACCAAACCAATGACCAAAGAAAGGTTGGTTTGCAATGCAACCAATTGTGAGTCGTATGTAGAAGAAAATGAAAAACTTTCTCATCCTTGAATAATTCAGTCATGATTTTCTACACTGCACCTTTGAGCTCCTGGTTTCTCATGCTGTAGATGAGGGAGTTCACTGCTGGAGGCACCACTGCGTACAGAATTGACATCACCAGGTCCAGGGATGGGGAGGACGCAGAGTGAGGCTTCAGATATGCGAACATGGCAGTGCTGAGAAAGAGGGAGACCACGGCTAGGTGGGGGAGGCAGGTGGAAAAGGCCTTCCCTGCTCAGAGGGGATCCTTAGCACACCCTGAAGATCTGCACATAGGACACCACAATGAAAATGAAACACCCCAGAAATACGAAAGCAAAAAACAAAACAAGCATAAATTCCCTGAGCTCAGCATCTGAGTAAGACAACTTGAGGATCTGGGGGATTTCACAGAAGAACTGGTCCACAGCATTGCCCTGGCAGAGAGGGAGAGAAAATGTATTGGCCGTGTGCAGCAGAGCATGGAGAAACCCAGAGCCCCAGGCAGCTGCTGCCATGTGGACACAAGCTCTGTTCCCCAAGAGGGTCTCGTAGTGCAGTGGTTTGCAGATGGCAACGTAGCGGTTGTAGGCCATGATGGTGAGGAGAAAATACTCAGTGGAGATGAAGAAGAGAAAGAAAAAGACCTGTGCAGCACATTCTGTGTAGGAAATCATTCTGTTGTCCCAGAGAGAAATGGCCATGGATTTAGGGACAGTCGTGGAGATGAAGCCCACGTCAAGGAAGGAGAGATTGAGAAGGAAGAAATACATGGGCATGTGGAGCTGGTGGTCGCAGGCAATGGTGATGATGATGAGGCTGTTGTCCAGGAGGGCAGACAGGTAGATGCCCAGGAAGAGCCAGAAGTGCAAGAGCTGCAGCTCCCGTATGCTTGTGAATGCCAGGAGGAGGAACTGGGTGATGCAGCTGCTGTTGGGCATTTGCTGCCTCTGGGCATGTGGCACAGTTATAGGAGGAAAAGACAATGAGAAGTAAGGGGAGACTTCCCCTTGAAATGTCACCTTGGAAATACCCAGGAGTGACCGGTGTCTGTGAGCAGCCCTGACACACACAACACCCTCTCGACAGCAGAGGAAACCTGCCCTGTCTTGACCTGCCCTTCCTTGTCCTGCCCTGCCCTTCCCTGTCCTGCCCTGCCCTGCCGGGGGTCACTCCTTCCTCCCACAGCTTCTCCGCACAGCCCATGGGCAGCTCCTCGGGCAGGCTGAGCACTGACCCTTGCAGGGGGCAGAGTCCCTGCTCCAGCACACAGACCTTGGGCTGCAGGGACCCTGCTCTCCAGGACATTCCGGGACACCCCTGGCTGATCACCTTCACACAGAGACTCACCATGTCAAAGACTGACAGTCTTTCTCCCCCATGAGCTCTCCGCATCCTCCCACCCCAAATGCCTTTAAGCGTTCTCTGCCTGCGCAGAGTTGTCTCCCTGCGGCGCTGCCCTGTTGCCAGGAGCTCCATCTGTCTCAAGAGCCCAGCCCAGCTCAACAGCAGAGGAGCAGCCCAAGGCAGCCCTTTCTCTACCCCCTCTGGGCTCCCGCGAGGTGCCCCTGGGGCTCCGGGGGAATCTGCTGCAGAACAGGCTGAAGCAATCCCTGATGTCCCCCCCTTCTGCTGGGGAGAGAAACTTTCTTCCAGCAGTTCTGTTTCTTCTCTCAGAGACCCAGTGAGGTCTAACACTGATATTTCCTTGTCCCACCATTAGCCAGAACAACCCGACTGTGACCAGGATGGGATCTCTTTTACCCCTGCTGAGGCAAGGGATGGACACAAATCAATAGACCCATCTCTTCAGTGTGTTTATATTCCTGGGGCTCGAATGGGACTGAGATCCCTCCCATGCCTGCCACAAACCCACAGGAGGGGGGAAAACCTCTTGCACCAGGTGCTCAGGCGGGCACACAGTAAGCACCTGCATGTGAGCTCCTTGTCTCAGTTCCCAAGTCAATTCACGGACGTGGAGGGCAGGATTGATCTGTTCAGACACAACATCTGGTGACATTTCAGGTGTCAGGGCAGGTCAAAAACACATATAGGCACATGCAAATTAAATGGAGCAGGTCATAAAGACAGGGCAGCACTAGTGGACATCCACTTAGAGGCTTAGCAAAATGAAATGGCAGCTGATGGCCAAAAATAAGGGCAATTTATGCTGTTCCTACACATTAGGTTCAGGGCAGTCTATGATTCGAGTCGTGTCATCGGCAGAGCTCAGCCTCTCTCTTCTCCTTCTGTTCTATTTACTAGATCACGTCTGACTACTTTGGCAGTTGCCTCACGTTCAGCCCCACAGAATTCAGGGTACTGTCTCAATGTCATGTTCAAATCCATGCCCACAGAGCTCTAGGAGATGCCAGGACTATCACGGACAGCAGAGGACTTAAAGAAATGCAGGAATTGTATGGAAACAAAGCACATCACACTGGGGTCTTTACTCACACCCGTGATGACAGAATCATAGAAAGACAGAATGACCCGAGTTGGAGGGGACCCACAAGGATCACTGAGTCCAGCTGCTGTCCTTGCACAAGACAACCCCAACACTCACACTGTGTGTCTGAGGGCATTGTCCAAATGCTTCTGGAATATTGTCAGGCTTGGTGTTGTGAGTGCTCCCCTGGGGAGTTGTTCCACTGCTCTACCACCCTCTGGGTGAAGAACCTTTGCCTAATGTCCAACCTAAACCTCCCCTGGCATCTTCCTGCCATTCCCTCAGGTCCCTTCATCCGTAACCAGAGAGAAGAGATCAGAGCCTGCTCTTCCGCTTCCCCTTGTAAGGAAGGTGTAGATCATGATGAGGTCTTCCCTCAGTTTCCTCTTCTCAAGCCAGAACAGTCCAAGGGACTTCAGCCACTCCTCACACGTCTTCCCCTCTAAATCCTTCACCAGTTTTGTGGCCTCCTCCGGATGCTCTCCAGTAGCTTTAGATATTCTTTATACTGTGGCACCCAACACTGCCCCCCGTGCTCGAGGTGGGGCCTCACCAGTGCAGAGCAGAATGGGACAATCTCCTCCCTCACCCGGCTGGCAATGTCGTGCTGGATAAACCCCAGGACATGTTTGACTCTCTTGGTTGCCAGGGCTCACTGTTGGCTCATGTTCAACTTGCCACCAACCAGAACCCCGAGGTTCATTTCTGCAGGGTTGCTCTCCAGCTTCTCTCTCCCCAGTCTGTGGGGACATCCAGGTGCAAAATCTTGTTCTTATTAAACTCTATGCAGATGGTGATTGCCCATTTCCAGGTTGTCCAGACCCCTCTGAAGGGTGATTGACCATTTCCAGTTTGTCCAGACCCCTCTGAAGGTTCTCTCTGCCCTCCAGAGTGCCAACAGCTTCCTCCAGTTTCTCATCATCAGCAAACTTGGCCAGTAAACCCTTGAGTCCTGCATCCAGGTCGTTTATGAAGATATTAAAGAGCACTGGCCCTGAGATGGATCCCTGCGGAACACCGCTAGGGACTGGTCACCAGTCCAAAATGACCACAGTCACCTCCAGTGACCTTGGATGCTGACCCAGCAGTCAGTTGATCAACCTCTGCATTGCGCGTTTATCCAGCTGGATGCTGAACAGTTTGTTTGGGAGGATCCTGTGAGAGAAAGGATCAAAAGCTTTGCTGAAATCCAGAAATTTTATATGAACTGGCTTCCCTTGGTCAACCATCTGGGTGACCTGATGATAGAAAGAAATTAAGTTGGACCTTCCCTTTGTAAACCCGCCCTGGCTGGGACCAATGACTGTGTTGTCCTTCAGATGTTCTTCCATAGCTCCCAGAATTATCTTCTCCATAACCTTCCCAGGCACTAGAGTGAGACTGACAGGCCTGTAGTTACTGGGATCATCCCTGCTGCCCTTCTTGAAGATTGGGACAACTTTTCCAGTTTCCAGTCTACTGGTACCTCTTCAGATTCCCAAGAGCATTGAAAAATCATCAAGCAAGGTCTCACTATGACACCGGCCAGCCCTTTTAGGACCCTCCGATGAACCCCATCTGGCCCCATCGACTTGTAGGGATGAGGCTGGAGCAGAAAATCCTGCACATGTTCAGGGTTTATTGTGAGATTATCATTTGCACAGTCTTGGTCCTCCGGCCTTGGGCTCTGAGGGAGGGCAAGTCCATCATCAGTATTGAAGACAGAGGTGAAAAAAGCATTAAATGTCTCTGCCTTGTCCATGTCTTGGCTTATGAGGTGCCCATGCTTATCAAGTAATGGACCAATATTATTTCTGGCCTGCCTTTTGTTATTAACATGTTTTGAAAAGCCCTTTTTATTATCCTTCACTGTGCTGGTCACCTTCAACTGTAATTGAGCCTTGGCCGCATGAATCTTCTATGACCTGAGACTTCTATGACCCAACCCTTCTATGAACATTCTATAACTGAACTCTTCTACGACTCCTCTATTGTAGGGTTAAAGCCTGGGAATTAACAGAGAGACCTTGATAGAGGGTTTGATAATGGGCTGAGAATTGGCTAACCTTGAAGCAGTGGAAAGTCTCCAGCAGTTTATCAGCAGGTATTAGGTAAAGAAAAACAGAATTTGTGCTACCAATTAAGAAACACCTCAAGGCACCTGCACAAGTGCTTTAACCCAATCACCGATGTTAAATCAGCGCGTGGACAGGGACTTTGCAAAAAGATTCTTTTAAAAGAGCAATTTGTGTTACAAATACGCGATTCTGATTCGGACTTCACTTTGAACCTGCCTCGGGGTTCGTGCCTTTATCTGCAGCACTCTATGACCCAACTCATCTATAATCCAACTCCTCCGTGATCCCTCTGTTATATGACCAGACCCTTCTATGACTCGAGCCTTCTATCACCCAACATTTCTATGACTTTCTATGACCTGACTGTTCTCTGGCTCTTTTATGGAGCGGCTTTCTATGACTTGTCTTTTATGACTCTTCTATGATCTACCTCTTCAATGACCTGACTCTTCTACAAACCAACCCTACTCTTTACTGACCCAACTCCTCTATGACTCCTCTGAGACCAGACTCTTAATAAGCTGCTTCATTTATGACCCTGCACTTCCATGAAATGACTACTCTATGACCTGATGCTTACATGACCCTTCTATCACACGAGTACTCTATGTCCAAACTCTTCTGACCCTTACATGACCCTAATCTTCTATGTAACATTTATGACAAGACTCTTCTACAGTTTCTTCTTTGTCCCTTCTAATGACCCAACCTTTCAATGACCCAACTCTTCTATGAGCCTTCTATGACCTGACTCTTCTGTCATCCCACTTTTCTTTCACTCCTCTATGACCCAACTGTCTTCCATGACCCAACACTACTATGACATCCTATGACCAGACCCTTCTCCAAAATGACCTTTTTATGACCAACAGCTACTAAACCCCTAAAAATCTCTCATGATTCTTTGACTCGACTCTTCCACAACTCAACAATTCCAGGACCCTTTCATGACCCGAGTCTTCTATGACATGAGACTTCTCTGACCCAACACTTCAATGAATCTTCTAAAACTGAACGTCTCTGTTACTCCTTTATGACCCGACCCTTCTGTGACCTGACTGTTCTCCACCCAAGTTTTCTGTCATTCTCCTGTGATCCAACACTTTTATGACCCTTCTCTTCTATGACCCAAATATTCTGTGACTGCGTGGAGCTGTGTGTGAGAAGCTTGGCATCTCACATAACTTTACAGGCCTGTGTTTGGAATTAAAGGGAATAACTGCTCCCAATTTGATTCAGAAAAGTGTCAATGTTCATGACACCGGCGTCATTGTAGTCACAGCTAGATCTACCTTCCCAGGGCCTGGGGTCAGGGTCTGGCCTTTCTGCTTCACCAAGCAAACCCAGGCTTTTCTCAGCATCACAGCTGCCTGCACAGTGTTTTTGCCTCCCTGCACTCATGGCCGCCAATTATTGGCTCTACTGAGTCCCAGGGGAAGTTTTGTCAGTAATGATCCTCAGTGAGACCAATGTAAAGTTAGAGGTACTCTGACTTGTTCCTTTGACTTTGTGAGATGTTTTCTCCATCTCCTCTCAGCAGCTGAAGTTCAAGGAGTCAGCAGTAAATACACCCTGGGTCTCGTTAAAATACAGAAAGCCTTAATGAGCTCTTTCTCCTTCTGTAGGGTTCTTCAGGTCTTCCAGGCCTGTACAGCTCATTGGAGTCATTTCCCAGTGTGACTAAAGAGGAAGATTTTAAAGGGCATCGAATAAATAATATTTTCAAGGTAAAGTTTATGTTTCATTCCTTTTAATTTCAGAGAAGATGTGACAGAGCCATTCTCCAATTGGCATTGATGCCCAGTGTCTCCTCAGGAGGTTTGAGCAGTGCGGAGAAGCATTCCCTTGAGGTCTGACGCTGCATGGACAGCCTTGCTCTTCACCTTCCCCAGCCCAACCATTTCTCTCATTGCCCCCTGGGACTGACATCCCTTTTCCTCACACTGCAGGGAAGGGTAGTGTGGGCACTGCAGGAAAGAAGTGTCTCTGTCCAGCTGAGGAAGGGAACACCAGGGATTGCTTCAGTCCGTTTCACAGCAGGTTCCCCTGGAGCCCCAGGGACACCTCGAAGGAGCCCAGAGGGGGCAGAGAAAGGGCTGTCTTGGGCTGCTCCTCTGCTGCTGAGCTGGGCTGGGCTCTTGACATGGAGCGAGCTCATGGCAAGTGGGCAGCACTACAAAGAGCCTGCTCTGTCCAGGAGCAGCTCCTCTTCAAAGTTGAGCAGGGCTGAGGGCACTGCCTGCAGTGGAGAGGGGAGAGGAAGGGGGAAGAGAGAGGTTAAAGGCAGGGAGGGGTGTGAGGGTGCTGAGAGCTCACGGAGGGAGGAATCCTCACAGCACTTCACAGGGTGAGTCTCTGACTGTGGGACAAAGCAGGGGAGGTTCCTGGAGGGATGTCCTAAAGCTGGCACATCCCATAGCTTCCAGGAGCTGTCAGGATATCTGTCCAAGTGTCTGTGCTGCAGAGGAGAAGAACCTGCTGCTGAGCAGGACTTCCTGACTGCAGTGTCTGAGGGACAAGGCCTGAGGGCTGCCTTGTGCTGGGGACGAGTGCAGGAATGTGAAAACAGGGGTGCCCTGGGTTGTCCTTGAGAGCAGGGTCCCTGCAGCCCAGGGTCTGTGTGCCGGGGCAGGGACTCTGCCCCTGCCAGTCTCAGGGCTCAGCCTGTCTGGGGAGCTCCCCATGGGCTGTGGGGAGAAGCTGTGGGGGGGAGGAGGCACCCCTGTGTAGAGCAGGGCAGGGTCCTTCTGCTGTTGAGAGGGTGCCGTGTGTCAGGGCTGCTCACAACTCCAGGTCAGCACTAGGAAACTTCCCAGGGAATATTTCCAGAGGAGGGAAAAGGCAGGGGTTGTTCTAATGAAGAAGATTTTTCCTGAGACTTTGTTTTCTGTGTCCTGCTCTGAGTGCAGGGAGAGGAGGAGGGGGGAGGGAAAAAGAAAGAGAAAAGGGCTTTTCAGGTTTGAACAAGTCGTTTTAATTCCTCAGCTGTGTCCTTGAGTGGTCAGTAGGTCTGCTGCTGGACTCCTAAAGTGCCTTCAGCCACTCCTCTTACTATGGACGGCAGCAGCATCACCTCGGCTGGACCCATCAGGAAATCCTGCCATGTTGAACCTCCAAAGAGGAACATGTGCACAGCCAGTTCTCTGCAAACAGGCAGGTTTCTGTAGGTTAGTGCACAGAGGCTGGGATGGTG
Source organism: Dromococcyx pavoninus (assembly GCA_033558185.1). Taxonomy (NCBI): domain Eukaryota; kingdom Metazoa; phylum Chordata; class Aves; order Cuculiformes; family Neomorphidae; genus Dromococcyx; species Dromococcyx pavoninus. The sequence continues at coordinate 973,779 of JAUMJL010000046.1, forward strand.
TCTTTTAGAAGGCAGAAGTTATTGGATAACAAAATATCTCTAAGAGGAAAATATCCAGGAAGAGGAAGCAGAGATAAGATCAGGGAATGAGTGTAAACTTAGAACAGAGATGTTACGGAAGGGAGAATTCAGAAAGCCCTGCATAAGCCCCATCCAGTGCAGACCCTTCCTCTGAGCAAGCCCTCCCCGGTCTTCTTTCCTACCCAGCAAAGCCTCTGCCCTCAGGGCTCTGGGATCCAAGGCTGCACCACCTCCTCTGCAGCCACAACGCTAGTGCCCTCTCCAGAGCACAGGGGCTGAGAGAAACTGCCCAGCACTGTTGGTGTCTGGGAGGGTAACACTGTCTGTGTGTCTGGCTGCCTCTGTCCTGGCCTCTCCCAGCCACACCCTCACTCTCTTGCTCCCTGTCTCTCCCCTTGTCTCTGTTCTTGCTGTTGTTCTCTTGTTCTTGCTGCCAGGCTGTCTGGGGATGGGAGATTCAGCTGTAGAGTCAGGCACTGGCCTGGTGGCTCCTTTCCTGCAGTTGAGTCCATGGACACCTGTGTCCCAGCTTTGCTCTGAGCTGTGAGGCTGTGGGCAAAGCAGTCAGTGGGGCTGGGGAAGGAGCTGAATCTCCCTTCATCAAAGTCCTTCATGAGGACATGCAATTCCCTGGAGAAGCACAGAGATACTGAAAGAAGGGAAATGCTGCTGGCTTTGTGCAATGATCCATGTGTGTCCTGGGCTGAAAGTTAGTGCCAAGACCCTAGGAAAGGGTGAGACTTTGAGTGGTGTGAGGTGGATCCCTCTGCTCTCAGCAGTGCCTGGTGGCTTTTCAAGGTAAACTGGGACTGTTATCCCCCTGCATCTCAGAAAGGTGCAAGCCCAGGGCAGCTGGGGACAAGACCGGGGGACAGAGCAGCTCCCCCCACTCTGCACTCAGCCACAGGCAGTGCTCTGGCCTTGCAGGGCTCCCTCTGTTCTATCCAAAGGCATCAGAGATACAGATGTTTTCTGACATCCAAGAAAACTGCCCATTGTGTGTCAGGTGTGCTCTAAACCTGCCTCGTCCCTGGCATTTTAGATGCTGACAGGCCCTTCCACACCAGGGGCAGTTGAACAGGACAAAGCCGAACCCCAGGAGTGACCCCTGTCCCCACCGTTCCCATGACCCCACTGCTGCAGAGTGGGCCTCGGAGCCAGCGGGCAGAAGCCCTGCTCCTCACAGCACGTTCAGCCAGCACAAAGAAGGATTCCACACACGGAGGTGGAGGAAGGTCTGCAGGAAAAGGGAATTGGTGTTTGGAGTAGAGGGAAAGCGGAATAATAATGGCTTTGGCTTTGCTCAGAGAAGTCTCCTCTAGCTCTTCAGTGTCACTTCCTCCTATAACAGTGCCCCATGTCCAGAGGCAGCAGATGTCCAACAGCAGCTCCATCACCCAGTTCCTCCTCTTTGCATTCACAGACACACGGGAACTGCAGTTCTTGCACTTCTGGCTCTTCCTGGGCATCTACCTGGCTGCCATCCTGGGTAATGGCCTCATCATCATCACCATCGCCTGTGAACACCACCTGCACACCCCCATGCACTTCTTCCTCCTCAGCCTTGCCCTTCTTGACATGGGATGTATCTCCATCACTGTCCCTAAAGCCATGGCCAATTCCCTCTGGGACACCAGGGCCATTTCCTACCTGGGCTGTGCTGCACAGGTCTTCTTTGTGTTCTTCTTTTTCGGTGCAGAGTTTTCTCTTCTCACCATCATGTCCTACGACTGCTATGTCGCCATCTGCAAAACCCTGCACTACGGGACCCTCCTGGGCAGCAGAGCTTGTGTCCACGTGGCAGCCGCTGCCTGGGGCTCTGGATTTCTGTATGCTCTGCTGCACACAGTCAATACATTTTCACTGCCCCTCTGCCAGGACAATGTTGTGGACCAGTTCTTCTGTGAAATTCCCAAGATCCTCAAGCTCTCCTGCTCACATGGATACTTCAGCGAGGTTGGGCTTCTTGTGCTGAGCGTGTTAGTAGTATTCAGCTGTTTTGTTTTTGTTGTGGTGTCCTATGTGCAGATCTTCAGGGCCGCGATGAGGATCCCCTCTGAGCAGGGACGGCACAAAGCTTTCTCCACCTGCCTCCCTCACCTGGCCGTGGTCTCTCTTTTTGTCAGCACTGGCATCTTTGCTGACCTGAGGTCCCCGTCCTTCTCATCCCCATCGCTGGAATTGATGGTGTCATTTGTATACGCTGTGGTGCCTCCAACAGTGAACCCCCTCATCTACAGCATGAGGAACAAGGAATTCAAGGATGCAGTGTGGAAACTGTTAAATGGATGTTCCTGTCAAGCAATAATCTTCCAATCTTCTTCGGCATAACATCTACAATTAAACTCACTGATCTCTTTGTCTGCTTCTCATTTCTGCCTGAGTGGCTGTCTAAATGAGGAGCTGTGCTCTCTGTTTCAATAAATTAAAGGCCCTGCAGAGATTTTCCTTCCCTGATTTCATTCTTCCAAGACCTTTTTTTGAGCAGCAGGGACAGTTCCTGTGTGCATGGGTGGAGGGGAGAAGAGTCGTGGCACCTGACTTTTCTATGAATCCACTCTTCTATGGCATGACATTTCTATGACTCAAGTCCTCTCTGAAATGATTCTTCCATGACTCTTCTGTGACCCTACTGTACCCTTTCTGAGACCCATTCTATGACCAGGCTTTTGCATGACCCAACTCCTCTATGAACATTCTATCACCTGACCCTTCTATGACACAGCTCTTCTACAAACCGATGCTTCTTTGACTCGGCCCATCTATGACCAGACTGTTCTATGACCCAACTCTTCTGGGACCGGTCCCTTCTCTGACCCAACTTTTCTATTTACTGACCCTTCTGTAACCTGACACTTCTATGACTCAAACTTCACATGACCAGACTCTTCTATGAGCGTTCTATGAGCGTCCAATGCTACTACGAGACTTCTATCACTCTTCTATGACCCAACGTTACCACGACCCAGTTCTTCTATGACCAGACCCTTTTATGATCCTTCTATGATTCAGCTCTTCTATGACGCAAACCTGCTTCTTTTACCCAAACTTGATATGACCTGAGTCTTCTATGTCCCAAATCTTCTATGACCAAAACCTTCTATGACCCTTTCCTGCTATGGCCCAACTTTTGCAGAGCAGTGTGGGACAATCCTCTCCCTCGCCCGGCTGACGATTCCATGCTGGATGCACCCCAGGACACAGCTGCCCATCTTGGCCGCCAGGGCACACCATTGGTTCGTGGCCAACTTGCTGTCATCCAGAGCCCTCAGATCCCTTTCCCCAGGGCTGTCCACTCTCTTATTCCCCAGCCTTTGTGGACATCCAGAGTTGCCATGTCCCAGGTACAAAATCTAGCACTTGCCCTTGTTAAACTTCATTTGTTTGGCGATTGCCCAGCTCTCCAGTTGTCCAGATTCCTCTGCCGGACCTCTCTGCCCTCAAGACTGTCAAGAGCTCCCCCCAGTTTTGTGTCATCAGTGAACTTGGTCAGTAAACCTTTGAGTCCAGGATCAAGGTCATTTATGAAGATATTAAAGAGTAGTAGCCCTAAGATGGATCCCTGTGGAACCCTGATAGCCATCGGTCACCAGCCTGATGTGACCTCATTTACTGTGACCCTTTGAGCCCGAACCAGCAACCAATTGCTCACTCATTGCACTGTGAGTTTATCCAGCTCTGTGCTGGATATTTATATGGGTCATATAAGGGTTGGGCCGTAGAACGGTTGGGTCATAGATTATTCGGGTCATAAAGGAGTTGGATCACAGAGAGGACTCAGGTCATAGAATGTTATAGAAGGGTCAGAGACGAGTTGGGTCATAGAATACTCTCGTTTTAGAAGTGTCAAATCATGGCAAACAGATGACTTGGGCTATAGAGGAGTCGTAGAAGAGTGGGGTGATAGAAGAATTGGGTGATAGAAGAGTTTGGGTGTACAAGATTTATAACGGTACCGGGTCATAGTAGGCTCATAGAAGAGCTGTGTCATAGAAATAATGAGTTGTGTGTTTGTCCATAGAAGCGTCAGGTCATAGAAGGGACAAAGAAGACTCATCTATGGAAGATGCTGGTCTTAAAAGTTTCATAGAAGACTCGGATATAAGAAGAGTTGGAATATAAAAAAGGCATAGAAAGGTCATATAAACTTCAGGTCATAGAAGGGTTGGGTCATAGAAGAAGTGACTCTTCTATGAATCAGATCATAAAGGAGTCATCTAGGAGTCAGGTGATAGAAGTATTGGGTCATAAAAAGACAGGGTCAAAGAAGAGTTGGGTGGTAGAAGGATGGTGAGTCACAATCTGCCCAAGGGAAGTCCAGTCCCCTTCTCCTTCAGAAATGGGATTTGAGATGACAAATTCTGAGGCACAGCCTTTAGTTCCTCTACTCATCCATTGGTCATTTCTGAAAAGGGCTGCAAAGTGGGAGTGGTGCCAGTGGTCAGGGACTTCCTCCAGTCTCCATGACTTTTTATGGAAGATGATGGAGAGTGGCCTCACTGAGACATTGTCCTGCTCACTCAGCTCCCTGGGATGCTGTCCCTATTGTCCCACAGCCTGGAAATGATTCCAGTTGCTCAAGGGATCCCTGACTTGATCCCCACTCACCACTGGCTGATCTCCTCCAGAGTCCTGCCCCATGTCCCAGAGGCCTGGGAGACCTTGTTGGGGAAGACAGAGGCCAAGAGGACACAGGGAATCTCAAATCTGTCTACAACTGCTCTTTCTCAATTCAGCAGGGCCCACACAGTGTCTTTGTTTCTTCTTTAACTGCTCCTGAAGCTGCAAACACACATCATGGGGACCTTCAATTGCCTTTGGAATTAAGATTGGGTTTCATTCTTGACCCTTGCTGAGCTTGGAGGTGGCTGTCCATGAAGAGCATCTCTCCTGATCTCTGTGACCCTGGAAGAGTCTGGGGGAGTCCAGGCTCCCAGACCATCTGCCCTGGTTTCGAAAGCTTTCCTGCTGACAGCCTATGACCCTGTCCCCAGCCTTTCTGTCCCCAACTCTTGGCCCATCTCCCCTCTGGAGATGCAGGGCTGGAGCCTGCCCTGGTGGGAGTTTCCCAGAAGATGGAAGCTGTTTCCAGTGCCCATGTCTGTCAGCCATTTCTTTGGGGGTCTCACTCATGCAATTTTCACAACTGTGCTTGTCCCACTGTAGGGCAGCAATGCAGACCTCTCCTCAGGAAGGTCTTCAGGAGCTACAGGAGCAAGCAGAGATCCAGGACACAGTGATGATCCGGCATTGCTCCTAACAAGGAACCCAGAATCACAGAATCAGAGAATGATAGAATCAGTAGAGTTGGAAAAGACTTCTAAGTTCATCAAATCCAACCATCAGCCCAGCCCCACTGTGCCTACTAAACCATGTCCCAAAGTGCCACAGCTACATGTTTTTTGAATGGCTCCACGGATGGAGACTTCACCACTGCCCTGGGAAGACATTGCCAGGGCTTCACCACTCCTTCAGCAGAGAAATGTTTCCTAATATCCAGTCTAAACCTCCCCTGGTGCAACTTGAGGCCATTTCCTCCAATCCTATCTCTTGTTGCTTGTGAGAAGAGACCAACACCCACCCCACCACCACCTCCTTTCAGGGAGCTGTAGAGAGCCAGGAGTCTCTTCTCAGCTTCCTTTTCTCCAGCTGTGCTGGGTCCCTCTCAGAGATGCTCTGGAGCAATGAGCTGATCTCAAGCAGCTGTGATTATTTCAGCCTCTCCTCATTCTCTTCACCACACTCCTACACTGGTGTGAGTTTGGCCTTTGTTGTGAACAAATACAAATCACCCCAGGCTGGAAACACCTCTTTCAGTGACACTCAGACAGCACAGCAGAGACTTTCAGAGCACTGCGGAGGTTTATCGTGGCTGTGTTTGGACTGCAGAGCTTCAATATGTGTTTGATTTTCTCTGAACAGACTGATGACTCCTCTGCCCCAATTGCTTTGGCACAGCTTACTAAGGTGTCTATATTAATCAATTCATCTTAAGGGCTTTAAAAAAAGGGTTTGCTTTGTATTTTTAGACTTTACACGATGATCTGTCTCTTGGAAACCACAGTAATGTGAACAAAATTTTCATTTTTAATAAATTAAGATATCATTTCAACTTCAAAATATGTCTATTCTGCTCCTTGTCTGTGATGGACATCCATCAGAGGGGTTTCCACAGCCAGAGGAGAAGGGTTGCTGGAACAGGGACACCAACACCACTGTTCCTGAACTTCTACTATTTACAGCTCTAGATCCATCCTTTGAATGCTGCCCAGTCTCACCAATCACAGGATTTCACAGTGGACAGGACAATGTGATTTGTTTGAACACAGACTCTGTACCTTGTGTAGATGCTCCTAATTGTTCATAGGAATGCACCAACACGTGTGGCCCATGAGCAGATGTGCCCTGCTGGAACTGCTGTAATGCTCTGTTCTGCCAAGCAGCTGCTTGAGGGTTTTGCTCAGCAATGCGCCCCTTTCTCTGGGAAAGCACCAGTGATTGGCTGTGTGGAAAGGCACAGGGCTGGCACTTTAATTTCCTGGTGCGTACAGTAACAGAGATGAGAGCAGGCAGGGCCTGGTGCAGCAGGGCCAGGTCTTTCTGCTGAATGTAAAGGCTGGAGTTCATCTGCAAGGAAGAGAAATCCCTTCCCACTGGAAACTTCTTCCCTCTCTCACTGCAGAAATTAAATGGTGTACATTTGTGGGAAAAAAAAACAAACTAGAGCTCAAAAAATCAGTGCAAAAATACTGGATTTTCTCTACGTGTGGCTTCAGTCATGTTGGAAGAAAACAGTGTTGGTTACACAAGTCTTCATGTGATGGGGAAACCGAGCCTCAAGTTTTCAGTGCTAGAGGATGCTCCTTGTCAGCAGAGGAACAGGCACAGAACCGTCATGGAAGAGCGTGAGGTCTCCCCTGAACATCTGCAGGAGAGCTCTGGTTTACATCAGCAGCTGGTTTCAAACAACCTCAGCCGGTGCTGTGCTGCCCTTTCCTGGACGGGGCCAGTGCAGTTGTTTTTGGCCATGTGGGCTTAAATGTGTTTCTAACATGACTGCGTCCAACGTTTCCTTGTTACACAGTGGCCAATCTGGGTGGAGCAGAGGCTTCCAAAGGAGATAAAATAAAAGTTGGGGACTTGGGGTTCTTTAGCCTGGTGAAATAGAGACTCAGGGCTCTGAAGTTCTAGTCTTTGATTGCTTGAAGGGTCCTTTCCGAGATAATGGAGCTTTTCTTGGTAGTGGGCAGAGAAATGAGGCTCCAAGTAGTGCAGCTTGGAAGGTTCGGACTGGAGGTGAGGAAAAAGAAATCTCACTCAAAGTGCAGCCTTGTGGTACAAGAGGTCACTCAGAGTGAGTCTGGATCAGCCCATGGCTTTGTGTTTCAAGGAAAAGCCGGCGATGAGTCGAGAAGCTTCAGAGAAGATATGATAATGTTGGAGTGAGGACAAGGTGGGAATGCAAGAAGGGTGTCAACAGCATGAAGGGAAGGAGTGCGGGCACGGAACAGTGTGAGACAGCCTGAGATGGCTGAGGCCTCTGGCAAGGTGGAAAGGCCCATGTGAGGTCTTTGTCTCCTTGGCTATGGAGGTTGCCTCTACAACTTTCTTTTCAGTCTCTGGACTTCATTACTTCCTCTCTCCTACTTAGGGAGGCTACAAGGTGTTGAACACTTTTCCCACACTTCACCCTAACCTCCCACTGCCCTCAGGAAGAGCTCTGAGACACGTGTGAAGGATAGAGTCTGCCTTCCCAGGGCCTGGGGGTCAGAGTTTGGCCCTTCTGCTCCATCAAGCAAAGCAAGGCTTTTCTCAGCATCACAGCTGCCTGCGTGGTGCCTTTGCCTCCCTGCAATCATGGCCCCCAATTATGGGCTCTAATGAGTCCCTGGAGAGGTGTTGTCAGTAACGATCCTCACTGAGACCAATTAATACTTCGAGGTAGTCTGAGGTTTGCTTTTAACTTCTTGAGAAGTTTGCTCAGTCTCCTCTAAGCAACTGCGTGAGGTTTAAGGACTCAACAGCAAATACGCCCCGTGTCTCACTAAAACTCTTTCACTTCTAGTAGTTTTCTTCAGGTCTTCAAGCCTCGTACAGCTCATTGGAGTCATTTCCTGGTGTGGTTAAAGACGAAAATATCAAAGTGCATCTCATAGCAATATGTTTTAATGTAAAGTTTATACCTCATTACCTTTCAGCTCAGAGGAGAGGAGACAGAACCATTCTCCAGTTGGCAACGATACTGAGAGTCTCCTCAGGAAGTCTGGGCAGCATGGAGACGCAGCCCCTTTGCGGCGGATGAATTCACAGACTCCGATGCAGGTGCAAAATGGAGACATTTGTTGTAACACAAATTATTCTTTTTTAACCGTCTTTTTGCAAAGTCTCTGTCCATGCACCAATTTCACCTCTATGATTGGGTTAAAGCACTTGTGCAATGCCTTAAGCTGTTTCTTCATTGGTAGCATAAGTTCTGTTTTACTTTACCTAATCCCTCGTTCTCGCCTACTTGATAAGTGCCAGGGACTTCCCACTACTTTCAAGGTTAACCAGTTCTCAGCTCATTATCAAGGCCTATTTGCTATCACCCAGGCTTAACACTACAGGAAGGGAATTCCCTCCGGGTGTCTTTGGGATGGTGGGAAGGGATATCTGCTGGTGGGAGGAGACATCCTGGTGGCTTTGGGATGGTGGGAAGGGACATGTGGTGGCTTTTGGTGGTGGGAAGGTGTAGGGTTTTAGAAGACCAAGGGCATGCTTACATGAAGATATGAAAGCCAAAATGTTAGATATGTTAGCCTTTGATAATGCTAATGACAAAACTAAGCAGGCTCTTGGCACACTTCCTCGAGGCTCTGAAACTGCTGCGCTTTTGGAAGTGGCATAACACATGCTTTTTGTTAATCAAGCCACTGTCATGGCTGCAGCAGTTGGAGCAGCAGTGCGACCGCTGGTCAAAAACCAAAAAATTGGCAGATTTTAATTATTGATTTGAAAGATTGTTTTTTCATAATACCGTTGCATCCTGAAGATGCAAAAAAAATTTGCTTTTACGGTGCCATCAGTGAACAAAAGTGAGCCAGCAAAAAGATATCATTGGGTAGTTTTGCCACAAGGCACGAAAAATTCTCCGACTATGTGTCAAATGTTTGTGGCATGGGCCTTACAATCATTTCGATCCAACAATCCGGATCTATTAGTGAACCATTACATGAATGATATAGTAATAGCTGGAAAAGTTTTTGATGCAGAAGAAGCAATCAAAGAATTAACAATCACATTAGAGGAGAAAGGGCTAAAAATTGCCACAGAAAAGGTTCAGAAAAATGAACTTTGGTTTTATTTGGGATGGATCATTACAGGTGGATGTATTAGACCACAAAAATTGAGCCTAAAAACAGAAATAAAGACTCTTACAAATGTCCAAAAACTTTTAGGAGATATACAGTGGGTAAGACCAACATGTGGTATTACTAATGATGACTTAACCCCGTTAATGCCTTTCTTGGGTACCACTAGTACTGCCAATGAGAAAAGACAATTAAATGAGGAACAAAACCAGACATTAAACCTTACAATTGGAAAGGTTCAACAAGGAATAGTAGCAAGTAAGATTGAAGAAAAACCTTTATAGCTAATAATTGTTAACTCTTCAAAATATTGTAAATATCCCTTAGGAATAATCGGTCAAAAGAACCATAATAAAAGGACAGCTTTAGAATGGATATTTACAGCATATACTCCAAAGACTACGTTGATAACATGGATAGAACTAATATCCGAGTTGATAATAAAAGGAAGACAACGAATCCAGATATATCAGGTTTAGACCCTGAAATCATATATATACCTATCAGTAGTACTTATTTAAATTGGTTATTAGCAAATTCAGAATTCAGCCTTAGCTGACTACCAAGGAATCGTTACTGCACTTTATCCTTCCGAAAAATGGCTGTCATTAATACAATCACAGGATTTGGAAGAAGCACCATATAGATCTGGAACACCAGTGGATGGCTTGGCAATTTTTACGGATGCAGGGAGGAAATCTAGAAGAGGAGCAATTACTTGGCAAAAAGATGGTCAATGACACCATCATATATTAGATGGGGACACTGAAGACTCTTTGCAAACATTAGAATTACGAGCAGTTTTATGGGGTTTTCAAGGGTGGCAATCTGTACCGGTCAATGTAATTTCCGATTCATTATATGTTGTAGGTACTGTGAAAAGGTTAGAGAGAGGAATGGTTAAATCGGTACAAAACAAAACTTTACATATGTTGTTGTTCCAATTGTTACATTTATTATCTCAAAGATCTTGTCTATATTTTGTCACTCACATTCGGAGTCATCAATTTAATAATGGGTTATCTATTGGTAATAATATTGCTGGCCAGTTGGTATCAGTTGTCCAAACAAATTCGGTCAATTTATTTGAGCAAGTCTGTTTGTCTCATGAATTTTTCCATCAATCAGCTAAAATGTTGGCCAGACAATTTAATTTGTCACAGAATGATGCACGTGGTATAGTGCAATCTTGTCCAGCGTGCCAAAAAGAAGGGTTTGGCTTGGGATTTGGAGTTAACCCACGTGGATTACAAGCCTTACAACTGTGGCAAATGGATGTTACTCATATCCCAGAATTTGGGCGTTTGAAATATGTACATGTATCTATAGATAGTTTTTCTCATGCAATTTGGGCAACTGCACAGACTGGAGAAGCAGCCAAGCACATTATTAAGCATATGCACGCAGCGATTGCTCCTTTGGGTGTCCCACGAGAGGTAGAAATGGATAATGGTCCAGCGTATGTATCTCAAATGTTTGCACGTTTTTGTCAAACATGGGGCATTCGCCTGCTCACTGGTATTCCCCATTTTCTGACTGGACAAGCCATTGTTGAACGTGCTCACGCCACGCTGAAATCGCTTTTGCAAAAACAAAAAGGGGGAACTGCGGGAGAGGCTCCCGCAGAATGACTTGCAAAAGCGCTGTTATGCGTTAAACTATTTGTGCCTCACAGAAAATCGAGTATCACCGTCTATTACAGTGCATCAAGTATCAGTACAATCGGGAGTTGAGAACTCAGAGTTAATTAAAGTACAATATAAAGACTTGCAAACTGGAGAATGGAAGGGGCCAGTGGAGTTAAAAATGATTGGTAGAGGATATGCTTGTGTTTTAACAGATACTGGTCCAAAATGGGTTCCAGCACGATGGGTCCAACCTTGGCGATCCTCTTGATCTACAGTGTGAACACAGCCATTCTCTGGGTGGTTTCACAACCGAAGGCGAATGTATGGGTAACAATAGCTAACATCACAAACCAGGATACGTCATGTTTATGCATGTCAAGTCCAGAACTGGAACTGCTAGGATCAGTACAAATGGATGCTTGTGTAATGTTTAATTATAGTTACAATCAACCATTGATAAGGCAGGCGCAAAATGTTAATGCTACACAAGAGATTTATAGAAATGCAACAACAGCTTGGTGTAATTATACAAGTTCAAACATATCTCGATCAATTAATGTACCTATGGCATTACCACAAGGTATGTGGGCCCGGGCAGGTATCCCGTCAAAAATTAGTGGAGGCTCATGTAGTCTGGGCAGGCTAACTTTATTTACTCCCAACACAACCATGATACAGAATCACTTAAAAAAATCACAGAAGATTAGGAGAAAACGCATGACACATGCTTTTACAGCAGATTGTACTGGGAATGTTACATTTTGGGATACCTCTCAAATTTGGGTAGCATCGTTTTTTGCACCTGCCATAGGTGCTACTGCAGCGTTGTGAAAATTAACTAATTTAGGTTGTTAGCTTAGCAAGTAAATGAATATAACTTTGTTAGCTCTTTTAGGATTGTTAACAGATGTTGATAGTGTTAGACATGCTACATTATAAAATAGAGCTGCTATAGATTTCTTAATATTAGCGCAAGGTCATGGATGTGAAGAATTTGAAGGAATGTTTTGTATGAATTTATCAGATCTCTAAATCAGTTCACAAGGCAATTCAACAGCTAAAGAATGGGGTTAAACAACTACAGATGAATAATGATTGGAGTTTACCTGGATGGTTAACATCAATTATAAAAATGGGATTGATTATTTTAGTCATGATATTAATACTGATGATGATTGTACCATGTTTAATGCAACGTTTAATACGAATGTTGGAAAAAAACATGAATCAGGTCTGGATTGCCCAAAAACAAAAAGGGGGATTTGTAGGGGTTTGGAAGACCAAGGACATGCTCTGGGCAGTCCAGAGCAGCAGGGCCTTAGTCGGGCTAAGGCATAGAGACATTTGAAGGCCATGAAGGGTTGTCGTTGCTAGGACAATGCAAGAGGAATTTGGCAAGATAAACAGCCTAGCAAACAAAAAACAAGAAAGGGGATTGATGCACACGTGATTGAAACTAAGACCCTGAACCGGATCCGAAACTTACAACAGAGACGTGTGGACAGTAGAGACTGACCTATTGTAAAGAAGCATTATTCGAGTGAACAGCGCATGTTAACCAATCGTTCTTACTGTTACGCGTGAAAGCAGATAAGATAGAGTATATAACCATTAGCAGTAAAGCAATAAACTCGACTTCTGTCCGTCACATTGATCTTGTGACGAGTCTGCGTCTTCCACGTCAACAAGCACCCACCTCGCCTTAACCTCCTTTCAGGCAGTTGTAGACAGTCATGAGGTCTAATTCAGTCTCTCAGCGTCTTTATCACTAAAATGACTCCTTCAAATATTTACAGGGTACAGTAGAGTCTCCGTGGGGACTTTCCTTCTCCAGCCTAAATGACCCCAGAGACTGACCCGACCCAGGTGTAGGACCTTGCACCCAGCCTTGTTAGACCTCATAAGGTTCACGTGGGACGAGTCCTCGAATCTGTCAAGGTCCCTCTGGATGCTATCCCTTCCCTCCAGCATATCCAGTGTATTTGGGCAAGTGTTTTATAGCACGTGGCTCCAGTGTATTTGGAGAGTCCCAGTCAGTAGGATTTGGCAACGTTGGTGCTGCTCTTTCAAAGAGCGCTCAGGCAAGGGAATGTGATTCCCTGCTCTTGTCAGCTCTGAGATGCTTCCTGGCACAACGTTGGCCTGTGCCAAGTAGAGCTCTTTCAAGCCCTTCTGGGCATTCTCCTGAAGCTGGCGTGGTCATGGGAGCTGTTTGTGTGCAGCCAGTTTGGCAAAGGACAGAATTTTTTGGTCTCTTCCCTTGCAATTACTCTTCAGCCACCTGAATGCCTTCACTGTCCTGTAATCCACTGTGTGGCTTCCACAATGGCTCGGCCTGAGTCCTCCCCTGCAGACAGTGGGGTGAACATCGACTCACTGAGCACTTTTTCTCCCCTTGAGCTGCAAACCCTAAAAAGAACCCCAATGCCCTGCATAAGACTTGGCCTGCATTTGGCACAGCTGCAAGTCTCCACCCACCTGGTCGAGGCCAAGTCTCTGCAAGACTCTCAACCAGAGTCCCGTAAGGGAAGTAGGCCGGCCCGTAAGGGAAGTGGGCGGGGTCAGAGCCCCACAAAAAAGTACCGGAGCCCGGAAGTAACCAGTCAGTCGAGTTCCGGTCCCGAGTCAGGCAACAGCTGGGACGAGTGGTTTGAAACCAATTCAGATTCGGAGGAGGAGGAAACAGAAACAGATAAAGAGCCAAAATATTCCCATCTGAAATGAAAAGGGATTGCGGGGGAAGAAAATTCCTCTCACGGATTGGAAAAAATAAAGATTGCGTGTGCCGATTGGGCTCCATCGGCCACGCTAGCGTTGCCGGTCTGGGTGATGGATGGGGGACAAAGGGTCCATTCGCCAATAAACCCTAAGGATATACAAGCGATTGTTAAAGCAATTGCAGACAAAGGGCTTAATTCTGCCATAGTCTCCACCCTCATAGATGGGATTTTTGGGGGAGATGATACGCTCCCGTTCGACATAAAACAAAATGTAGATTGATTTTTGATGGGGCAGGGATGATTGCTTTTAAACAAGAATGGGAGGATAACTGTGCGAGGCAACCAGCTCAAGTAACTGGGGCCGATCACCCGCTGCATGGCTCTAGCCTACAATGACTGATGGGGACAGACCCAACCATGATTACCCCTCGGGCACAAGCCCAAGGCCTGCGAGCCCACAAAGTTATGGCAACTACTCGTGCAGCTAGAGAAGCCATTCGCACAGCCTCTAGAGTTATTGCTAAGCCATCACCATGGTCCACAATAAAGCAAAATGAAAGTGAGAGCTTTACACAATTTGTAGATCACCTCCAAGCAGCAGTTGACTCCTCATCTTTGCCTCCAGAGGCAAAAGGTCCAGTTGTTGCAGACTGCCTACGTCAGCAGTGTAATGCAAAAACCAAAGAAGTCCTACGATCACTACCAGTAGGTTCAAGTATTGCAGACATGATTAAGCATGTCACAAATGAAGAGCATTTGGCCCCAATCCAGGTGGCTGTCCGCACTGCAATAGCTAACATAATGACATGTCTTAAATGCGGCCACACAGGCCATGTGGTGGTAAATTGGCCCCAGTCAGGGAATTCACACACACCCCCCCCCAAAAAAGATACAGAGGACCATGCTGGGCCTGTGGAAAGAAAGGACATCATGCTAGGGAATGCAAATCTAAGTCCCGGGGAAACAGGAAGGGGAGAGGGCACCCGGGCCGTGTACAGCCCTCTCCCACTTGGAACACGAGACGGCCCGACTATGTCAACCCTGGATGGGGAGGGGGGACGCGTCCGAACCCACTGCCCCCTCAACAAGCAGCCAACTTCACGGTCCAACCAGTGGTCCAGCCGAATCCACCTCTGTCTCAGGGACACCTTTTGGGGGGAAGACCTCAGGGTGGCCCTGGCAATAAAGTGCGATAACCCACCAGTGGTGTGGGTAATCTGTTCCCTCTATAATACCTCAAATGACAACACAATTAGCGTTCCATTTTTAATTTACACCGGAACAGATGTTAGAGTCATTCCTGATACGTATTGGCCCCCACGTTGGAAATTAGAAGATGCCCCCATGGTGGGTAGGGTTGGAGGATTAACATGAGCTTGGAAGAGTTCTCGATTGATAGCAATCACGCTTCACACTGACAAAGGACCAGAGAAAACCATCACCCTTTTTCCGTATGTCATATCAGGAGTCCTACCCCTGTTGGGAAGGGACGCTTCAGCTCTCTTAAAAGCCAGGGTGACAAATTTATTTTAAGGGCCACTGCTGTGCACCCACTTCCACCAATTAGATTGAAATGGAAATCATCTAACCCAGTCTGGGTCGAGCAGTGGCCCCTATCAAAGCCTCGAATGGATGCTCTTCTTGAGCTGATTGACCGTGAGTTACAAAAACGTCACATAGAGCCCTCCACTAGTCCATGGAACACTCCAGTTTTTGTAATACCCAAATGAACCGACGAGGGGTTCTGTCTCCTCCATGACCTGCGTGAAGTAAACAAGATAATCCAACCTATGGGCGCTGTCCAAACATTGTTGCCTATGAACTCTATGATACCCGACAAACAATCTTGTGCTCTCCTTGATATTAAGGACTGTTTCTTCTCGATACCCTTGCACAAGGAAGTCAAAGAACGGTTTGCTTTTTCAGTCGTGATGTCAAACAGCCAACGCCCTAATCTACGCTTCCAGTGGAAAGTGCTACCTCAAGGAATCGTCAATTCACCTACTATCTGCAGATCGCAGTGGATCGAGCATTAGCACCGGTCCGATCTACTAACCCAGCTGCGACTATCATTCACTATATGGATGATATTTAATTGCTTCACCGTCAGGAAATCAGGTGGAACAGCTTGTTTTAACAGTTTCAGATATTTTGAAAGTGAATGGGTTTGAAATTGCGAGTGCACAATTAAGAGGACCATGTGTAATTTTTTGGGAGTGGGGATCACAAGTTCTTACGTAACTCCGCCTCAAATAAAGATCCTTCGGAACATGAAGACACTCCATGATATGCAGAAGTTAGTGGGATCCTTGCAATGGCTCCGTAACGTTGTTCTGATCCCTCCTGAAGTCATGGCTCCTCTATATGATCTTTTGAAAGGACAGAACCCATGGGAACAAAAAACCCTGACGACAGAAGCAATGAACTCTCTCGACTTTGTCAAACAGCAGATGCCATCGAGTACGCTCGCTAGGTGGAACCCAGGTATGCTGCTTGGTCTGTATGTGCATTTCACAGAAAAAGGGGGAGTAGGAGCATTAGCTCAGGGCCCCACTGAAAAAGCCCGACCAATACAATGGGTAGTCCTAGGAAAACCATCATGTGCATTTTCTCCGGGAATCGAGTGCCTCGGTAATCTCATCATGAAAGGCAGAAAACTCGCCCTAAGACATCTAGGCATTGAACCTGCCAGGATATGGTTGCCCTTTCGCAAACAGCTCTCAACACAATCAGTAGCGATGTCAGAATAACTGGCCATAGCTCTTGTCGGATTTGGTGGAGAACTTTGTTACGCCGCAAGCCCCCCTGGACTCAAATGCTGGTAATAGTCAACATCGACCTTCCATGGAAGATCATGGACCATCATCAACCAGGATGAACAGTCTTCACAGATGCATCCTCAGCGACATCAACGGCGGCAGCAGTATGTCAATCGGGAGGAGAATGGCACTGCGTTAAAATGACCGACTGTGCTCTTTCTGTCCAATAACCAGAAGCAATGGCCGTAGCACTAACATGCGGACTGTTCCCAACAGAATATCTCAATATAGTAACTGACTCAATGTTTGTAGCTAAACTTTGTTTGGCCATGTCAGGGCCTGGTGTGTCAACATCCACAGCAGCCTTAATACTAGAAGAAGCACTTTTTTCTCGTCAGGGCACTATATCGGTCATCCATGTCAATAGCCACAGCCCAATTAAAGGCTTTTTCCAAACCGGTAATGACAAAGCAGACGCCGCTGCAAAGGGGCTGTGGACACTAAGAGATGTCCGGCAGTTACATGAGTCTCTCCACATCGGAGCTAAAGCATTGGCAAAGAGATGTGGGATTTCAGTCACTGACGCAAAACATATAGTGGCTACACGTCCCCACTGTCAGAAAGCACCACTGTGGTCCAGCGGGGTAAACCCTAGAGGTCTTAAAGCCTCCGAGGTGTTGCAGATGGATTTTACACTCTGCCAGTTGTTGAAACCTCGAGCGTGGCTAGCAGTGACTGTAGACACATATAGTGGAACGACAACACCTTAGGGCTGACTCCAAAGTACCCATTCAACATTGGCTGACAGCTATGTCTTGGCTTGGCATCCCTAATCATATCAAAACAGATAACGGTCCAAATTTTCTGTCTAAATCAGTTCAAGCGTTTGCTCAGAAATGGAGTATTACCTTAATACATGGCATTCCATATAATAGCACAGGGCAAGCTATAGTGGAACGGGCAAATCAAACTCTGAAATCTAAACTGGAGGTATTAGCAAAAACAGAAGGGTTTGTCAACACCATTCCCTCAGGGGACAATGCACGTCTGCTAATGACTGCTCTGCTAGCGCTAAATCAATTCCCTAGGGGGCAGGAGTTGAATAGTCCCACCCAGAAACATTGGGCCACTCGAGTACTGGAAGAAGGCTCATCAGTCATTATTAGAAATGAGCTGGGAGAATGGGAACAAGGATGGAAATTATTTCTGACAGGGCGAGGGTATGCCGCTGTCAAAAAAGATGGTAGAGATAAGTGGTGCCCACTTAAGTCTATCAAACCACACCTTCAGAATAAAACTAACGAAAACTGTGAGTCTTTATTCACAGGACTGGATCATTGGGTGCCCTTGTAACCCGTACGTTCCAGTGGCAGGAGAAGGTGATCGATCGACAAACACCGTGTCTACACCTAGGGCTCCCGCGTCAGCAGAATCCAAACGACGCAAGGAGAATCCCCACAGGGGAGGGTCGTGATGTCTCTGTGTGATCTTATTCTTAGCACTTGTGCCATCATCTAGTGGTTTGTATCAACATCAACCACGGGAATGGGTGTTAGGGAGGTTGGACAAACTGATGGTTTTACGCACAGTCATCACTGCAGCACCCCCTGTCTTCCAAGTATCCCCCTGTGAGTTAGTCCCTGTAAGTCCATGTTTAGAACATCCGATGTACTATGTGTGTCCTTACTTTAATCCCGGCCGAGCTTACTGCAATGCCTCTGGCGAGTACTATTGTGCGTATTGGGGATGCGAGACCATAGCCTCTGACTGGAAACCTGGAGCAGGTGAGGACAAATACCTGAAAGTCCAATGGAGACTTCTTAATTGTGTAAGGCGTACGGTTGGGGAAGAGCGGTGCAGGTATCTTATACTGCAAGTAATGAATGAACACGACCAGTTATGGACTTTCGGTAAAACTTGGGGATTTAGATACTGGGAATTCGGCAAAGATAGGGGAGGATGATTCTATATCAAAAAGCGAGAAGTAAAGCCCAATATAACAAGCAAAAGCAATCTGTTAGCCTCCGCCACTGTTTCGGCCAGTCCTCCAACAACTAAGACGATAATTCACTCGAACAAACCTATTGTAGATCCTATTCATCTGTTTAAGAGCCAAAATAATTACCTGTTTAGTAAGCCATTTTTTGATGTGTTAAATGCTACCTTTTTGTCATTGAATCAATAAAACCAAAATCTTACGCGTTCTTCTTGGTTATGTTATGACACGAATCCATCTTTTTACGAAGGCGTAGCTCTCAATGCTCCTTTTAGTTATTCATTGGACAGTAATCCGAGTCAGTGTAATTGGAGCACACCGCGGAGAGCAATTATCGTAAACTAAGTTAGAGGCAAGGGAGTGTCAAGACACTAGTGTTTGTGTGCAGACCTTTGCAATTGACGAAACCTATAAATGGGCAATCCCATCTGAGCCTGGGATGTGGGTCTGCCAACAGACAGGAATAACACCCTGTGTGTCTCTTAAGCTTTTAAGAGATGCTGCTGACTTTTGTGTGCAAATTTTGATTGTTCCTAGGGTCCTGTACGATCCAGATGAAGAATTTTATAATCAGTGGGAAAGAATGAACAATAGACTTCAACGAAGGGAAGTATTAACAGCTGTAACAATAGCAACACTGCTTGGCCTGGGAACAGCCGGTACAGCCACAGGAGTGACACCCCTGGTAACCCAACGCAAAGGCCTAAATCAATTACAAACTGTCATTGATGAAGACCTGCTAAGAATCGAGAAATCTGTGTCTGCTTTAGAACAATCTCTCTCCTCACTTTCAGAAGTAGTCCTACAGAACAGGTGAGGATTAGACCTCCTGTTTATGCATGTGGGAGGCATCTGTACAGCCTTAGGAGAGGAATGTTGCTTTTATACCGGTCACACCGGGGTGGTTAGAGATTCTATGGCAAAATTGAGAGAAAGGTTATCTGAAAGAAAAAGAGAAAGAGAGGCCCAACAAGGATACTATGGATCATGGTTTAACTATTCACCATGGCTAACTACCCTGATGTCTTCTTTGATGGGGCCAGTTGTAATTATCGGAATTGCACTGATCTTTGAACACTGCATATTTTTGTGTTGTACAGAAAGATAAGGGCCCCTCTCCCAGTAGCCAATAAGGTTTAGTCCATAGTAGCCAAAAAGGTTTAGTCCATGATGTAACCAGTAGCCAATAAGGTTTAGCTCAAGATGTAAGCAGGCGGAAGTGCAGGCGGAAGTGACGTTGTAAACCTCAGCTATATAAGCCTTGGTTATCTATCAATAAAAGGCCATTTTGCCATCCACCACATTGGTGTCTGTGTGCAGATGGACCAAGCGACCAGAGTTTGGTTGCTAAGCCAAACTTGAATCAGGTCACCACGCCTTCACTGAAGGCAACAGAGGGAGCCTTAATGGAGTGGGCGAGTCCATCCCAGGAACTCAGCAGCTTCTGCTGGAGCAGGGCTCTTCTCCCAGCACTCATCAGCATCTTCTCTCTTCCCAGAGGCTTCTGAGCTTTACCAGCTCCAAGAGAGCAGCTGTGAGGGAAAGGGTCCTGGGGAGGATGGGGATGCTGAGCCTTCTGCTGGCCAACAGTTGCAGCAGGTAAGGAGCCATACACTCTCCAGGAAGGCCATGTCCCCTGCCTGGGGACCTTTCCAGGCATGGCTCATTTCACAAGGAAATTCTTTTCCATGTGGGCAAGGAAAATGCAGGTCTCCTGCTGGATTTCTTTTCCAAAAGGAAAAGGTCTCTCCCAACGGGAAAATTCTATGATTCTTTGTGCCAGAGGAGCTGCAGGATGGCAATGGAGATACCATGATGAAGACCCTGATTGCCATCCAAACTGTGATGGGTGAGGTGAAGAGAGAGGAGCCCAGCCCCACCGCTGTGCAGCTGGTGGAGAAACTCCTGACCCTCTCTGACCACTTAAGGCTGATGCGGGAGCCTGAGCCCCGAGATGGGCACTGGACAAGGACAGTTGCCCTGCAGCCCAACCCTGTCGTCTGCACTTGGAGCAGGATCTTCTCCTGTTCTTTCTGCCCCTGTCTCTTGCGGGATGGCATCTGGTTCTACAGCCCAGCCCTGCTCCTCCCTGAGACTGCTCTCAGAGCCCAAGAAGCTCCCCCAGCTGTGCTGTGGGGCAGGACCAGATTTTATTCTCAGGTAGCGAAGCCAGGGGCTGGGGCTGAGCGAGCTGTGCGAGTCCCACGGGCATTGTCAAGGACCAGCCTGGTCTCCTCCTCTGCCTGTCGGCAGGGAGCTGGTCTCTCATGTGACTGGTGCAGCTGGCAGGGGGTGCTAGGTGGCTGGAGAGTACATTGAGGCACAGGCACTGCCTGCAGAAACCCTCTCAAGTGGCCTTTCACAAGGCCGTGACTATTCAGCTGCAGCTACACAGCTGTCCCACACCTCCAGGGTGCTGAATCTGACCCCGGAGCATCTCCCACTCCCGTGGGTCTGGAGAGCTCATCATGGGCACAGAGCTCTTGTTGCTCAAGTTCTGCTGTGCTTCTCGCTGCCAGAAGCTCAGCCAGCTGAGAACGCTCTCCAGCAACCTGGTCAGAGACATGATGAAGAATGTGGAGAGCAACGAGAAGAGAAAGGTGAAGAAGAAAGTGTGAATGGCCCTGCTCCCATTGTTCTTTCCCATGAGTGGCCAAACGCAGAGCTTGGCCAAGGCACCGGACAAAGCCAAGAGATGGGAGATGCCAAGTCTCTCTGCCAAAGCCATGGTGCCATCTCCCAGCTTCTCCTTCTCTGCAGGCATCTGAGGAACACTCCTTACTGCAGCAGTGCTCCTCAGCTGGAAGCAGCTCAGACGTCTTGTCCGGACGCAGCAGACGTGGAGGACTGGAGAGTGCTTGGTGAGGACAACCCCCAAACCCCACAGCCCAGCCTGGATGAGGGCTGCCCCCCATCTCTGTGGTGAGGGGCTCTGCAGATGGGCTTGGCCTGCCCTGCTCCTGCCCGGAGTTCACAGCCTGAAGCTGCATCCTCCTTCCCTGTTCTTGAGCACAGAGCTCCCGAGGGCTCTTCTCCAGGCTCCTGTCTCCACCCAGCACTGTGTGCTGAACGAGATGCCGGCCCATCCCAGCCCTGGCAGTGGGTGCCGGCGCTGGGTGTTGACAGGACACTCCTGTGTTCATAAAGCCATGACCAGGTGTGTTTATAAATGATGAGACATTCACTGGTTAATTTACAAATTACTCTGAAAATGATTTTCCCGCAGGGATGCTTCCTGCTCAAATAAAATGAGGTATTTTTTAAACAGTTTTCAGCTGAAAATTGGCAGCTTCCTCACCCCTTTCGACTCTGAAGCTGCTGTGAGCATTTGACAAGGGTCCCTCTCAGTGAAGTTCTGGAGCAATGAGCTGACCTCAAGTGGGTGTGGTTATTTCAGTCTCTTCTCATTGCCCTCACTGCACTCTTATGCTGTCCCAGGTTTGGCCTTTGTTGTGAAAAATACAAATCAGCCCAGACTGAAATCGCCTCTTTTGGTGACACTGGAGGACACCTCACAGACTTCTGAAGCACAGCAGAAGTTCCCTCTGGCTATGTTTGGTTTGCAGGACTTGAATATGTGCTTGGTTTTCTGTGCACAGGCTGATGACTCCTCTGCACCGATTGCTCTGGCCCAGCTTATTAAGCTGTATATAAATTCTCAAGAAAGGCTTTAGAAAAAGTGATTCCTTTGTATTTTTAAATCTTTCCCCGTGAACTGTTGCTGGGAAACTGCAGCAATGTTAAAAAAAACTTTAATTTTTACTAACTTATCTTATTTAATTTAACTTTAATATGTTTGTCTGTTCTGATCCCATCCAGCAAAGAGCAGTTCCCAGGTTGGGAAGATGGAAGGGGATCACCTGGTCATCCTTATGTTGGAGAGTTCCTCCTCTCCAAGACACAAAGCAGCAGCACTGCAGGAGTTTTTCATGGGTTTTGCTGATTTGCCTTGGAGATCAACACAATTTTTCCAGCAGAACTCAGTTGGCTGCAGGTGATGGGAATCTCAGGGGTGCCACAGCCAGAAGAGAAGCGTTCCTGGAACACGAACAATCACAGGGCTGTTTCTGAATTTCTAGTCATTGTAGCTCCAGATCTATCCTTGGGATGCACCACAATGTCATGGACTGTAGGACAGAAACTGCAGACACGGCTACCTGGTTTGTTTGACTGTGGGCTCTGAGAATTGTGTGACTGTCCCTTATTGTTCACAGGAATATCCCACCGTGTGTGTGGGGCACACGAGCAACTGTGGCTGCAGAAACTGTTGTAAAGCCGTGTTTTGCTGTGCAACTGCTTTTGTTTTTTACCTCACAATGTGTGGCTTTGTCTGGGGCAGCACCAGGGATCGACTTTTATGAGCAGGCACAGTGCAAGCACATTAAATCCCAAAGGTGAGGGAAGGCAGGGCCTGGTGCAGCAGGGCCAGGTCTTTCTGCTGAAGATAAAAGTTGGAGTTTGTCTCGGAGAAAGAGAAATCTCTTCCCACTGGAAACCTCTTCCCTCTCTCACTGCAGCAATTTAATTGTGCACATTTGTGGAGAAAAACAAAAATGAAAGTTCTGCCCTCATGTGTCCCCACACAGGTCCTTGGCT
This sequence comes from Dromococcyx pavoninus, assembly GCA_033558185.1. Taxonomy (NCBI): domain Eukaryota; kingdom Metazoa; phylum Chordata; class Aves; order Cuculiformes; family Neomorphidae; genus Dromococcyx; species Dromococcyx pavoninus. Next base: position 996,849 of record JAUMJL010000046.1, read on the forward strand.
CTGTAACTTCCTGTGCAGTTTTACTCTCAAATGCAAAATACATCAGAGACCACATTGTCCCAGCAGAGGGCGGGCTCAAACTGGGCAGAGTGACAGCCATGTGGCCAATCAGAGTCGTGCACTGAACCCCCTCAGGCCAATCAGAATCTGCATCCCCCAGGTGGGTGCTGCTCCTATCCCCCCCCCTTCCTGCGCTGCCCTGGACGGGGCCAACGGGGCTGCAGTCCCTGCAGGGGGTCAAGGGGTCCCTGCTGGGAGGAGGGGTCTATACCACCACAAAAAGGGGAATCTTTTGATTTAAACTAAAGCAGGGTTCGGTTCCATCTCAGTAACTGCAGTATGAAAGTCAGAGAGAACAGACCCCTGACAGCAGGGGTTTTAGAGCAGGGTTTGATGGGGGGAGATAGTGGTTCAAATTAACATGTGTAAGGGTTAGGGGGTAGCCTTAGGATATTTAGGACTTTTATGAGTTGTTAGCAAGACATTCCAATAAGTAAACAAAGAATGTGAGATTTTAGCAAGCCTTTGTGTAGATTACTTGGTCATAGTTTAGGTATTTAGTTAGCCTTGGACATTTTTGCAAGAAGGGGGGTTTGACAATGGAAGTTGTGTCAGCCTCACAGTTGCAAGCTTAGCAAGGTTTTACAGCAATGTGCACTCATAAGGAGAAACTAGACGCTGATAAAGAGGAACAGGACCGGTCTTGTCCAGCTCTGCGATTTGAGTGGAGGCCAAAACGCACTGGGCATGCGCAAGAACCAGAGGTCACTTGCGGTGATGGTGAGGAGCAGCTGGTCTTCATCCCCACGACCCTCTGATGACCACCACTAGGAGGCAGTGAGCCAGCGCCAGTATGAGGAGAATATGGAAATAAGCTATTAAGGCTCATTTTAATACATAGTGGGGATAGGAAATGCATATCTATAGACATAGCATATCTATAGGCATATTAAATGAGGTAATGACTATGTAACATTTTATTGCATATAAACACAGTAAAGCACCATGCAGGGTGCATCTCTCAACAAGCCTGTGCCAAGCGGGGGAAGAGAAGAGTCCATTCCTGCTCTCCTCTCAAAGGGAGGATGGCATCAGACCAAAAGCTGGTGCAGCCTGGGGTCCCTCGCTTGTGGTTGAAGCCAAGGATGGCAAATCAGTCAGGAGATAATTCCCCTGTGTGTTCTCCCATGCTTTTGATCTAGAGCACTGATTTTTCAGAGCAGTGGAGAGATCTGATGACCTCTCCTGAGCTGTGAGGTTCGCATGGACCCACTTCTCCAGCTTGTCCAGGTCCCTCTGGATGGCCAGGCAGTGCATACCCACTGAATGTGCTCTCCAGGTTTCCTTTCACAGTCAAATCACGTAAAGGATATTTTTTTCTCTTTTATTGATTGACTATGCTCTTTGAGGACCCTTGTATTTAACTTGAATAAGAAAAGGAAGTGTAAAGGCTTTGTGTTCCTAGTGGAAGGTAGTGACCCATATTGTGATAGGGGGAGAGGCCAGTTGCACCATTTTTTCTGGCAGGGGTGGTGGCTGCTGAGGTTGGGTCCAGCTCTCAGGGCAGCTCTGGCTGTCTAGGCATGAGGGGTCGCTGTCAGCTTCTAGCTGGGCTGTATCTGGAGGCGGCAGAGCTGCTTCTGCAGCAGCAGGGCTCCCAGGGGTGGGCCGGTTTTCAGACAATTTGTGTGGAGAGCTGAGATTCACCAGCTTTTCTTCCCTGACAGGAGTGAAGGTTTCCATCTGGACTTCTGAACCTGTAGAGAGGGCCCTGTGGAGAGAAAAGGCTGCTGAGGCCTCAGCTGCAGAGGGAGGACAGGGATACTCCTCCGTGGCTTGGAGCTGGCACCGCTCCCACCCTGGGCTGGGAGCTGCTGGCACAGCTTTGCCGAGGGGGACACCTAATGGCACCTCCAAGGAGGGGGATTCCTCCAGTCATGTCCCCTGGTCAGGAGTGGGTGCTGGTGCCTGTGTCGTTTCCCAGGGCAATCTCAGTCCCTGCTCTTTCCTGTACTGACCTCGCTTTGCCAACGCCTGTCACTGCTGGGGCTACTCCTGTCCTGGCAGGGTCAGTTTGCGCCTGGCTCCGGACAGAGTGGACTCCCGAGAACTTGGCCCAGGAGTTTGGACTCCAGTCAAAGATCCCGGCAGCAGCAACAACCTCAGCAGAGTGTTTTGTTGAACCACTATGTCACTGCTGCACAGCAGCCTGGCCAGCAATGCTTCATGGCTATGAGCAGCCATTGAAGGAAGCAATGGGGGGGGAACCAGACGACTCACCTTACTCTGCTCCTCCACGTCCAGATCACCACACAGAGAACTGGGATCACAAATAACAGAGAACCCAGGGCTCCTGCTATGCAGATCATGAAGTACTGTTTCTCTTCTTGGAGCCAGTGAACGCTTGTAGTGCTTTGGGACGTGTCAACACTTGGGGTTGTCTCGCCGACCACACCTGGAGGAACAGTCCAGAAAGTCAGTCAGTCCTCTGCACCTCTGCAGATCTTGAAGCACATTTGGTATAGCCAGGACACTCTCTGTTTCCCTCCAGCACTGGTGACTGGGGCCCTGCTCCCAGCTTTTGGGAAAGCTTCTCCCTCTGAACAAAACTGAGGAGGCCAGAAGGGGAGCACAGGAAGAGCACAGCTGCTTGCCCAGTCGCTCCTTCAAGACAAAAATATCCCTGCAGCAGGGAGGGCTATCCCCAATCTCCCTCCTCCCTGAGGGGTTACACTGGGTGACCACGGGACAGCAATTACCTGGCACACCAGGGACTGGCGTTGCCTCCATGCCCTTGGTAGGGATGGGCTGTGAGCTACTGCTTCCTTCTGAAAACGCCTTCTGCACAGCTTCTACATCGATCTCTAGAGATAGAAAGTAGGACAATAGGATTAGTTGGAACCATTCGCCCTCAGGGAGATGGCATCTCAGGAGACGATCCTTCCCAAAGGCACTGGTAAGATATGGAGACCAGGGCTGGAACTTTGGGGCTGTGCACATCAATGCTCCAAACTAACAGCAACCAGGGCTGATCTGCTGAGAGACCAGGACATCGCAGGCTATCTGTTGACTTGCAATGCACGTAGCAGGTCCAAGGGAGACTGGATGGTGACGCTAGAACCCTTCCTGGGTTCTCCCCATCCCGGCTGTGTCTTTGCAGACAGGAAATGTAGCTCAGAAAAGAAGCTGCTGAGTTGGCATCTCCCTCCAACTTCCAGCACTTGCCATGTTCATCCAGCATTGCTGGGGACCTCACTCTCGTCTCGAAGGGCCTCAGTGGGCAAGCAGATCTGCACAGAACCTAAGCAGCAGTTCAGCACATGCCAGGCCTCCAATCTGCACACCGAGGTCTGCACAGATCAACTCTGAGCTGTACTGATAACAGTGGGGCAGAAGCTGCCCCAGAACTCAGCTGGAACCACAACTGGTGGAAGAGGCTCTGCACCATCACTGTGGTTTGCCAGAACCTTCAAGGGTTGCGACCCAACATCGCTGCTGCCAGGCTCTGAGCGAGCCCTTCCTGCTGTGCAGGACTCCACGGAACTCCAAAATCCAGCCCAACAAGCATGCTGGGTTGGGAGCCGGCACTGGGGCCAGCAGAGAGAGATTTGTAATGCAAAGCACACTAGGGTCCACCACCAAGCCTGACCTCTTCCCTCCCTGCACTTCTCCACATCTGTGTGTTGGCCACGCAAGGAGGAGCTTGCATTGCACACAGAATTACAGCCTCAGCTCAGGTCTGGGAGTGTGAGCAGGGCAGGTAGCAGCGCTGAGGGTCCAGCTTGGACCCTGGTTTCCTGCATGTCATAAGCTTGGCTCATGCTGATGGATTCACAGCAGAACACAGGGGGTTCTTGGAATGGGACAGCATAAGCAATGCAGGTCTCTATTCTCACACCTCCAGGAAAGGCCTCACTCCTGTGGAGGCTTTGAACAGGCAGCTCCCAAAGAAAGTCTAAAGCCATGACGTACCCATGCGATGTCCCTTCTTGTCAGCCCTGGAATCCAGACGGAAATCTGGTGATCCATGGCCCACAGCCACGTCTGTAAAGAAGCAGCAGAGAGAAGCTCCCGTGAAATTATCTTTTTCCAATTAGAATGGAGGTGAAAGCAGAGCAAGTGCAGGATTGCTCCATGGCACTCGCCTCTCCCTTCCACTCGGGAGCATGGTGCAGAAAATTACTACATGCCTGGGCCATGGGTGGGAATGCAGATAAATGGAGGGAGAAGTGGGTACCCTAACATTTTCTGAATCCCCCCCCACAGGCTGGGTACTTGGCAGGGTTATGTTCAGAGGAGAAATGCACATGGGTGCTCGCAACCGGCTGCTCCTGGGAAAGGGATGTTGTTGCCATGGAGAAGGTCTAGACCAGACCAAAACAGTATGTTCTACCTCAGATTCAAAGGTGGCTGTTATTGGGTTCTGGGACCATGCTGATCCTAAATAAGTCGTGCATGGAGCTGCAGGAGAAAGAGCTCCCTGGAGCTCACATCATCTCTAAACTCAGTCCCAACCAGCTCTGCACTCAGCGCAGGAACCAGCACAGGGTGGCAGAGGCTGATAAAGTGCTTCCTGGGGCAGAGCACTCCAGGGCACGTCGCTGAGCGGACACTTTTCCCCTCTGCTCTTCCACATATCAGTGCATTGGCCAAAGGAAGACGAAGGGAAATGTCCTGTGAACGCAACACAAAAACCTCAGTGCCTTTCACTCCAGTGATGAACCTTTGAGGTCGCACTGAGGCTCTCGGACAAGATCAGACTGAGAAGCCAGACGGCTTTTGCCTACGGGCACAGCTGGAATCACACCTGTTTCCATTACTTGTTGTGATCTATTTCTTTCCCAGGGACCTGAGGTGGAGCTGCCCACGGCTCATCTAGCCCAGTTCAGCCCCACTGCTCTCCCAGCCCTGCCCCATCCTGACCCCATCCCCACTGCCACAATCAAGGGCAGTGGGTGCGGACCCTGCTGCCTGAAACTGGGTGCCAACCCTTGCATGTTTTCCTACCTGATCCTCGAGCTCGGTACAGAGCAGCCTGGACATCCTGGGCTACCAAAGCCATCAGAACGAGAGAGATAAGGAGATGGGTGTGGAACATCATGGTGCTGCTGCTGCTGTTCCCTCTGTCAGCACTGATGTTGTGCTGCCCACAGCCCAGCCCAGTCCAGCACAACGGGCATTGTGACATCATAGTCCACACACCCAGTTGTGGCCACGCCCCTCTGTAAGCACCAAACCCTGGCATGATCTCTGTCACCTGGTGTCACCTTGGGAGGGTGGTGCTCCAGAGGGGAGAGAGAAGGAGATGGCACTAAGGGTGCTTTGACTGTCCAGAGCTGAGCGATGGTCAGGAAATAGTGAGTGTTTCTGGATAAGAATCAGGGGGAGGCCAACAAGGCAGGTGTGATGGTGGGAACCTGCTACCTACCACCCAGCGAGGATAAAATACTCCATAAGTAGTGCAGACAGGACTTGCAATCAGCTATCCTTTTCTTCTGGGTGACTCATGAAAATGAGTCCTTGGAAAGGAATGGAATACGCATGGGATTTTTGGGAAAATTCATACATTTGCACATGAGTGGGAAATATCTTCTCTCTCTGCTCTTGTCTCATTAAGAAGGATTGCTGGAATCATTCCCTTGTGCATACAGCACTGAAATCAATCTACTTAAAGGAATGGATGCTCTGTAGAGGGATCTGGACAGGATGGATCCATAGGCAGAGACCAAAGGGGTGAGGTTCAACAAGATCAAGTGCTGGGTCCTGCAGTTGGGACAAAACAACCCCGTGCAGCGTTACGGACTTGGGGAAGAATGGCTGGAGAACTGCCTGGTAGAGAAGGACCTGGAGGTGTTGGTTGGCAGCGGCTGAGCATGAGCCAGCAGTGGCCCAGCTGGCCAAGAAGGTCAACGGCATCTTCAGCTGCATTCAGAAATGATGTAGCCAGCAGGACCAGAGCAGTGATTGTGCCCCTGCGCTCAGCACTGGTGAGGCCACACCTCAAGTGCTGTGTTCATTTCTAGGCCCATCACTGCAAGAAGGGCATTGAGGGGCTGGAGAGCATCCAGAGAAGGGAACAAGGCTTGGGAAGGTGTTGGAGAATAAATCTTATGAGGGGTAGGTGAAGGACCTGGGGTTGTTTAGCCCGGAGAAGAGGAAGCTGGGGGGCGCCTCATGACGGTCTATAACTGGCTGAAAGGAGGTTGTGGTGATGTGGGTGCTGGTCTCTTCTCACAAGTGACAGTTGATGGGACGAGTAAAAGAGGTCTCAAATTGCACCAGGGGATGTTTGGCTAGATGTCAAGAAGAATTTCTTTACCAGAAGGGTCTTCAGGCACTGGCAGAGTCTGCCCAGGAAGGTGGTGGAGTCACCACCCCTGGAGGTGTTCAAAAGGCAGGTCGATGAGTTTCTCAGGGACATGGTTTAGGAAGGGGACAGGTATGGCTGGACTTGATGTTCTCAGAGGTCTTTTCCTTCCAGATGATTCTATTATTCTATGAAACATAGGAGGCTGCTTTCTGAAATTCCAAAATGAGTCTCAGAGAGTTTATTTAAGGGCATTGTCGGTGTCTCTGTGATGGGACTGGGGTTTCCTACGCTGTGGCTCTGTGGTTGAAAGCTGCTGGGAAAAACTCCTTGTTTCACGTCTTTCCCTCCTCAGCGGTGGTTCCTGAGGGCTTTGTAGCTCCCTGTCCGCAAATTCCAGCTCAGCAGCAGGAGCTCAGTATGGCAAGCTGTCTTTATAGGTCTCCCTGAGAAAGTGGGACAATGAGTTGAGTGTTCTGAGAGAGCATGGGAGTGAGCTGGGACAGGATCAGGGTCAGGGGGATGTGCAATGCCATGGACAGGTCAGAGCGTGTGACAGGAGAAAGGCCATCACGACTTCTGTACCCCACCTAGACGGGGGTCTCACTAGTGAAGACGCAGATTTCTCTCCCACTGGAGACCTTTAGGGACTCTAAAATGGTTTTCAAGGGCTGTGGTGATTTTCTTGTGGGAGATATAATCCCAACAGACATCTTAGTTTTTCATTTAAACTAAGACAGCTAAGATACTTGTAAAAGTTTCTTTGAGCCAAATACATGAAAGGCCAGCAAGTATGAACTCAATATGGCACAGAGATCCAAGAACTAAGCAGCAAATGTCTTAAAAGGGTAAAAGAAAACAACAAACAAAGGGGAAAAAATGAGAGGAAAAAACTCATACAAAACCCTGGCAAAAAAGAAGCCATCCAGATGGACAGTTGTCCTAAATCAAAAGGTAGAGTGCAATACAAGAATGGTCAGCATTTATTTTTCTGTGGCTTTCCATATTTCCTTATCTTGCCAGACCCATAGAAAGATGGAAAGGCTTTATTTGGAAAGGATCTTAAAGTCCCTCCAGTTCCATCCCCTGCCATGGGAAGGGACACCTTCCAGTGGGTCAGGTTGCTCAAAGCCCCACGCAACCTTGCCTTGAACACCTCAAGGGATGAGGCATCCATGAGTTCTCAGAGCGACCTGTGCCAGGACCTCCCCAGCCTCTCAGGAAAATATTTCTTCCTAAGATCTCACCTCAGTCTCTCCCTTTTCAGCTCAGATCTTGCTTCCCTGGCTGCTCCCTGTCTCTGGGTGTTTGTAGCTACCGAGTCGTGTGCTGTGAGCTTTCCCCACTCATGATTTCGGTTTCAATGGATTCCACCGGGCCAGGCAGGGAAAGGAAATCAAGAAAGGCTTCAAAGGCTCGTGCCTGCTGGATGCTCCACGGATCGGGAGTGCAGGGTTCACGGGTTTGTGGATCAATGACATCACAAAGGCCAGTGGCCATGGCCTTTGTGATGTCATCCTCTGTGATCTGGACCTCTGTCCTATAAAACCTCTCTGCTCTCCAGGGTCAATCCCACTCTGGCCTCACTCTCCAGGAGGATCTGGAGGAGGCAGATGGTTTCTCTGCTGGGAGCTGCCTGTGCTTTGTGCAAGAAACGTAGCAGCTGCCGTTCAACCATCACAGTGCCCAGTGCCGGTTCCAGTGGAAAGGAAATTCTGCTCTAAGTCAGGGTAGGTCAGGTCTGTCCACATCTGCTTCTGTGCAGTCATTGGAATTGAATCCCCATGGCACGGTCTCCAGTTCTTTAGGGTTTTGTCAGCTCATGACCTTGTTCCAGCTTGAAGGCGGAGCCTGTTCTCCTGGTTCTTTTCCACATGGGGGATGTTCCGAGCCCACGTGGTCCCCTTTTGCTTAACCTGAGGCAGCCTTCTCCTGAGCACCTTCAACCCTGATCATATTTGTTTGCTGAATGCCGCATCGCTTACTCCTCGGAGGTTTGGAGGGAGTTATGCTGGCCTTGGTGCTGAAACTCCATTCCAGTTTAGCTTCCTACTTGTTTGCTCTGTTACATTTTGGGGTGGCTTTTATTTCCAGCATTGACTTCCACTGCTTTTGGGGTTTGGCAGTGTAGCCTCTGCAGTCTGGAGGTGGCGGAGGCAGGGAGCGACAGCAGAGGCAGGGAGCGGCAGCACAGTTAGATTTGTCCCTGCAGAGTGTGGGGTCTCAGTCACTTGGGAGTTGTCCTGAGCTCTCTTCCGGTGGAGCCCTGAAGCAGTCAGTCCCCAGAACGAACCCTTCTGCATGTAGGGAACCCTGAACATCTGGAGTGAGTGCTTGCCGACCTCTCCTCTTCGGCATTTGGAACGAATTCTCTGGCTGATCTGGGAACCTCGTTTTACAGACACGCCTGACCCTAGAAGGATGTTTCCACTGAGGATTGTTTGTCCTGGACAGAGAAACAGGGTGGCTTCAAAGTGCTCTGACACCCTGACGTGAACAAGGATATTAAGCTGTTGCCCTTGGCTGTTTGTTTGTATGTTCTGAAGGAAAACAAGTGTGTGTATTCATTCTTGTCCTCATCTCCCCACTCTTTGTCAGGCGTCTTCCATAAATCGAGTCAAGATACGGACTGAGAGAGTTGACCAACCCTTGCTCACCCCTTGTTGTCTCAATCCCATCCTGACCTGCTGTGGGGATTTTTTAACAAGCTGGAAAAATCTCCTGTCCCAGCTGCCACTCTCCAGCTGTGCCTTGATTTCAGATGGGACATTTAGACCAGGTTCCAACCATACCGGAAAGATGCAGAAGTTTCCGGTTGAGCAGGGCAAGCACCTGCAGTGTGTGAGCTCTGTCCTGCTCAGCTCTGGGTTTGATGGGGCTGCCTGGGGCCCTGGAACACCCAGCGCTCAACAAGCTGAGCTTCTCCAGCCTAGAAATATTTGGTCTGCTGGACTTTAGGAGAAGTCTGTCCCTGCGTGGGGTCCCCTGCTGCATTCTGCCCATGCCGCAGGTCTGAGCGTGGAAACCGGTGGTGCAGCTGGGGCAACTGAACCAGGCAGTGGATAAGAACAGAGCTGTCTGCCTCACCAGAAACTGCTGGGAATGCAGTGATGGCCGCTGCGTTCATGGGAGTTTGTAATGCAGCTCTGAGACAGTTCTTGGGGTGCTTCTGTATGTATTCCAGCAATGAGAGTGGTCACTAGGGGAGCACTCACAGCAAGAAGGTAAAGTTGTTTTAAGCATCAAGGTGCAGAGAGGTGAGAGTGATGAGTCCCCTGGTGAGCAGTGTTCAGGGATCCCTGGTCTCAGCTGAAACTCTCGTGGTGTGCTCTGCTGGGGGAGCAGCGATGGGGATGTCCAGAGGGGCTGGAACACCAGCCTGTTGGTGCTACCAGAAATACCTTAAAGCAGTTATGGAACTTTAAACGTCCTGTTACCTTCCCTGTGACCGCTTGACCATGTTTTCTGTTTCTTCTTCTAGGGAGTAGTTGAGAATGTGTCAAAGCCTTTTCTGCCCTCATGATGCGTTCTTCTGTGCCATACCAGTAGCGTTTGAACTTCTTGGCTGCTGGAAGATCCATTCTCTAAAAAAGAAGCTTGTGGAAAAGGACCACCTGGCCAAGCGAGACGAAATGCTCCAGAGAGAGTTGCAGGATCTAAAGCAGCAGAGAGAAGAGCTGCAAATGAAGAAAGACTCCTTCAAGAGTGACTTTCATAGGCCACAGAAGCATCTGAAAAGTGAAAATGTGAAGCTCCAACAGGACATGGAGACCTTTCGTACTACCCAGGAGCAAGGAGAGAAGGAGATGGTGCAGACCCAGAGGGACATGGAGCAATCAGGTGAAATGCGCCAAGACCCTGATCGTATCTAGGAAAATGCTGCCAAAGGCCAGGCTGCTGGTTAAGCCATGCCCTCAGGGAACTCCTGGTCCCTCCTGGGCCAGCTTTACACCAGCAATGTTTGACTGATGCTAGCCCAACCCCAAACAGGCAGGGACTGGTTTTCCTGGCTCTTCTCTTGCACGGGATGTTTGGGGCTGCGTTTGCTGCACCTCCAGAGTTGCCAAGGCATTGCCAGTGCCCAGGGCTGGCAGGAGGACATTCCAACAGCCTGAGCTCTGCCCGTTGCTCTATGCTGTGTGCCTGCAGACAGCAGGGCAGAAGGGGTTGGTGTGCAGAGTAGACACCCAAAGCTGTTCCAGGAGGTTGTGGGAGAAGCATTAGCACCCTTCCAGTATGGAAAGCTGAGGAGGCTCTTGATCAGGGATTGCAGGGATAGGATGAGGGGGAATGGTTTTCATCTGAAAGAGGGGTGACTGAGAGGAGATCTGTGGCAGAAATATTTTCCTGTGGGAGTGGTGAGGTAGTGTCTGAGCTTGCCCAGAGAAGTCATAGTTACTGCATCACTGGAAGTGTTCAAGGCCAGGTTGGAAGGGGCTTTGAGCACCCTGATCCAGTGGAAGGTGGACAGGGAGGTGAAACAGGATGGACTTTGAAGTCCGTTCCTACCCAAAACATTCCATGACCATATACAAACCTGAACATACACAAGTCTGTGGGACCCAGTTAGATGCACCCCAGAGTCCTGAGGGAACTGGCTGATGTGGTTTCCAAGCCAGTCTCTGCAACATTTGAAAAGTCATGGCATTCTGGGCAAGTCCCTGTTGACTCCAAAAAGGACAACATTGAGCCCAGTTTAAAAAGGGTGGAAAGGAGGACCCTGAGAACAACCAACCTGTCAGCGTCTCCTCTGTGCCTGGAAAGATCATGGAACAGATTCATGGACAGGGAGGTGATCCAAGACAGCCAACAGGGCTTCTGCAAGGGCAAATCTTGCCCGACCAACTCAGTGTCTTTCTGTGATGGAGTGACTGCATTAGTGGTCACAGGAAAACCAATGGATGCCAGTTGTCTGTGCTTCTGTAAAGCCTTTGACACAGTCCCCTACATCATGCTTCTCTCTAAATTGGAGGGAGATGTGTTTGGTGGCTGGGCTGTTCGATGGATAAGGAATTGGTTGGATGTTTGCATTCAGAGAGTTGTGGTCAATGTACAGATGGAGACCTGTGACAAAGGGTGTCCCTCTGGGGTCCATCCTGTGACCAGAGCAGTTTAATATTTTTGCTGATGATATAGACAGTGGGATCGAGGGCACCATCAGCAAGTTGGTGAATACCACCAAGCTGAATGGGGCAGTGATCCCACCAGGAGGATGGGAGGTCATCTGGAGGGAGATGGACAGGCTGGAAAAGGGAAGTTGTTTGAGCTTAATGAAGGTCAACAAGGCCAAGTGCAAGGTCCTACTCCTGGGTCAGGACAGGCCCTGGTAAATAATACAGGATGGGGGATGATGAAGGACTTGGAGGTGATGATTGATGAGAAACCCAACACGAGCTGGCAATGTGTGCTTGCAGCCCAGAAGGTCAACAGTGTCCTGGGCTGCATCAAAAGAAACATCGGCCGCAGGTGAGACTGAGACCTTGCCTGGAGTGTTGTGTCCAGTTCTGGAATTCCCAGAATAAGAAGAATACGGAACTGTTGGAACGGGTCCAGATAGCGGCTACAAAGACGATGTGAGGGCTGGAGTACCTCTGCTCTGAGGACAGGCTGAGAGAGCAGGGGTTGTTCAGCCTGTAGAAAAGAAGGCTTGGAGAAGAGCTTAGAGCAGCGTTACAGTACCTGAAGGGGATACAAAAAGATGGGGAGGGACTTTTTACAAGGGCCTGTAGTTATAGGATGAGGGGGAACGGTTTTAAACCAGAAGAGGGAAGATTTAGATTAGACAGTAGCAAGAAATTCTTCACAATGAGAGTGGTGAGGCCTTGGCACAGGGTTCCCACGGAAGTTGTGTCTGCTCCTTCCCTGCAAGTGTTCAAAGCCGGTTTGGATAGGGTCCAGTTGGAGGTGTCCCTGCCCATGGCAGGGAATGAGAACTACATGGGCTTTGGGGTCCCTTCAAACCCAAACCATAAAACAAGAAAAAAATACAATGTGCCCGAGATCCCAGTTGCCTTTGGAGCTGTTGGTGCCTTTGAGGCCTGGGCCACAGCTGACCAAGGTTCTTCTTGCTGCTGCGCTGCTCCCTGTGCAGAACTTCATTTGAAGCCCTGGCAGGGACCTGGGGGTGCTGCACACCGGCTCCTGGGCTGTCACCTGGCAACAGGAGACTTCGCAGTGTGCCCTGTCTCCCCCACCATTGTGGCACTGCCGGTGGGGCACTCGGTTTCCAGGTATCACTCAGTATCTGTGGGGCACTTGGTGTCTGTGGGTCTCTCACACACTGTGGGTCAATGATGACTGCCGTGGGAGTCACACACTGTCTGTGCAAGAAGGAGGAAAATGAGGAGGGTGAGGAGCGGGAAGAAGACTGTTGGCCAGGGTGGTGCCTGGTCATGAGGAGCACCCAACACTGGGGGTGGGATGGAGGAGCCCCTAGCTGTGTGTGAGAGAGAGATTTGGGAGTCAGGTGGAGGGGTCTGACCCTGCCAAGTCCCCTCCGCAGTCCGATCTGACTGCAGGGGTTTTGGGACCCCTCCCTGCAGGCAGGAGGGTTCTCCTGGGGCACAACCCCATGGGTTTTTGGGTGCTGTCCGTGCTGGGTGGGTTGTTTTTCCTCCATGACCCATGCGTGGCTCCTGCCACTGAAATGAAACCCTTGATCTGGGACAGCCCAGCTCCAGGCACTTGGTGTCCCTTGGGTGCACCAATCGGTCACGGCCAAAAGCAGCTCTCCAGGGCCATGGGGAAAGAGCAGACCCAGCAGGGCTGGGATGGCAGTGGTCTCCTGTGGAAGCCAGAGGGGAGAAGGGAGGGCTGGATCCCACCAGTGAGCACCCCCAGGGCCGTGCCTGGCATACTTGGGCATATGGAGAGCTGTGGTGCTGCACACTGAGCAACCCAGGCCCATCATACATGGAGCAGGGGGCCAAGTCCAAACCAAGTCACCCAGCACCATGCGTGCCAGTTTCCCCAGAGAGCGCTGGGGGTTGGAGGGTTTTGTGGGGACACTGGATTTGACCCTGTGTTTCATTCAGCCATCTCTCCTTCCCAGGACAAGAAGACAAAGCTGTTGGACCAGGATGGCCACATCAAACAGCAGGACAGGCAGCAGCCTGTGCTAGTGGGCAAGGAAACTACTGCCAGGGTAGGATTGCAGGGGGGATCCTGTGGGTGGGATGGGGACAGTGGGGTATGCAGGACATGATGGGGGGCCCTGGACAACCGCATCTGCTTCAAGCTGGGTGTCTGTTGCCACGCAGGGGCCCCGTCCTGGGCTGGCAGATATGCCCTGGGGTCTGCAGAGGGGTCACCGTTGCCCTGACCAAAGGCTCTATCACCTATCCAGCCTTCTCCCTAGGGAAACCATTCCCACCAGAAAATATCCAGAAGCCCATCTGGCCCGTCCGGCGCTTTGAGACTGTCTGGCCCCAGCGTGCTGGCTCCTGCACCCCAAAAGCCAGGGAGGATGGAAAGAAGCCTGTGATGGTGGGCATGGAAGGTATGTTCAGGTCAAGCATCTGGGGAGATCCCATAGGTTGGAAGGGGAGAGCGGGGTGCACAGAGTGTCCACAGGATGAGGACAGGCTGCCCAGGGAGGTGTTGAGTCACCTTCCCTGGAGGTGTTTAAAAGATGGGTAGAAGAGTTCCTCAGGGATCTGGTTTAGTAGCGGACAGGTACGGTTGGACTCGATGATCTTTAACAGCCTTTTCTACCCAAGCCTTCCTAAGATTCTGTGATTCTACATGATGGGGGTCCTGGACAACAGCGCCTGCTTCGGGGTTGGGGCTGAACTCTGTTTCTGGGTGTCTGCAACCAGGCAGGGGCACTGTCCTGTGTTAGCAAAGCTGCATCAGGGACTGCAGGGGGATGACTTCTGCCCTTGTCCCCACACTCTACTGCCTTGACAGCCTCTTCCCAAAGGACGTCTCTTCAGCCACCGAAGATCATCAAGCCTCTTCTGCCCCTCCGAGCCCTCCAGACTTTCCGGCCTCAAAAGGAGGGATCCCACACCCCAACAACCAGGCAGGACGAGCAGCAGCCTGGGCTGCTAGGCAAGGAAGGTACGGCCAGGGCAGATATGTGGGGGGGGATCCTATAGGTGAGAAGGGGACAGCGAGGCGGGAAGGGTGTCCATGGGGTAGGCTACGGGGTGGGGGGCTGAACCCCATTTCTGGGTGTCTGCTCCTGGGCCACGGCCCCTGTTGCCTGACCCATTCTGGGCTGGCAGAGCTGCTCCGGAAGCTGCAGGGGAGTTACCCGTGCCCCTGACACCCACATTCTCCTGTCACAACAGCCTCCTCCAAGGGACACTTCTCCCGGACACCACGGGTACCCCAGTCCCTCCGACCCCTCAGGGCTCTACAGCAGGTAAAGTATGTACCCAGAACCCCAGCAGCCAGACAGGACGGGCAGTGAGGTCTGAAGGTCAAAATGTGAGATTTTTGATTTTGTTCCAATAAATAAAATTCTATTTCTTGTTGTTCTTCTTGGAATTTTGTTTCAGCAAGATTGTTTGCAAACTGACCCCCCAGGGCCCTCTCCCTGGGAAAAGGCCACGGGGGGGCTGGGCGTCACAGGGACAAGGGGGGGCATCATCTCTCTTTCTGCAGGAAAGCGGCCACGAGGTGTCGCCTGGGCACCTCTGCACATCTGAGCCCAGGTCTCCCTGAGCCCCTGATGCTGGCAAATAGATGAGTAGCACCGAGCTGAGTCTCTCCATGCGCCTCACACCTCATGCCCAGACCATCCTGTCAGTGCCCACAGGTCCGTATTTAAGGTCAGAATCATCATTTAGGCCAGGTCCCCCATTTTGAGACCAGAAACCTAATGTTTAAGCTAGAACACCCATTACCATAGACCCCACCTTCCCTTAGGTCCCGCAGTTCTCCCCCAGGTATGGCCCTGGCCAGAGGAAAGAGAGATGCTGGTCAGCAACAGTGCCTAATACGTGGTGTCAGGTGGCCCTGGACAGACAATTGCATTGGAGGGGCGGGGCTAGGTTCTGATTGATGTAACAGCAGACAATCAGAGGCCACATACCCTCAGGGAGGAGTGGGCACTGGGGCAGGGACCCCTCAGACAGCCAATCAGAGGCCGCATTTCCCCAGCACAGGGTGAGTTTAAAGAGGGGCAGTCCTGTGGCCAATTAAAACCCCATGCTGTCCCTCTCGGACGAATCAAAATTTTCATCCCTTAGGTTTGCACTGCTCCCACCGTCCTGCGTTGTGCTGGGCAGGGACAACCAGGTCACAGGCCCTGCAGGGGGTCAGGGGTCCCTGCTGGGATGAGGAGTTGTTATCGTCACAAAGAAGGGAATATTTTGATTTAAGCTAAAGCGGAGTTTCATTTCCATCTCAGTAGATGTAGTTTTGAAAGTCAGACAGAACAGCCCTCTGACAGCAGGGGGTTTAGAGCGTAGTGGCTCTTTTATTCAAAAATTAGTGCTTGGAAAGCAATAGAATATGCATGGATATCTCAGAAAATTTATACATTTGCCTGTAAGTGGGAAATATCTTCTGTCCCCGCACGGTTGGTGGAATTCATTCCATCCTGCATCCAGTGCTGAAATAAAGGACTGTGCTTTCTCAAACTCTAAAATGAGTCTTAGAGAGCTTATTTGCTATTGTTTCTGGTGTCACTGGGGGTGCAGGGACACCAGGAGACTCAGACCCTAAGAACTGTGCTCAGAGCAACCAGATCCGATGGCCCTGAGCAGCACCAAACTGTTCCTGTTATCTCAGTGTGGGTTCCTGCAGGGTTCCAGGCTGATCTCTGTAATATCCATGCTGTCCCAGGGTCCACAGGGCTGGATAAACCTACCTGGGAGGTGATCGACAGTGGGATGGCTGAATGAAACAGGGTCTCTCAAGGTTAGAAAAGTGGGGAAGAGGCTGGAGGACAAGTGTTACGAGAGGCGGCTGAGGGACCTGGGGCAATTTAGCCTGGAGAGGAGGAGGTCGAGGAGAGACCTCTTCTCTGTCTACAATTCCCTGAATGTTGATCGTGGTGAGGGGGGTGCTGGTTTAACCTCTCCAGTGATAGGTGACAGGACGAGAGCAAATGGCCTCGAGTTACTCCAGGGGAGGTTTAGATCGGACATCAGGAAAAATGTCTTCAAGGAAAGTGTTTGCAGGCACCAACAGAGGCTGCCCAGGGAAGTGGTGGAGTTCCCATCCCTGGAGGGATTTAAAGGACTCATAGAGGAGGTGTTCATGGACAGTTCAGTAGTGGACAGGTACAATTACAGTTGATGATCTCAAAGATCTTGCCCAACCAAATGGTTCTTTAATTCTATGAATCCCCTGGCTGTTCCATCTGCCTGCAGCACAGGGACTGGAGCAGTTGGGATGGCAGAACCTGGAACCACTGGAACTCCAGGCAGCTGTGGGTTTGTGTCCTCAATGTGCTTTGTCAGACCCTGCAGTGAGCAGCAGTGTGTACCAGTTCCAAAAAAACCCCAAGAGTGTGGACCAGTAAGAACAAGTCAGCAGCAGTAAGAACCAGTGCGCAGCAGTGAAAACTTCTGTTCACTTCCCAGCACTCCCTTTTACCGAAGCCCGTTTTCCTCTCCGCGGTGTCGCACAGGGCACCAGCCCAGGATGCAGGAATGGCTGTGCTTTGTTCCTGTAAAACTGAACCCAATTTGGTCAAGGTTCTCCAAGAGTAAAGGGCAGAGATGAGGGGGCAAAGAGCCTCCAAGAAAGCTGGACTCTCAGTGCAAAATCTGGAGGAGGAGAGAGGACACAGTGGGGATGTTTCCCTCAGCAGTAGCCATGAGACTCAGTACTGGAGGTTTCTGAGGCACATCTACATATGCTACAGCCAGCGCAGTGGGAAGGGCTTGGTCAGAGCCGTGCTGCAGTCACTCTGGTTTTCTAACCTTGTGTCATGACTGCTTCCCCCGTCAAGTATAGAGCCGTTCCCACTCTTCCTATCATCCTGTGGGATGTGAAAATTGCTCCCCAGCTTTCTTGTTGACTCCCTTCTGGTACTCGAAGGATGCCCTAAAGTCTTCCTGGAACCGTCTCTTCTCCAGGCTGAACAACCCAAAATATCTCGGGCTGTCCTGGTATGGGAGGTGCTCCAGACCTTGGCTCATCTCAAGATTTGTTTGTCACAGGTTCACAGGCAGCAATGCGCTGACATGAGGTGAAAAGTGGGACAAGAGCACGTGGTGCCCCCGTTTCCTACTTTCCCCACAAGTCCACTCACAAGTGACCGTTCAAAGCATCTGTTCCTCACCTCTCACCTAGAAGCAAGGACAGAGTCTCTGTCCATCAGGCGGAATTGACTGAGCCCTCACCAGCAGGTGGGCAGTGATTTGGTATTACCCCCACAAGAGAAGCGATTCGCTGGCCAAGGGGAGGCTTTCCTTGGTTAAGTGTCCTCATCTCCCATCACTATTTGTGTTCCTATGCCCATGGGGAGTGTTGTGGAGAAAGAGCCACTGATTGCAGCCTCAGGTTCAGGTTGGGAGCTTGAGCAGAGGGGGCAGCGACCCTGAGGGTCCAGCTCAGACCCCGTTTTCCTGCTTGTTGGTAGTCTGGACTCACGCTGATGAATTTGGACATTTACCAGGCTCACCCCCCTAACATCCACTGGTTCCCAAATTGTACAGTTTCACCTGCATCTCCTGACACAGATCCCCCAGGATAACCATGAGGAATTCATGAGGGAAATCTTACCAATTGCCATAAAACAAGACCTGGCAGCCCATGGAAGCGACTCAGAGACCCTTCATCCAAACACATCGCCCACCACCTCTCATGCTCAGTGGTGGCTGAGGGTGCTTTTATTTCCCCTTTCTGCTCTTCTCATTTGCATAAGGACGGGCTGGGTCTTTTCTCTTCCATTGCCTTCAGCTGATCTTCTCCCCTGGTGTTTATCCCATGGGATGTACATTGGTGAACAGCATAAGAAAGACGTGGAACTGGGTGAGCAGGCCCAGAGTAGGGCCTCATAGATGATGAGGGGGCTGGGGTGGGTGTCGGTATTTCTACTGTCTAATGTCTGGTCACCTGCATCTGTCAACAAGTATATGACAAGTGGGGGAAAAGAAGAGTCCATTCCTGCTCTCCTGTCAAGAGGAGGATGGCATCAGACCAAAAGCTGGCACAGCCTGGGGTCCAGGGTCCCTTGCCTGTGGCTGAAGCCAAGGATGGCAACTGAAGTAAATCAGTCATGAGATAATTCCCCTGTGTGCTCTCCCATGCCTCTGTGATCTACAGCACTGATTTTGCAGAGCAGTGGAGAGGCCTGGTGACCTCTTCTGAGCTGTGAGTTTCACATGGGCCCACTTCTCCAGCTTGTCCAGGTCCCTCTGGATGCCCAGGCATGTACTCTCCAGGTTTCCTTTTGTAGTCAAATCATGTCAGAGAATATTTTTTTCCATTTTATTGACTTTTCTCTTCAAGGACCCTTAAATTTCACTTGAAGGAGAAATGGAAGTGTAAAGAGCTTTGTGACCCCAGTTACACAGAAGTGATCTTTACTGTTATATGGTCCAGGTGGATGTGCAGGTCCTGCGGTAGCAGGGCAGCTCCTGGAGGGCTGCAAGGGGGAACACGGGTGATTTTGTTTAGACCTGCAACTGGAGGCTGCTGAGCTGGTTCTGCAGCAGCAGGGCTGCCAGGGATGGGTTGGCTTGGGAGCAATTGTGAGGCAGAGGGCAGATTCGCCTGTTTTTTTTTACTGCCACAAGTGCCAGTTTCCATCTGAACTTCTGAACCTGCAGAGAGGGCCCTGTGGAGAGAAAAGGCTGCTGAGGCCTCAGCTGCAGAGGGAGGACAGGGATACTCCTCCTTTTCCTGGAGCTGGCACCGCTCCCCACCCTGGGCTGGGAGTTACTGGCACAGCTTTGCCAAGGGGGACACCTAATGGCACCTCCAAGGAGAGGGATTCCTCTGGGCGGGTCCCCTGGTCAGGAGTGGGCACTGGTGCCCATCTCGTTTCCCAGGGCAATCTCAGTCCCTGCTCTTTCCTGTACTGACCTCACTTTGCCAACACCTCTCACTGCTGGGGCTGCTCCTGTCCTGGCAGGGTCAGTTTGAGCCAACCCTGGCTCTGGACACAGTGGGTGCCCGAGAAGAACGCCCAGGAGTTCAGACCCCAATCACGGCACCTGACAACAACCTCAGCAGAGCGTTTTGGCCAACCACTAATTCACTGCTGCACAGCAGCCTGGCCAGCAACGCTTCGTGGCTACGAGCAGCCATTGAAGGAAGCAATGGGGGAGAACCAGCAACTCACCTTGCTCTGCTCCTCCACATCCAGATCACCACACAGAGCACTGGGATCACAAATATCAGGGAACCCAGGTCTTCTGCTACGAGGATCATGAAGTACTTTGGCACTTCTTGGAACCAGTAAACAATTTCAGTGCTCTGGGACTTGTGAACACTTGGGGTTTTCTCGCCAGCCACACCTGGAGGAGCAATTCAGGATGTCAGTCTGTCCTGTGCACCACTGCAGAGCTCACAGAACACTGGGCATTTTTAGGAGGCAATGGATCTCAGGATAGGGAGCAGGCTTGCATGCCTCCAGTTTTCAAGACTTGTCCTCTCTTATGTGGCTCCTAAAAGACTGTTAAGGACCTGTAATCTCTTGAAAAAGATAATCCATCATCATGTGGCTTCCCCAAATTTGGATAGCAGTGCCAAGAGCAGGAGAAAGGTAAAGCCTCAGCACGGCTTGGGTGCAGAAGATGCAGAGGGACAGTACAGCTTCCATCTAAACCGTGCCTGAGCTCTAAATGCATCACTTTGGACCCCAGCTCAAAGGAGAGATCCTCCTCTGTTGTTCATTGAGGGCATCCCAGCAAGCTCAGGGATCAAGGTTTTTTGGGAGGTGCATTCCATTAAGAGTCCCATTTACCAGCATCTTCTGAGAGGGGTTGCAATAGTCTGGTTCATAAAACAATAATGTTCTGGAATCGCAGTGAGCTGGGGTCAGTGGGCGGTGAGCACTTCCCTGCATCCGCTAAGGGTTATGAGTGAGCTTCACACTGGCACACTGACGGCAATGACTCCACACCCCAGAGATGATGATCATGCCCAGAAAGCCATTCCCGGGTGCTTTGGAGACACTCGCTCCATACTGACAGTTTGACTGTGGCACGATGGACATCGACGGCACCAGGGGAAGAGCCTGCAACCCCACCGTGGTGTTGAGAGATGGCAATGGCTGAGCGAGGGACAGCAATTACCTGGTGCAGATCTTGATTGGATTGCTCCTGTTTTTTCATGAGAGACTGGCAATGCCCAACTGCTTCTTTCCTGAAGAGCCTCCTTCTCCTCAGTCTCACGGTCCATCTCTGCAGAAAGATAGAGAGTCAGTTGAAAGAGAAGTAAAAGTTCCTCATCAGGAACACAATAACTTCAGGAGGTAAAAACATTAATAATGCTTAGAAACAATGTCTGGGCATTTGGGATTGCACCTCATCATCAGTCCAAACAAGGTGTCATTCACAGACGAATATTTAAATGCTAGACACTTCCGTTTTCACGTAGAGAACAAAACCTGAGCTTCCCAGAGACCAGGAGAACCCATGGGATCTTCTTGTCCCACTTAATGAATGTTTGGCAAACTCCCAGATAACAGTGAGCGACTCCTTCAGAGGGGACAGGAAGAGGCTACAGCAAGTCCAGCTGAGGAAAGAGCTCTTCAGGGAAGCACGTCCCATCCTGTCACCTCCATCTCACGGGAAGGGTAAACAACACACACAGAGGACAGAACGCCAAGCTCTGGTCACCATATCCTGGAGACTTTCACAAGTGGCAGTGAAGAGCCCACAGACCCACAAAGCCAGAGGAAAACCACAGCCAAGTTTTCCAAGAACTGAACCACCCAAGACTGAATTCAGTTGCCTTCAAGCAGCTGTCTGGCCTCAAGCTGGGTGTCCATCTTCCATCTGTTCCTGGCCCTGAGGTGTCACCCAGAGTCCTCAGACACATAGGAGGACAGTGGGAATGGACCCTGGGATGCAAGGTGGACTCCAGCGCAGGATCCACCTAAGAAGCCGGATTTGGAGCCACATTTTCACCCAAACACCCATGGGAAGTTTCCGTCACACACTGTGAAATCCCCATCACAGCTGAACAACAGAAGATGAGGGGATAACAGAATGGAACAGCACAAGCAATGCAGGTCTATTTTCTCACACCCCCAGGAGAGGCCTTGCTCCCAGGCGGGCCTCGGCAGCTCCCAGAAAAAGTCTAAAGCCATGACATACCATGCAATGTCCCTGCATGTCAGCCCTGGAATCCAGTTGGGAATACAGAGACCCAACGCCCACAGCCGCACCTATAAAGAAGCAGAAAAGAGCAGCTCCCATGAAATAAACTTCTTCCAATTGGAAAGGTGGTGAAATCAGATCAAGCACAGGATCGCTCCATGGCACTTGCCTCTCCCTTCCACTCGGGAGCATCATGCAGAAAATTACTGCATGCCTGGTCCATGGGTGGGAACACAGCTAAATGCGGGGAGAAGTGGGTACCCTAACGTTTTCTGAATCTCCCCCACGGGTACCAAGCAGGGTAAAGTTCAGACAAGAAATGCACATGGGTACGAGCAGCCGGCTGCTCCTGGGAAAGGAATGATGTTGCCATGGAGAAGGTCCAGACCAGGCCAAAACAGTACGTTCTACCTCAGTTTCAAAGGTGGCTGTTACTGGGTGCCTGGACCATGCTGATCCTAAACAAGTCATGCATGGAGCTGTCAAGAGAAAGGACTCCCTGGAACTCACATCCTCTCTAAACTCAGCTTCAACCAACTCTGCACTCAGCGCAGGAACCAGCGCAGGGTGGCAGAGGCTGGTAAACGGCTTCCCAGGACAGAGTGCCCCAGGGCATATCACTGAGCAGACTCTTTCTGCCTCTGCTCTTCCACATGTCAGTGCACTTGATAAAGTTTCAGTCTCTGGGGGGTGCCGTTGCATCTCCAATTCAGGAGTCATGATGGACCTGCTAATGGTTGTATAAGAAAGAGGAGAAGGGTAAGCGGACCCTTTTGGATAACTTATGACTTATTGGGTAATTTTTGCAGCTGCAGGAGGGATAACAGCTGGGATAATTTTTATATATTGCATCTAAATATACCTAAATTTTGGAATTCCGGTACCTTGCATAATTTGATTCCATATTATAATTGATCTGTTAAAGATTATTAGTGCGACCATCATAATTTGTATTTTGGTAACATTTATTTGTTGTAAACTGGAGGTTTGACCTGCTTGTAAATGGTAAAACAGCAAATATATGGTGTGAATGAGTGTGATTGAGACATGTAATTAAGCATGAAGCAAGTGTGGAGCTCTGATCCGCAAAGAGGCGTGGCCGGAGACAAGCAAAGCAAAAGAAGTATTCAGTGACTAGCCCCTTGTTAACAGGTGAAATAAACTTTAGTAACAGAAAAGTAGAACACAATGGGAAACTATCAAGATAAAGAAATATTGAAGAAAACCCATTAGGGTGTGTCTTAGCCCATTGGAAGGAAATAGCAGAGTCCGAGGGAACAGAGCGCAAAAGGACTGTGATAAAGAATTGTAACCAGTGGTGGCTCCTTTTTAAGCTAGACGATGAGGTAAAGTGGCCACAGAACGGCTCGACAGATTGTAACACCCTTTTGCAGCTAATGTTGTTTCTGCTAAGAGAGAGAAAGTGGGACAAAATATACTATGCAGATATGTTTTTCTCTCTTTGAAATCACCCTGAATGGCAGAGGGACTGTGGATTAGTACCACTACAGGATTCCTTAATACTAGCCCTAGAGAAGGAATGGAATAAGGAAGTGGCAGAAAAATTAAAATGCTGTTGTTAATCATGCAGCATTGACCAGAGATGCAAAAAGTCAGGAAAAGTTTATCAGGCACAGGATCTGGATTTCTCCAACTTGTATGTCCATCCTCCTGAGCCCTAAGAACGGGATGACTCAGATGAGCCTTCACTTCTAGGGCATCCCATATCAACCCGTAACCGGCAGAAGGCCATCCCAATACAGACGCCACTCAGAGAAGCAGTGGGACCGGACGGTGGCACTATGTTAAAAAGGTGCTGTTTTCTGCCGCTGATTTAGATAAATGGGAAAAGATTGCTAGGGTATACAGAGGAGACCTGTAGGGTTAAAGCCTGGGAAGTAACACAGAGAATAACACAGAGGCCTTGACAGAGTTTGATAATGAGCTGAGAATTGGCTAACCTTGAAGTAGTGGAAAATCTTGAGCAGTTTATCAGGAGAGATTAGGTAAAGAAAAACAGAATTTATGCTACCAATTAAGAAACAGTTCAAGGCAGCTGTACAAATGTTTTAACCCAACCACCAATGTTAAATTGGCGCGTGGACAACGACTTTGAAAAAAGATTGTTATAAAAGAACAATTTGTGCTACAAATAAACGATTCCGATTTGGACTTCATTTTGAACTTGCATTGGCGTCTGTGCCTTACCCGCCGCAGTTACTATTGTTGAGTTCCATGCAATCAAATCATTCTCTAACATAGAGAGCAACCCTACAAGCATTCTTTCCCAGCCTAACCCACCTAAAGAGTTTTAAGCCACCCATGGAAGCACTCCAGTCATGTGAATTGTCCCACCACGGTTCTGTGTTGCTAATTATGTCGTAGTTTTCATCCCTCGCAATGGCTTCCATCTGCCCCGGTTTGTTGCCCTTGCTGCATGCATTGGTGTAAATGCACTTCAGTTGGCCTGTTGTTTCTTCCTCCTTCCTGAGTGGAATAGCCCGAAGTCCTAAGTGCCTTCCAGCTGTGGTTTGTAACCCAAGAATTCCCTCTGAATTCTGGCTGCCACCTGGAATGCTGTCCCTCATTCCACTTAGGTGGCAGACCAGGGGTCCTCACTACTACATCATCCCTCAGAACCTGTGATGCCATTCCTGTGCTTTATTTTATCAAGCCCAGTAGTCTTCATCTCCGCCTTCCAATCTAATTTAAATCTTCCTTGATTAACCCTACCAACTTCTTGGAAAGCATCCTTCTTCCCTTTGGGGACAAGTGTACCCCATTTTTGCCAGCAGGCCTGCCGTGTAGGCCAACCCATTACCGAAGAACCCAGAGGTGGCTCACAACCCACCAGGTTCAGAGCCAGGTATTCAATTCCTGGCTCTTCCCACTCCTTCCTTCACCTTTCCCTATGAGAGAAGAGAATAGTATCAGCACACCTGAACCCTTAACCATACATCCTAAAGTTCTAAAGTCCTTTTTAATTACTCTAATGTTTCTAGTTGTTTTTTTTTCATTATTTCCTACCTGAAAGATGAGCAGTGGATAATAATCCATGGACTTCACAAGATTTGGGAGTTTTCTAACCACATCCCTGACAGAATCCCCAGGTAGGCAGCGGAATTCCCCATGTAATGGGTCTGGTCTGCATATTGGTCCTTCAGTTCCTTTCAGGACGGAGTGCCCAGTGACTATGAACCTCTTCTTCTTTTTTATAGAAGCTGTTTCAATTGATGGGTTTGGGTTTATTAACCTGGGAAATGTTTGCAGGCTGTGAGAATTGTCAACAATGGAGTCTGGTTCCACTTGCAGTCCATTATATGTATTCTGCAAGGGAAGCTGCAGAGCCAAGTTTGTAACATGGGAGGCACGCCGGCTGTGATGAGCAGGAACCTGCTGCCATTCTCTTCCATCTCCTAAATCACCTTGGTCAAGTGGATAGGGAGTGGGGAGTTCTCTGTCACACGAGGCATGGCTGCTTGTTGGTGTATAGGGTGTTACTCCAAAAATCAATCTCTCTTTCCCTGATAGTCCTTAGCCTACTCACATCCTCACTGAGTTCTGTCACCAAGCAGAGGAGTTTCTCTACCTGAGTCCAGCCCCTACAGGTGACTTTGCCACTGGCTTCCGACACCAGCGCAGGAGGGGCAAACATCCTGCAGCTTGGAATCTGTGTGGTGGTGTGCACCCACTGGGGCTCAGTTCGTGAGGCTGTTTCTGTCGTGGTTGGAGCAAAGCTAGAAGATTCTATGGCCCAAACATTCTCTGACCCAACCCTTCTATTACCCTTCTATAAACAAACCCTTCTAAAACCAAATAAATGAACTCTCACATTTCTATGACTCGACTCTTCCATGGCCCGAATATTCTATGGCTCTTTTAAGACCTGACTCTACAATGAGATTTGTATGATTCAATAATCTATGAACCTCCTATGACTGAACATTTCCATTACTCCTCTATGACATGACTATTCTATGATCTGACTCTCATCACACACAAGACCTCAGTTTGGAATTAAATGGAATATCTGCTCTCAATGTGATTCAGCAATGTGAGAACATTAATGATGTCATTGTCAATGTAGTCAAAGCCAGATCTGCCTTCTTAGGGCCAGGGGTCAGGGCTTGGCCTTTCTGCTTCACCAAGCAAACCGAGGCTTTTCTCAGCCTGCACAGTGCCTTTGCATCCTTGCAGTCATGGTCTCTAATTCTCTGCTCTAACGAGTCCCTGGAGAGGCTTTATCAGTAACGAACCTCACTGGAGCCAATTAATACTTTAAGATTCTCAGAGTTTTTCTTTTGACTTCTTGAGAGGTTTTCTACATCTCCTCGAAGGAGCTGAGGTTCAAGGACTCAGCAGCAAATACACCCTGGGTCTCATTAAAATAGAGAAAGCCTTAACGAGCTCTTTCTCTGCCTAGAGTTCTTTAGGTCTTCCAGCCTTGTACAGCTTCTTAGAGTCATTTCCCACTGTGCTTAAGAAGGAAGATTTCAAAGTGCACCTAAGAAAAATACATTTTATTTTAAAGCTGATATTCCATTCCTATTAATTTCAAAGGAGAGGTGACAGAACCATTGTCCAATTGCCATTGATGCCCAGTGTTTCCTCAGGAGGCCTGGACATTGCGGAGAAGCAGTCCCTTGAACTCTGACACTGCATGGACAGCCTTGCTCCTCACCTCCCCAGCCCCACCATTTCTCTCATTTCACCCCTGGGACTTGCATCCCTTTTTCTTACACTGGAAGGAAGGGGCTTACGGTTACTGTAGGGAAGAATTGTCTCTTCGCAGATAAAGGGAGGGAACATCAGGGATTGCTTCAGCTTGTTTCACAGCAGGTTCCTTGCAGCCCAGGGACACTCTGAGGGAGCCCAGAGGGGGCAGAAAAAGGGCTGCCTTGGGCTGCTCCTCTGCTGCTGAGCTGGGCTGGGCTCCTGGCATGGAGCGAGTTAATGGCAAGTGGGCAGCACTACAAAGAGCCTGTTCTGTCCAGGAGTAGCTCTTCTGCAAAGCTGAGCAGAGCTGAGGGCACTGCCTGCAGGGGAGAGGGGAGAGGAGGGAGCAGAGAGAGGTTAAAGGCAGTGACGGAGGGAGGATGCTGAGAGCTCACTGAGTGAGGAAACCTCACAGTCCTTCACACGTTGAATCTCTGACTGTGGGACAAAGCAGGGGAGGTTCCTGGATGGATGTCCTAAAGCTGGCACATCCCACAGCTTCCAGGAGCTGTCAGGATATCTGTCCAAGTGTCTCTGCTGCAGAGGAGAATAACCTGCTGTCGATCAGGACTTCCTGACTGCAGTGTCAGAGGGACAGGGCCTGAGGGATGCCTTGTGCTGGGGACGAGTGCAGGACTGTGCACTCAGGGGTGCCCTGGACTGTCCTTGAGAGCAGGGTCCCTGCAGCCCAGGGTCTGTGTGCCGGGGCAGGGACTCTACCCCCTGCCAGGGTCAGTGCTCAGTCTGCCCAGGAGGATCCCCATGGGCTGTGGGGAGAAGCTGTGGGTGGAAGCTTTTGGGAGAGAGTGCTGTATGCATCAGGGATGCTCACAGTTCCAGATCAGCACTAGGAAACTTCCCAGGGGACATTTCCAGAGGAAGGAGAAGGCAGTGTTTGCTATAATGAAAACAATTACTCCTGAGTCTGTGTTTTCAGTTTCCTGCTCTGAGGGCAGGAACAGGAGGAGGAGGGAAGGAAAGACAAAGAGAAAGAGAGAAGGACTTTTCAAGTTTGAAAAAGACATTTTAACTTCTGATCTGTGTCCTTGAGTGGACAGTAGGTCTGCTAATGGCCTCCTGAAGTGCCTTCAGCCACTCCTCTTACTGTGGACGGCAGCAGCATCACCTCGGCTGGACCCATCAGGAAATCCTGCCATGTTGAACCTCCAAAGAGGAACATGTGCACAGCCAGTTCTCTGCAAACAGGCAGGTTTCTGTAGGTGAGTGCACAGAGGCTGGGATGGTGTCTTTTAGAAGGCAGAAGTTATTGGATAACAAAATATCTCTAAGAGAAAAATATCCAGGAAGAGGAAGCAGAGATAAGATCAGGGAATGAGAGTAAACATAAAGTGGAGAGGTTATGAAAGGGAGAATTCAAAAAGTCCTGCATAATCCCCATCCAGTGCAGACCCTTCCTCTGAGACAGCCCCCTGGCCTCCTCTCCCACACAGCAAAGCCTCTACCCTTAGGGCTCTGGGATCCAAGGCTGCACCACCTCCTCTGTAGCCACAGCTCCATTGCTTTCTCCAGAGCACAGGGGCTGAGAACAACTGCCTGGCACTGTTGGTGTCTGGGAGGGGCTGTGCACAGCTGGGGAAGGGTAATTCGGTAAGCGTACCCATCTGCCTCTCCCAGCCAGACCCTCACTCTCTTGCTCCTTGTTTCTCCCTGTGTTCTTGCTGTTGTTCTCTTGTTCTTGCTGCCAGGCTGTCTGGGGTTGGGGATTTCAGCTGCAGATTCATGCACTGGTCTTCTGATTCATGCCATACAGGAGTGTCTGTGCAAGTGTCCTAGAAGTCATCCTAACAATGGGAAAAAATGGAGGACCAGAGCAGCTCCCCTCACTCTCCACAGCCACAGGCAGTGCTCTTTCCTCACAGAAGTCCCTCTTTTCTCCCTGACTGCAACACAAATGCTTTTTCTGATATCCAAGAACACTCCCCAGCGTGGGAGAAGGAGCTGTAAAACCTACAACTTCTCTTCCTGCCTTCTGCCCTCTCAGTTCCTCATCTCTGGCAGTGCAGATACTGACAGCCCCTTCAACACCAGGAGCAGTTCCTTGTGACAAAACTGAAACCCAGGAGCGAACTCTGTCCCTACATTTCCCATGACCCCACTGATGCAGAGCAGGGATGACTCTTCAGAGCCAGTGGGCACAAGCCCTGATCCTCATGGCCCATTCATCCAGTACCAAGCAGGGCTTCAGGCACGAAGCTGGAGGATGGTCTGCTGCAAAAGGAAAAGCGTGTGTGGAGCAGGGGGAGGGTGAATGGGGAATGGCTTTGATATTGCTCAGAGAAGTCTCCTCTAAGTTATCCCTGTCCTTTTCACTTGTGACAGTGCCCGATATCCTGAGGCAGCGAATGTCCAATGGCAGTTCCATCACCCAGTTCCTCCTCTTGGCATTCACAGACACACGGGAGCTGCAGCTCTTGCACTTCTGGCTCTTCCTGGGCATCTACCTGACTGCCCTCCTGGGCAACGGCCTCATCACCATCACCATCGCCTGCGACCACCACCTTCACATCCCCATGTACTTCTTCCTCCTCAATCTCTCCCTCCTTGACCTGGGCTGCATCTCGACAACTGTTCCCAAATCCATGGCCAATTCCCTCTGGGAAACCAGGGCCATCTCCTACACAGGATGTGCTGCCCAAGTCTTTCTCTTTGTCTTCTTCTTCACTGCAGAGTCTTCCCTTCTCGCTGTCATGGCCTACGACCGCTACATTGCCATCTGCAAACCCCTGCACTACGGGACCCTCCTGGATAGCAGAGCTTGTGTCCACTTGGCAGCAGCTGCCTGGGGCTCTGGTTTTCTCCATGCCCTGCTGCACACAGCCAACACATTTTCACTGCCCCTCTGCCAAGGCAATGCTGTGGACCAGTTCTTCTGTGAAATCCCCCAGATCCTCAAGCTTTCCTGCTCAAATATCTACCTCAGGGAAGTTGGGCTTAGTGTGGTTACTCTCTTAGTGGTATTTGGCTGTTTTCTTTTCATAGTAGTGTCCTATGTGCAGATCTTCAGGGCTGTGCTGAGGATCCCCTCTGAGCAGGGGCAGCACAAAGCCTTTTCCACCTGCCTCCCTCACCTGGCCGTGGTCTCCCTCTATGTGAGTACTGGCATTTTTGCCCACCTGAAACCCCGCTCTATCTCCTCCCCAGTGTTTGACCTGGTGATCACATTTCTGTACTCGGTGGTTCCTCCAGCAGTAAATCCCCTCATATACAGCATGAGGAACAAGGAAATCAACAATGCAGTGTTCAAAGTGATGACTGGGTGTTTCCCTGAAGCAACAAGCTGCCAGTCTTTTTCTGCTTAGCCATTATCACTTAACTCATTGCAGGCCCAAACTTTGTTGTTTCTTTGGGTTATTTCTTTTTCTTTTTTGTATTTAAGTTGTCATCCCCTTTCCAATTTACTCTCTACTTTTCTTTTCTGAACAAGTGGCTGTCGTTCCATCTCTGTGTATACACAAAATAAAGAGCCCTTCGATAATAGAGGGCTTTTCCTGATCTCTTTCTTCCAAGTTTTTTCTGGAGCTGCAGGGACTGTTCTTGTGTGCATGGGTGGAGGGAAAAAGAGTCCTGGCATGGCAACACTGCCAGGCAGCTCCAGCACTTGATCGCCCAGAGCTATTCTCTTTCCTTTTCTACACCCTTTTCCTGTTCCTTTGCCTTACTGCAAGGCCTGACTGCTCTGGCAGCTGTGTCACAGCCGTGCTTCATGGCCGTGCTGTGACTGCAGGCACAGAGTGGCAGTGGGCAGATGGACTCCAAACAGCCTTTCCATAAAGGAAGAGGATCTCCTCAGGGCAGTGTTGAAGGCTTAGGTCTTCTGCAGTTTCTCTCAAAAAAATTCTCAAGAAATTGGCCCAGAGGGTAAAATTCCAGTGTGAGTGTGACTGGTTGAGGCAGGGAACAGTTCCATCCACAGCCAGGCCTCCTGTGAGAGACCTGAAGGACTACCAGAGCAGAGTCTGGTCTGCTCTTGAGTGAGCTGGAAACCACACGAAATCTGACCTAGGGCATTTATCCTGGAGGAGACCCTCACAATGACTATTAACAGCACTGGTCTCTCACTCCAGCTTGGAGGGGTTTTCTGTTCCTCCCTGGTAGGACACTGAATGAGTTGATCAGCCTAGCTTTACATTGTACAGACGGGATGTGAGCAAGCACATCGTGTGTGTGAGGTAAGGTGAACCTGAGAGAACACAAACAACTATTTTGGAGAGTTCCATGAAGGCCTGTGGGACAGACAGTGCATCGAGGTCACTTCACGTTGGGAGTAAGATCCCATGGGAAACTGCCTGAATACAGCACTGGGAAGTGCTCCATTAAACTGAGGTCTCTGTGTCCCTTCCTCATGATGTGGGCCCTCTCAGATGTGTGCAATGCAGAGTGATCCGCTACAGAACTAGAATTCCTCCTGTCCTCTCAGAGTGGCAATAGGGCATCAGTGAGACACTGTGATAATTTCCTCTGTATGTAGAAAAGGAAAGACTCTGTCTCTAAACATCCCTGGGTGCATAAGGAGTCCACAAGGCCAGCTTCAGATGTGGACTCATGTCAGAACCCTGACATTTCTGTCTGTGACTCCAGGAACAAACCCCACTGTCCCAATGAGATTCATCTCAGCTACCTTGGAGAGGCTCAGTGCAAGTGTTCCTGTCTCCTACATCACCCTTGCCCGCGATGCTGGATTGTGCTCTTAAAATTGAGCAACTGGGGTCCTTGGAAAAGGCAGACATCAAACCCATGCTCAGGAAAAGCAGAAACAAGAATAAGGACAATTACAAGTTGTTCAGCCTG
The DNA here is from genome assembly GCA_033558185.1 of Dromococcyx pavoninus. NCBI lineage: Eukaryota > Metazoa > Chordata > Aves > Cuculiformes > Neomorphidae > Dromococcyx > Dromococcyx pavoninus. The sequence goes on from JAUMJL010000046.1 coordinate 1,027,914, forward strand.
CCTCCATCCTTGGGAAAGGGATGGCAAACATCCTGCAGCCATTTCCAGACACTTAAAGAACAAGAAAGGGATCTTGAAACAAAATATATGGAGGAAAGAAGGATATGCTGTGTACATTGAATTTTGCAAGGCCCTGGACATGGTCTCCCATGGTGTCCATACAGCCAGCATGGGGTTGTCTGGGTTGAAGAAGTGGACACTGCATGGGTGGGAAGGTGGCAGAATGATCAAGCACAAATGTCATCAGTGATACAGTGCTCTATGCAGGCAATTCCTGATGACATTCGTGAGCAGCACTTGGACCAACACTATTGAACACCTTCATTCTCTCCCGTATGATGTGACAGAGTACAGTTTTGGCTCCTTTGTGGATTATGTGAAGTTGAGCGAAGGTCTTGAACACTCTCATCTCTTTCACCTGCTTCAGCAGGAGAGTGAGACAGGATGGTGTTCAGGGCTCTCTTCAAACTTGATTTATTCTATGAGTCAATGAATCTTTGCCTTTGAGCTGTTTCTGAAGGCAGAATAGGTGGGGGACTGTATAAAAAGAGACCCCAAAAAGGAGATCTAAACTGTGTCAACATAAGCACAGCAGTTCTTGTGAATAATTTTTCTCCATTCCAAATGTTACTTGGAGATATATTTGATAGATTTCATAAAAGAAGCATGCTTTTATCTGCTCAGGTCCTGGGCCGCAAGAAGGTGATGGATGTGTCTGGTGTGATAAGGCCAATTGTGTCTCGGAAGCTCATAATCCAGTAGAAAATTTCTGGCTGTGAAGGGGACGGTGAGGTCAGTTCTGTCTCTGGAGGTGATAGGACAGCAGCAGGACCATGGCTGGAAAAGGACCTCTACCAAAGTAACCATACGTCCTGTCCAGAGAGAGGCCTTGGATATGAATTGTCATGTCCATTCTGTCTGAGGACATGAGGGGACAGCACCAGGCACAGGATCGTGTCTGTTGGCAGCAGCAGTCCTCTGGTTTAGAAGACCATGGCGAGGTTCCTTCTCTCTGGTCAGGTGAAAGACCCCAAGAAGGCAAACAAGTTGGGTTCTCTTCTTGAAGGGGAGTTTCTGAGATGACCAAGCTTTCCTTGGCAGTGGGGAAAAGCAGGAGAGAGGGAAAAAAATGCTCACAGAGCTGAACTTAGAAGGTGGAGAGTGGGAATCTGGGGTAGGAAATATCACCGGAAAGGGCAGTGCTGTCATGCAAGAAGTCACCCCAAGGGAGTCTGGATCAGCCAATGACTTTGTGTTTCAAAAAATAGCCAGTGAGGCTGGAGACTCAGCAGTGAAGGTGCAGAAATGCTGGAGTGAGCACAAGGTGAGGAAGTGAGATGGGTTACTACAGCCTGCAGGGAAAGAGGGACAGGTGTAGGACCATGTAGAACAGCCCGTGGTGGAAATTACAAGGGGTGCTGGCAAGGCTGGAAGGCACCAAGAGGACGAGGTCTTTGTCCTCTTGGCTATGGCAGTTGTCTCTTCCACTGAGGCCTGAGAAGGCACGTTATCCTCATGGCACTGGGGCCTCATTGCTTCCTTGCTCACAGAATGATCAAAAGGATCATTGAGTCCAACTCTTGTCCCTGCCCTGCACAGGACAACACCAGCATTCCCACTGTGTGTCTGAGGGCATTGTCCAAATATTTGTTGAATTTTGTCAGGCTTGGTGCCTTGACTACTGCCCTGGGGAGCTGTTCCACTGCTTCACCACCCCATTTTCCTAATATCCATCCTAAACTTCCCCTGGAACATCTTTCTGCCATTCCCTCGGGTCCTGTCATTGGTCACCAGAGAGAAGAGATCAGTGCCTGCTCCTCTCCCTCTCTTGTAAGGAAAGTGTAGACCATGATGAGGTCCCCCCTCAGTTTCCTCTTCTCAAGCCTGAACAGTCCAAGGGACTTCAGCCACTCCTCACACGTCTTCCTCTCTAAATCCTTCACCAGTTTTGTGGCCTCCTCTGCACACTCTCCAGTAGCTTTAGATACTCTTTATACTGGGGCACCCAACACTGCCCCCCATGCTCGAGATGGGGCCTCACCACTGCAGAGCAGAGTGGGACAATCATCTCCCTCTCTCGGCTGGCCATGCCGTGTTGGATGCACCCCAGGACAGTTACCCTCTTGGCTGTCAGGACTCACTAGTGGCTCATGTTCAACTTGCGGTCAACCAGAACCTCCAGGTCCCTTTCCCAAGGGCTGCTCTCCTGCCTCTTTCTCTCCAGTCTGTGGGGACATCCAGAGTTGCTGTGCCCCAGTTGCAAAATGTGGCCTTCTTAAACTCCGTGAGAATGGTGAATTCCCAGCTCTCCAGTTTGTCCAGATCCCTCTGTAGGGTCTCTCTGTCCTCAAGAATATAAACAGTTCCCCCCAGTTTCTTGTCATCAGTAAACTTGGCCAGTAAACCTTGAAGTCCTGTATCAAGTCATTTATGAAGATATTAAAGAGCCCTGGCTCCAGGATAGATCCCTGTAGAACTCCACTAGGGACTGGTCACCAGCCTAATGTGACCTCATTCACTGTGGCTCTTTGAGTGCAACCCATCAACCAGTTGTTCACACAGTGCATTGTGTGTTTATCCAGCTGGATGCTGGACACTTTGTTTATGAGGATCCTGTGAGAGACAGGATCAAAGGCCTTGCTGAAATCCAGAAAGATCCCATCAGCTGATTTTCCTTGGTCCACCAGGAGGATGACCCTGATGTAGAAGTAAGTTAAGTCTGTCAGGCAGAACCTTCCCTTTATAAACCCGCCCTGGCTGGGACCAATGACTGTGTTGTCTTTCAGGTGTTTTTCAGTAGCTCCCAGAATAATCTTCACCATAATCTGATGCTGATGACAGGCCTGTAGTTACTGGGATCATCCCTACTGCCCTTCTTGAAGGCTGGGGCAACATTTTCCATCTTTCAGTCAACTGATACCTCTCCAGATTCCCAAGAGCACTGGAAAATGGTTGAGAGGTCTTGCTATGACATCAGCCAGCTCTTTAAGACCTTTGAAAGAAACTTCTCAGGCCCCATTGACTTATAGGGATGAGGCTGAGGCAACAAATCCTGCACAAGTCCAGGCTAGATTGGGAGTTTTTTGTTTGCAGAGTTTTGTTCCTCTAGCCCAGGGCTCTGGAGGTGCCTGAGACCATCATCACTGTTGGACAGACAAAAAAAGCATTGAACCTCTCTGCTTTTTCTAAATCTCTGTTTGTGAGGTGTCCACGGTCATCAGGCTCTGGGCCAAGGTTATTTCTGGGAGGCTTCTGCAACTGAAACATTTCAAAAAGCTCGTTTTCATTATCTTTCAAAGTGCTGACCACCTTCGACCGTAACTGAGCTTTGGCCACATGAATCTTCTATGACCTGAGGCTTCTATGACCAAACCTTTATATGAGCCTTCTATGACCCAGCTGTTCTCTGACTCTTCTATGATGTGACTTCCTATGACCCAAGTTGTCTATGCTCCAGCCTTTCCATGGTGTGACTCTTCTACGGACAAACCCTACTGTTAACTCACCCTTCTATTACCTGATTTCTCTATGGACACACTCTTGTATAAACCACCTCTTCTATGTCTCAACTCTTCTATGACCCTTCGATGATCCTAACCTTCTATGTAAACTTTAAGACCAAACTCTTCTATAGTCCCTTCTATGCCCCTTCTAATGACCCAGCCTTTCTATGACCCAACTCTTCTATGAGCCTTCTGTGATCCAACGCTTCCATAAACCTTCTTCAACTCAACTCTTCTATGACCTGACCCTTATACCACCCCACTCTTCTATGACTCTTCTCTGACCTGACTCTTCTAAACCTGAGACCAAGCCTTCTAGGGCCCAGCCCTTCTCCAATTTTTCTATGACCTTCTATTATCTGATTTCTACATGACTTTTCTAGGACCAAACCCCTCTATGACCCAACACTTATATAATCTGACCTATGACCTGACTCTTCTAGGTCTCTCCTATGACAGGAATCTTCTATGACCCTTCTGTTACCCAGCTCCTCTATGACTCCAATATTCTATACCAAAGCTTTCTATGACCCAACCCTTATCTGACTCAACATGTCAATTACCTGACTCCTCTATGACTCTTTAATGGACAAACTCTCATAAAAGCCTTCTGTGACCCAATCCTTCTATGACTCTTCTATGACCCAACACTTCTATGACCCGACTGCTCTGACTTGTCAGTGATTCAACCCTTCTCTGAACTGACACTTTCTATGACCTAACCCTCCTAAAGTCCAAATAAACTCTCACGCTTCTATGACTCAATTCTTCCATGTCCCAAATATTCTAAAATCCTTTTGTTACCTGAATCTTTTATGAAATGAGACTTGTATGACCCAGATCTGCTGTGAGATTTCTAGAAACAAAGCCTTCAATGAACCTTCAATGACCCAACACTTCTATTAACCATCTAAATCTGAACTCTGCTGCTACTCCTCTATGACCCAACTCTTCTGTGACCTGACTTTTCACAAACCCTGACTCTTCACAAACCGTTCCCTTCCATGACGTAACTCTTCTGCAACTGCATGGATCTGTGTGTGAGAGCCTTGGCATCTCACGTAACTGTACAGGTCCCTGATGGCAATTAAGTGGAATAACTGCTGGTAGTGGATTGGACTTCTGGATTTTTCAGATCTTCCTTAAAAAATGGCCTTCACAGGTCTTCCTTAACAGCGGAGTTTAGGATCCACAGAAGTATTCCATATCTTCCTTTAACGTAACACAACATATAAATAAGGTATAGATAAGAGAGTACGCTCTCTTCCTCTTCCGGGAGGCTGGAGAGCAGGAGCTCCATTGCTGCTGGTCCTGTCTGGAGCTAAGGCCTGCAGCGGCTGCTGTTGTCTGCTCATGCATGGGGTGAGAACCCTGAGTCGGATTTAGCTGTTCTGCTTTCCTCAAGGGAAGTGGTAAGATTTTGTTAGTTCTTTATGTTGATACTTACCAGGTCTTACAAGTGCGCATATCTGTTTTGTCCTAGTTCCTTTTTGTCTTTTTTCCCATTTTCCCTTCCCCTCTTCACTTTCTTGGGAGTTTTGCATGATATCCTTGCTGTATGTAGTTGTTTCTGTTTTAGAAAATACATAAATAGATGTATCTAGTGAGATTTTGGCTTTCTATAGTTTTTTCTTCGAAAAAGGGGAAGATTTGGGAAGGGGGCTTAAACTGAACGTTAGAGAGCTTGGGAAAGCTAGCTCAAACCAGCTCAGATTCTGGTAACAGAGGATTGTTCAGCTTGGTTTTTTTGAAAAACAGTCTCCAGGAAGAGAGCCAAGCTCGGTTTTATTTTGTAAACTAACCTATTGTTTTGAGAACAGTGTCCGAGAACACCACCAGAGTCTGGGAAGACTACTAAGCACAGTCTTTGTTTATAAAACAACTACTGGGAAAGCAGCCAAGAAAACTTTGTTTATATAAATAAGGCTTTGTTTAGGAACAACCTGAAGAAAAACAATAACAATGCCATTTTTACTCATTTTTTTAATGACTCTAACTGTTTTAATAATTTTTTTCATCATTCTAACTGCTTTTGTGCCTATGCTAGGATGTCCTCGAGAGGAACGCTATCATGCAGATGGATGGAACGAATGGCAGAAAGAATAAAGAATAATAATAATACTGGCCTTTTTATCAATTCCTTTCACAATTCTAGCTGGTTTTGTGCTTGTCCCAGGATATCCTGTCGAGGACCGCGACCATTCAGATGGATGTAACGAATGGCTTCCATTCCTTAATATTGACATTGATGGCCTAATAGCCAGTCTCTGTAATGGTGCCATGCAAGGTTTGGTAGCAAAGACACCTAAGATCAGCTCTAAACGACATCTAAATTGTTTAGCGACAATGATACTAGTGGGAAAGGCAGCGAAAAAAATAATTAAAGTTGGAAAGGTGATGCTGCATTGGTTCCCTTGTTGTAAGAAAGGCCGAACCTTGAAAGGAATCACTGGAGCTTTGGGAAGGAGCTTGGAAAGGCCAGTCTTTGGATGGCAGGGAGCTTAGTTGGATTTTGGTAAACTGGTAGGATGTGTGACACCTCCCATTACTTGGGACTTTACACCAGAACAAGTGTTCAATCCTGATGAGATGACACATTGTTTAAGGAAAACGTGTCTTTCATATGACGACCCAAACATGCAATTCTTTGCTTTGTACTGGGGCTTGGCTAACGCTTATTGAATTGCCGTAGATCACTCTCAGAAGGTTAAGGTTGAGATAGAAACCGAAAACATGTCACCTGAAACCAGTGATGTCCCTATTGGGCCCACGTGTGAATTTGGGGTCCAAACACAACTTGAAATCAAAGCTGTCTCTAGTAAGTCTACTAGAACTGCGACCCAAGTTAAAAACTGGAAAGTCGTTGTTGCTTCTATAAAGAAAAAGATGATGTTGGTAAGGGAGGCTGTAAAACGTACAGACCCATCTCTGGAACTGGAACGCATGGAAGAAGAAGAAGAAGAAGAAGAAGAAGTAGAAGAAGAAGAAGAGGAAGAAGAAGGAGGAGGAGGAGGAGCAGAATGACCAATCCTGTCCACGCAGGCAGTAGCTGTCGAAGGAGTGTCTGTGAGCGAGGAGAAGTGGCTATGACAGAGGAATGAGTAACTGCAAGAGAGGAAGAAATGGTTGCAAGAGAAGGAGCGCACCCAAAAGAACTAGGGGCGCATCCAAAGGAAAGTAGAGCGGTATCAAGAGAAAAGAAGGCAACAGTACAAAATACCCATGGTGTACGGTCACTAGATGATTTATATCCTGACTACACATTTAGTATTTCAGAAAATGCAAAGAAGGGGCAACAGCATTCCACTCAACCTGAGAGACAATTATTGTCACCTGATGATTTGTTGAGGCCTTCATCTCAGCGCCCAAAAGACTACTTGCTACCTCTACCCTCTGGGTATGGTGAGCAGCGTAGAAGTCCATCTCCACAGCATGCTCTGTCTCCACCTCCTCATGAGGGATACAGAGAGGAGGTGCGAGCGGTTCCGCATACGAGCGGAAGAGTACAAAGAGAAGTGGAAAGGATTTTATGCAGGAGAGATGGACAAGAAATAATGTGAGAAAGTGAAATTACACAATCACTGCCCTCAAGAGAGCTTTGATAACTACGAAGAGATTACAGTTGCTTGTCTGGTGAACAAATCCTTACCTGGATGCTGTGATGCTGGGACAAGGGGGCTATTTGTGACGTAATTGAGGGTCATGAAGCACAACAATTGGGATCTCTTGCCTGAGATCCTGTAATAGAACAATAAATGGGAAGGAAGAGAATGGCATCCAGTCTTTGGATCTGAATCCTCCACGCTGTGAGGGTGAAATACCCATTTAAGGAATATCCGTTGAGATCTCCAAGAAGGTGGAATACTGCAGAGGAAGGTATCCAATATCTACAGGAATTAGCCATGTTGGAGGTCATCTATTCTTATCCAGACTGTCATGGCATCCTAGCTCCAGAGAGTGTCCCCTGCACGCAGCTCATATGTAAAAAGGTAATTAAAGGTGCCCCTAAACCATATACCAACTACTTGATAACTGCATATGATCCAAAGACGGGCGAACCGAGTGTGGAATCCATGTGTGGTTGGATAAGGCGCATAGAGGAAAGTCTGGAAGACTCCTCCGATTCCCTACACCGACCCACACTATGTGCTTACCGCGGTGGAAGCAACCACAGGTTGGTTAGAAACATATTCAGTACCACATGCAACAGCCTGATATACTATTCTGGGTCTTGAAAAGCAAATCCTGTGGAGACATGGAACTCCAGAATGCATTGAGTCAGACAGTGGGACTCATTTTAAAAACAATTTAGTGACCACTTGGGCACAAGAGCATGTTATTGAATGGGTATATCACATTCCATACCATGAACCCGCTGCTGGAAAGGTCAAAAGATGTAATGGAGTATTAAAGACAACTCTAAAGACACTGGGTGGAGGAATTTTAAAAACTGGGATAAGCACTTAGCCAAGGCCACCTGGCTAGTTAACACCAGGGACTCTGTCAATCGAGCTGGGCCTGACCAGGCAGAACCCCTCCTCAGTGTAGATGGAGACAGAGTTCCAGCAATCCATCTGAGAGGTATGTTAGGTAAGGTCATTTGGATTACTCCTCCCTCAGGCCAAGACAAACACAGTAGTGGGATCATTTTCGCTCAAGGGCCTGGAAATACCTGGTGGGTAATGAAGAAGGATAGAGAGATCCAGTGTGTGCCTCAAGGAAATCTGTCCTAGGGGAAAAATTAATTCTGTGTCTTAAGATGAGTTTTTCAGGAGATCAGACACCAAATGACCTGAGCAGAGCGAATACTGGTATCCAACGATGAGCCAAACCAGTTGAGCCGGTCCGGCGCCACGCCGCGTTCAACAACAGATGACAACCTCGCAACATAGGTAACAGGACGTTTAAAGTTCCATAACTGCTTTAAGGTATTTCTGGTAGCACCAACAGGCTGGTGTTCCAGCCCCTCTGGACATCCCCATCGCTGCTCCCCCAGCAGAGCACACCACGAGAGTTTCAGCTGAGACCAGGGATCCCTGAACACTGCTCACCAGGGGACTCATCACTCTCACCTCTCTGCACCTTGATGCTTAAAACAACTTTACCTTCTTGCTGTGAGTGCTCCCCTAGTGACCACTCTCATTGCTGGAATACATACAGAAGCACCCCAAGAACTGTCTCAGAGCTGCATTACAAACTCCCATGAACGCAGCGGCCATCACTGCATTCCCAGCAGTTTCTGGTGAGGCAGACAGCTCTGTTCTTATCCACTGCCTGGTTCAGTTGCCCCAGCTGCACCACCGGTTTCCACGCTCAGACCTGCGGCATGGGCAGAATGCAGCAGGGGACCCCACGCAGGGACAGACTTCTCCTAAAGTCCAGCAGACCAAATATTTCTAGGCTGGAGATGCTCAGCTTGTTGAGCGCTGGGTGTTCCAGGGCCCCAGGCAGCCCCATCAAACCCAGAGCTGAGCAGGACAGAGCTCACACACTGCAGGTGCTTGCCCTGCTCAACCGGAAACTTCTGCATCTTTCCGGTATGGTTGGAACCTGGTCTAAATGTCCCATCTGAAATCAAGGCACAGCTGGAGAGTGGCAGCTGGGACAGGAGATTTTTCCAGCTTGTTAAAAAATCCCCACAGCAGGTCAGGATGGGATTGAGACAACAAGGGGTGAGCAAGGGTTGGTCAACTCTCTCAGTCCGTATCTTGACTCGATTTATGGAAGACGCCTGACAAAGAGTGGGGAGATGAGGACAAGAATGAATACACACACTTGTTTTCCTTCAGAACATACAAACAAACAGCCAAGGGCAACAGCTTAATATCCTTGTTCACGTCAGGGTGTCAGAGCACTTTGAAGCCACCCTGTTTCTCTGTCCAGGACAAACAATCCTCAGTGGAAACATCCTTCTAGGGTCAGGCGTGTCTGTAAAACGAGGTTCCCAGATCAGCCAGAGAATTCATTCCAAATGCCGAAGAGGAGAGGTCGGCAAGCACTCACTCCAGATGTTCAGGGTTCCCTACATGCAGAAGGGTTCGTTCCAGGGACTGACTGCTTCAGGGCTCCACCGGAAGAGAGCTCAGGACAACTCCCAAGTGACTGAGACCCCACACTCTGCAGGGACAAATCTAACTGTGCTGCCGCTCCCTGCCTCTGCTGTCGCTCCCTGCCTCCGCCACCTCCAGACTGCAGAGGCTACACTGCCAAACCCCAAAAGCAGTGGAAGTCAATGCTGGAAATAAAAGCCACCCCAAAATGTAACAGAGCAAACAAGTAGGAAGCTAAACTGGAATGGAGTTTCAGCACCAAGGCCAGCATAACTCCCTCCAAACCTCCGAGGAGTCAGCGATGCGGCATTCAGCAAACAAATATGATCAGGGTTGAAGGTGCTCAGGAGAAGGCTGCCTCAGGTTAAGCAAAAGGGGACCACGTGGGCTCGGAACATCCCCCATGTGGAAAAGAACCAGGAGAACAGGCTCCGCCTTCAAGCTGGAACAAGGTCATGAGCTGACAAAACCCTAAAGAACTGGAGACCGTGCCATGGGGATTCAATTCCAATGACTGCACAGAAGCAGATGTGGACAGACCTGACCTACCCTGACTTAGAGCAGAATTTCCTTTCCACTGGAACCGGCACTGGGCACTGTGATGGTTGAACGGCAGCTGCTACGTTTCTTGCACAAAGCACAGGCAGCTCCCAGCAGAGAAACCATCTGCCTCCTCCAGATCCTCCTGGAGAGTGAGGCCAGAGTGGGATTGACCCTGGAGAGCAGAGAGGTTTTATAGGACAGAGGTCCAGATCACAGAGGATGACATCACAAAGGCCATGGCCACTGGCCTTTGTGATGTCATTGATCCACAAACCCGTGAACCCTGCACTCCCGATCCGTGGAGCATCCAGCAGGCACGAGCCTTTGAAGCCTTTCTTGATTTCCTTTCCCTGCCTGGCCCGGTGGAATCCATTGAAACCGAAATCATGAGTGGGGAAAGCTCACAGCACACGACTCGGTAGCTACAAACACCCAGAGACAGGGAGCAGCCAGGGAAGCAAGATTTGAGCTGAAAAGGGAGAGACTGAGGTGAGATCTTAGGAAGAAATATTTTCCTGAGAGGCTGGGGAGGTCCTGGCACAGGTCGCTCTGAGAACTCATGGATGCCTCATCCCTTGAGGTGTTCAAGGCAAGGTTGCGTGGGGCTTTGAGCAACCTGACCCACTGGAAGGTGTCCCTTCCCATGGCAGGGGATGGAACTGGAGGGACTTTAAGATCCTTTCCAAATAAAGCCTTTCCATCTTTCTATGGGTCTGGCAAGATAAGGAAATATGGAAAGCCACAGAAAAATAAATGCTGACCATTCTTGTATTGCACTCTACCTTTTGATTTAGGACAACTGTCCATCTGGATGGCTTCTTTTTTGCCAGGGTTTTGTATGAGTTTTTTCCTCTCATTTTTTCCCCTTTGTTTGTTGTTTTCTTTTACCCTTTTAAGACATTTGCTGCTTAGTTCTTGGATCTCTGTGCCATATTGAGTTCATACTTGCTGGCCTTTCATGTATTTGGCTCAAAGAAACTTTTACAAGTTTCTTAGCTGTCTTAGTTTAAATGAAAAACTAAGATGTCTGTTGGGATTATATCTCCCACAAGAAAATCACCACAGCCCTTGAAAACCATTTTAGAGTCCCTAAAGGTCTCCAGTGGGAGAGAACTCTGCGTCTTCACTAGTGAGACCCCCATCTAGGTGGGGTACAGAAGTCGTGATGGCCTTTCTCCTGTCACACGCTCTGACCTGTCCATGGCATTGCACATCCCCCTGACCCTTATCGTGTCCCAGCTCACTCCCATGCTCTCTCAGAACACTCGTCTCATTGTCCCACTTTCTCAGGGAGACCTATAAAGACAGCTTGCCATACTGAGCTCCTGCTGCTGAGCTGGAATTTGCAGACAGGGAGCTACAAAGCCCTCAGGAACCACCGCTGAGGAGGGAAAGACGTGAAACAAGGAGTTTTTCCCAGCAGCTTTCAACCACAGAGCCACAGCGTAGCAAACCCCAGTCCCATCACAGAGACACCGACAATGCCCTTAAATAAACTCTCTGAGACTCATTTTGGAATTTCAGAAAGCAGCCTCCTATGTTTCATAGAATAATAGAATCATCTGGAAGGAAAAGACCTCTGAGAACATCAAGTCCAGCCATACCTGTCCCCTTCCTAAACCATGTCCCTGAGAAACTCATCGACCTGCCTTTTGAACACCTCCAGGGGTGGTGACTCCACCACCTTCCTGGGCAGACTCTGCCAGTGCCTGAAGACCCTTCTGGTAAAGAAATTCTTCTTGACATCTAGCCAAACATCCCCTGGTGCAATTTGAGACCTCTTTTACTCGTCCCATCAACTGTCACTTGTGAGAAGAGACCAGCACCCACATCACCACAACCTCCTTTCAGCCAGTTATAGACCGTCATGAGGCGCCCCCCAGCTTCCTCTTCTCCGGGCTAAACAACCCCAGGTCCTTCACCTACCCCTCATAAGATTTATTCTCCAACACCTTCCCAAGCCTTGTTCCCTTCTCTGGATGCTCTCCAGCCCCTCAATGCCCTTCTTGCAGTGATGGGCCTAGAAATGAACACAGCACTTGAGGTGTGGCCTCACCAGTGCTGAGCGCAGGGGCACAATCACTGCTCTGGTCCTGCTGGCTACATCATTTCTGAATGCAGCTGAAGATGCCGTTGACCTTCTTGGCCAGCTGGGCCACTGCTGGCTCATGCTCAGCCGCTGCCAACCAACACCTCCAGGTCCTTCTCTACCAGGCAGTTCTCCAGCCATTCTTCCCCAAGTCCGTAACGCTGCACGGGGTTGTTTTGTCCCAACTGCAGGACCCAGCACTTGATCTTGTTGAACCTCACCCCTTTGGTCTCTGCCTATGGATCCATCCTGTCCAGATCCCTCTACAGAGCATCCATTCCTTTAAGTAGATTGATTTCAGTGCTGTATGCACAAGGGAATGATTCCAGCAATCCTTCTTAATGAGACAAGAGCAGAGAGAGAAGATATTTCCCACTCACGTGCAAATGTATGAATTTTCCCAAAAATCCCATGCGTATTCCATTCCTTTCCAAGGACTCATTTTCATGAGTCACCCAGAAGAAAAGGATAGCTGATTGCAAGTCCTGTCTGCACTACTTATGGAGTATTTCATCCTCGCTGGGTGGTAGGTAGCAGGTTCCCACCATCACACCTGCCTTGTTGGCCTTCCCCTGATTCTTATCCAGAAACACTCACTATTTCCTGACCATCGCTCAGCTCTGGACAGTCAAAGCACCCTTAGTGCCATCTCCTTCTCTCTCCCCTCTGGAGCACCACCCTCCCAAGGTGACACCAGGTGACAGAGATCATGCCAGGGTTTGGTGCTTACAGAGGGGCGTGGCCGCAACTGGGTGTGTGGACTATGATGTCACAATGCCCGTTGTGCTGGACTGGGCTGGGCTGTGGGCAGCACAACATCAGTGCTGACAGAGGGAACAGCAGCAGCAGCACCATGATGTTCCACACCCATCTCCTTATCTCTCTCGTTCTGATGGCTTTGGTAGCCCAGGATGTCCAGGCTGCTCTGTACCGAGCTCGAGGATCAGGTAGGAAAACATGCAAGGGTCGGCACCCAGTTTCAGGCAGCAGGGTCCGCACCCACTGCCCTTGATTGTGGCAGTGGGGATGGGGTCAGGATGGGGCAGGGCTGGGAGAGCAGTGGGGCTGAACTGGGCTAGATGAGCCGTGGGCAGCTCCACCTCAGGTCCCTGGGAAAGAAATAGATCACAACAAGTAATGGAAACAGGTGTGATTCCAGCTGTGCCCGTAGGCAAAAGCCGTCTGGCTTCTCAGTCTGATCTTGTCCGAGAGCCTCAGTGCGACCTCAAAGGTTCATCACTGGAGTGAAAGGCACTGAGGTTTTTGTGTTGCGTTCACAGGACATTTCCCTTCGTCTTCCTTTGGCCAATGCACTGATATGTGGAAGAGCAGAGGGGAAAAGTGTCCGCTCAGCGACGTGCCCTGGAGTGCTCTGCCCCAGGAAGCACTTTATCAGCCTCTGCCACCCTGTGCTGGTTCCTGCGCTGAGTGCAGAGCTGGTTGGGACTGAGTTTAGAGATGATGTGAGCTCCAGGGAGCTCTTTCTCCTGCAGCTCCATGCACGACTTATTTAGGATCAGCATGGTCCCAGAACCCAATAACAGCCACCTTTGAATCTGAGGTAGAACATACTGTTTTGGTCTGGTCTAGACCTTCTCCATGGCAACAACATCCCTTTCCCAGGAGCAGCCGGTTGCGAGCACCCATGTGCATTTCTCCTCTGAACATAACCCTGCCAAGTACCCAGCCTGTGGGGGGGGATTCAGAAAATGTTAGGGTACCCACTTCTCCCTCCATTTATCTGCATTCCCACCCATGGCCCAGGCATGTAGTAATTTTCTGCACCATGCTCCCGAGTGGAAGGGAGAGGCGAGTGCCATGGAGCAATCCTGCACTTGCTCTGCTTTCACCTCCATTCTAATTGGAAAAAGATAATTTCACGGGAGCTTCTCTCTGCTGCTTCTTTACAGACGTGGCTGTGGGCCATGGATCACCAGATTTCCGTCTGGATTCCAGGGCTGACAAGAAGGGACATCGCATGGGTACGTCATGGCTTTAGACTTTCTTTGGGAGCTGCCTGTTCAAAGCCTCCACAGGAGTGAGGCCTTTCCTGGAGGTGTGAGAATAGAGACCTGCATTGCTTATGCTGTCCCATTCCAAGAACCCCCTGTGTTCTGCTGTGAATCCATCAGCATGAGCCAAGCTTATGACATGCAGGAAACCAGGGTCCAAGCTGGACCCTCAGCGCTGCTACCTGCCCTGCTCACACTCCCAGACCTGAGCTGAGGCTGTAATTCTGTGTGCAATGCAAGCTCCTCCTTGCGTGGCCAACACACAGATGTGGAGAAGTGCAGGGAGGGAAGAGGTCAGGCTTGGTGGTGGACCCTAGTGTGCTTTGCATTACAAATCTCTCTCTGCTGGCCCCAGTGCCGGCTCCCAACCCAGCATGCTTGTTGGGCTGGATTTTGGAGTTCCGTGGAGTCCTGCACAGCAGGAAGGGCTCGCTCAGAGCCTGGCAGCAGCGATGCTGGGTCGCAACCCTTGCAGGTGCTGGCAAACCACAGCGATGGTGCAGAGCCTCTGCCACCAGTTGTGGTTTCAGCTGAGTTCTGGGGCAGCTTCTGCCTCACTGTTACCAGTACAGCTCAAAGCTGACCTGTGCAGACCTCGGTGTGCAGATCGGAGGCCTGGCATGTGCTGAACTGCTGCTTAGGTTGTGTGCTTGCCCACTGGGCCTCTTTGAGACGAGAGTGAGGTCCCAAGCAATGCCGGCTGAAATTGGCAAGCGCTGGAAGTTGGAGGGAGATGCCGACTCAGCAGCTTCTTTGCTGAGCTTCATTTCCTGTCTGCAAAGACACAACTGGGATGGGGAGAACCCAGGAAGGGTTCTAGCATCACCATCCAGTCTCCCTTGGACCTGCTACGTGCATTGCAAGTCAACAGATGGCCTATGATGTCCTGGTCTCTCAGCAGATCAGCCCTGGTTGCTGTTAGTTTGGAGCATTGATGTGCACAGCCCCAAAGTTCCAGCCCTGGTCTCCATATCTTACCAGTGCCTTTGGGAAAGATCGTCTCCTGAAGTGCCATCTCCCTGAGGGGGAACGGTTCCACCTAATCCCATGGTTCCACTTTCAATCTCTAGAGATCGATGTAGAAGCTGTGCAGAAGGCGTTTTCAGAAGGAAGCAGTGGCTCACTGCCCGTCCCTACCAAGGGCATAGAGGCAATGCCAGCCCCCAGATAATTGCTGTCCCGTGGTCACCCAGTGTAACCCCTCAGGGAGGAGGGAGAGTTGGGGATAGCCCTCCCTGCTGCAGAGATAGTTTTTGTCTGTGTTCCTTTGAGGAGCGACTGGGCAAACAACTGTGCTCCTCCTGTGCTTCCCTTCTGGTCTCCTCAGTTTTGTTCAGAGGGAGAAACTAGCTCAAAAGCTGGGATCAAGGCCCCAGTCACCAATGCTGGAGGGAAACTGAGAGCATCCTGGCTATACCAAATGTACTTCACGTTCTGCAGAGGTGCACAGGATTGACTGACGTTCTGAACTGCTCCTCCAGGTGTGGTCGGCGAGAAAACCCCAAGTGTTCACAAGTCCCCGCGCTCTGCAAATATTTACCAGCTCCAAGAAGTGCCAAAGTACTTGGTAATGTTTATAGCAGGAGCCCTGGGTTCCCTGCTGTTTGTGATCCCAGTGCTCTGTGTGGTGATCTGGACGTGGAGGAGCAGAGTAAGGTGAGTCGTCTGGTTCCCCTCCATTGCTTCCTTCAATGGCTGCCCATAGCCATGAAGAATTGCTGGCCAGGCTGCTGTGCAGCAGTGAATTAGTGGTTCAACAAAACACTCTGCTGAGGTTGTTGCTGCTGCCAGGATCTTTGACTGGAGTCCAAACTCCTGGGCCAAGTTCTCGGGAGTCCACTCTGTCCGGAGCCAGGCGCAAACTGACCCTGCCAGGACAGGAGTAGCCCCAGCAGTGACAGGCGTTGGCAAAGCGAGGTCAGTAAAGAAAAGAGCAGGGACTGAGATTGCCCTGGGAAGTGACACAGGCACCAGCACCCACTCCTGACCAGGGGACATGACTAGAGGAATCCCCCTCCTTGGAGGTGCCATCAGGTGTCCCCCTCGGCAAAGCTGTGCCAGCAGCCCCCAGCCCAGACTGGGGAGCGGTGCCAGCTCCAAGCCACGGAGGAGTATCCCTGTCCTCCCTCTGCAGTTGAGGCCTCAGCAGCCTTTTCTCTCCACAGGGCCATCTCTGCAAGTTCAGAAGTCCAGATGGAAACTGGCACTCCTGTCAGGGAAGAAAAGCTGGTGAATCTTAGCTCTCCACACACATTGCCCGAAAACCAGCCCATTCCTGGGAGCCCTGCTGCTGAAGAAGCAGCTCTGCAGCTTCCAGTTACAGCCCAGCTAGAAGCTGACAGCGACCCCTCGTGCCCAGACAGCCAGAACTGCCCTGAGAGCTGGATCCAACCTCAGCAGTCACCACCCTTGCCGGAAAAAACGGTGCAACTGGCCTCTCCCCCTATCACAATATGGGTCACTACCTTCCGCTAAGAACACAAAGCCTTTACACTTCCTTTTCTTATTCAAGTTAAATTCAAGGGTCCTCAAAGAGCAAAGTCAATCAATAAAAGAGAAAAAAATATCCTCTACGTGATTTGACTGCGAAAGGAAACCTGGAGAGCACGTTCAGTGGGTATGCACTGCCTGTCCATCCAGAGGGACCTGAACAAGCTGGAGAAGTGGGCCCATGTGAACCTCACAGCTCAGGAGAGGTCACCAGATCTCTCCACTGCTCTGCAGAATCGGTGTTGTATGTCAGAAGCATGGGAGAGCACACAGGGCATTTATCTCATGACTGCTTTGCTTCAGGTGCCATCATTGGCTTCACCCACAGGCAAGGGACCCCAGGTTGCACCAGCTTTTTTGTCTGATGCCATCCTCCCCTTGAGAAGAGAGCAGGAATGGACTCTTTTCTTCCCCCGCTTGTCACAGACTTGTTGAGAGCTGCAGGTGACCAGACTTTAGATAGCAGAAGTACTGACACCCAACCCAGCTCCCTCATCATCTTGGTGGCGCTGCTCTGCTCCTTCTCAAGCTGCTCTATGTTTTTCTTACACTGTTCACCACTGGACAACTCACAGGATAAACACCAGGGGAGAAGCTCTGCTAAAGGCGATGGAAGAGAAAAACCCAGCCCGTCTTTATGCAAAAGACAAGTGCAGAAATGAGGAAAAAAAGCACCCTCATCCACCACTGAGCATGTGGAAGATGTATTTGGAAGAAGGTTCTCTGAGTCCCTTGCATGGGCTTCCAGGTCCTGTTTTATGGAAATTTATGGTCAGGTTTCCCTCATGAATTCCTCATGGTTATCCTGGGGGATCTGTGTCAGGAGATGCAATGTCACTGTAGTATGTGGGAACCAGTGGGTTTTAAGGATGTGAGCCTGGGAAATGCCTAAATCCATCAGCATGATCCCAGACTGCCCATAAGCAGGAAACCGGTGTCCAAGCTGGACCCTCAGGGCCACTCTCCCCTCTGCTCAGGCTCCCAGCGTGGAGCTGAGGCCGCAGTCATTGACTGTTTTTCCACAACTTTCCCCATTGGCATAGGAACACAAATAGTGAAGGGAGATAAGGACACTTAACCAAGGAAAGCCTCCCCTTGGCCAGCAAATCGCTTCTTTTGTGGAGGCAATACCAAATCACTGCTCACCTGCTGGCCAGGGCTCAGTCAATTCCACCTGATGGACAGAGACTCTGTCCTTGCTTCTAGGTGAGAGGTGAGGAACAGACGCTTTGAACGGTCACTTGTGGGGAAAGTAGGTAACGGGGGCACCACATGCTCTTGTCCCACTGTTCACCTCACATCAGCGCATTCCTGCCTGTGAACCTGTGGCAAACAAATCTTGAGATGAGCCAAGGGCTGGAGCACCTCCCATACCAGGACAGCCCAAGAGAAATTGGGTTGTTCAGCCTGGAGAAGAGAAGGCTCCCGGGAAACTTGAGGGCATCCTTCCAGTACCAGAAAAGAGACAACAAGAAAGCTGGGGAGGGACTTCTTACGTCCCACAGGATGATAGGAAGAAGGGGACCCACTCTGTATTTGAAGGGGAAATCTTTATATGAGACATTAGGAAGAAATTCGTCACAATGGGAGAAATTCGTCACTGGCACAGGTAGCCCAGGAAAGTCGTGGATGTCCCATACCTGGAAGTGTTCAGGGCCTTGAGCAGACAGTCCAGTAGGAGGTGTCCCCTTCTATAGCAGGGGGTGGAACTGGGTGGGCATTAAGGTCCCTTCCAAACAAACCATTCCATATTTCCATGTTTCTATAGTTCTATGAGCATGAGGTGCAGGGGATGCAGCAGTCATGACACAAGGTGAAAAGCCCAGGGTGGCTGCAGCACAGCTCTTGCAGGATCTTGACCGAATTGGGTTCTGTTTTACAGGAACAAAGCACAGCCATTCCTGCATCCTGGGCTGGTGCCCTGTGCGACCCCGTGGAGAGGAAAACGAGCTTCGGTAAAAGGGAGTGCTGGGAAGTGAACAGAAGTTTTCACTGCTGCACACTGGTTCTTACTGCTGCTGACTGGTTCTTACTGGTCCACACTCTTGGTTTTTTTTTCCAACTGGTGCACACTGCTGCTCACTGCAGGGTCTGACAAAGCACATTGAGGACACAAACCCACAGCTGACTGGAGCTCCCTTGGTTCCTGGCACTGCTGTCCCAACTATTCCAGTTCCTGTGCTAGAGACAGATGGAACAGCCAGGGGATTCATAGAATTACAGAATCAATAGGTTGGACAAGATCTTTGAGATCATCAACTCCAATTGTACCTCTTCACTACTAAACCATCCCTGAGAACCTCCTCTACCCACCTTTTAAATCCCTTCAGTGACTGGGACCTCACTAGCTCCCTGTGCAGCCTCTGTCAGTGTCTGAGAACACTTTCTCCCTCACTCCCAGGGGTGGGGAGGGCTGGGGAGGAGCTGTGGAGTCTGAGGAAAGGGATGGTCAGATCCAGGGCTCAGGATGGGGTCTCTGGCCAATAATGGACTTTCTGTCTTAAAAATGCAGTTTCTGGTCCCAAAAATGGAGGTTCTGGCCAAAAACTGGAATTTCTGACCCTAAATGTGAGTCTGTGAGCACTGACAAGATGGGCTGGGCATGACATGTGAAGCACATGGAGAGACTCAGCTCGGTGTAACTCATCCATGCGCTGGCAGCAGAGGCTTGGCGAGACGTGAGCTCAGATGTGCAGAGGAGCCCAGGCGACACCTCATGACTGCATTCCTGCAGAAAAGAAGATGATGCCCCCCTGTCCCTGTGATATCCCCCCATGGCCTATCCCCAGGGAGAGAGAACTGGGAGGACAGTTTGCAAACAATCTTGTTGAAACAAAATTCCAAGAAGAACAATAGGAAAAAGAATTTTATTGATTTAAAAAGAACAAAACCAAAAAAATTGCATTTTCACAATCAGTACTCGCTGCCCATCCTGCCTGGCTGCTAGGGTGCTGGGTATGTCCTAGATGGGCCGGAGGGCTGAGTACATCATACTGGACCTCTTTCCATCAGCCCTGTCCCTGACACTCCATTCCATGGCACAGCTGGCATCACCCTCCACAAAACCACTGTCCTCCAGCACTTGTAGCACCCTGGATGGTCCATAATGTTCTTCCCAGAGTGTACTGGCCCTGGCTGGGCTGCACACCCTCCCTGGGCATCTCCCACGCTTTTGGGGAGAAACTCAGACCCTTGGGGGCTGCATGGCAAGACTGCCAAAGCTTGTACACACACCTCCCCCCCCACAAACCTCCCATTCAGCTGTCCTCCTTTTCCCTGCTCCCTCCAGGCTGGGGGATGTGGAATGGGGACTGGGTTTGATCCAGGTGATCCCCCCCCATTCCTGTGACGCCCCCCCACCATGGCTCTTCCCCAGGGAGGGAAAGCTGGGAGGGGGGTCAGTTTACAAATCAATCTTTTTTTAAGAAAAATTAAAACCCAACAATAACAGGAAAGAGATTTTATTAATTTATAGAGAATAAAACCAGAAACCTTTTCACCATCAGCTCTCACTGCCCATCCTGGCAGGCTGCTGGGGTGCTGGGGTCTTCCTTAATGGGCTGTAGAACTCTGAGGGGCCGGACGGACTGGGGCATCAGTGGTTGTCAGAGAGATGTCCATTGGAGAAGGCTGTTGAGGCAGCAGAGCGTGGGTGCCAGGGTCACGGGTGCCCCCCCCCTGCAGCCCCAGGGCAGTTCTGCCAGCCCAGGATGGGGCAGGTAGCAGGGGCCCCTGCCCAGAAGCAGACACTCAGAAATAGGGTCTTGCCTCCACCCCGTCCTCCACCCCATGGGTGCCCTTCCCACCTCACTGTCCCCTTCGCACCCACAGGATACCCCCTGGCTGTACCTTCCTTGCCCACCAGCTCAGGCTGCTGCTTGTCCTGCCTGGCTGTTGGGGTAAGGGATTCCTCCCATCAAGGCTGGAAAGTCTGGAGGGCTCGGAGGGGCAGGAGAGGCTTGCTAATCTTCGGTGGCTGGAGAGATGTCCTTTGGGAAGAGGCTTTCAAGGCGGTAGAGTGTGGGGACAAGAGGCAGAGGTCACCCCCCCTGCAGCCCCTGGGGCAGCTCTACCAGCCCAGGACAGGGACCCTGCGTGGCAGTAGGGGGACCCCAAAAATGGGGTCCTGCTCCCACACCAAAGCAGGTGCTGTTGTCCAGGACCACACACTATGTCCCCTACTCTGTGGGTGCCCTGCACACCCCGCTGTCCCCTTCCCACAAACAGGATCCCCCTGCTAGTCTGCCCCGGTGGTACCTCCTTTGCCCACCAGCACAGGCTGTTGCCTGTCCTGCTGGTCGATGTGGCCACCCTGGTCCAACAGCTCTGTCTTCTCCCCTTCTCCCCTCTGACTGCTTCTGGAAACCCTGCCCTCCCATCCCTATTGGATCTCCTCTTTCCCCATGGCCCTGGAGAGCTGGCTGTGGCCATGGCCAATCACTGCACCCAAGGGACACCAGGTGCCTGGAGCTGGGCTATCCCAGATCAAGGGCTTCATTTCAGTGGCAGGAGCCACATGTGAGTCACGGGGGACAAAAAACCCACCACAGCATGGGCAGCACCCAAAAACCCATGGGGTTGGATCCCAGGACAGTCCCTCCTGCCAGCATGTGGATGACCCCCAGATACCTTTGTTTGGTTGGAAAGGACCCCAAAGTCCATGCAGTTTCAACCCTCTGCCATTGATAGGGACACCTCCCACTAGACCAGGCTGCTCAAGACCCCACCCAAACTGACTTTGTACACCTCCAAGGATGGGGTAGCCACAACTTCCCTGGGAAACCTGTACCAAGGCCTCACCACTCTCGTGAAGAATCTCTTCCTAATGCCTAATCTAAATTT
Organism: Dromococcyx pavoninus; assembly: GCA_033558185.1. Lineage (NCBI taxonomy): Eukaryota > Metazoa > Chordata > Aves > Cuculiformes > Neomorphidae > Dromococcyx > Dromococcyx pavoninus. Next base: position 1,049,443 of record JAUMJL010000046.1, read on the forward strand.
TCCCCCTTCTGGTTTAAAGCCATTCCCTCCCCCATCCTATAATTACAGGTCCTTGTAAAAAGTCCCTCCCCAGCTTTCTTTTAGCCCCTTCAGGCATGGAAAGACCTCTCTAAATTCTTCTCCAAGCCCTCTGCTCCAGGCTGAACAACCCCAGCCCTCTCAGCCTGTCCCCAGAGCAGATGTTCTCCAGCTCTCACATCTTCATAGCCACTCTCTGGACCCATTCCAACAGTTCCCTATCCTTCTTATGTTGGGAATTCCAGAACTGGACACAATACTCCAGGTGGGCTCTCACCAGAGCGGAGCCGAGGAAGAGAATTCCCTCCATGGCTCTACTGGCAATGCTTCCTTCAATGCAGCCCAGGACACTGCTGGCCTTCTGGGCTGTGAGTGCTCATTGCCAACTCATGTTGGCCTTCTCATCAACCAGCACCACCAAGTCCTTCATCATCCCCCATCCTGTATTGAAACCAGTGGATGTCCTGGCGCAGGTGCAGGACCTTGCACTTGGCCTTGTTGAAGTTCAGGAGGTTTACACAGCCACAGGTCTCCAACTTGGTCAGCTCCCTTTGGATGTCCTCCCATCCTCCTGATGTGACCGCTGCCACACTCAGCTTGGTGTCATTTAGAGAGAAGGATGATGTGGGGTTCTGTGTCAAAGGCGTTACAGAAGTCCAGACAGCTCACAGCCATTGCTTTTCTTGTATCCACTGATGCAGTCATTCCATCACAGAAAACCACTGGGCAGAACTTGCCTTTTCAGAAGCCGTGTTGGCTGTCTTGTCAGCCAATTCCTTCAGGACTTTGGGGTGCATTTATTCAGGTCCCACAGACTTGTTTATATTCAAATTTGCTTATGTTCATGGAATGGGTTGGGTTGGAAGGGACTTCAAAGTCTATCCTGTTCCAATCACCTGCTGTGGCCAGGTCCACGTTCTGCTGCATCAGGGTGCTTGAAGCTCATTCCAACTGGGCCTTGAACACCTCCATGGATGCAGCATCCATGACTTCTCCTCATCCTATCCCTGCAATCCCTGATCAAGAGCCCCTCCTCAGCTTTCCTGTAGACCCTTTCCATACTGGAAGGGTGCCAATACTTCTCCCAGACCTCCTGGGACAGCCTTGGGCATCTTCTCTCAAGCCAGCCCCCTCTGCTCTGGTGTCTGCAGGCACATGGCACAGAGCAGCAGGCAGAGCTCAGGCTGTTGGAATCCTTCCTGCCAGCCCTGGGCACTGGCAATGCCTCGGCAGCTCTGAAGGTGCAGCAAAGCAGCCTCAAATATCCCGCGCAAGAGAAGAGCCAGGAACACCAGTCCCTGCCTGTCTGAGGCTGGCCTGGCATCAGTCGATCATTGCTGGTGTGCAGCTGGCCCAGGAGGGCACAGGAGTTCCCTGAGGGCACGGCTTCCCCAGCATCCCAGCCCTTGGAAGCATTTACCTGGACACAGTCAGGCTCCTGGGACATTTCAGCTGATCGGTCCACATCCCTTTTGGTTGCACCTTCTCCTTCTTCTGCTGCTGGTGGGTAGTACAAAAGTTCTCTGTGTTCTGCTGAAGCTTCACCTTTTCCTTTTACATCTGCTCCTGTGGAGTACAAAAATTCTCCACATCTCATTGGAACTGCCTTTCCAGCTGCTCCTGGGCCTTATGAAGGCTCTACAGGCTGAGATGGAAGGAGATTCCCTTCAGCTGCAGCTCTTCTTGCTGCTGCTTGAGAACCTGCCACCCTCTCTGGAGCAGGTATTCTCGCTGGGCCAGGTGGGCCTCTTTTTCCACAAGCTCCTCTCCCACAATTTCCTCTCCTTCTTTCTTCTCCTCTTTTGGGGTGTATTTGGCACCTCTGACAGCTCTTCCTGGCGCTCTTTGTTACAACTTACTGCACTTTTATCATCACTGCTTACTTGCTTCTTTCTGAGAGGAAAGAATTTTCAGCAGCCAAGAAGTCCAACTGCTGCTCGTAAAGCACAAAAGAAAATATCATGAGGGCAGAAAAGGCTTTGACATATTCTCAGATGATCCCTAGAAGGAGAAACAGAAACCATGGTCAAAAGGTCACAGGAAAGGTAGTAGAAAGGCTAAAGTTCCATAAAGACCTTCAGGTATTTCTGGTAGCACCAACAGGCTGGTTTTCCAACCACTCTGGAAATTCCCATCGCAGCTCCCCCAGCAGAGCAGACCACAAGAGACTCACCTGAAACCAGGGATCCTTGGACACTGCTTACCAGGGGACTCATCACTCTCACCTCAGTGCACCTTGACATTTAAAACAATTTCACCTTCTTGCTGTGAGTGCTCCCCTGATGCCCACTCACGTTGCTGGAATCCATGCAGAACCACCCCAAGAGCTGTCTCAGAGCTGCACCACAAACTCCCATGAATGCAGGCTGCCATCATTGCACTCCCAGCAATTTCTGGTGAGGCAGTCAGCTCTGTTCTTAGCCCCTGCCCAGTTGAATTGCAACAATTGTGCCAACAATTGCCCCACGAAGCCCTATCTTGCTCTTTTTCTCCCCTATACAGCCCTCTTTAGAACCTCTGTCATGCTTGATATGTCTCACATATGGAGCTTTTTAATACAGCCCCTATCGTGCACTCTATCGTGCCTGTGTAGCCCTCTATAGAGTCTCTATCACGCCACCTAAGTTCCCGCTATTGAGCACTCTGCATACTATTTGTCGAGTCATTTGTACCTCCTATTCAGCCCCTTCAGGAGACCCTATCACACCCTGTGTCACTCCCATGGAACCCCCTATAGAGATCCTATCATGGCCAATCAGTTCTGCATATGGAGGCCCCTATAGAGCCCCTGTCCTAATCTTTTTCTCCCCTATGAAGAACGTTATACAGCCCCTATTGCGCTCCCTTTGTTCCGCAGTGGAGCCCCCTGTAGAGCACTTATCATGCTCTGTGTACCCCATATGCAGCCACCTCTAGAGACCCTATCGCGCCCTGTGTCGCCCCCATGGAACCCTCTACAGAGTGCCTATCATGGCCAATAAGTCCCTCATAAGGAGGCCTACCTAAAGCCCCTATCTCACTCTGTCTCCTCTATGGAGCCCTGTATAAAGCCCCTATCACGCACGCTATGTGCCTCCTACGGAGCCCGTTATGGAGCCCTTACTGCACCCTGTCTCACGCTTCTGGATGCCCCTATACAACCTCTACTGCGCTCCCTAAGTTCCCACTATGAAGCTCCCTGTATAACATTTATCGTGCTCTGTGTACCCCATATGCAGCCCCCTCTAGAGCCCCTATCGTGCTCAGTATCTCCCCCATGGAACCCCCTATAGAGCTCCTATCACGGACAATGCACCTTGCATGGAGCCAGCTATGGAGGCTGTATTTCGCACTTTGTCTCCTCTATGGAGACCTCTATAGAGCGCCTAACAGGCTCCCTATGTCCCTCCTATGTAGCCTGTTATGTAGCTGTTATTATGCTTTGTTGCGCTTAGGGAGCCTGCTACATAGCCCCTATCGTGCCCAGTAAGTTCCTGCTGTGGAGCCATCTGTATAACATTTATCTCACCCTGTGTAGCCTGTATACAGCCCTCTCTAGAGCCCCTATTGTGCCCTGCGTCTCCCCCATGAAACCCCTTATAGAGCTCCTATCTCAGCAAATAAGTCCCGCATATGGAGTCCCCTATAGAGCCCGTATCACACCCCCTAAGTTCCCCCTATGGAGTCCCCTCTAAAGCCCATATTGTGCCCTGTGTACCCTGTATGCAGCCCCCTATAGAGCCCCTATCATGCTTGGTGTCACCCCATAGAACCCCCTATATAGCCCCTATATAGCTCCTATCACCGCTGATAAGTCCCGCGAATGGAGCACCCTCTAGAGCCCCTATCTCGCTCTTGGTCCCCTCTACGGAGCCCTCTACAGAGCCCCTATTCTTCTCCCTAATGCCCTCCTATGGAGCCCCTTATACAGCCCCTATCACACATTCTATTTTGCTTATGCTGCCTCCTAGAGAGCCTTAATCGCACCCCCTAAGTTCCCGCTATGGAGCCCCCTGTAGAGCACTTATCCTGCCCCGTATGCAGCCCCCTCTAGAGACCCTATCACAGCCTGTATCACCCCCATGAAACCCTATATAGAGTTCCTATTACGGCCAATAAATCCTGTAGTGGATTGACTTTTGATCCATGGAAGTACTCCATATCTTCCTTTAACGTAACCCAACATATAAATAGGGTGTAGATAAGAGAGTACACTCTTCTTCCTCTTCTGCGTTGGTCCTGTCTGCTGCCGAGCCTGCGAAAATTTTTTTAACGAGTCGGATTTGGCCATCCAGCTCTCTGCGGGGGAGGTGGCTTGGTAAGATTTCATTAATTCTTTACTTTGTTAGTTATTGGGTGTTATAGTTTTATGCTGGGTGTTATATAGACCCTTTTTGTCCTTTTTCCCATCTCCCTTCCCCTCTTCCCTTGCTCCTTTGCATATCCTTGTGGTGTAATTATTTCTATTTAGAAAAACACAGAAATACATATATTTAGTGTGATTTTGGTTTCTTCCATAGTTTTTTTCCTTTGAAAGGGGGAAGTTTTGGGAGAGAGGCAGACTGAGCGGTTGGAGAGTTTGGGAAAGCTAGCTCGAACTAGCTCATTTTTTGGTAGCAGAGGATTGTTGACCTTGGTTTGTTTTGAAAACTGTGTCTGGGAATGCCACCAGGGTCTGGGAAAGCAGCCAAGACAACCTTGTGTATAAAAAAAAAATTATTTGTTTGGAAACAACCTGGAGGAAAATAATAACAATGGCCTTTTTGCTAACTTTTTTCATTATTCTAACTGATTTTGTGCTTGTCCCAGGATATCCTGTTGAGGGATGCAGCCGTTCAGGTGAATGGAATGAATTGCTTCCATTCTTCAATTTTGACATTGACAGCCTAATATATAGTCACCATAATGGTGTCATTAGAGGTTTGGCAGAAAGGACTCCTAAGATCAGCTTTAACAAATACCTAAATTGTCTAGCAACAATGATATTAGTGGTTAAGACAGCAGAAATACTATTTAAAATTGGAACAGTGGTGCTGCATTTGTTCCCTTATTTTAAGAAGGGCAGAACCTTGAGAGGAATCACTGGAGCTTTGGGAAAGAGCTTGGGCAGGCCGGTCTTTGGATGGCAGGGAATATGGTTGGATTTTGGTAAACTGGTGGGATGCGTGACACCTCCTATTGCTTGGGACTTTGAGCCAGAGAAAGTGTTCAACCCTGATGAGACGACGTGTTGTTTCAGGGAAACGTGTCTTTCATATGACGATCCAAACATGCAATTCTTTGCTTTGTGCTGGGGCTTGGCTAATGCTTATCGTGCTGTGGTATATCACTCTCAGAATGTTAAGGTCAAGACAGGAACCCAAATAACCATGCCACCTGAAACTAGTGATGCCCCTATTGGGCCCACATGCAAAATTGGGGTCCAAGCACAACTTGAAGTTGAAGCTGTCTCTACTAAGTTTACTAGAACTAGGACTCAAAAACAGAAAAGTCATTGTTGCTCCTATAAAGAAAAAGTAGATGTTGCTGAGGGAGACTGTAAAATTTACAGACCCATCTCCACAACTGGAACGCATGAAAGAAGAAGAAAGAGAAGATGAAGAATAAGGAGCAGAAGGACATATCCCATCCACGCAGGCAGTAGCGGATGAAGGAGTGGCTGTGAGCGAGGAAGAAGTGGCTGTGACAGAGGAAGTAAGAGAGGAAGAAACAGCTGTAAGGGAAGGGGCGCTCCCGAAAGAACTAGGGGTGCATCCAAAGGAAAGTAGAGTGGTATCAAGAGGAAAGAAGGTAAAAACAACCCGTGGTGTACTGTCACTAGATGATTTATATCCTGACTACACATTAGAAGATGCAAAGAAGGAGCAAAAGTGTTCCCCTCAACCTGAGAGACAATTATTGTTACCTGATGATTGGTTGAGGCCTTCATCTCGGCACGCAAAAGACTACTCATTATCTCTACCCTCTGGGTATGGTGAACGACATAGAAGTCCATCTCCACAGAACGCTTGATCTCCACCTCCTCACAAGAGAGCAGGTGGGAGCGGTTCCGCGTAAGAGTGGAAGAGTACAAAGAGAAGTGGAAAAGATTCTACACGGGAGAGATGGACAAGAATTAATGTGAGAGAGTGAAATTACACCATCACTGACTGCAAGAAATCTTTACGAAGAGATTACAGTCGTTTTCCTGGTGAACAAATCCTCACATGGTTGGTGCGATGCTGGGACAATGTAGCTATTAGTCACGTGATTGAAGGTCATGAAGCACAACAATTGGGATCTCTTGCCTGAGATCCTGTAACAAAACAAGAAATGGGAAGGAAGAGAATGGCGTCCAGTCTTTGGATCTGAATCCTCCATGCTGTGAGGGTGAGATACCCATTTAAGGAATATCCGTTGAGATCTCCAAGAAGGTGGAATACTGTGGAAGATGACATTCAATACCTACAGGAATTAGCCATGTTGGAGATCATCTTTTCTGATCTGGACCATTATGACATCCTATCTCCAGAACATGTCCCCTGCACACAGCCTATGTAGAAAAAGGTAATTAAAGGTGCCCCTAAACCATACACCTACTGCTTGATAACTGTATGTGATCCAAGGACGGGTGAACCAAGCGTGGAAGCCATGTGTTGTTGGATAAGGCGCTTAGCGGAATGTCTGGAAGACTCCTCTGATTCCCTATACCGACCTACCTACGATAGGGAAGGAAGAGAGAGAGATTATGAATACTCCAGATATGAGGACTATCCTAGAGACAGAGATGGCAGACATTATAGAGATTACAGAGAAAGGCCAATGGAACGATCATGGCGGGATCGACCAAGATGACCTCAACCTAGACCTTGATCTCGGGCTTATTCATGATCTTCATGATTCCTACGTAGAGGGAAAGAAAACCCTAAGTGTCAGTCATGTAGCCAACTATGGGCATATCTATGCAGCAAGGGAGAGAACATGTAGTGGGGTGGCAAACCCACTTACAAGCTCAAAGCTAGAGTGAAGGACCTGAGACAGAAAACCATTGGCAAGAAAGTGGTCTACGTGATAGATGCAGAATTTTTAGACAAGAAACTTCAATTGCCGAAAGACAAGAAGATGGAGATCCACCTCCCTGATGATAAAAATGCCTCCAAGAACCCAAAGTCAATATCCGATGATGATTGCTCTGATTTAGACTAATAGAGGGGCCGTGCCTTCTTCCAGGAGAAAGAGAGGGACCAACAAGACAATCGGGTTTACTGGGCTGTGTGGGCTCGTTGGCCTGGCACATCGGATCCTCAGAGGTACCGAGCTTTGATAGATACTGGTGCCCAGTGTACTTTAATGCCATCGGAGCATAAGAGTACAGTGACTGTTTCTATTTCTGGGGTGACAGGAGGGTCTCAGGAGTTGTCAGTGGTAGAGGCCGACATAAGCTTGACAGGAGACAACGGGAAAAACATTCCATTGTGACGGTGCCAGAAGCTCCTTGCATTCTCGGTATGGTTTACCAAAGAAAGGATACTTCAAGGACCCAAAGGGGTACCGGTGGGCTTTTGGTGTAGCCACGGTGATTGAAGAGGAGTCCAAGTGATTGTCTATCCTTCCTGGCCTCTCTGAAGACTGACTGTGGACTATCGTGGCTTAAATGAAGTCACACCACCATTGAGTGCTTCTGTACCAGGTATGTTGGATCCCCAGTACAAGCAGGAGTCCAAGACAGCAAAGTGGTGACCTCACTGTTGACATTGCCAGTGCGATTTTCGCCATTCCCTTAGCAGGCAACAGTTTGCTTTCACTTGGAGGGGTGCTCAATACACCTGTAATCGACTGCCCCAGGGGTGGAAGCACAGTCCAATAATCTGTCATGGACTGATTTAGGTTACCTTAGAAAAGGGTAATTCCCCAGAACCTATCCAGTATATCGATGACATCATTGTATGGGGGGACACAGCACGAGAGGTCTTTGAAAAAGGACAGAAGATTATCCAGATTTTCCTCAAGGTCAGTTTTATCATAAACAAGAGCAAAGTCAAGGGACATGCCAGAAAGATCCAATTCCTGGGGGTGAACTGGCAAGACGAAATGCGCCAGATTCCAACTGATGTCATCAAGAACAGAGTAGCAATGGTTCCATCGACAAACAAGAAAGAGACCCAAGCTTTTCTTGGAGCCATAGGCTTCTGGAGGATGCACATCCCACAGTATATCCCGATTGTGAACCCTCTTTATTTTGTGACCCGTAAAAAGAATGATTTCCGTTGGGGTCCTAAACAACAACAAGCTTTCAGGCAGATCAAGCAAGAAATTGCACATGCTGTGGCTCTTGGACCAGTCAGGACGGAACCAGATGTGAAGAATGTACTCTACTCTGCAGCTGGAGATAAAGGTCCCTCCTGGAGCCTCTGGGAAAAGTGCCCACGAGGCACCACGAGGGTGACCCACTGGTTTTCTGGAGCTGAAGCTGCAGAGGCTCTGAGGCCAATTACAACCCTATGGAAAAAAAAAATCTTAGCGGTGTGTGAAGGCATAGGGGAAGCTTCAGAGGTAATTGGTACAAAAGCACAGCCCTTCCTGGCACCTCGACTGCAGTGCTGAGCTGGATGTTCAAAGGGAAGGTACCCTCTATGCATCATGCCACCGATGCCATGAGGAGCAGGTGGATTGCTTTGATTAGTCAATGGGAACTCAAATCGCCCTGGAATTTTGGAAATTATAACTAATTGACCTGAAGGTGGGAACTTTAATCTGGCAGATGAAGAAGAAGAGGGCCAGTGGGTCTAAGCTGAGCTTAGCCTTATAATGAGCTGCCAGATGAAGAGATGTCACTGATCCGTAAGCCTGTGCATCCTCCACTCTGGGTCCCTGGAGCATCCACAAGGCTCAAGCCTTTATAGCCTTTCTTGCTTTCCTCTCCCAGCCCATTCTCGTGAAAACCATTGAAATGAAATCATGAGACGGGAGAGCCCACAGCACACGACTCGGTAGCTACAAACACCCAGAGATAGGGAGGAGCCAGGCAAGAAAGAACTTAGAGTGGGGGTGGTTGGAAGAGAAATATATTCAGAAGTTGTTCAGTTGTGCAAACATCTTTTAGGCCCTTCTGCTTGGGAGTTGACAGGAAAATGGATTTCATTGCTAAATGTAGCTGTGCACCAGTTGCTTTACATCACGTTATGTGCAGGTGAGAGGGCCACCACAGGCCTCAGCTTCGGACAAACAAGAACAGTGCAAGGGACCCAATGTTCCCAAACAGAGAAGACAGTGAAATCTCTTATCTACAACCTATTTATATGTTGTGTGACGTTAAAGGAAGATATGGAATACTTCCATAGATTTCTGACCCCTGTTGCTAAGGAAGACCTAAAAAATCCAAAATCCAGCCCACTACATTCTCCACCCCTTATTCCATACCGTTTCTTTAACACAACACCTGTACTTTTTGTTCATCTATATCCCATGAGTATACATATATATATATATATAGTACCTGTTTTATTCTGAAGTGGTCATCTGTCATTGAAGATCAAGTTTTATTTCAAGGCTGTCATCTGTCCTTAAAGATCAACACCAACAGCCCCTCAGTTTGGATCCTTGTCCCTTTAGTCACAGTCACAGTTCTGGTTTTAAGGCTGGCTCATTGGTCTGGGTTGGCTCATCGTTAGATACTGGTATCCGTTCAATTCAGGTCTTTCTTGTTTGGTGTCTGGTCTCCTGAAAAACACAACTCAAGGAACAGAAATACTATTTCCCCAAGGATTCTTTCTTTCAGACACACACTGGATCTCTCCATCCTTCCTCATTACCCACCAGGCATTTCCAGGCCCTTGAGCAAAAACAATCCTACAAATGGCTTTGACTTTGCCTGAGGGTGTTTGGTCTTCTTGGCTTTGGGACAGGTCAGTCCCTCTGTGGGGTCCCCTGCTGCGTTCTTCCCACGCCACAGGGCTGAGCAGGGCAACCATTGGTGCAGCTAGGGCAACAACTGGCAGTGCAGTGATGGCAGCTGCATTCATGGGAATTCGTGATGTGGCTTTGAAATAGCTCTTGGGGTGCTTCTGCATGGATTCCAGCAACGTGATCAGGCATCAGGGGAGAACTCAAAGCAAGAAGGAAGTTGTTTTAAGGGTTAAGGTGCAGTGATGTGAACGTGACAGGTCCCCTTGTGAGCATTGTCTGGGGATCCCTGGTCTCAGGTGAGGTTCTCATGGTGTGTTCTGCTGGGGGAACAGCAATGGGAATGTCCAGAGTGGCTGGAAAATCAACCTGTTGATGCTACCACAAATACCTGAAGGCATTTGTGGAACTTTAGGCTTCTAGGTACCTTACCTGTGACCATTTGACCATGGTTTCTGTTTCTCCATCTAGGGATCTGCTGAGAATGTCTCAAAGCCTTCTCTGCCATCTTGACATTTTCCTCTGGGTTGTACCTGCAGTACTTGTACTTCTTGGCTGCTGGAAGATCCATTCTCTTATCAAGAATCAAGCAAGCAGTGTTGGAAAAAGAGAAGTAGATTGTAACAAAGAGCACCAGGAAAAAGTGTCAGAGGTACCAAATAAACCCAAAGAGGGGAAGAGAAAGAAGGAGATAAAAGTGTGAGAGAAGGAGCTTGTGGAGAAGGAGACCTACATGGCCCTGTGAGAGGAGCTGCTCCAGAGAGGGTGGCAGGTTCTCAGGCAGCAGAAAGAGGAGATGTAGCTGAAGGAAATTTCCTCCCATGTCGACCTGGGGAGCCTTCATAAGGCCCAGGAGCAGCTGGAACGTCAAAAGATGCAGTTCCAATGAGATATGGAGAACTTTCGTACTGCCCAGGAGCAGACAGAAAGGGAAAAGCTGAAATTCCAGCAGGACATGGCGTACTTTCATACTGGCCAGGAGCAGCAGACGGAGAAGTTGCAGACGAAGGGGGACCTGGAGCAATCCACTGAAACGTGCCAGGAGGGTGACCGTGTCCAGGTAAAATGCTGTCAAGGGCCAGGCTGCTGGGGAAGCCTTGCCCTCATGGAACTCCTGGGACCTCCTGGGCCAGCTGCAAACCAGCAGTGATTGACTGGGGCTTTTTCTGCCCTCATGATATATTCTTCTGTGCAGTACCAGCAGCATTTGAACTTCTTGGCTGCTGGAAGATCTATTCTCTAAAAAAGAACCTTGTGGAAAAGGCCCATCTGGCCAAGCAAGACGAAATGGTCCAGAGAGAGTGGCAGGATCTAAAGCAGCAGCAAGAAGAGTTGCAGCTGAAGAAAGACTCCTTCAGGAGTGACTTTCATAGGCCACAGAAGAATCTGAAAAGAGAAAATGTGCAGACCTTTCGTACTGTTCAGGAGCAAGGGGAGAAGGAGATGGCGCAGACCCAGAGGGACATGGAGCAATCAAGTGAAATGTGCCAAGACCCTAATTGTATCCAGGAAAATGCTGCCAACGGCCAGGCTGCTGGTTAAGCCATGCCCTCAGGGAACTCCTGGTTTCTCCTGGGCCAGCTTCACACCAGCAATGTTCGACAGATGCTAGCCTGACCCCAGACAGGCAGGGACTGGTGTTCCTGGCTCTTCTCTTGCACGGGATGTTTGGGGCTGCGTTTGCTGCACCACCAGAGTTGCCAAGGCATTGCCAGTGCCCAGGGCTGGCAGGAGGATGTTCCAACAGCCTGAGCTCTTCTCGTTGCTCTGTGCCGTGTGCCTGTAGACAGCAGGACAGAAGGGGTTGGCGTGCAGAGTAGACGCCCAAAGCTGTCCCAGGAGGTCGTGGAAGAAGCATTAGCACCCTTCCAGTATGGAAAGGGTCTACAGGAAAGCTGAGGAGGGGCTCTTGATCAGGGATTGCAGGGATAGGATGAGGGGGAAAGGTTTTCATCTGAAGGAGGGGTGACTGAGAGGAGATCTGTGGCAGAAATATTTTCCTGTGGGAGTGGTGAGGTAGTGTCTGAGCTTGCCCAGAGAAGTCATGGTTACTGCATCACTGGAGGTGTTCAAGGCCTGATTGGAAGAGGCTTTGAGCACCCTGATCCAGTGGAAGGTGGACCTGGCCATAGCAGGGAGGTGGAACAGGATGGACTTTGAGGTCCCTTCCAACCCAAAATATTCCATGACCATATACAAACCTGAACATACACAAGTCTGTGGGACCCTGTTAGATGCACCCCAGTGTCTTGAGGGAATTGGCTGATGTGGTTGCCAAGACACTCTCTAACATTTGAAAAGTCATGGCATTCTGGGCAAGTCCCTGTTGACTCCAAAAAGGACAACATTGAGTCCAGTTTAAAAAGGGTGGAAAGGAGGACCCTGAGAGCAACCGACCTGTCAGCGTCTCCTCTGTGCCTGGAAAGATCATGGAACAGATCCTCCTAGAAATATTCTAAAGCGCATGGAGGACAGGGAGGTGTTCCAAGACAGCCAACAGGGCTTCTGCAAGGGCAAGTCCTGCCTGACCAACTCAGTAGCTCTCTGTGATGGAGTGACTGCATCAGTCAACCCAGGTAAAGCATTGGGTGTCAACTGTCTGGGCTTCTGTCAAGCCTCTGACATGGTGCCCCACAACATCCTTCTCTCTAAATGACACTAAACTGAGTGGGACAGTGGTCACACCAGGAGGATGGGAGGTGGACAAGTTGGAGTGGGGCTGTGTGAACCTCATGAAGTTCAAGAAGGCCAAGTGCAAGGTCCTGCACCTGGGTCAGGACAACCCCTGGTATCCATACAGGACTGAGGATGAGCAGCCATGAGGAAAAGGACTTGGTGATGCTGGTTGATGAGAAGCCCAACATGAGCTGTCAATGTGCGCTTGCAGCCCAGAAGGCCAACGGTGTCCTGGGATGCATCAAAAGAAGCATTGCCAGCAAGGCCAGGGAGGGGATCCTCTCCCTCTGCTCTACTCTGGTGAGACCCTAGCTGGAGTACTGTGTCCAGTTCTGGAAATCCCAAAATAAGAAGGATAGATAACTGTTGGAACAGGTCCAGAGAGTGGCTACAAAGATGATGTGAGGGCTGGAGAACCTATGCTGTGAGGACAGGCTGAGAGAGCTGGGGTTGTTCAGCCTGCAGAAGAAAAGGCTTGGAGAAGATCTTAGGGCAACTTACAGTACATGAAGCAGCTACAAGAAAGCTGGGGAGGGACTTTTTAGAAGGGCCTGTAGTTACAGGAAAAGACTCCAATCTTTTCCTGTAGTTACAGGTTTAAATGGCTTTAAACCAGGAGGGGGGAGATTTAGATTAGACATTAGCAAGAAATTCTTCACAATGAGAGTTGTGAGGCCTTTGCACAGGTTGCCCAGGGAAGTTGTGTCTGCCCCATCCCTGCAGGTGTTCAAAGCCAGTTTGGATGAGGTCTTGAGCAGCCAGGTCTAGTGGGAGGTGTCCCTTTCTATGGCAGGGAGTCGGAGCTGCACGGGCTTTGGTGTCCCTTCCAACTGAACACAGGTATCTGGGGTCACTCATATGCTGGCAGGAGGGGCTGTCCTGGGGTACAAGCCCATGGTTTTTGGGTTGCTGTCCATGCTGTGGTGGGTTGTTTGTCCCCCGTGACACACACGTGGCTCCTGTCACTGAAATTAAGCCCTTGATCTGGGATAGCCCAGCTCCAGCCACCTGGTGTCCCTTGGGTGCAGGAACTGACCATGGCCATAGCCATCTGTCGGCGGCCATGGGGAAAGAGCAGATCCAACAGGACTGGGAGGGCAGGAGTCTCCTGTGGAAGCCAGAGGGGAGCGGGGAGGGCTGGGTCCCAGCAAGGAGCACCCCCAGGGCCCTCCCTGGCACACGGCTGGGACATGGGAAGCCACGGTGCTGAGTGCTGAGCACCTCGGGCCCCATCCCACAGGGAGAAGGGGGCCAAGTCCAGCCCAAGCCACCCAGCACCACGTGGTCCAGCCAGGTAGGGATGAGTAAAGTAGGGATTGGGTGGGGATAAGTAAGGCTGGGAGGGTGATACTGAGCATGTAGATGGGGCCGTGTCTCAGTTTCCCCAGAAAGAACTGGAGGTGGGAGAGTTTTGTGGGAATACTGGATTTGATCCAATGTTTCAGCCAGCCCACTCTCCTTCCCAGGATGAGCAGACAGAGCTGTTGGACCAAGATGGCAACATGTACCAGCAAGATGGGCATCAGCTGGTGATGGTGAACAAGGAAGGTACAACTGGGGCAGGCTAGCAGGGGGACCTTGTGGGTGGGAAAGGGACAGCAGGATGCGCAGAACACCCACGGGGGGATGTGATGGGGGGTCCTGGACAACAGCACCTGCTTCAGGGTGGGAGAAGGACCCCATTTATGGGTGTCTGCTGCCAGGCAGGGGCCCCATCCTGGGTAGGCAGAGCTGCCCTGTGGGCTAGAGAGGGGTTACCTCCGCCCTTTGTCCTCACACTCTACCCCCTTGACAGCCTCTTCCCAAAGGACATCAAAGCGACCAAAGATCTGGAAGCATCTCTGGCCCCTCCAGGCCCTCCAGTCTTCCTGGCATTGACGGAAAGGATCCTGCACCCCAACAGCCAGGCAGGTCAGGCAGCAGCCTGCGCTGGTGGGCAAGAAAGGTACAGCCAGGGCAGACATGTGGGAGGATCTTGTAGGTGTGAAGGGGACAGCGAGGCAGGAAGGGTGCCCATGGATTGAGGGGATGGGGTAGAGGCTGGACCCCATTTCTGGGTGTCTGTTGCTGGGCAGGGCCCCCTGCTTCCTGCCCCATCCTGGGCTGACATCACCCATGCCCCTGACACCCACGTTCTGCTGCCTCAACAGGCTCCTCCAAGTGACAGCTCTCCTGACCACCACGGATACTCCAGTCTCTCCAGCCCCTCAGGGCTCTTTGGCTCATACAGGACATACCCAGCACCCCACCAGCCAGGCAGGATGTGCAGCGAGATCTGATGGGGCAAACATGATTTTTTTTGTGTGTTTTGTTCTGTTTAAATCAATAAACTCTCTTTCCTTCTGTTGTTCTGGTAGTTTTGTTTAAGCAAGTTTGTTTGCAACCTGATCCCCCAGGTCTCCCTAGCAAGCAAAGGGCCATGGGGGCATCACAGGGATGAGGGAAGCATCATCTCAGCTGAGAGACCACTGAGAGTCCACTGAGAGGTCAGCTGGGAACCAGAAGCCCCTTCTGCTTATGTGCAGGAGTGTTCCCAGAAGAAATGGTGGGAGATTTAAATGCGATGTAACCGAAAGTTTGACTCACTTGATGAGGAGCACAGCTGCGACGCCAATAAGTCCCGTGGACTGTGCACATGGTAAGGGGGAAAAAGGGTTTCACAAGTCAGAGAAAAACGTGACATAACTGAGAGATCAGCTGAGAACCAGCAGCCCAGCCGCTAATGTAGGGGGGGGCATTCCTAGAAGGAACCACGGAAGATTTAAACAGCCCCCTAGAGAGCACCATGACCAAGAGCACCATGAGCAGGCACGTGCAAAGAGGGCTGTTGCTCATCAGAGGGGCGTGACTAGGCAGTTTGCTAAGGCAGTTTGCAAAGGCATGGTGAGCAGACAGAATGAGCAAGGAGAGGGCACTGGGCCTCAAACAGAAAAAAAAGAGAAAACCATGGTGGCTACCTGCCAGAAAAATAAGAAATCTCCCAGCTCTGCTCCAACCATGCCTGTGGAACCTCCCAGACTGAACCCTAGCTGGGACGCTGCCACCCAGGCACCCAGTTGCAGAATGTGCCCCCCTCCTGCACTGGTATTGGATGCCAGTAGCGAAGTTGTCTGTTGGGGCTGTGATCAGGTAGAGGAACTCCTGCGCTTGGTCACTGAACTCAGGATATAAGTAACAAGGCTGAGGACCATCAGGGAATGTGAGAGGGAGACTGACTATTGGAATAACTTACCATGCACCCCGTCACAGCCCCAACAAGCAGACAAGCCTCTTATGACAGAGGACCCCCTATCACATATCCACTCAACCAATGTAGGTAATTCAGTAGATGGAGCAGAATGGCAACAGGTTTCTGCTCGTCGCAAGGGGCGTCACAACCGGTGCATATCCCCTGTTACTAACAAGGCCCTGCAGGTTCCATTACAGAATAAATATGAAGGTCTGAAAGTGGAGCTGACTCCCGGGGCTGACAACTCTCACAGCCTGGAAACATCCCCCAGGTTAAGTAACCCAAAGCCAACAATTAAGACGACTTCTGTAAAGAAGAAGAAGAGGAGGGTCGTTGACACTGGGGACTTCCTCTTGAACAGTATGGAGGGTCCAATATGCAGACCGGACTTATTGCATAATGAAGTCCGTTGCCTAACTGACGCCTCAGTTGATGATGTGGCAACACAAGATCCAAAACTTGTGAAGTCCACAGATTATTACCCATTACTCTTTTTTAGGGTGGGCTTTAGAGAAAAGCCAACTAGAAACCCCAAATGATTAAAAAGGACTTTAGGACAAATGGTAAAGGGATCAGATGTGCAGGTCATATTCTATTCTCTCACAGGGAATGGAGAGGGAAGGTATAATCCTATGACCCCACGTGGCACCAAACTGTTCCCGTTACCTCAGTGTGGGTTCCTGCAGGGTTCCAGGTTGGTCTCTGTGATATCCACACTGTCCCACGGTTCACAGCACTGGACAAACCCACCCAGGAGTCGATCTCCAGTGGGATGGTTAAGAGAAACAGGGTCCCTGTCAGGGCTGTAGAAAAGTGGGGAAAAGGCTGGAGAACAAGTCTTATGAGAGGTGACTGAGGGACCTGGGGCAGTTTAGCTTGAAGAGGAGGAAGCTGAGCCACTGCAAAGAAGGGTTCAGATTTGGGGATTTTGTTTTGTGTTGGGGGGGGTGAATTGGGGGGCTGAGGAGGGTTTGGAGGGTGGTTGTTTTTGTGAGGAGTCAGCATGGATTTATGGAATTCGGGTCCTGTCTGACCAACTTGATCTCCTTCTGCAACCAGGAAACCCACTTGGTGGATGAGGGAAAGGGTGTGGATGTCACTGATCACGGAATGGTTTGGGTTGGATGGGGCCTTTACGGGTCATCCAGTCAAGTCCCCCCACGGTAAGCAGGGACATATTTAACCCGATAAGATTGCTCAGACCTCCATCCAACCTTACCTTGAAGGTTTGCAGAGATGGGGCATCCACCACCTCTCTGGGCAACCTGTGCCTCTGTCTCACCACCCTCAATGTGAAAAATTTCATTGTACTGTATGGTCTGAACTTCTTTCAGTTTAAAACTTTTCCCCCTTGTCCTATCGCTACAGGACCTCAAGCTTTAATGTGCCTTCCAAACTAACCCATTCCACATTTCTATGATTCTGGTAAGTTAAGGAAATATGGGAAGCCACAGTAACATAGACACTGTTCATGCCTGTATCGCACTCTTTTTTTTTATTTGGGATGTCTGTCTGGAGGGCTTCTTTTTTTTGCCAGGGTTTTGGATGGATGTTTTTTCACTCTTTTTATTTTCCCCCCTTATTTTGTTGTCTTTTGAATTTTAGGTATTTGCTGCTTGGTTCTTGGTTCTCTGTGCCATACTGAGTTCATATTTAGAGGCCTTTGATGTGCTCGACTCAAAGAAATTTTTACAAATATCTCAGCCAAGTTCAGCACCAGTCATGATACAAATACCGATAAAAGTGACACATGTAAACTCTCTCCCTTCAGTTATTTTACTGATGTCTTTAAAACATTGAATCTTGGGCTTCAAAATCGTTCAAAAGTTTAAAATGATAACTGCTAATAAAAGTCTTATAGCTGCCTTCACCCCATATGGATTGCACTGTCTAATGCAGAATTGTAGAACCACAGCATGTTTTGGGTTGGAAGGGACTTCAAGGATCCCTCAGGTCCAAATCTCCTGCCATAGGCAGTGACACCTCCCACTCCATCAGGTTCTCAAAACCCCATCCAACCTGACCTTGAACGCTTCCAATGATGTGGCATCCACAGCTGCTCCGGGAAATCCTATCCAGTCTCTCAGCATCTTTATCATTAAAACATCCCCTTCAGTTATTGAAAGGGTGCAATAGGGTCTCCGTGGGGCCTTTTATTCTCAAGCCTGAAGGAACACAGGAATTGACCTGACCCAGGTGTAGGACCTTGCACCCGGCATTGTTGGACCTCATGAGGCTTACGTGGGACCACTTCTCCAACCTCTCAAGGTCCCTATGTATGGCATCCCTTCTCTCTAGAGTATCCAGTGTATTTGGGTAAGTGTTTTATAGCACGTGGATCCAGTGTTTGCACAGTCCCTGCCAGTAGAATTTGGCAATGTTTGTGCTGCTCCATTAAACAATCCCCAGGCAAGGGAAAGTGGTTCTCTGCTCTTGTAAACTGTGAGATGCTCCGTGGCACAACATTGGCCTGTGCCAAGTAGAGAACTTTCAAGACCTTCTGGGTGTTCTCCTTGTGCTGATGTTGTTGTGGGAACTGTTTGCGTGCAGCCAGCTTGGAGGAGGACTGAATTTATTGGTCTCTTTCCTTGTGATCTGCCTTTGGCCACCTGGATCCTTTCGCTTTCCTGCAATCCATTGTGTGGTTTCCATAATGGCTCGGTCTGAGTCCTCCCCTGCAGCCAGTGAGGTGAATATCAAGTCACTGAGCACTTTTTCTTCCCTTGAGCTACAGACCCTAAATAAAACCCCAGTGCCCTGCATAAGACTTGGTTTGCATTCGGGAATGCTGGAAGTGCCCACCCACCTGGTCAAGGCCAAGTCTCTACCAGACTCTCAACCAGGATTCACGGAGAGAGGTTTGTAAAGTGTCAGCTGATCGAGATGAGGCAGACACAGTAGGTGCTTCTGGCTGCTGACTTTGAGAAGGTCTGGTCCACACACCACTTACAAATGCTGTGGGGACATCTTCACTCAAATCCCATCCACTCCCAGAAATTCAGTAGCTGGAAAACCATTTTTGGAGACCCTAAGGATCTCTTGTGGTAGAGAACTCTGCGTCTTCACCAGTGTGACCCTCATCTGGGATTTTGCAGGGGTACAGGAGTCGTGCTGGTCTTTCTCCTGTCATGCATTGAGACCTGTTACTGAAACTGCCTGTCCCCCTGACCTTGACCCTGTCCCATCTCAGCCCCAGGCCCTCTCAGGACACTTCTCTCATTGTCCCACTTTCTGAGGGAGACCCACAAACACAGCTTGCCATACTGAGCTTTTACTGCTGAGCTGATATTTGCAGGCAGGGAGCCACAAAGCCCTCAGGAACCACAACTGAGGAGGGAAATAACGTGAAGCAAATGTTTCTTGTCAGGAGACTTCAACCACAGAATCACAGAGCAGCAACCCAGCACCGACACAGTGACACCGAAAATGCCAGCAAATCAACTCTCTAAGACTGGTTTGGAAGTTTCAGAAAGCACCTTCCTTTCTTTCATAGAGTCATAGAGTCATAGAATGATCTGGTTTGAAAAGGCCTCTGAGATCATCAAGTCCAACCATACCTGTCCCCTTACTAAACTATGTCCGTGAGAAACTCATCCACCTGTCTGTTAAAGACCTCAAGGGATGGTGACTTCAGCACCCCTGGGGCAGCCTCTGGCAGAGCCTGACAACCCTGTCAGTGAAAAAAAATTTTCCCAATGTCAAGTCTAAACCTCCCCTGGCAAAACCCAAGGCCATTTCCTCTTGTCCCATTACCTGTCACTTGGGAGAAGAGACCAACTCTCATTCTGTGACAACCTCCTTTCAGGTAGTAGTAGACTGTGATGAGGTCTCCCTTCAGCCTTCTCTTCGCTGAGATAAACAACCCCAGCTCCCTCAGCAGCTCCTTGTAGGACTTGTTCTCCAATCCCTTCCCCAGCCTCTTTTCCTTCTCTGGACGCGCTCCAGCCCCTCAATATCCTTCTTGTACTGAGGGGCACAAAACTGAACCCAGTACTCCAGGTGTAGCCTCACCAGTGATACAGACCAAGATTCCATTGGCTTTCTTGGCCAACTGGGTCACTGCTGGATCAAGTTCAGATGCTGTCAACCAACACCCACCAGTCCTTCTCTGCCAGGCAGCTCTCCCGCCATTCTTCCCGAATACTGTAACCCTGCGCAGGGTTGTTGTGTCCCAAGTACAGGACTCAGCATTTGGTCTTGTTAAACCTCATCCCTCATCCCATTGTTTCCATAGATCCAGCCTTTACAGATCCCTCTGCAGAGCCTCCCTTCCTTCAAGGAGATCAACACATCCAGCTTGGTGTTATCTGCAAATTTGCTAAAGGCGTACTCAATCCCTTCATCCAGATCGTGGATAAAGATATGGAACAGGACTGGATCCAGCATGGAACCCTGGAGAACACCACTCGTGACCGGCCTCCAACTCGATTTAACTCAATTCCCCACCTAGGCTTCACCAACTAGCCAGTTTTTACCCAGCAGAGGCTATGCCTGTCCAGTCCAATGGCAGCTGTGAGAAATGGTGTCAAAAGCTTTACAAAAGTCCAGGTACAGTACATTCACAGCATTTCCCTCATCCATTAACTGGCTTACCTTGTCATAGAAGGAGATCAGGTTGGTCTGGCAGGACCTACCTTTCATAAACCCATGGGTCTGATAGCCTGACTATCCTGCATGTGCTGTGTGATAGCACTCAAGATGATCTGCTGCATGACCTTCCCAGGTACCGAGGTCAAGTTGACAGACCTATAATTCCCCAGGTCCTCCCTCCGACTCTCCTTGTAAATGGGAGTTACATTGGCCAGTCTCCAGTCAAGTGGGACTTCCCCAATCAGTCAGGACTCCTGGGAGTTGAGGGAAGGGGGTTTGGCAAGGACCTCTGCCAGTTCCCTTAACACCCCTGTGTGGATCCAATCCATCCTCATAGACTTGTGGATGTTTAATTGGCTGAGCAGATCTCTAACCAAGGTTTCTTGAAACGTTGAGGGTTCACCTTCAGAGTCTTCTGGCTCAGGAGGCTTGGAGCCCAGAGAACATCTTACCTTACTATTAAAAAACAAGTAAAAGAAGGTGTTAAGTACCTCTGCTTAGTCCTCACCCTTTATCACTACAATTCCCCTTGCACCCAGCAAAGGAGAGAGATTCTCCTTGTTCCTCCTGTTGTGGTTAATAAACTTGAAGAAACATTTCTTATTGTCTTTATTGTCTTTTCCCAGTGTGGCTAAAGAGGAAGATTTCAAAGTACACATAAAAATATGTTTTAATGTAAAGTTTATATTTCATTTCTTTTCGGCTCAGAGAAGAGGTGACAGAACCATTCTCCAATGGGCATTGATGCAGGGTGTCTCCTCAGGCGGTCTGGGCAGCATGGAGAAGAAGTCCTTTGTGGTCTGATGCTGCATGGACAGCCTTGCTCCTCACCTCCCCAGCCCTACCATTTCTCTCATTGCCCCCCCTGGGTCTGGCATCCCTTTCCCTCACACTGCAGGGAAGGGTAGTGTGGGCACTTCAGGCAAGAAGTGTATCTGCCCAGCTGAGGGAGGGAACATCAAGGATTGCTTCAGCCTGTTTCACAGCAGGTTCCATGCAGCCCCAGGGACACCTTGAGGGAGCCCAGAGGGGACAGAGAAAGGGCTGCCTTGGGCTGCTCTTCTGCTGCTGAGCTGGGCTGTGCTCTTGAGACTGAATGAGCTCCTGGCAACAGGGCAGCACTGCAGAAAGACAGCTCTGCTCAGGCAGAGAGCGCTTAAAGGCACTTTGTGGATGGAGGATGCTCTGAGCTCACAGGGGGAGAAACAGTCTCTGCATGAAGGGCAATGTATCTACGGTTCCTGGAGTCATCTGCTAAAGCTGGCAAAGCCCAGAGCTCATGGACATCTGCCAGGGGAAACTCACAACTTCTCTAGTGTAGGAACAAGGATGTGCTGCAAAGCAGGGAATTCCTGTGGCACCATCAGAAGGACAGGACACAACACTTCTTCCTCCAAGACACGACTGTAAGGTGTGGAGTTGGGTGAACAGGCAGGGGAGCTCCGGACTGTCCTTGAGAGTAGGTACCCTACAGCCAAGGGTCTTTGTGCCGGGTCAGGGACACTGCCCCATGCCAGAATTAGTGCTCAGCCTGCCCAGAGAGCTCCCCATGGGCTGTGGGGAGAAGCTGTGGGTTGAAGGAACAACCCCGGTCAGGGCAGTGCTGGACAGGGCAGGGCAAGGTGTCGGAGAGATTACAAGGAATGATGTGGGAAGGGAAAGCACATCCATGGAGGGAAATCTCCAGGAACATGGATAGGATCAGAGAATTAAGGAAATTAAAGGCAGAATTATTGTAAGAGGAAGAATTCAAAAGATATGTGTGATCTTCCCGCAGTGCAGACCCTTCCTCTGAGACAGCCCCCTGGCCTCCTCTCGTACCCAGCAAAATCTCTGCCCCTGGGGCTCTGGGCTCCAAGGCTGCACCAACTCCTCTGCAGCCACAGCTCCCTTGCCCTCTCCAGAGCACAGGGGCTGAGAACAACTGGCCAGTACTATTGTTGTCTGGGAGGGGCTGTGCACAGCTGGGGAAGGGCAACGCTGTCTGTGTGTATGGCTGCCTCTGCCATGTCCTCTCCCTACCAGACCCTCTCTCTCTTTCTCCCCATTCCTTCCCTTGTCTCTGTTCCTTCTGTTGTTCTCTTGTTCTTGCTGTTGTTCTCTTGTTCTTGCTGTCAGGCTCTCTGGGGATGAGAGTTTCAGCTGTGGAGTCCGTCAGGGCTGAAAGTGGGTACTGAGGCCTTAGGAAAAGGTGAGACCTTGACTGATGTGATGTTGATCCCTCTTCTCTCAGCAGTGCCTGGTGGATTTTCAACGTAACATGAGGGTGTGATCCTTCACCATCTCTGAAAGATGCAAGGTCAGGGATACTTAGAACTGACTCCCTGGCAGCCAGCAGGCGGAGGCCCTGCTCCTCATGGCACACTCAGCCAACATCAAGCAGGGCCCCAGCCATGGAGCTGGAGGAAGATTTACTGGAAAAGGGAAAGGGTGAGTGGAGCAGGAGGATAGTGAATGAGGAATGGCTTTGATTTTGCTCAGAGAACTCTCCCCTAACTTTTCCCTCTTGTTTCTTTCTATGACAGTGCCTCACACCCAGAGGCTGCAAACATCCAACAGCAGCTCCATCACCCAGTTCCTCCTCCTGGCAGTCACAGACACACGGGAGCTGCAGCTCTTGCACTTTTGGCTCTTCCTGGACATCTACATGGCTGCCCTCCTGGGTAATGTCCTCATCATCACCATCATAGCCTGTGACCACCACCTCCACACCTCCATGTACTTCTTCCTCCTCAAGCTCTCTATTGTTGACCTGGACTCCATCTCCATCACTGTTCCCAAATCCATGACCAGTTCCCTTTGGAACAGCAGTGTCATTTTCTATGGAGGATGTCTTGCCCATGTCTTTTTTGTACTCTTCTTTTCTGCAGAGTTTTGTCTCCTCACAATCATGTCCTACGACCTCTATGTTGCCATCTTCAAACCCCTGCACTATGGGACCCTCCTGGGCGGCAGAGCTTGTGTCCACATGGCAGACGCTGCCTGGGGCTCTGGGTTTCTCAATGCTCTGCTGCACACAACCAATACATTTTCACTACCCCTCTGCCAGGGCAATGCTGTGGACCAGTTCTTTTGCAAAGTCCCTCAGATCCTCAAACTCTCCTGCTTAGATGATGAACTCAGAGAAGTTGGGCTTATCAGCCTCTTTAGCTGTTGGCTGTTTTGTTTTCATCATGGTGTCCTATGCGCAAATCTTCAGGGCCGTGCTGAGAATCCCTTCAGATCAGGGATGGCGCAAAGCCTTCTCCACATGTCTCCCTCACCTGGCCGTGGTCTCCCTCTATATAAGTACTTCGATGTTTGTCCACCTGAAGCCCCCCTCCCTCTCTTCCCAGTCGATGGACCTGGTGGTATCATTCTGTATGCAGTGGTGCCTCAAACAGTGAACCCCCTCATTTACAGCATGAGGAACCAAGAGCTCAAGGATGCCCTACGTCAAATGCCCCAATGGATGCTGTTTCACTGACAATAACCTGCCTCTCCTTCTCTACTCATTTCTCTCAGGCCAGGACTCTGTTGCTTTCCCTTGTAATGATCCTACTCAGAGTTAATCTTCCAGATTTACACAACCTGTATTGAGGTTTCACCTAGTTGTGGCTGACCCTGGCACAACACTGTGCTGCATGTGGTCTGTTCAAACACAGCTCTTCAATAAAAGGACATCTCCCAGGGGAAGTGCTTGAAGGTTGAGCTCTTCCTCCTGAGGTGCTGCCAATAAAATGTCTAAGGAACTGGTCTTCTAAAGAGATTTATCTTCATGCATTCTCCCTGGGGTTAAAGTGAAGCAATTGGTACAACTGGGTTCTGCTGGACATGGAGTTATCATTTTAAGGACTCTCTCCTTGGTGTCCAGTAACAGTGGAGATGGTGCATGGACTCCCCATTAACTCCGCAGGCTGAGTCACAGGGAAGAGGATGGAGGATTTAGACAAGTCCCTTCAAAAGAAATAGATTTGGAGGGTCAAGAGAAGGATAGGGACTCAGCACCTTCCATGAGCCAGGAGTACATAGAGACTCAGAATGTGAAAAAACCCTCAAAGATAATGTCCCTCAAAAGTAAAGCACTGAATTGAAGAACTCACAAACAAGGACTCTGAAGTGCCATGGGAGTGAGTGGGGACCCAACAGGTAGAGGGAAGAGAGACTGGAGAGATGCAGGAGCTGCCTGAGAAAGTCCAGGGCTCTTGTGCTTTCCTGGGAAGTGGGGGTGGTGGGGACAGACAAAAGGTCAAATGCCATTGGGGTTGAGGGTCACCCACAATAGGAGTGCAGGAGAGCCTGCGAGTGACTGTCTCCTGTTTCCTGCTGTCGTTATTTCAAACAGCAGCCCTGGGGCTTATGGGCAAGCTGAGACTCCTCGCTGCCTCCTAAGAGATGTTGTGCCCTCTAGAGGGTCTGGGGCTGTGGTTGAAGTGCCACATCTCTGCAGCAGCCTTTGAAAGGCAATGCTGCAGCGCCAGCCCAGACTGGGCTGCTCCACTGGGCTGTAGTGGTCTGGGCTGTTGGAGAGGGCAGGGAGGTGAGAAAAGCTGGGGGAGGCTGGGCTGGGCTGGAAAGAGCTCAGGAGAGGAGAACATCAATGTGGAGCTGAGTTGTGAGAGCATTCAGGGTGATGACACGCTGCAGGGTGCTCAGAGTGCAGAGTCAGGAGTCATGGAGAAGGACACAAGGCACCAGCGGTGCAAAAGAGAGGGACCCAGTCTGTGCCATGTTCCCTGAACTCCCCGGAGAAGCTTCCCAAGGGAAATCATTCCAGATAGGCCCCACACACCTGCCATTTCTATGTCTGGCTGTACCTCCCAACCCTGTGGAGGAACTTCTACTGCATGGTCACCTCTGTCCTCCTCCTTTGCTCAGTGATTCCCAACTCAACAACCATTACCAATTACAATGGAACCAGTTTCCTACTGACCTTTATTGCACACCAGTCCCACAGCTCTCGTCACTGCTCATCTCTCAGCTAAGCCCTTTCTCAGACACCTCCAAACAGATGGCCTTGTCTCAAAAAAATACTGAACAACTCCATCGATTGGGATCCCCCCAACTGTGCTGGGTCCTTGCTCAGTGTATTTTTCTGAAAGATTTATCACAGCCCCAGCACTCTTGGCCTTTCCTTGTCCATAATGTTCTCTGGGCCCAAAACATCCTTCTGGCCTCTGCAGGACTCACAGACTCCAGGCCATGCAGGGTCTTCCCTTGTGCTGTAGAGCCCCATCCTGGACACAACAGTCCTGATGCACCCTGCAGTGGGTTGAACTTGACCAGCAGACAGACACCTCCCCGCCTCCCCAGCTACTCCCTTCCTTACCCTGACTCAACGGGACAAGGAGAGAAAATCAAGGAGAGAAGATGATGCGTCAAGAGAAAGTAAAGGAGATCCATGACCAATTACTGCCACTGGCAAAGAGGGATTGACTCACCAAAGTCAATTTAATTTATTGTCAGTTAAAAGAGGTTTGGATTGTGAGAAACCATGACAAAATATTAAAGACCATTCCCATTAGATTTTTTCCCAGGCTCAAATGACTCCATTGTGCCAAATCCGTTTGCTAACCTCAACCCCAGCAGGAGCACAGAGGGTGATGAGTAGAAGCTTAACAGCCCATAAAGAACTGCTCTGCCTTTCCTTCCTCCTCACAATTCTGCTGCCACCACAAGCTCCTCTCAAGGGGATCCCACTGTATTAGCAGTCAAGGCTGTCTGTGGTTTGTTTCCTTCCCTCTGCCCATGGGGCAGTGTCGGCGCTCTGAGAGCATCCATGGGCCTTCATGTCCTGACGAGCATCCCCTGGGACCTCCACCCACACTTGTGTCCACGGATTGAGGAGGCCACAGAAGCCAGGCCTGAGTTTCATCCCCAGCTTGGTCTCTGCTCTAGGTGTGTGGATCTGCAAACACAGTCTGGCCTGGCCATGCACCTTGTTATTTGAGACTTGCAGACTCACTTCCCAGATTCATTCATTACGGGATGTACCATGCAACAACACCACGACCCTCCTCGTACCAGATCCCAGCAGATTCACAGAGGCCTAAGACCATTCTGCTGCCTTTCTTCCCATTACTTGGTCAGGTTTTGGGAATAGAGGAAGAACAAACAGGTGAGGTTTCTGGGTACCAATGGCTGCAAGAGGGGGAATAGAGGCATAAAATGTGAAATGACCTAAAGACAATGCTAGTTCAGAACTGCTTTCATCTGTTCCTTTCTTGGAGGTCTTAGATCTTACACAGGAACCTTGGAAGCTCCCTCTTGTAGTGTTTCAGTTGACATTCCTTTTCCAGCCCAAAGAATCCCATGGATTGGAGATGTGCCAGGAGACTTGCAGAAGTATCTCACTCCTCTGGACAGGAAGGTGGATGTTCCCAGGAATCTGACGAGGCAGGGTCTACTGATAGCTGTGTGCATGGAGCCAGCAAACGCCCGTGAACTTTCTTTTAACAGAGGCTCAGATGCCTGGTTCCTCTGAAAACTCTCTCTGTGGACGCTGACATTTACTGAGCAGCCTGGCCTGACCTCAGAGCGGGCCATGCCTGGAGCTGGGCCTTGGAATGAACATGAGCTGAGCTCCCTTCCCTTCTTCAATTGGCCAGTGACCATCAGATGTAGAAATCCCACTTCAAGCTTTATCAAGAGGTTGGATGGTCTGTAACAAGGCACAGGCTCCTGGAAGGACTGGTGGGAAAGAGACTGCTGGGAGATTCTACTCCATCCTCCAGGCTGCCTTTGACTTTGTAGAACAAAGAAAAATCTCCAAAAGTGGCGATTGCAGGAGCACTCTTCCTGGATAATTTCATTTTTCCAAAGGATGAGTCTAAAGCTCCCAAGAGGTCATTTGTGGCTGTTGTCTTGGTCACATCACGGGCCACTGCAGAACAAAGCTTGGCACCATCATCTTTCCAGGTCAGTGAAGTCTCTTCCTAGGTTGCCTTATGTGTCACCCAGCTGCTGGAGAGGCCCAGGTGCCTCTGACTGCCCTCACACCTCATGCTTTAGGTCTCTGGCTCCATCCTGGTAGACCTCCTACAGATTCTCAACACTTTGTCCACTTTCCTTTTCAAATGTGAGGCCCTGTGGCATCATGCTGGTGGCCACGTCTACCTCCTCAGGGCACTTCTGAGCCAGCCAAGCCTGTGCTCAAGCTGCTGCTTGGAGTTCTTGTGCAGCTTGTGGGCTGAGATAAAAGTCGTTTAATAGGGGGAAATAATAAGGTAAACCCAAGAATAAACTAAAGTCAACCAGCAACACAAAGGCCATCACTGACCACCTCCCACAAGCAGACTGACACACAACTCTTCACTCAGCCACAGACACCTTGAATGACATAAAACTCCTTTTCCTTTATTCCTCTACCCCAGCGTTTATTGCCGAATGTGACGTCATCTGGTCTGGGATCTCCCTCTGGTCAGTTGGGATGAGCTGTCCTGGCTGTGTCCCCCTGCCAACTCCTTGCCCACCCCCAGCCCACACACGGGGAGGGAGCAGAGTGAGGAAGAGAGAGGGCCTTGACACTGGGATAACCCTGCTCAGCAACAGCCAAACCCCTGCTGTTTCACCAACCCTGCTTCGGGCACCACTGCAAAACTAGGCACCACAGGGGCTGCTGCAAAGGGAGTGAACTCCATCCCAACCAGACCCAGCACACCTCACTTAGGGGTCCAGGGATGGACTCAGGAGCATCCTGGTGGTCTGACAGGAGATGAGCAGGAGGAGACAATCATTGCCCTCACTCTTTCGGCAAGGGGAGGCAATCACTTCCATCACTTTTGTGAGGCTCCTCTTTACATACTCCAGGACGCTGCTGGCCACCAGGTCACACCACTAGATTTTCTTTTACTTTCTATTTCCCAGCACTACCAGGGCTTTCTTCAGAGGGTTTTCTTAAGTGAGGCAACTCCCACCCCTGCAATTTCAGGGTTTCAGACTATCCCAGTCTCAGAACCTGGTCTTTTTCCTTTGTCTGTCTCATGAATTTCCTGACAGTTCTTGTGCCCATCAGTTATTTCCTGAAAGGCATCCCTAAGGCAGACAGATGGTGCTCCCCAGTTAGTGTCACTCCCCAGTTAGTGTCACTGAAACATGTGATGGGAATTGCCTCCTCTGGGACACAGATATGGATGTTAAACTGCACAGGCCTCACCAAACCCCAGTGTGTACCCAGGCCTCCAGGTAGGGCATGGCTCCTTCACAACAGCTCTCAGCCTGATTATCCAACCGGTGCTTTTCTCACCCATTTGATCAGCCCATCCAGACTGTAACAGCCTCACTTGGGTACAAGAATATCGAGGGAGACTGTGTCAAAAGTCTTTCTGAAGAGGAGGGAAATGATACCAACAGTTGTTTTCTCAGGCACAAAAGCAGTTGCCTCATCATGAAGGCAACCAGGCTGGCAAGGCATGGTTTACCCTTAGTCAGTCCATGGTGATGGCCAGAAATGTCACCTGAGAGCTCTAATTCCATGGTCACTCCTCACCAAAATGAGCCTGTGCAGCCTGGGGTTCCCTGGATTGCACTTGTGTCCCCTTTCGAAGATGAGTGCAACGTTTGCTTGTCCCCACTCACAAGAGACCTCGACCAATCCTGTGACCTTCCAGAAGGGATTTTCCAAAGAAATTTCAATCTCCTCCTCAAAACTCTTCACACTCATCCTTCTATTATGTGGTAAATTTAGCATCACTCATCTTCCCCACCCCTTCCTCTCTCCTGATACAAAGACCATTTCTGATCTCATCTGTACAGACCAAAACTCTCCAGACAAATGCCCTTTCCATTCTTCTCTCATTTCACTCTCTCCCCCTTCTTTGTTCATTCAGAGAACTCTCTCCTCCCCAGGTGCCACTTTTGAGCTTCAGACAGTTCAAAGCTTGCTGTCTCTCACCAGTCTGATTGTCTCTTCAGCCAAGTCTTTCATTATGTTTATATCTACCTTTTTTTTTGTGTCTATCTCTACATTTCTCACACAGTTATCCCTTGTAGAAAGGCAGCCTCATCAGAGACAGCTTATGCTGAGTGTGTGGGTGAGGAGGGAGTTCATTGATCATGGAACTTTATCAGGCTTTGCTTTTCTTATTTCCCTGTGCCTGTGAGCAGCCAGTTCTGTAAGGAAGGTAGGGTGAGATGGTGCCGTGGAGCTGGAACTCCCAGCTCCGTAGTGCAGGGAAGTCTGGTGGAAGGAAAAGTCCCAGGAGAGCCATGAGAAAAATGGTGGGACTGGGGAGGTGAGGAGAAAGGCTGTCCATGCAGTGTCAGACCTCATGGGACTCCTTCTCCATTTTGCCCAGACCTCCTGAAGGGACAACCTGCATCAATGCCAATTGGAGGATGGTTCTGTCACTTTTTCTCTGGAAGAGTTTACGTTAAAAATAACATTTGTTCAGCAGACTTTGAAATCTTTCTCTTAAACTGCACTTGGAAATGCCCCCAGTGAGCTGTACAAGGCTGGAAGATCTGAAAATATCTACAGGCAGAGACATATGTCATTAAGACTTTCTGTATTTTAAGGAGACCCAGGGTGTATTTGCTGCTGAGTCCTTGAACCTCAGCTACTGAGAGGAGATTGAAGAAATTTCTCAAGAAGAGAAAACAGGACTCATAGCATGTTGAAGTATTAATTGGTCTCAGAGAGAATTGTTACTGACAAAGCCTCCCAGGGCGCTCATTAGAGCTGACTATTGGAAGCCATGATTGCAGGGAGGCAAAGGCACTGTGCAGGCAGTTGTAATGCTGAGAAAAGCCTGGGTTTGTTTGGTGAAGCAGAAAGACCAAGCCTTGATCCCCAGGCCCTGGGAAGGCAGATCCGGCTGTGACTACAGTGACGCTGGTGTCATGGTCGCTCTGACACTGCTGAATCAAATTGGGAGCAGTTATTCCATTTAGTGGCAAACACAGACCTGTGGAGTTACGTGAGATGTGAAGGCTCTCACACAGTTCTCACACAGAGATAAATCATAGAAGGGCAGGGTCTTAGAAGGGAAGGGCCATTAAAGGCTTGGGTCATAAATAAGGGAGAGAAAACTTGGGTGTGAGTAGAATCTGGTCGTAGAAACTTCAGATCATTGAAGAGTAACAGAGAAGCTCAGTCATAGAAGTTTCATAGAAGTTTTGGGTCATAGAAGTCTCATAGCAGAGTCGGGTCATAGAATCCTCAGTCATAGAAGTCTCAGGTCATTGAAGATTCAGACCCTAAAAAGATCACAGAGTATCAGGTCCTAGAAGAGTCGAGTCGTTAAGTGTAAGAGTTTATTTGGGTTTTCAAAGGGTTTGATCATAAAAGGGCCATAGAAGATCTCATTAAAGAGAACGGTTGGGTCGTAGAAGAGTCAGGTAATAGACGTGTTGGGTCACACAGAGGTTGGATCATAGAAGGGTTTAGTCATAGAATATTTGAGTCATAGAGGATCTGGGCCACAGAAGAGGCATAGAGGTCTCAGGTCAAAGAAAGCCATAGAAGGGTCAAAGAAGTGTTGGGTCACAGAAGACTATGTTCACAGAATGCTCAGGTTTTAGAAGAGTCAGGTGGTAGAGGAGTTATAGAAGAGTAGTGTGATAGAAGAGTTGGGTCCTGGAAGAGTTTTAGAAGCTACATAGAAGCTACCTAAAAGTGTTCTGTCATTGAAGAGAGAGCTCATATAAAAGCTGGGTCATAAAAAAGTTGTAGAGGAGTCAGGTCATAGATGGATCAGTTAATAGAAAGGTTGATTCATAGAACTGTAGGGTCATGGAAGGGTTTGGTCCCAGAAGAGTCAGATCATAGAAGAGTTTGGTCATAGAAGTGTTGCATTGTAGATGATTCATGTCATAGAAGAGTCAGATCATGGAAGAGTCATAGAAGTGTTGGATCATAGAAAGTCGTGTCATAGAACAGTTAAAGAATAGTCCAGTCATGGAAAATCATAGATGAGTTGGGTCATAGAAGAGTCATAAAAGCGCCAGGCCTCAGAAGTGCCCGGTCATATAAGGGTTGAGATATAGAAGGGTTGTGTCATAGATTATTGAGGTCATAGAGGAGTTTGGTGACGGAAGAGTCCGTTCGTAGAAGAGTCGTAGAGAAGTCAGGCTGTAGAAGCATTAAAGAATAGTTGGGTCATAGCAGACTTGGGTCATAGAAGACTCAGATCATAGACCATTCGGGTGATAGATGAGTCATAGGAAAGTGAGGTGATAGAAGAGTTGGACCTAAGAAGAGTTCGATCATAGGTTTTTAGAAGTGTTCCATCATGGAAGGCTCATAGAAGTGCTGGTTCATAAAAGTTTGTATCATAGAAATATTGTGTCATGGAAGGCACATGGAAGAGACATTTATAGAAGAGTCTGGTAATAAATGTCTTGTAAAATTTCAGGTCTTATAAGAGATGATAAAAGATTAGAGACATAGAAGACTTGGGTCATAAAAATGTCACAGAAAAATATTATAAGCATCAGATCATAGAAGAGTTGGGTCATACATGGTTGGCGTCACAGAAGAAGCAGCTAATCCAAGAGTCAGGTCACAAAGGAGTCATAGAGAATTCGGGCCACAGAAGAGTAGGGTCATAGAAGAGTGAAAGAAGGATAATGAGACACAATCTGCCCAAGGGAAATTCAGTCCCCTTTTTTTCAGAAATGAGATTGAGTTGACAATGTCTGGGGCAGAGCCTTTAGTTCCCCTGCTCATCCTTTGGCCATTTCTGAAAAGGATATGCAATGTGTGAGTGGTGCCAGTTGTCAGGGAGTTCTCCCAGGAGGAGGTCTCCCAGGCCTCTGTGACTCAGGGCAGGACTCTGGAGGAGATGAACCAGCAGTGGGTGGGGATCAAGTCAGGGATCATTTGAGAAAACACCATCCTTCCCAGTCTGTGGGACAGGAGGGACAGCATCCCAGGGAGCTGAGGGAGCAGGAGGATGTCACAGTGAGGCCACTCTCCATCCTCTTCCAAAGGTGTTGGAGACTGGGGGAACCGGTCTTCTATGTCCTGAACCTTTTATGATCTTTTATATGACCTGAATCTTCAACGAACATTTTATGACCAGACTCTTCTATAAAAGAGTCATCCATGTCGTTTCTGTGACCCAACATTTGTATGATGTGAATATTTTACGAACCAGCTCTTCTATGAGCCTTCTATGACCCAACATTTTTATAAACCTTCCATGACTGAATTCCTCTTAGGCCCAAGTCTTCGAAAGCCACACTCTTCAATGACTCCTCTAGGACTCGAATGCTTTGTGATCTGAGTCTTCTGTGACACAAGTCTTCTAAAACCTTCAGAAGACGATGGAGGGTGGCCTCCCTCTGACCTCATCCTGCTCACTCAGCTCACTGGGATGCTGCCCCTCCTGTCTCATAGACTGGGAAGGATTGTGTTTGCTCAAGTGTTTCCTGACTTGATCCCCACCCACTGCTGGTTGATCTTAGGGTAGCTGGTCTTCTTGTGATTAATGCCTTAGTGGGATTAGGCTGTTTTGTTTTCATTGTGGTGTCCCATGTGCAGATCTTCAGGGCCGTACTGAGGATCCCTTCTGAGCAGGGATGGCACCTGCCTCCCTCACCTGGCTGTGTTCTCCCTTTTTTTGATCACTGTAATATTTACAGTTCTGAAGCCCCGCTCAATCTCATCCTTGTCCCTGGATCTGGTGGTTGCAGTTTTGTGTTCTGTAGTGCCTCCAGCAGTGGACTCCCTCACTGGTAGGTCGAGGAACATGGATGCAGTGTGGAAACTGGTTACTGGATGATTTTCTGAAGCAGTAAAATGCCCAGCATTGTGAGCATAGTAGTTACATTTTACTCATTGATGACCCAACCTCTCTTCTGTACAATTTTTTTTTGGTTGTGGGTTTTTTTTTTATGATAATGTGATCATCCTCTCTCTCATCCTTTTTCCGCTATGCTCCTTATATGAGAACACATGGCATGCATGTTTGATTCATCCATCCTTGGATGATATGGGGTTTTCAAGTAATAGGTATATGGTTTAGGGTCACCTTTAATTACCTTTTTCCACATGGGTTGCATGCAGGGCACACCCTCTGGAGTTTGGATGCCATGATGGTCTGGATTAGAATAGATGATCTCCAACATGGCTAATTCCCCTAGGTATTGGATGTCTACTTCCACAGTATTCCACTTTCTTGGAGAGCTCGTCAGATATTCCTTAAATGGGTATCTCTTCTTCATAGTGTGGGGGATGCCGATCCAAAGACTAGACGCCATTCCCTCCCTTCACCTTTCTTGTTCTATCACAGGATCTCGGGCAAGAGATCACAATTGTTGTGCTTCATCACCTTCAATCACCTGACTATTAGCCCCATCGTCCCAGCAGCACACCAGCCAGGTGAGGAAAGCGACTGTAATCTCTTCGTAAATCCTGAAGATCTCTTGGCATCAGTGAATGTTTGATTTCACTATCTCACATTATTTATTGTCCGTCTTGCTCACGTAGAATCATTTTCACTTCTCTTTGTACTCTTCCACTCTTATGCGGAACCGCTCCCACCTACTCTCTCTATCTCCCATGAGGAGCTGGGGACTGAGCGTGCTGTGGAGATGGATTTCTACATCATTCACACTGTGGACATGGACTTATACATCATTCACCATATCCAGCAGATAGAGGCAGCGAGTAGTCTTTCGGGTGCCAACATAAGGGCCTCATCCACACGCCTCCAAGAGATGGTTGGGTCTGGAGGGGTAGGGATAATTCTTCCTCAGGTTGAGTGGAACGCTGTTCCCTCTTCTTTGTATCTTCTGAAACACTGGATGTGTAGTCAGGATATAAATCATCAAGTGACAATATACCACAGGTCATTTGTAATGTTGCCTTCTTTCCTCTTCATACCGCCCTACTTTTCTTTGGATGCGCCTCTTGTTCTTTTGGGCACACTGCGTCTCTTTCTTCCTCTCTGACAGACACTCCTTTCTTTCTTGCAGTCACTCCTTCCTCTGTCACAGCCACTTCTTCCTTGCTCAGAGCGTCTCCTTCCTCTGCTACTGCCTGCATAGACAGGATAGGTCCTTCTGCTCCTTCTTCTTCTTTTTCTTCTTTTTTTTCCCATGTGTTCCAGTCATGGAGATAGGTCTGTAAGTTTTATGGCCTCCCTTACCAACATCTTCTTTTTCTTTATAAGGGCAATATTGACTTTCTGGTTTTTAACTTGAGTCTCAGTTCTAGTGGACTTAGCAGAGATGGCTCTGACTTCAAGTTGTGTTTGGACCTCTATTTCACACGTGGGCCCAGTAGAGAAATCCCTGGTTTCAGGTGGCGTGGTTTGGGTTTCTGTCTCAAAATTAACCTTCTGAGAGTGATCTACTGCAGCTCAATAAGCTTTCGCCAAGCCCCAATTTTAAGTAGTATTTTTGCTGCCTTTACCACTAGTATCATTGTCGCTAAACAATTTAGATATGGGTTAGAGCTGATCTTAGGAGTCTTTGCTACCAAACCTTGAATGGCACCATTACGGAGATGGCTACTAGGCCATCCATGTCAATATTAAGGAATAGAATCAATTAATTCCATACATCTGTACCGTAACGGTCCTTGACAGGATATCCTGTCCAGCACTTAAATGTTCCTCTGTGAATGTTTGGACGGGTAACGAGGTACAGCCCCAGATGCCCAGGTTTTCTTTCTAAGCTTTATTAACCTCTTTGATCTCCTGAAGGTATTGTGTTCCTGATGAGGAATCACTACTTCTCTTTGAACTGACCTTCTTTCTTTCTGTAGAGGTGGAAGACAGAGAAGGAGGTTCTTTGGGAAAGAATCAGCCAGACAGTGCCAGTGTCTCATGAAAAGAGCAGAGCAAACGAACCAAGAGGTGTGCCAGGTAATTGCTGTCCCCATTCACCCATTACCATCTCTCAGCACCATTGTGGGGCCGCAGGCTCTTCCCCTGGTGCCATTGTTGCCCATCGTGTCACAGCCAAGCTGTCAGTATGGAGCAAGTGTCCCCAAAGCAGCCGTGAGGGACCTTCCGTGCATGACGGTCATCTCCACGGTGCAGAGTTGTTGCCACCAGTGTACCAGGGCGATGCTCACTCATAGATCTCTGTTTATGTGGGGAGGTGCTCTGAGCTGGGGTCCAAAGGAATGCATTTACAGCTCAAGCATGGCTTAGAGGGAACCTGCACAGTCCCTCTGCATCCTCTGCACCCACGCCATGCTGAGGTTTTACCTTTCTCCAACTCTTGGCAGTGCCGGGGAAGCCACGTGAGGATAGATTACCTTTTTGAAGAGATTCCAGGCCCATATGTGAGCACAAGTCCTGAAAACTGGAGGCATGGAAGCCTGCTCTCTATCCTGAGATATATTGCCTCCTAAAAATGTCCACTGTTCTGCAAGCTGTGCAGAGGTGCACAGGACACACTGACCTCCTGAATTGCTCCTCTGGGTGTGGTTGGAAGATAACTTCAAGTGTTGACAAGTCCCAGAGAACTGCAAGTGTTTACCATCTCCAAGAACTGCCAAAGTACTTGCTAATCTTCACAGCAGGAGCCGTGGGTTCTCTGCAGTTTGTAATGCTGGCATTCTGTGTGGTCATCTGGATGTGGAGGAGCAGAGCAAGGTGAGTCACTGGTTTCCCCCTTTGCTTCCTTCAAAAGCTGCTCGTAGCCACGAAGCATTGCTGGCCAGGCAGCTGTGCAGCAGTGAATTAGCAGTTGGCCAAAACCCTCTGCTGAGATTGTCGCTGCTGTCAGGTGTTTGATTGGGGTCTAAACTCCTGGGCCTTCTTCTCTAGAGCCCACTCTGACCAGAGCTGGGTTTGGCTCAAACCGACCCTGCCTGGACAGGAGCAGCCCCAGCAGTGAGAGGTGTGGGCAATGCAAGGTCCCTGTTCTCCATTTGCAGCTGAGACCTCAGCAGCCTTTCCTCACCACAGAGCCCTCTCTGCAGCTTCTGAAGACCAGCTGCAAACCGGCAGCTGCCCCTTGCCCCCAGACAACCAGAGCACCCACCCCAGAACCCCTGAGAGCTGGACCCAACCACTCCTGCCAGGAAAACATGAGGATCTGACCTCTGCCCCACCATCGACCCCCAACCAGCCCATCCTTGTTAGCTGTGCTGCTGCAGAACCATCCCCACAGCCTCCAGTTGCAGCTCTAAACAAAATCACCCCTGAGCCCCCCTGCAGCGCTCCAGCAGCTGCCCTGTTACTGTAGGACATGCCCAGGGACATCCATCCTAAAGATATAATAGTACAGATCTCTTCCATACGACTGGGGACAAAAAGCTTTTTCATTTCCATTTCTTCTTCAAGAGGAATTCAGGGATCCTCAAAGAGCAAAGTCAATCAAAAAAACAGAAAAAAATATTCTGTTATTATTTGACTGTTAAAGGGAAACATGGAGAGTGCACATGGTTGGAATATGCTGCCTGGCCATCCAGAAGGACCAGGACAAGCTGGAGAAGATGGCCCATGTGAACCTCACAGCTCAGGAGAGGTCACCAGGCTCTACAAAATCGGTGCTGTAGATCACAGTGGCATGGGAGAGCACACAGGGCAATTATCTCACAACTGATTTGCTCCAGGTGCCGTCCTTGGCTTCACCCACAGGCAAGGGACCCTGGGCGGGACCAGCTTTTTGTTTGATGCCATTCTACTCTTGAGAGGAGAGCAGGAATGGACTCTTCTCTTCCCCGTTTGTCACAGACTTGCTAAGAGCTGCAGGTGACCAGACATCAGACAGCAGAAGTACCGACACCCACCCCAGCCCCCTCGCCATCATTGAGGCCCTGCTGTGGGTTCTCTCACCCAGCTCCATGTCTTGCTTATGCTGTTCACCACTGTATATTCCATGGGATAAACACCAGGGGAGAACCTCAGCTAATGAGAAAGAGGAAAGACCCAGCCCATCCTTATGCAAAAGACAAAAGTTGAAAGGGGAAATAGGGAAGAACCCTTGGCCACCACTGAGCAAGAGAGGTGGTGGAAGATATGTTTGGATGAAGGGTCTCTGAGTCCCTTCCATGGGTTGCCAGGTCTTTTTTTTATGGCAATTGGTCAGGATTCCCTCATAAACTCCTCAGGGTTGTCCTCTGACTTCTGTCTCAGGAGATGTAGTGACACTGTAGTACGTGGGAGCCAGGGGATGTTAGGGGTCTGAGCCTGGGAGATGCCCAAATCCATCAGCGTGAGCCCAGACTGCCAACAAGCAGGAAACCGGGGTCCAAGCTGAACTCTCACGGCCGCTACACCCCCACTCAGGCTCCCAGCCCCGAGCTGATGCTGCAAACAGTGGCTGCTGCTCTACAACATTCCCCATTGGCACAGGAACCAGTGTGAAGGGAAATAAGGACACTTAAAAAAGAAAAGCCTCCCCTTGGCCAGCAAATCACTTCTCTTGTAGGAGGCGATGGCAAATCTCTGCCCAACCGCTGGTCAGAGGTGAGGAATGGCTGCATCGAATGGTCACTCATGGGTGAACCTGTGGGGAAAGTAGGAAACGGGGATGCCGTGTGCTCTTGTCCCACTGTTCACCTCATGTCAGTGCATTCCTGTCTGTGAGCCTGTGGAAAAAAGAGCTTGAGATGAGCCGGGGGCTGGAGCACCACCCCCACCAGCACAGCCAGAGGGAGCTGGGGTTGTGCTCTCCCATTAAACAGTGCCCAGGATAGGAAATGTAATTCTCTGCTCTTTGTAAACTGTGAGATGCTTCCTGGCACAACGTTTGCCTGCGTCAAGTCGAGAACTTTCAAGGCCTTCTTGGAATTCTTCTGGAGCTGGTGTGGTCATGGGAAATATTTGTGTGCAGTCAACTTGGAGAAGGTCAGAATTTATTAGCCTCTTCCCTTGCAATTAGTCTTTGGCCACCTGAATCCCTTCACTTTCCTGCAATCCACTGTGTGGCTTCCATGATGGCTCAGCCTGAGTCGTCACCTGCAGACAGTGGGGTGAACATCGACTCACTGAACACTTTCCTCCCCTTCAGCTACAAATCCTAAACATAACCCTAATTGCCTGCATAAGACTTGACCTGCAATTGGGACAGCTGGAAGTGCCCACCCACCAGGTCAAGGCCAAGTCTCTGCCAGACTCTCAATCGGGATTGACGGACACAGGTTTGTAAAGCATAAGCTGGTTGAGATGAGGCAGACCCAGTGAGTGTTTCTGGGTGCTGACTTTGAGAAGGCCTTGCCAACACGCTGCTCACAAATCCTGTGGGGTTGCGTTCATTCAAATCTCATCCATTCCCAGAAATTCAGTACCTTGAAAACCATTTTAAAGGCCCTAAGGGTCTGTTGTGGGAGCACCCCTGGGACAGACTCTGCAAGAGCCTATCCATGAAGAAATTTTTTCCTGATGTCCAGTCTGAATCTCCCCTGGAGCGACTGATGTCCCCATGTATTTGCTCTCAGGTCCTTCAGAAGGGCAGGGGATCCTGGCATTGGACACAAATGGCTTTGTCATCCAATGTCCTACCACCTTCACCAGAAACACTGGTGTGATCTTGGAGGAGCCTTCAAACACATTCCATGGTTCGGAAGTTTTTGAGATCACTTCCAACTCAACCCAATCCAATCCATTTAATGATCTTTGACAAGCATTCAAAAATAAACTCAACCCAACCAATTCCAGTATCTTGGAGGTCCCTTCCAACCAAACCCACTCCATCATTTCATGATCTTGGAAGACAGTTCCAAACTATTCAATGGTTCCTAGGTCCCTTCTAATCTGACCCAACTGAAACTAACCCACCCCAAGTGAAACCAGCTCAACCCTATGCAACAAAATCCAAATGAATCCAATCAAACCGAACTCAATCCAAGAAAACTCAATCAAAAAAATTCTATGGAATCCAACCGAACCCAACTCAACCAAAATCAAGTCAACCCAACCCAACCAAATGCATGTAAACCCATCTCAATTTCACCCAACCCAACCTACCCTAAACCAACCCAGCTCAACCCTACACAATAAAACCCACCAGCCCATCCCAACACAACACAACTAAACCAAACACAACCCAAATCAATTGAAGTAAACCTAATTGAGAAAAACTGAACACAACCCAACCCAAATCATCCCAAACTCCCAAACCTAACACGACTGATCCCAACATAAACCAACTCAACTCAAGGAAGCCAAACATAAACAATCCCAACCCAACTCAATCCAACCCCACTCAACCAAAACCTAACTAACCCAACCCAACCAAACACAAACCAAACTAAATAAACCAAATCCAAACCTATACAACCCAACTCAACCCAATTCAAACAAATCAAACCAACCTCAACCCAACCCAGTTTAACCCAACAGAATAGATCACAACTTGATTCAACTAAATCCAAATAAACTCAACCCAACACAGCACAACACAATTTAATGCAACCCAAGCCAACCAAACTCTACCCAACCCAACCCAACCCAAACCCAACTCAAGTAGAATGAACATTACCAAATAAAACCAAACCCAAACCACTTCAACCCAACCCAACTAAATCACACTAAAGGAAACTCAGCACTACTCCATCTAAATTACCCAACCCAATCAAACCAAACCCAAACCAACCCAAAGAAACCTAATCCAAGTCATCCCAAGCCAAGCCAACTTAAACCAACCCAACTCAACCCAACTCAATTGAACACAACTCAATCCAACAAAACCCAAATCAATGTAAACCAACCCAACTAAATCAAACAAACTAAATCAAACTCAACACAACCCAATTTAACACAACCCAACTCAATCCAA
Organism: Dromococcyx pavoninus; assembly: GCA_033558185.1. NCBI lineage: Eukaryota > Metazoa > Chordata > Aves > Cuculiformes > Neomorphidae > Dromococcyx > Dromococcyx pavoninus. The sequence continues at coordinate 1,089,479 of JAUMJL010000046.1, forward strand.
ACAAACAAAACCAATGAACACAACCCAATCAAAACCAATGCAAATGTCTCTACACAAACAAACCCAATTTAACTAAACTTAACTCAATCCAACAAAGTTCAACCAAAATCTATCCAACCAAACCAATCTAAATCAACCCATCCAAACCCAACTGAAAAAAAACCAACCCAAACGAACCAATGAAAACAGAACTTAGCCCAGCCCAAACCAAGCAAAACCAACCCAACCCAACTGAACCCAAACCAACCCAATGGAACCCAAACCAACTCAACCAAAGCAACTGTAACCAACCCAGCCAAACCCAAATGCATTCAACCCAACCCAACTCAATCCAACACCAACAAAACCAATACAAGCTATACCAACTTAACCCAACCCAGCCATTCCCATTTCAATCCAATGAAATGCAGCTGAACTCAACTGAACCCAAGTGAATCCAACTCAGCCCAACTCAATGCAAACCCCGAACACGGCCCAACTGATCCCAACTCAACTAAATCAAAACAAACTCCAACCAATGCAACTCAACCCAAACAGGCTGAAGCCAACTCAAGTTAACTCAACTCAACCAAACTCAACACAACTCAAGCCAAACCAACACAAGCAAATGCAACCAACACAATTAAACCCAAACCAACAATACAAGCAAACCCAAATAAACCCAATCCAACTCAACCAAACTCAACCGAGCACCATTCAAATTCAATCAAAACCAAATCAACCAAACTCATCTCAACTAAATCTAACAAACTAAATCAAATTCAACCAAATTAATCAAACTAAACCAAAATCAACCCAATTCAATCCACTCTTACCCAACCCAACTCAACCCAAATCAACTCATCTCAACTCAACCAAACCCAATCCAAACTATTAAAACCAAACAAACCAAACTAAACTAAACCCAAACCAACTCAACCCAAATCTACCCAATCAAACTCAACTCAACCAAACTCAACTCAACTGAACTGAAAGCAATGCAAACCAACTCAACCCAAACAAACTGATCCAGACCCAACCTAACCCAACTCAACAAACAGAAACTCTAACCAAACAAACTCAACAGAAATAAATTCAAATCAAATCTACCCAATCCAACTGATCCCAAACCAACTCAATTAAAACAAACTCTAACCAACCACACCCAACCCAACCAAATGCAACTGAACCCAAATCAACTCAACCGAAACTAATCCAGCTCAACCCCACTAAAGCCAACGAACTCAACACAACTCAACTGTACTAAATACAACCCAACTAAACACAACCAACCAAATCAATCCAACACAAACCAGCCCATCTGAGTCCAACCCATCTCAACAAAACCCAACTCAACCAAACCCAACCCATCTCAACCAAATGCAACCCAACTCAACCTTACGCAACACAATGCCCGAGCCCCACTCAAAACAAACTCTAACCAACCCAAGCCAACCCAACTCGACACAACTCAATCCAACTCAACCCAACTCAACTAGACTCAAACAAACCATACCCAACTCAACCCAACCAACTCAACCCATATTAAATCAACTTAACCCAACCCAACCCATTGCAACTCAATATAATCCAACTCAACCCAAATATACTCAATCCACTCAACCCAAAGCAATCAAACCCAACTCAACCCAACACAAATCAATACAACACAACTCACCCAAAAAACCCTCTAACCAACCCAAGCCAATACAACTCAAGCCAATACAGCTCAATACAACCAAACCCAAACTAACGCAAACCAACCTAACTCAAACAAACTAAACAAACCTAAACAAAACTCAACCCATACAAACCCAAACAAAATCAACTGAACACAACCCAAACCAACCCAACTCAAGTCAACCACACCCAAACAAAAATAAACCAACTCAACCCAACCCTTTCAATCAAAACAAAATTACAATAACCAACACAAATCAGCACTATCTAACATGACTCAGACAAAAACTACTCTATACAATTCAAAACAACCCAACCAAACACAGCACAACCCAACTCAACCTAATGCAACCCAAGTGAATCCAACTCAATCCAACCTATACAAACTGAACCCAAATCCCTGAAACCAACCCAACAGAACACAACCCAACTAAACCAAAGCAAATACTAACCAAGCCAACCTAATGCTGCTGAATTCAACTCAACAAAACTCAACACAACCCAAGACAAACCAACCCTAAAAAACCCAAAACAACCCAAGGAATCCCAACCACACACAACCCATGTCACCCCACCTCTACCCAACTCAACTGAATACAACTCAATCCAACCAAACCCAAATCATTACAACCCAATGCAAATAAATCGAACTAAACCAAAATCAACCCAACTCAACCAAATCAAATCCATCCCACGCCATCCAAACCCAACTCAACACAACCCAAGCCATTCCAACTCAAGTAAATACAACCAACCCATCTGTAGTGGGTTGGCTTTGGGATTGGAAGTATTCCATATTTTCCTTTAACATTACGCAACATATCAATAAGGCATAGATAAGAGAGTTGACTCTCTTCTGGTCAGTTTTGGGAACTGCAGGTCCCTTTCATTGGTCTTGCTTATCTGGAGCTGAGGCCTAATCTCCTCCATGCAGGCATTAGCGGATGAGAGAGCGGCTGTGAGTGAGGAAGAAGTGGCTGTGACAGAGGAAGAAGAGACTGTCAGAGAGGAAGAAACTGTTGCAAGAGAAGGGGAATGCCCAAAAGAACTAGGGGCCATCCAAAGGAGTCATGAGCAGTAACAAGAGAAAACAAGGTAACAGTACAAACAACCCGTGGTATACTGTCACTAGATGATTTATATCTGACTATACATTCAGTGTTTCAGAAGATGTAAAGAAGGGGCAAAAGCATTCCCCGCAACCTGAGAGAGAATTATTTTTACCTGATGATTGATTGAGGCCTTTGTCTCAGCACCCGAAAGACTACTCGCTACCTCTACCCACTGGATATGGTGAATGACGTAGAAGTCCATCTCCATGGCATGAATGATGTAGAAGTCCATCTCCACAGTACGCTTGGTGCCCACCTCCTTGTGAGTGACAGAGAGAGGAGGTGGGAGCAGCTCCGCATATGAGCGGAAGAGTACAAAGTGAAGTGGAAAAGATTCTACGTGGGAGAGACGGATGAGAAATAATGAGAGAAAGTGTAATTACACAATCACTGGCCCCAAGAGAGCTTCGAGATTTACCAAGAGATTACAGTTGCTTGCCTGGTGAATGAATCGTCACCTGGCTGGTGCAATGCTGGGACAATAGAGCTATTAATCACGTGACTGAAGGTGATGAAGCAAAACAATTGTGATCTCTAGCCCAAGATTCTATAATAGAACAAGAAAGGGAAGGGAGAGAAAGGCGGCCAGTTTTGGATCTGAATCTTGCACGCTGTAAGGGCAAGAAACCCATTTAAGAAATATCTGGCAAGCTCTCTAAGAAGGTGGAATACTGCAGAAGAAGGTGCCCAATACCTACAGGAATTAGCTATGTTGGAGATCATCTCTTCTTATCCAGACCATTAAGATATCCTAGCTCCAGAGGGTGTCCCCAGGAGCCCATGTGGAAAAAGGTAATCAAAGATGACCCTAAACCATATACCTACTGCTTGATAACTGCATATAATCCAGGGATGGATGAAACAAGCGTGGAAGCCGTGTGTTGTTGGATAAGACACATAGAGGAAAGTCTGGAAGACTCCTCCGATTCCCTACACTGACCCACCTATGATAGGGAAAGAAGAGAGAGATTATGAATACTCCAGATATGAGGATGATCCTAGAGACAGAGATGACAGACATTATAGAGATTACAGAGAATGGCCAATGGAATGATCATGGCAGGATCGACCAAGACAACTTCGACCTAGGCTTTGATCTGGGTCTTGGTCTCACTCACGATCTCCATCGTTCCCATGTTGAGGGAAAAAAAAGTCTAAGTGTCAGTCACATAGCCAACTATGGGAGGACCTATGTAGCAGTGGAGAGAACATGAAGAAGCGGGGTGGTAAAATCCACTTCCAAGCACAAAGCTAGAGTGAGGGAGCTGAAACAGAAGGGCACTGACAAGAAAATTTCCTATGTGGTAGATACAGAATTTTTAGAATAAAAACTACAATTGCCAAAACACAAGAAGATGGAGGTCTACCTCCACGATGACAAAGAAGCCTCCAAGAAAAAAAAGTCAACGTCCAAAAGCAAATGCTCTAATCAAGACCAATAGAGGGGCCCTGCCTTCTGCCAGGAGAAGGAGAGGGACCAAGAAAACAATTGGGTTTACTGGGCTGTGTGGGTTCGATGGCCTGGAACATCAGATCCTCAGAGGTACCGAGCTTTGATAGATACTTGTGCCCGGTGTACTTTAATGCCATCAGAGCATAAGAGTACAGAGACTGTTTCTATTTCTAGAGTGACGGGAGGGTTTCAGGAGTTGTCAGTGGTAGAGGCTGACATAAGCTTGACAGGAAACCAATGGGAAAAACATTCCATTGTGACGGGGCCAGAAGCCTCTTGTAATCTAGGTATGAACACCCTAATAAGAGGACGCTTCAAGTACCTGAAGGGGTATTGGTGGGCTTTTGGTGTAGCCACGGCGATTGAAGTGGTATCCAAGTGATTTTCTGGCCTTCCTGACTTCTCTGAAGACCTTTCTATTGTGGGATTACTGAGAGTTAAAGATCAAAAAGTGCCAATAGCCACGACAACCTTACACCAGCGACAGTATCGGACAAATTGAGATGCTGTGATCCCCATCCATAAGATGATTTAGAAGCTGGAGAGAGACAAGGGATGGTCAGCAGAACCCATTCATCCTTCAATAACCTTGTCTGGAATACGTAATTCTGATGGATATTGGAGACTGACTATAGACTATCGTGGTTTCAATGAAGTCAACACTGCCATTGAGTGCTGATGTACCAGATATGCTGGAGCTCCAGTATGAGCTGGAGTCCGAGACAGCAGAGTGGTGATGCCACTATTGACATCGCCAATGCATTATTCTCCATTCCCTTAGAAGCAGAGTGCAAGCCACAGTTTGTTTTCACCTGGAGGGGCGTTCAGTACACCTGGAATCAACTGCCCCAAGGGCGGAAGCACAGTCCAACCATCTGTTATGGACTGATTCAAGACATATACCATTCTGGGTCTTGAGAAGCAAATCCTGTGGAGACATGGCACTCCAGAACGCATTGAGTCAGATGACGGCACTCATTCCAAGAACAATCTAGTGGCCACTCGCGCACAAGAGCATGGTATTAAATGGGTATATCACATTCCATATCAAGCACCCTCTGCTGGGAAAGCTGAAAGGTGTAATAGGCTGTTAAAGACAACTCTAAAGGCACTGGGTGAAGGAACTTTTAAAAACTGGGATAAGCACTTAGCCAAGGCCATCTGGCTAGTTAATACCAGAGGCTCTGTCAATCGGGCTGGTCCTCCCAAGCAGAATCCCTCCTCACTGTAGATGGAGACAAAGTTCCAGTGATCCATGTGAGAGGTATGTTAGGTAGGGCCATTTGGATTACTCCTCCAGCAGACCAAGACAAACCCATCTGTGGGATTGGTTTTGCTCATGGGCCTGGAAACACCTGGTGAGTAATGAGGAAGTGTGGAGAGATCCAATGTCTGCCTCAAGGAAATTTATCCTTGGAAAAAACTAATTCTGTGTCTTAAGTTTTACAGGAGAACAGACACAAGATGAGGAAGAGCTTAAGAGAGCGGATACCGGTATGCAATTATGAGACAAGCCCAGTCAAGCCAGGCTGGTGCTACACCACATGTGACTCTCATGACTACCTGAGAAGCAGCAACTAGCAGATCTTCTGAGCTTAAACTATTACATTCCTGATGAGCTTCTAACCTAATGAATCAAGTGCTCTGGGTAGAAAAAACAATTTCAGGAAGAGGAATGTCAGCATGAATATGAAGTGAAGCAGTGCTAAAACTAGAACTGTGACTGTGACTAAAGGGCAAAGGACACAAAATGAATTGTTGTTGGTGGTGTTGATCTTCCATGAGAGAAAACAACCTCAAGGACTGGGGATGCTCAAGCACCTCTTACCACAGTCTAGAGCAAGACTGGGTTGGCCTCTGTGTTTGCCACCAAGAAGGACTTCAAGCTCCTCTGTTGGCTGCAACCCAATAGGCGTTGAGTGTTGGGGACACATGCCATACCAGACCTTGATGTGAGGGATGGCCTCCTCTGTTGTAAGAAAGACATCCAGGAAAATAAAACCTGATCTTCAATGACAAGGACTATATATATATATATGTCTATGTGCGGGATATAGACAAAGAGGATCACAATGTACAGGTGTTGCGTTAAAGAAATTATATGGAATAAGGGGTGGAGAATGTAGTGGCTTGGCTTTAGGATTTTTTTTCATATCTTCCTTAAAAATGGCCTATACAGGTCTTCCTTAAAAATGGCCTATATAGGTCTTCCTTAACAATGGACGTCAGGATCAATGGAAGTATTCCATATCTTCCTTTAGTGTAACACGACATATAAATAAGATATAGGTAAGGGGTACGCTCTTCTTCTTCTGGGAGGCTGGAGAGCAGGACCCCATTGCTACTGGTGCTGTTTGGAGCTGAGTCCTGTGCTGACTGCTGTTGTCTTCCCACGCATTATGGGACAGTCCTGGCTTGGATTTAGCTGTTCTGCTTTCCTCAGGGGAATGGGTGAGATTTTGCTAGTTCTTACTTTGTTAGTTACCGGGTGTTTTCTTGCACTCTGCATCTCCTCTGCCTTTGCAGACGCTGGAAGGGGAGCTCTACTAAGAACTTCCATCTTCTCCCTGAGTTGAAAACCTGGAATATTGGCTACTGCTGAGTGTGAGTGCTGTGTTTCATGGTTCATTTATTCACCCTCAAGATAAGAGAGGAAGCCCCAAAGGACCAATTCAGTAGCTTCCCATCTTCCATGGCCCACGTGCCCTTGAGACGTGAGGGAGGAGTTCAGCCCTGCTGTGTAGTTTCCCTCTGGTGTTACCTGCACTTACCCTCCTCACATGCTTCTATTTACAGAGAAAGGATGCCAGTACTAAAAAGCTACTTTTCATCTAATTAGGTAGCAGTGACCAGCACCAGCAAGCCTTTAGCCACTCCATGACGACCCTGATCCTACCATCCTTGCAGAGCCATCAGCAGAATTTGCCTGGATTCAGCTGCTGGAGATCAACACCGCATCCTGGAGGCAAGGTGAAAAGCTCTCCTGCATGCCTGTTCTTTAATTAAAAGATGTGTATGGTGAAAAGGGGATCACATTAACGGGCGTTTTTTTAGATGAGGAAGCAGAGCTTTACCCACAGTGACAGCACACGGATGTCACCCTCCTGCTCCTGGACAATCATTTGGCAGCCACATACGGAGACTTCAGCAATGCAGAAAACAGCATTGCCTTTCCTGGAGCTGCTTAACACTGTTTAATTGGGCAATTTAACGCAGGTGGTCTCTACAGCAGCCTCTGTCTGAGGCCTGGAGAAAACCAGGGAGGAGAAAACAGTGATTTTGCTGCATCTGTGCATGGGAAAAATTCAGAAAACGCAGCTGAGACCTGCAGAAACCATGTGTGGCGATTGCAGGCTTCACATCAGCTCCTGTACCAGCAGGAGAAGGTCTCGACATGGGCAGCGTTCCAGGAAGTGTCCGCCTCTCTGTGATGCTGTGCCCATCAGAGCACGAAGAGGCACCACGGGTGCTGATGGGAGAGTTAAAAAGGTCTGTGGAGGCTGGGATGGGGACAGAATGGAGAGGTTTCTTCTGCAAAGACCATACTCAGAGTGTGTGTTTTACAGGCAATGCACTCATCAGTGGTGCATCAGACTTTGAGGACTGGGATGCTGTAAACTGTGGGGGCTTATTTTGCTTGCAGGATTTTGAAATGGAAAGGACTGGGATTCTCCTTAATTTCTGAAGAGTCCAGGTGACTGTTGTGTAACATAGCTGTGAAGTAACCACTGGTACATCAGTGAGATGCTTTTTTCAAGTAGTTGTGTGTGTGGAAGTGGAGAGGTGTGAATGTTGGGCCAGAGGTCTTTTATTTGAACAACTGTGTGAAGGAAAATGGGTGCCCTCAGGAGGGAGGCAGTAGCACTGCCTGGAGCTGTGCGGAGGTGGCTGATGTTGCCAGACCTGCTGTATCCCTGGCTTGTGAGTTGGAAATTGTGCTGCTGAACTAGGATGACCTTGTTTAGTCTAAATGGAGCCACTTTTTCTGCCCCCAGATTTTATCCAATTGTCTGTTTGGCACCCTGAGCAGAGCAGTGTCTGCAGCGGGACTGCTGGGTGTCTGAAAGACCGAGACTGTCTGTGAGCAGATGGGAATGTTCTGTATTCCTGTCTCCAGCTCCCAGGGACCTGACTGAGACTCACAGACCTCAGAATGCTGAAGAAGGATGCTCACAAAATGCCATAGCAAATACAGCTGGAAAGTCATCTCTTTTTTTTAACTCCCTTTGATTTCTCAGGCTGTTTCACAGCCTGAAACCCAGGTCTGAATCTACTGATTTGCAGAAAGGCAGGCTTGGGTGCTTGCTTACTTCTGTGGCTCCCTCTGTGCCCTGCTTGTCCAGCAAGTGGGACATCTGGGATTTATGGACATCATAGTCTCAGGGTTCAGTCTCCCACCTTCAGCAACAACTCCAGCTCTCAGAACAGGCTGAGCTCCAACTCAGACTATGCACTTTTAAACACTGTAAAATCCCTGAAACCAGCTGAAGAAAATGCAAAAAGAATTTTTGTCTCTGTGATTCATTGGCAAGAGCACCACCAGGACAGGGAAACGCTCATCTGTGATTCCTGCTGCACTCAAAAGTGGTATCTTCCAGTAACTTAGAATGTATCTGTCTTGGGAGCGGTGAATTGAAATTTCCCTGTGCCCACAACTGCCCTCAGAGTCCTGTTCCCTTTCTGTTGTGCTGTGCCTCCACCAGCCACACTTGAGGCCAGGACAGACAGAAAACTGACTGAAGAAAATGAAGCTGCACCTTGATGTCCCACTTTTCTCAGGCTGTGTTTTTGCAGTTGGTAGCAGATGGCAAGTCCTGGCTGTATCACTCTGGAGGTGCCAAGTGATGTGCAATCTATCAGTGCCTTTAATGCGGAGGGAAATTTTGCCTCCTGCTTACACTTTGGAAGCTGCAACACAGAGACAGGTGTGATGCTGTTTCATGCTGCTGTATCACCTACCCAGAGTTCTTAATAGCTATTTTTAATCTGGACACTTGTCACAAGGGACCTAATAATGGGTCTCACAATATGATCAATATGATCTAAGTGAGCCGTTTATTGAGTGTGCTATACAATCTTATGTACTCAAATAGCTATACGTCATGATTACATTGGTCAATTGGAATTAGTAATCATTATAAAGCTGTACTGTTCATGCACAAGTAAAATTCTTTTAATTGATACATTATTGCTTATCACGTGTCTCTATTCTGGTGCTGAAAGCAAGCTTGTTCACGTAGCGACTTGCGGTTTCTACTGAACTATGCTTCTTGTTTCTTCGTCTACAACAGTCTTCTTGTTCTTCCTTCAGGTGTTGTTAAAATATTCTTCTTCCCTTTATCTGTAGCCTTGATTTACTTCATTTCAAATGCAGGATTGCTCACGTACATCTCATACAGATGTCCTTTGTCTTGTAAAAATTCCTCAACAGGTCTGGGTCCTGGGTGAAGTGGTTCGGGTCTGGGTCTAGGTTAAGAGTGCCATTAGGAGTTCGGGTTTGGGTCCATAGTTAGTGGTTTAATGGTGTCCATGTCTTGCAGGGTCTGTGAGGAAGACAAAGGGTTGTGGAGAGTTTCCTCCTGTCCATCTCTCCCCCGCGAGGCTGATCCCGAGGACTTCCACGTTGGATCACAGTGCTGGCAGAGCCCCTCGGGCACAGCCTGCTCTGTGCAGTGCAGCCGGTGGCACTGGACGAGGCCAGGCCCACGGGTAGGGGGAGAAGGGATGAGGGAGGGCGTACAAAGTCGAGCCCCGGCCCTGCCTTGCACCCATGGTTATATCACAGCATTGCGGGGTGAGGGAGCAGCCTGGGGAGACTGGGGGCTCTTGTAGCTCACCCAGCACTTACCCTGGAGTAGAGGTGAACATCCAGGCCCTGCACATCCTGCCTTGAAGGAAGACACCAGACCCTCGTGATGCAGGCTTGTAGGAGGCTTTTCTCTCTGCCCACCAGCACCGTCTGCCCTGAGCTGAAAAGGAAGAGAGGGGCCAGTTGGGCACTGGTGCTGGGAGCAACGCCTCGAGGCCTCCTGTGTGTCCCCTTTAGGGATGGGCAGGGATCTCAGTTTGGTGATGGCGAACATGTCTCTGCCACACCATTATGTTCAGTTGGTTCCTGGGCTCCTCTTCCAGCAAAGTACGACCAGGATGGGACCTGGCAGCCACCGGCACCCAGTGCCCCCAGACCCTGGCCCTGCCCAGGCACTGCCCTCTCTCTCCCAGCTGCTCGGTGTCCTTAGTGGCATCTAGTGGCCATGGTTTAAAGGACAAGTAGGTGTTGGTGTTGGGTCACAGGTTGGACTAGATGATCTCAGAGGTCTTTTCCAACCTTGTGATAACGTGATACTGTGATACTGCGATCTAATAAAGGAGGGGAGCATGGAGGGCACCTTGATGGTATATAGCAAGAGCTCTTAGCCCGGTCAGAGAACAATTTCCCACAGGATACTGTTATCATTATATGGATGACATTCTGCTTGCAGCACCGTCACAAACGATGCTAGCAGAAATGGAAACAGAAGCACAAAAATCATTACAGCGTCAGGGGCTGGTGATTGCTCCAGAAAAAGTACAACACCAACAACCTTGGTTATATTTGGGTACGAAGGTGTTAAACTGCACAGTAATGCAACAGCCAGTTCAATTGCAAATACAAGTTAAAACTCTCAATGATGTACAAAAATTAGCTGGAGTACTTAACTGGGTTTGACCCTATTTAGACCTGACATCTTCTAAACTGTAACCATTATTGGATTTGTTACAAGGGGATTCAGTTAACTTTATTTTCCTTTTCACAATGAATTTTTTTCTTTTTTTTTTTTTGAGAACTTGGACTTATGTTTTAGTGAAAGAAATTTCTTCTTTATAGGGATGTGACTATAAAGTCAGCTGACATCCTGTCATGGTTTAGCCTTGACCTGGCTAAATTTCCAGCTAAACTGATGCAGCTGGACTCCCAAATTCAGGAGAGGAAAGAGGCTTGTGGATTGGAAACTAAAGCTACAGCTTTATCATAATGCAACCCAACTCAACCTTACGCAACACAATGCCCGAGCCCCACTCAAAACAAACTCTAACCAACCCAAGCCAACCCAACTCGACACAACTCAATCCAACTCAACCCAACTCAACTAGACTCAAACAAACCATACCCAACTCAACCCAACCAACTCAACCCATATTAAATCAACTTAACCCAACCCAACCCATTGCAACTCAATATAATCCAACTCAACCCAAATATACTCAATCCACTCAACCCAAAGCAATCAAACCCAACTCAACCCAACACAAATCAATACAACACAACTCACCCAAAAAACCCTCTAACCAACCCAAGCCAATACAACTCAAGCCAATACAGCTCAATACAACCAAACCCAAACTAACGCAAACCAACCTAACTCAAACAAACTAAACAAACCTAAACAAAACTCAACCCATACAAACCCAAACAAAATCAACTGAACACAACCCAAACCAACCCAACTCAAGTCAACCACACCCAAACAAAAATAAACCAACTCAACCCAACCCTTTCAATCAAAACAAAATTACAATAACCAACACAAATCAGCACTATCTAACATGACTCAGACAAAAACTACTCTATACAATTCAAAACAACCCAACCAAACACAGCACAACCCAACTCAACCTAATGCAACCCAAGTGAATCCAACTCAATCCAACCTATACAAACTGAACCCAAATCCCTGAAACCAACCCAACAGAACACAACCCAACTAAACCAAAGCAAATACTAACCAAGCCAACCTAATGCTGCTGAATTCAACTCAACAAAACTCAACACAACCCAAGACAAACCAACCCTAAAAAACCCAAAACAACCCAAGGAATCCCAACCACACACAACCCATGTCACCCCACCTCTACCCAACTCAACTGAATACAACTCAATCCAACCAAACCCAAATCATTACAACCCAATGCAAATAAATCGAACTAAACCAAAATCAACCCAACTCAACCAAATCAAATCCATCCCACGCCATCCAAACCCAACTCAACACAACCCAAGCCATTCCAACTCAAGTAAATACAACCAACCCATCTGTAGTGGGTTGGCTTTGGGATTGGAAGTATTCCATATTTTCCTTTAACATTACGCAACATATCAATAAGGCATAGATAAGAGAGTTGACTCTCTTCTGGTCAGTTTTGGGAACTGCAGGTCCCTTTCATTGGTCTTGCTTATCTGGAGCTGAGGCCTAATCTCCTCCATGCAGGCATTAGCGGATGAGAGAGCGGCTGTGAGTGAGGAAGAAGTGGCTGTGACAGAGGAAGAAGAGACTGTCAGAGAGGAAGAAACTGTTGCAAGAGAAGGGGAATGCCCAAAAGAACTAGGGGCCATCCAAAGGAGTCATGAGCAGTAACAAGAGAAAACAAGGTAACAGTACAAACAACCCGTGGTATACTGTCACTAGATGATTTATATCTGACTATACATTCAGTGTTTCAGAAGATGTAAAGAAGGGGCAAAAGCATTCCCCGCAACCTGAGAGAGAATTATTTTTACCTGATGATTGATTGAGGCCTTTGTCTCAGCACCCGAAAGACTACTCGCTACCTCTACCCACTGGATATGGTGAATGACGTAGAAGTCCATCTCCATGGCATGAATGATGTAGAAGTCCATCTCCACAGTACGCTTGGTGCCCACCTCCTTGTGAGTGACAGAGAGAGGAGGTGGGAGCAGCTCCGCATATGAGCGGAAGAGTACAAAGTGAAGTGGAAAAGATTCTACGTGGGAGAGACGGATGAGAAATAATGAGAGAAAGTGTAATTACACAATCACTGGCCCCAAGAGAGCTTCGAGATTTACCAAGAGATTACAGTTGCTTGCCTGGTGAATGAATCGTCACCTGGCTGGTGCAATGCTGGGACAATAGAGCTATTAATCACGTGACTGAAGGTGATGAAGCAAAACAATTGTGATCTCTAGCCCAAGATTCTATAATAGAACAAGAAAGGGAAGGGAGAGAAAGGCGGCCAGTTTTGGATCTGAATCTTGCACGCTGTAAGGGCAAGAAACCCATTTAAGAAATATCTGGCAAGCTCTCTAAGAAGGTGGAATACTGCAGAAGAAGGTGCCCAATACCTACAGGAATTAGCTATGTTGGAGATCATCTCTTCTTATCCAGACCATTAAGATATCCTAGCTCCAGAGGGTGTCCCCAGGAGCCCATGTGGAAAAAGGTAATCAAAGATGACCCTAAACCATATACCTACTGCTTGATAACTGCATATAATCCAGGGATGGATGAAACAAGCGTGGAAGCCGTGTGTTGTTGGATAAGACACATAGAGGAAAGTCTGGAAGACTCCTCCGATTCCCTACACTGACCCACCTATGATAGGGAAAGAAGAGAGAGATTATGAATACTCCAGATATGAGGATGATCCTAGAGACAGAGATGACAGACATTATAGAGATTACAGAGAATGGCCAATGGAATGATCATGGCAGGATCGACCAAGACAACTTCGACCTAGGCTTTGATCTGGGTCTTGGTCTCACTCACGATCTCCATCGTTCCCATGTTGAGGGAAAAAAAAGTCTAAGTGTCAGTCACATAGCCAACTATGGGAGGACCTATGTAGCAGTGGAGAGAACATGAAGAAGCGGGGTGGTAAAATCCACTTCCAAGCACAAAGCTAGAGTGAGGGAGCTGAAACAGAAGGGCACTGACAAGAAAATTTCCTATGTGGTAGATACAGAATTTTTAGAATAAAAACTACAATTGCCAAAACACAAGAAGATGGAGGTCTACCTCCACGATGACAAAGAAGCCTCCAAGAAAAAAAAGTCAACGTCCAAAAGCAAATGCTCTAATCAAGACCAATAGAGGGGCCCTGCCTTCTGCCAGGAGAAGGAGAGGGACCAAGAAAACAATTGGGTTTACTGGGCTGTGTGGGTTCGATGGCCTGGAACATCAGATCCTCAGAGGTACCGAGCTTTGATAGATACTTGTGCCCGGTGTACTTTAATGCCATCAGAGCATAAGAGTACAGAGACTGTTTCTATTTCTAGAGTGACGGGAGGGTTTCAGGAGTTGTCAGTGGTAGAGGCTGACATAAGCTTGACAGGAAACCAATGGGAAAAACATTCCATTGTGACGGGGCCAGAAGCCTCTTGTAATCTAGGTATGAACACCCTAATAAGAGGACGCTTCAAGTACCTGAAGGGGTATTGGTGGGCTTTTGGTGTAGCCACGGCGATTGAAGTGGTATCCAAGTGATTTTCTGGCCTTCCTGACTTCTCTGAAGACCTTTCTATTGTGGGATTACTGAGAGTTAAAGATCAAAAAGTGCCAATAGCCACGACAACCTTACACCAGCGACAGTATCGGACAAATTGAGATGCTGTGATCCCCATCCATAAGATGATTTAGAAGCTGGAGAGAGACAAGGGATGGTCAGCAGAACCCATTCATCCTTCAATAACCTTGTCTGGAATACGTAATTCTGATGGATATTGGAGACTGACTATAGACTATCGTGGTTTCAATGAAGTCAACACTGCCATTGAGTGCTGATGTACCAGATATGCTGGAGCTCCAGTATGAGCTGGAGTCCGAGACAGCAGAGTGGTGATGCCACTATTGACATCGCCAATGCATTATTCTCCATTCCCTTAGAAGCAGAGTGCAAGCCACAGTTTGTTTTCACCTGGAGGGGCGTTCAGTACACCTGGAATCAACTGCCCCAAGGGCGGAAGCACAGTCCAACCATCTGTTATGGACTGATTCAAGACATATACCATTCTGGGTCTTGAGAAGCAAATCCTGTGGAGACATGGCACTCCAGAACGCATTGAGTCAGATGACGGCACTCATTCCAAGAACAATCTAGTGGCCACTCGCGCACAAGAGCATGGTATTAAATGGGTATATCACATTCCATATCAAGCACCCTCTGCTGGGAAAGCTGAAAGGTGTAATAGGCTGTTAAAGACAACTCTAAAGGCACTGGGTGAAGGAACTTTTAAAAACTGGGATAAGCACTTAGCCAAGGCCATCTGGCTAGTTAATACCAGAGGCTCTGTCAATCGGGCTGGTCCTCCCAAGCAGAATCCCTCCTCACTGTAGATGGAGACAAAGTTCCAGTGATCCATGTGAGAGGTATGTTAGGTAGGGCCATTTGGATTACTCCTCCAGCAGACCAAGACAAACCCATCTGTGGGATTGGTTTTGCTCATGGGCCTGGAAACACCTGGTGAGTAATGAGGAAGTGTGGAGAGATCCAATGTCTGCCTCAAGGAAATTTATCCTTGGAAAAAACTAATTCTGTGTCTTAAGTTTTACAGGAGAACAGACACAAGATGAGGAAGAGCTTAAGAGAGCGGATACCGGTATGCAATTATGAGACAAGCCCAGTCAAGCCAGGCTGGTGCTACACCACATGTGACTCTCATGACTACCTGAGAAGCAGCAACTAGCAGATCTTCTGAGCTTAAACTATTACATTCCTGATGAGCTTCTAACCTAATGAATCAAGTGCTCTGGGTAGAAAAAACAATTTCAGGAAGAGGAATGTCAGCATGAATATGAAGTGAAGCAGTGCTAAAACTAGAACTGTGACTGTGACTAAAGGGCAAAGGACACAAAATGAATTGTTGTTGGTGGTGTTGATCTTCCATGAGAGAAAACAACCTCAAGGACTGGGGATGCTCAAGCACCTCTTACCACAGTCTAGAGCAAGACTGGGTTGGCCTCTGTGTTTGCCACCAAGAAGGACTTCAAGCTCCTCTGTTGGCTGCAACCCAATAGGCGTTGAGTGTTGGGGACACATGCCATACCAGACCTTGATGTGAGGGATGGCCTCCTCTGTTGTAAGAAAGACATCCAGGAAAATAAAACCTGATCTTCAATGACAAGGACTATATATATATATATGTCTATGTGCGGGATATAGACAAAGAGGATCACAATGTACAGGTGTTGCGTTAAAGAAATTATATGGAATAAGGGGTGGAGAATGTAGTGGCTTGGCTTTAGGATTTTTTTTCATATCTTCCTTAAAAATGGCCTATACAGGTCTTCCTTAAAAATGGCCTATATAGGTCTTCCTTAACAATGGACGTCAGGATCAATGGAAGTATTCCATATCTTCCTTTAGTGTAACACGACATATAAATAAGATATAGGTAAGGGGTACGCTCTTCTTCTTCTGGGAGGCTGGAGAGCAGGACCCCATTGCTACTGGTGCTGTTTGGAGCTGAGTCCTGTGCTGACTGCTGTTGTCTTCCCACGCATTATGGGACAGTCCTGGCTTGGATTTAGCTGTTCTGCTTTCCTCAGGGGAATGGGTGAGATTTTGCTAGTTCTTACTTTGTTAGTTACCGGGTGTTTTCTTGCACTCTGCATCTCCTCTGCCTTTGCAGACGCTGGAAGGGGAGCTCTACTAAGAACTTCCATCTTCTCCCTGAGTTGAAAACCTGGAATATTGGCTACTGCTGAGTGTGAGTGCTGTGTTTCATGGTTCATTTATTCACCCTCAAGATAAGAGAGGAAGCCCCAAAGGACCAATTCAGTAGCTTCCCATCTTCCATGGCCCACGTGCCCTTGAGACGTGAGGGAGGAGTTCAGCCCTGCTGTGTAGTTTCCCTCTGGTGTTACCTGCACTTACCCTCCTCACATGCTTCTATTTACAGAGAAAGGATGCCAGTACTAAAAAGCTACTTTTCATCTAATTAGGTAGCAGTGACCAGCACCAGCAAGCCTTTAGCCACTCCATGACGACCCTGATCCTACCATCCTTGCAGAGCCATCAGCAGAATTTGCCTGGATTCAGCTGCTGGAGATCAACACCGCATCCTGGAGGCAAGGTGAAAAGCTCTCCTGCATGCCTGTTCTTTAATTAAAAGATGTGTATGGTGAAAAGGGGATCACATTAACGGGCGTTTTTTTAGATGAGGAAGCAGAGCTTTACCCACAGTGACAGCACACGGATGTCACCCTCCTGCTCCTGGACAATCATTTGGCAGCCACATACGGAGACTTCAGCAATGCAGAAAACAGCATTGCCTTTCCTGGAGCTGCTTAACACTGTTTAATTGGGCAATTTAACGCAGGTGGTCTCTACAGCAGCCTCTGTCTGAGGCCTGGAGAAAACCAGGGAGGAGAAAACAGTGATTTTGCTGCATCTGTGCATGGGAAAAATTCAGAAAACGCAGCTGAGACCTGCAGAAACCATGTGTGGCGATTGCAGGCTTCACATCAGCTCCTGTACCAGCAGGAGAAGGTCTCGACATGGGCAGCGTTCCAGGAAGTGTCCGCCTCTCTGTGATGCTGTGCCCATCAGAGCACGAAGAGGCACCACGGGTGCTGATGGGAGAGTTAAAAAGGTCTGTGGAGGCTGGGATGGGGACAGAATGGAGAGGTTTCTTCTGCAAAGACCATACTCAGAGTGTGTGTTTTACAGGCAATGCACTCATCAGTGGTGCATCAGACTTTGAGGACTGGGATGCTGTAAACTGTGGGGGCTTATTTTGCTTGCAGGATTTTGAAATGGAAAGGACTGGGATTCTCCTTAATTTCTGAAGAGTCCAGGTGACTGTTGTGTAACATAGCTGTGAAGTAACCACTGGTACATCAGTGAGATGCTTTTTTCAAGTAGTTGTGTGTGTGGAAGTGGAGAGGTGTGAATGTTGGGCCAGAGGTCTTTTATTTGAACAACTGTGTGAAGGAAAATGGGTGCCCTCAGGAGGGAGGCAGTAGCACTGCCTGGAGCTGTGCGGAGGTGGCTGATGTTGCCAGACCTGCTGTATCCCTGGCTTGTGAGTTGGAAATTGTGCTGCTGAACTAGGATGACCTTGTTTAGTCTAAATGGAGCCACTTTTTCTGCCCCCAGATTTTATCCAATTGTCTGTTTGGCACCCTGAGCAGAGCAGTGTCTGCAGCGGGACTGCTGGGTGTCTGAAAGACCGAGACTGTCTGTGAGCAGATGGGAATGTTCTGTATTCCTGTCTCCAGCTCCCAGGGACCTGACTGAGACTCACAGACCTCAGAATGCTGAAGAAGGATGCTCACAAAATGCCATAGCAAATACAGCTGGAAAGTCATCTCTTTTTTTTAACTCCCTTTGATTTCTCAGGCTGTTTCACAGCCTGAAACCCAGGTCTGAATCTACTGATTTGCAGAAAGGCAGGCTTGGGTGCTTGCTTACTTCTGTGGCTCCCTCTGTGCCCTGCTTGTCCAGCAAGTGGGACATCTGGGATTTATGGACATCATAGTCTCAGGGTTCAGTCTCCCACCTTCAGCAACAACTCCAGCTCTCAGAACAGGCTGAGCTCCAACTCAGACTATGCACTTTTAAACACTGTAAAATCCCTGAAACCAGCTGAAGAAAATGCAAAAAGAATTTTTGTCTCTGTGATTCATTGGCAAGAGCACCACCAGGACAGGGAAACGCTCATCTGTGATTCCTGCTGCACTCAAAAGTGGTATCTTCCAGTAACTTAGAATGTATCTGTCTTGGGAGCGGTGAATTGAAATTTCCCTGTGCCCACAACTGCCCTCAGAGTCCTGTTCCCTTTCTGTTGTGCTGTGCCTCCACCAGCCACACTTGAGGCCAGGACAGACAGAAAACTGACTGAAGAAAATGAAGCTGCACCTTGATGTCCCACTTTTCTCAGGCTGTGTTTTTGCAGTTGGTAGCAGATGGCAAGTCCTGGCTGTATCACTCTGGAGGTGCCAAGTGATGTGCAATCTATCAGTGCCTTTAATGCGGAGGGAAATTTTGCCTCCTGCTTACACTTTGGAAGCTGCAACACAGAGACAGGTGTGATGCTGTTTCATGCTGCTGTATCACCTACCCAGAGTTCTTAATAGCTATTTTTAATCTGGACACTTGTCACAAGGGACCTAATAATGGGTCTCACAATATGATCAATATGATCTAAGTGAGCCGTTTATTGAGTGTGCTATACAATCTTATGTACTCAAATAGCTATACGTCATGATTACATTGGTCAATTGGAATTAGTAATCATTATAAAGCTGTACTGTTCATGCACAAGTAAAATTCTTTTAATTGATACATTATTGCTTATCACGTGTCTCTATTCTGGTGCTGAAAGCAAGCTTGTTCACGTAGCGACTTGCGGTTTCTACTGAACTATGCTTCTTGTTTCTTCGTCTACAACAGTCTTCTTGTTCTTCCTTCAGGTGTTGTTAAAATATTCTTCTTCCCTTTATCTGTAGCCTTGATTTACTTCATTTCAAATGCAGGATTGCTCACGTACATCTCATACAGATGTCCTTTGTCTTGTAAAAATTCCTCAACAGGTCTGGGTCCTGGGTGAAGTGGTTCGGGTCTGGGTCTAGGTTAAGAGTGCCATTAGGAGTTCGGGTTTGGGTCCATAGTTAGTGGTTTAATGGTGTCCATGTCTTGCAGGGTCTGTGAGGAAGACAAAGGGTTGTGGAGAGTTTCCTCCTGTCCATCTCTCCCCCGCGAGGCTGATCCCGAGGACTTCCACGTTGGATCACAGTGCTGGCAGAGCCCCTCGGGCACAGCCTGCTCTGTGCAGTGCAGCCGGTGGCACTGGACGAGGCCAGGCCCACGGGTAGGGGGAGAAGGGATGAGGGAGGGCGTACAAAGTCGAGCCCCGGCCCTGCCTTGCACCCATGGTTATATCACAGCATTGCGGGGTGAGGGAGCAGCCTGGGGAGACTGGGGGCTCTTGTAGCTCACCCAGCACTTACCCTGGAGTAGAGGTGAACATCCAGGCCCTGCACATCCTGCCTTGAAGGAAGACACCAGACCCTCGTGATGCAGGCTTGTAGGAGGCTTTTCTCTCTGCCCACCAGCACCGTCTGCCCTGAGCTGAAAAGGAAGAGAGGGGCCAGTTGGGCACTGGTGCTGGGAGCAACGCCTCGAGGCCTCCTGTGTGTCCCCTTTAGGGATGGGCAGGGATCTCAGTTTGGTGATGGCGAACATGTCTCTGCCACACCATTATGTTCAGTTGGTTCCTGGGCTCCTCTTCCAGCAAAGTACGACCAGGATGGGACCTGGCAGCCACCGGCACCCAGTGCCCCCAGACCCTGGCCCTGCCCAGGCACTGCCCTCTCTCTCCCAGCTGCTCGGTGTCCTTAGTGGCATCTAGTGGCCATGGTTTAAAGGACAAGTAGGTGTTGGTGTTGGGTCACAGGTTGGACTAGATGATCTCAGAGGTCTTTTCCAACCTTGTGATAACGTGATACTGTGATACTGCGATCTAATAAAGGAGGGGAGCATGGAGGGCACCTTGATGGTATATAGCAAGAGCTCTTAGCCCGGTCAGAGAACAATTTCCCACAGGATACTGTTATCATTATATGGATGACATTCTGCTTGCAGCACCGTCACAAACGATGCTAGCAGAAATGGAAACAGAAGCACAAAAATCATTACAGCGTCAGGGGCTGGTGATTGCTCCAGAAAAAGTACAACACCAACAACCTTGGTTATATTTGGGTACGAAGGTGTTAAACTGCACAGTAATGCAACAGCCAGTTCAATTGCAAATACAAGTTAAAACTCTCAATGATGTACAAAAATTAGCTGGAGTACTTAACTGGGTTTGACCCTATTTAGACCTGACATCTTCTAAACTGTAACCATTATTGGATTTGTTACAAGGGGATTCAGTTAACTTTATTTTCCTTTTCACAATGAATTTTTTTCTTTTTTTTTTTTTGAGAACTTGGACTTATGTTTTAGTGAAAGAAATTTCTTCTTTATAGGGATGTGACTATAAAGTCAGCTGACATCCTGTCATGGTTTAGCCTTGACCTGGCTAAATTTCCAGCTAAACTGATGCAGCTGGACTCCCAAATTCAGGAGAGGAAAGAGGCTTGTGGATTGGAAACTAAAGCTACAGCTTTATCATAATTCAAATAATAATAGTAATAATGATCAAAATAGTCAAAAAGTAATGAAAATATGTACAAATATCTGAGATGTCACCCCCACCCCACCCCTCAATTACTTTACATCACCACAACTGCTGTAGAGCAGACACGGGGAATGGGTCCGCAGCCAGGAGGGAGCTGAACTCAGGAACTGGATTCAGAACGCACTGATCCAGGGTCAGGAACTAGCAGACAAACGAGGTCCTCACTGGACCATCGCAGAAGAGAGACCTTCGTGATTTCTCAATTTTATACCGAGTACGATGTATGTGGGATGGAATCCTCCATTGGTCAGTTTGGGGTCACCTGTCCTGTCCACCCCTCTCTGCAGATGCAACCATTTTTTGCCAGCTGGAGGATGGCCCTGGTTACCAGAGGAATAAGCATAAATATTGGCCCCTTTGTATACCAGTGTTCTGTGTTATCACTGCTGGAAACCCTCTGAAAAACATGCAGTTAGTTTTTCAGAAAATGCAGTTACTTTAGACCAAGGCCGGGCCAGAGTCAGAAGCTCCCCAATTAACCCAAACCATTACAATTCCACCCCTTATTCCATGCCATTTATGTCATGCTCAGGTAATCACTACTTATATCTTAAAATATGTATACACATATGTAAGTTGCTAATTCATGACGTACCCACACAGAAGTTCATTAAACTCATTATGGTGGATGCCTATCTGTTGTAGCAGTCTTTCAGGGCAGGAAGAATAGTCTGAAGACTCACTGTGGTTGGTGTCCACAGGCTGCGCGTTAGAGATGTCAACCTCGCAGGTCACATGATGAAGTTAAGTCATTATCCTGAAAAACACTCAGTAAACCCTGTTAGTCACACAGCTGAAGTCTGAGCATTCTAACCCAGGATCAGATTTACTTGAGGCACACATTGAACTTCTCCACTCTTCAGCATTGCTCACCAAGTACGTCCAGGACCTTGAGCAAAAGCAAGCCCACAGGTACATTTGCCTTTCCCAGAGACGGGAGAAACACAAACACTATTCCCCAACAAATTCCTTTCATGCACCACAGGGATTTTATCCTCTCATGCCATATGGAGAAGGACTGATTGAACAGGCCTATCTCGATTGGTAGATCCTCTGATGTTAATTAACCAGGTGGTTTCTGCCAAATATTTATCCCAATTTTTAAATGTACCATCCCCCATTGCCTTGAAGGTAGTTCTTAACAGTCTGTTCTATTGCTCAATTTTCCTTGAGGCTGGTGCATGATAGGGAAGGTGATACATCCATTCAGTACCTTGTACTTTGGCCCGGTATCTGTGAGATCATTTTTTAAATGAGTCCCATTGTATGACTCAATTCTTTCTGGAGTACAATGCCTCCATAAAACTTGCTGTCTGTCCCAGGCCTAAGATGGTGTTACGTGCAGCAGCAGGGGTTTTCTTCCAGCCATCGAATGGTTATTTCCACCACTGTAAGCACATAACGCTTACCCTGGTAGGTTTTAGGGAGTGTGATGTCCATTTGCCAGACCTCCCCATATATATATACTTCAGCCACTGTACAGGTTTGCTGAGTGATTGATGCAATCTGCTTACTCCATGATATCTGAAAAGCCATGGCCGTTGGGGAAGTCACTGGTGACTGGAAAAAGGGAAACATCGCACCCATTTTTAAGAAGAGTAGAAAGGACCCTGGGAACTGCTGACCTGTCAGCTTCACCTCTGTGCTGGGGATGGTCATGGAATACATCCTCCTAGAAACTGTGCTGAGCCCAAGGAGGACAAGGAAGTGATTGAAGACAGCCAGCATGGTTTCACCAGCAGCAAGTCCTGCGTGACCAACCTAGTGCCCTTCTATGCTGGAATGACTGCAGCAGTGGTCAGGGGAAGAGCTACAGACATCGTCTGTGTGAACTTCCGTCAGGCCTTTGAAATGATCCTCGCAACATCCTTCTCTCTAAATGGAAGATGTCATCAATGAGCTCCAAAAACCTCCTTACACCTTGCTGTGTTGCCCCTTCAGCAAGCAGACATTGGTATAGTTTAAGTCCCTCATGAGGACCAGGGCCATCAGACATGGGGTTCCTGTTTATAGCAGTTTGAAGAAGGCCTTATCTAAATCATCTTCATGAGCACTAAGAAGTGGCCAGTCCTGTGTCAGAGCTGGAACAATAATCTTGTACATCAGGGCCAACTGGGACATGACCAGCTGAGCAGAGATCCTGAGGACAAGGACCTGGGCACTACGGGGACACTGTGGGAGCCAGTGGTGCACTGTCACCACAAGCAAGGGCAGCTGCATCTCGGGATACATTTGGAGGAGCATGGGACACTTGGACAACTTGACTTCTCAGCCCCCTCAACTCAGCACTGGTGAGGCCCCACTCATGAGTGTGTTCCAGTGTGCAGCTCCCACACACCCGAGGTGTTGATAATCTACACTTTTCTCCCCTCCTTCCTTTCTCTTTTCTTTACTACAGGTTTACCAAGCCAATGCCAATCCTATTACTAAAGTCTCACCTGTGCAAATAAGTTCTTTTAAATTGATTCTTTGATGTTACTTCATCTTAATTTAGCCCGAGAGAAATACACAGATTTGATAGGGCGGCCCGTTGTCTTCCCCAGTCACCCCTGGACAGCCCAGTTTGGGTCACAACACAAGGGGGCTGTTGTCAGTGAAATTTCCCCACCCTCAATGTTCCAATTCTCTGCCTGCACAGCAAGGAATTTATGAGCATTACCTTAGATGTTGTGGCTGTTTAACCCTTGTAGAGAGCTCAGTACAACACAGCTCCTCACTTCCCACCAGGATAGGGGAGAGAATCAGAAGGGTAAAAGTGAGCAAACTCCTGGGCTGAGATAAAGACAGTTTAATGAGCCTCCGTGTCACGAGGTGAAAGAAGCCCAGGCCCCTCAGCCTCTCCACACAGGTCATTTGTTCCAGGCTCTGAACCCCATCTTGGAGAATCCCACTGGACTCTCTCCAGGTGCTCTCAGCCGCCCTCCGACAGGGATTCCTACCCAGGACACACTGTTGTAGATGTGGCCACCCCAGCGCTGAGTAAAGGAGGAGCTGACTCACCTTGTGTGGTGGCCACACTCCTCCCAGTGCAATCCCATGGCCCTGTTTGTGGTGAGCATGCTCCAAGGGCTCATGTGCATCTCTGGTAGCACCCAGGGTCACTCCTCAGCCGCTCAGGTCCAGGTTTGTCCCTAATGTGGGATTGGATGCTTCTCGCTGTAAACCTTGAGGGGATTTCTGTGTTGTGGGCTGTGCTGAGGATCCTCTCTGAGAAGAGACAACACAAAGCTTTTTCCACGTGCCTTCCTCACCTGGCCACGGTGTCCCTGTTGATCAGCACAGCCCTGTTTCCTGACCCAAAGCTCCCCTTCACCTCCCCTCCATCCCTGGTCATGGTGGTGTCATTTCTGGACATGGTGGTCCCTCCAGCAGTGAACCCCTTCATCTACAGCCTGAGGAACCAGGAAATCAAGGATGTAGTGTGGGAACTCACAAGTGGATGTTTTCCTAAGCAATAAACTGCCGATCTTCTGCACAGCTGTTATGATGTAACTCATTTCAGGCCCAGCATGTTTTCTGAATTTTTTTTGTTGGTGATTGACTTTTAATTGTGGTAATGTTTTCATTCTTCTTCAAATTTACTCCCTGTTTCTTTCTTTTCTGACTCAGTAGCTTTGTAAATAAGTAGCCATGCTTTCTTTGTGTTTATTTAAAGTAAAAGGCCCTGCAGTGACTTCTTTTTCATGAGACCCTTCCTCCAATGGCTTTTTGGAGCTGCAGGAACAGTTTTTTTCTGCCTGGGTGGACGGGAACAGAGTCCCAGCACAGCGGCACTGCGAGGCAGCACCAGCATTTGATCTCCCAGAGCTGTTCTCTTTCCCCTTCCACACTCTCCTCCTGATCCCTTGCCTTGCTGCAAGGCCTGAGTGCTCTGGCAGCTTGGTCAGAGCCGTGCTAAACTTCATGCATTTGGTGATTGTCCAGCTCTCCAGTTTGTCCCAATCCCTCTGCAGGGCCTCTTTTCCCTTGAAAGTGTCAACTTCTCCCCCCAGTTTCATGTCATCAGCAAACTTAATTCTCGAGTAAATTCTCGAGTCCTGCATCCACATCATTTATGAATATTTATGAATATAAATATCATTTATATGAAAGAGCACTGGCCCTCAGGTTGATCCAATTGGGGCCCCGCTAGAGTCTGGTCACCAGCTCGATGTGACCTCATTCACTGTGACCCATTCACTGCGAGTCCGACCCTTCGGTCAATCACCCACCGTGTTTTTATCCAGCTGGATGCTGGACATTTGTTCAGGAGTATCCCATGAGAGACAGGATCAAAGGCCTTGCTGAAATCCAGAACAATTACATCCACTGGCTTCTCTTGGCCAAACAGGTGAGTGAACCTGTCGTAGAGAGAAGTTAAGTTTGTCTGGTAGGACCTTCCTTTTATAACCCATGCTGGCTGGGACCAACGACTGCGTGGTCTTTCAGGTGTTTTTCAGTAGCTCCCAGAATAATCTTCTCCATCATCTCACCAGGCACTGCAGTGAGACTGACAGTCCTGTAGCTACTGGGATCATCCCTGCTGCCCTTCTTGAAGACTGACACAACGTTTTCCAGCTTTCCCTAAGATCTCAGTTCAACCACCCCAGATTCCCAGGAGAATTGGGAAATCATCGAGAGAGGCCTCTCTATGGCATCTGCCAGCTCTTTGAGTACCCTCAGATGAATCCTAATGGGCCCCATCAACTTATAGGGATCCAGCTGGAACAGCAGATCTCCCACAAGTTCAGGGTTGGTTGGGAGATTGTCATTTGTGCAGTCTTGGTCCTCTGGGGGCTGAGCTTATCATCAGTATTAAAGGCAGAGGTGATAAAAGCATTAAATGTCTCTGTCTTGTCTATATCTCTGCTTATGAGGTGCCTACACTTATCAAGAACTGGGCCAATATTATTTCTGGCATGCCTCTCGTTATTAACATATTTGAAAAAGCCCTTTTTATTATCCTCCACAAAGCTGGCCAGCTTTAACTCTAAATGAGCCTTGCCTGCATGAATTTCTGCTCCGCAGCAGTGAAGAGCATCCCTGTTGAACTCCCATGTCACCCACCCATGTCACCCAATGCCTCCACTGGTCTTACACCTTTCATTCATGCCTCAGTTCCAGTAGAAGATCCATGCTCAGCCAGGCTAGCCTCCTGCCTCACCTATTTGACCTCCGGCATTTTGGAATTGTCTGTTCCTATGCTCTTAAGAGGTGATACTTAAAAAGTGACCAGCACTGACTGACCTCAGCACCTTCAAAAGCTTTTTCCCAGGAGACCTTACTAAGCAGTTCCCTGAGCAACCCAAACTCTGCTTTCCCCACATCCACAGCTGAGGTCTTGCTGTCAGTCTTTTTCCTGTTGACACAGATGTTAAATTTGGCTGCTTTGTGTCTGCTATGACCAAGTCAGCCTCTCATCACCACTTTACCCACAACAAGACCTTCTCTGTTAACTAGCAACAAGTCAAGGAGGGCACCTTTCCTGGCTGTTTCCCTCAGCACCTGTGCTAGGAAGTTATCATTCAGGGAGGTCAGGAATCAACTGGACCTGTTTATTCCAGCTGTGTGGGGCTCCTGGATGATGTCTGGCAAATTTACGTCCCCCATGAGGACAAGGGTAGATGACTCGAGGCATCCCTTGGCTCCTTAAAGAATGACTCGTCAGTGTCATCCTGGTTGGGTGTCCTAGAGCAGACTGCCATGATGACTCTCGTTTGATTACCTGGCCCTTGATCCTTACCCAGAGGCTCTTAACTCTGCCATCACCAGCTCCACGCATTCCAGCCCCTCTGCTATGTTCAATGCACCCCCTGCCTTGCCTGCCCTGTCTGTCCCTCCTGAAGGGCCTGCACCCACCCATCCTTGCACAGCAGTTGCAGGACTCATCCCACCAGGTTTTGCTAATGCCAGTAATGTCATATCTTTGGGACTGGGCCAAGGCTTCCAGTCCCTCCTGCTGCACCTATCTGTATAAAACCACTTCAGATGTGTCTCCCTGTACTCATCCCCTCATGGAGCATCTGAACACAGATGCAGCTCCTCAGACTTTGGCATGCCTTCCCCTTGCTCACCCCAGACTAGCCTGCTATTGTCCCCCTCCCCCTTCCAATCCAGTTTAAAGTTCTGTTGATGAGCCCGACCAAATTAACTGCTAAGAGAAGGACACTGTAAGGCACTTGTCCAGGACGCCTGAGCTGGAAGA
The DNA here is from genome assembly GCA_033558185.1 of Dromococcyx pavoninus. Classification (NCBI taxonomy): domain Eukaryota; kingdom Metazoa; phylum Chordata; class Aves; order Cuculiformes; family Neomorphidae; genus Dromococcyx; species Dromococcyx pavoninus. The sequence goes on from JAUMJL010000046.1 coordinate 1,116,847, forward strand.
TTATTGACACAGTTTTCCTCTTCCAAAAAATAAGTTTTCGGAGTGAAACAAAGGCAAACATTCCCTGGAGAAACGGATTTGTAGAATCATGGAATCCTGGGGTTTGGGTTGGAGGTGATCTTAAAGATCCATCCAATTCCAACCCCCCTGCCATGGACAGAGACACCTCCCACTGAATCGGGGTGCTTAAAGCCCCATCCAACCTGGCCTTGAACACTTCCAGGGATGAGGCAGCCACCACTTCTCTGGGCAACCTGGGCCAAGGCCTCCCCACCCTCACAAAAAAAGCATTTCTCCCTAAGATCTCAGTTCAATCTCCCCTCTTTCAGCTTAAAGCTCTTTCCCTTAATCCTATCCCTGCAGTCCCTGATCAAGAGCCCCTCCCCAGCTTTCCTGTAGCCCCTTTCAGTGCTGGAAGGCTGCTCTTAGGTGTCTCCAGAGGGACCTCAGCAGACTGTCATAAACCCCACAGCGTGAACCAGAGGGCTGCTGGGAGTGCTGTGAGAATTCGGGCACCACAAGGAGGAGGAAAACTCCACCCTGTTCAGCACAATCTGATTCCACATGTGCTTAGAACCTACATCCCAAATTCTCACGGCTTCTGAAAAGCAAAGACCAGACAAGTCAGGCTCTAAGCCAGAGGATTCACCACCCTTTGGCCCCATCTCAGCCACAGAGTTGACAGACACAGTTGGAATGAAACCCACGGTAGGAGAAGGACATGCAAAGCCCGGCTCTTGGCTGCTGCCTCTTGGTCCTGGTGTGAGCTGAAGGGCAGATGGGGGCAGAAGAAGGCGTTTCTCCATGGGCACTCCACTGTCTCACGTCCACAGGGGGAAGCTGTCCTCCAGCTCCAGGGCGGGGAAAGACAAGAGCTGCCAGTGGGGAAAACCAGAGCCGCAGCCAGATGCCCCACAGAGGAGCTGAGCTGTGCTGCTGGAAGGAAAGCTCTGATTTCCAACAGAGGCGTTTCAGGGATTTCTAGAGATCTGAGGGAGATGCACCACAGCACCTTCCCATTCCTTTCCCCTTCCAATGCCCATCTCCAGGGCAGATCCTCTCCCACTGAAGGCATTCAAATTCCTAAAGATTGATTGCAAGGGAAGAGGCTGATAAATTTTCCCATTCTCCAAGATGGCTGCAAACAAACAGCTCCCAGGACCACACCAGCTCCAGAAGAATGCCTGGAGGTCCTGCTTGACACAGGCCAACATTCTGCCAGCGAGCATTTCACAGTTTACAAAAGCAAGGAATAACCTTCCCTTGCCTGGGCGTTGTTTAACAGACCAGCACAAACATTGCCAAATCCCACTGGCAGGGACTGTCCAAACATGCTGGATCCACAAGCTATAAACACTTGCCCGGATACACTGGATGAAGGAATGGCATCCATAGGGACCTTGACAGGTTGGAGGAAGTGCTCCCACGTGAACTTCAACAGGTTCAACAAGACTGGGTGCAAGGTTTTGCACCTGGGACAGGGCAATCCCCAGCTTCTCTACAGGCTGAAGGGATTGGGAGCAGCCCTGCTGAGGAGGACTTGGGGATGCTGGTGGGTAGAAAACCAGACATGAGCCAGCAACGTGTGCCTGAAGCCCAGAAACGCAGCGATCTCCTGGGTTACATCAAGAGCAATAAGGCCAGCAGGGCAAGGGAAGTGCTGTTCCTCCTCTGCTCTGCTCTCGTGAGACCCCATTTGGAGTCTTGCGTCGAGCTCTGGGGTCCCCAGCACAAGACACATAGGGACCTGTTGGAGTGGATCCAGAGGAGGCCACAGACATGTGCCTCCTGCGAAGAAAGGCTGAGAGAGTTGGAGTTGTTCAGCCTGGACCAAAGAAGGCTCCAGGGAGACCTTATTGCAGCCTTTCAATATAGGAAGGGGGCTTTTTCTGGTAAACATACTGACATGCTGGACCAGGTGGCCCAGAGAAGCCATGGATGCACCATCCTGGATGTGTTCAAGGCCAGGTTAGATGGAGCTTTGAGAACTTGATCCAGTGGAAGCTGTCCCTGCCCAGCACAGGGGCTCTTTGATGAGAGCAAATGGAGTGCAAGTTTAATATATTAAGGAAACAAATATCAGGCATTTGTTTCATATGAATAAAACTTCTTTGGCATAAACCTCAGTGAAAAACACATTCCAAAAATGTTGCAAATCAGAATTCAGCTTTCAGTTTGTGAAAACTTATGCTGAACAGCCAGCTCTGAGAAATCATCTGACATCTCTGGTTTCCTGTTTATAAGAGTCTGAGCTGCCCAGACAAAACACAGCAGCAGGAACAACAACACAGGGCTTGGACGACTCCTACAGGACCTCCAAGACCAGGCTGTCTTAGCTAAAGGTAACTTCACTCCAGCTTACGCAGTGTCAGAGCTGGCGACTTCAAAATGATCTGAGAAGGACTTGTAAAGTCGATGCTCAAATGCATCATGAAATGGCACCATAGAATCACGGAATGGTTAGGGTTGGAAGGGACCTTTAAAGGGCATCCAGTTCAACCTCTTGCAATGAGCAGGGACACCTTTAACAAGGTCAGGTTGCTCAGAGCCCCTTCAGGCCCCAAGGATGGGGCCTACACTGCCCGCTTGGGCAACTTGTGCCAGGGCCTCTTCACCCTCATCAAAAATTTTCTTCCTTGTATCTAGTCTGAATCTGCCCTCTTTTAGTTTAAAAACATTATCCCTTGTCCTATTGCTATAGGACTTGTTAACATGTTTGTCCCCATCCTTCTTATAAGCCCCCTTTAAGTACTGAAAGGCATATCCTCACCCACCCCATTGGCACACTCTGTTTTACTGCTAATGTGCCAATTGAAAACACAACCTCGGATGAGCTGCTCTTACGGTATCTGTCCTCGAGGTGGCTTTCCCGGGTAGTTTTCCCTTTGGAAGTCTTTCAGAAGGGAAGAACGTGTTTTCCCAAAGATACCGTTGGATCCTTGTGTTCATTTGCTGGAAAAAACTCTGGGTCGGTCAGGTGTAGTGATTGAGGTTCCCTGGAAAACTCTGATGAGGATGTTTGTGATGAGGAGGTTTGTGATGGGAAGACAGAAAAACGATGGAGGCCCCTGCCAGAACAGCAGATCAGATACAGCTCTCTGGTCACCGTGGTGAAGAGGGAACCGAGCTCAAACAGAGCAGCACAGGGTCTCCTGCTAATGAGACCCTGATGCTCCAGTTCATCCTGCTGAGGGGCACCTGTGGGGCAGCACTGAGCACCCCTTATGTGCTGGGACATAGTAGGTCACAGTGTTGGCCAATGTTTTCCATTTTTTTCTGAAGTGCCGCTCATATCTGAGTCTCCCACGTTCTTCCCTCCTGCTACCCCAACATAAACAGTGTGAGGGCGTAGAGGAACCACTCTCCCTTTCTCCAAAATGGTATTGTTGGGGATCTGAGGATGACGAATCTCCTCTGTTTACAGTCTGTACATTGTTTGAATCCTAACAGAATTTAGATGACAGGGTTCAGGAGACTGGAGAATTGCACATTACCACGTTACTAAGGAAAATAAGAAAGAGTTTCCATGAGGTGTTTGGTAATTTCCCTTGCTGCCTGTACTGTCATAGACCATACTTCTGCTACCTCTGTGCTGACAAGCAATGCCTCATGCATCTGAGACTCTGATGGATTTCCAAGAAACCCCTGAGAAGACAAAGAAGAGAAAGGAAGCACAGTTAGTCATTCAATCATGTTGTGGACTGACTGGACTTTAAACAATTGTGTTGGCACGGGAGATTTCCTTCACAAATTACCACTTTGGCATCTGGTCTCTTCTCCGTACCTATATAAACCCTCATATATGTGTGCACACACATATATAAACCCTTCAGTCATGTGCTCACTGCTATATAACTGTCCAGTGAGCACTCAGATGTCTTTTGGAAAATCCCTTTGCCCTTATATACCACTTGTTTCAGCCCACGTCAGAGTCCATTAAATGAATCAGAGAAGATACACCATTCCAAAAGTCCTTTTAATCACAAGATCGATCCAGAAAATGGTCATCTGTCTGCAGACTGAAGCTGAAAAATTTATATCAGAAATGAGGTGTAAATTTTTAACATTGCACATGATTTATCTGTTAGAACAATTTAACATTTGGATACTACACAATGCATGTGGGATAATTTTTGTCACTTGAAGTCTTTGAAATGGGAAAACTTTCTAAGAGATATGTTGTAGCTCAACTACAAATGACTGAGTTGCAGACTCACTAACTCAACATTGAGGCAGATTGTCTATCTGCCTCACTCAGGGTGGGGGGGCTGGAGAACCACGATGGCCTCAAAATCTCTGGAAACAGTGTCTTTTCTGCCCAGTATTTCAAAGGGAGCTCTCATGGTACAATCAATTAAGATAAGATGAAATAAGTGTGGCAAAGAAAACAGCACCCGATTAAAGACAGAAGGTGGAAGATGTGCCTAACCTACAGAAGATGAGGTGAACTGTAGCAATTAAATACAATGGTCCTGAAAAATTCAATAACAAATCACATTTCAATTTTCATAAAATTCATAATTTAGGTAAAACATGTAAATAAAAAGAAGAATTCAAACAGTTGTGGAAGAACATAAACACCCGTTTTGAAAATATGTTCAGCCAAAAAAACTGTCATAGTAACCTTAGCAAATAAAAACATTTAAGAGGATCTTTACTGGAGAATACAACACTAATACAACATAATTTAAGGTGAAAGAGAGGAGATTTAAATGAGATATTAGGAAGGATGACTTCAGTGTGCTGATCGATGAGAAGCTCAACGTGAGCCAGCAATGTGTGCTCACAGCCCAGAAGGCCAAATGTGTCCTGGGCTGCAGCAAAAGCAGCACAACCAGCAGGGGAGGGAGGGGGTTCTGCCTCTCTGCTTCTCTCTTGTGAGACCCCAGCTGGAGCATTGTGTCCAGTTCTGAAATCCCCAACATAAGAAGGATATGGAAGTGTTGTCCAGAGGAACCCATAGAGATGATCTGAGGACAGAAGCACCTCTGCTGTGAGGACAGGCTGAGAGAGTTGGGGCAGACCTTATAAAGGCCTTCCGGTACCTGAAGGGGCTACAGGAAATCTGGGGAGAAAGGGACATTTGCAAGGACAAGTAGTGCTAGGATGAGGGGGAATGGATTTAATTTGGAAGGGTGAAGATTTAGATTAGACATTAGGAAGAAATTCTTCACAATGAGGATGGGGAGGCCCTGGCCCAGGTTGCCCAGCGAAGTCATGGATGTCCCATCCCTGGAAGTGTTCAAGGTCAGGCTGGATGATGCCTTGAACAGCCTAATCCAATGGGAGATGTCCCTGCCCATGACAGGGGCTTGAAACTGGAGGTGCTTTAAGGTGCCTTCCAACTCAAACCATTCTATGATACGATTCTAAAGGGTATATTTTTTCATCAATCTGGCACTATTACCCATGTTAAATTTGAAAGATTTGATAAGAATGGAAATATTCAACTGTGCCAGCCTAGCAGGTGTGAAGGAAAGAAAGCCTTCAAAGCAAAGCCCAAGGTGGTTTCCAAGATTGTGCCCTTCTGGAGCTTCTTCCTATGAAGGCAACTACTTGGTACCAGGTAGTGAATGAGCAGATGATCTTTTGAGTCATTCCTGGAAAAAATTACACGTGGCTGGCTGGGGAGTTGGTAGTGGAACAAAATCTTTCCTAGATTATGCCTGTCTTTTGATTATTTTTTAATACTGATAAACTAGTGTTTTGTAAATGATTACATTATTAGCACAGAATATGTTACGAAGTAATGTGGAAGCGTGGTCACATCGATTTGCAGAATATGTAGAAGGGTTATGGTAAGTTTATGTTGAAAAGTAGCTTTAGCTGCCCTGTCATGCTTAATAGCTTGTCTCCATCTGTGCATGGGAATGAGAGGGCAGAAAAATCTCCCTCTCTCTTGTTAACCTGTCCAGCTGCTGCCCAATGGTATTGTTGTTAGTAAACGGAAAACTTGTTGCAGTAGGAATTAGCAAGATGCTGAATGCAAAGGTTGGAAATGTTTTCACACAACTGCTCTGAGAGATGCTGTTGGAAGCAGAGGTGGGCAGACTTTGATAACAAGAGATGCTGCGGAAATTAATAAACATCTAATTAATGTAAATATACCCAAAGCTGAGATCCTTTTACCTTCTGTGGCAATAAGGAAATTTTGCAATAAGAGAATTTACATGTGAAACAAGTAAAACTACTAAGAGGGAAGGAAAATAATGTTTATTATGGAAAATGCCACGATAAGACGTTTACACAAACAGGAAAGAAATACCTGCATTCACAGCATTGCGTGTTGGTTACATCCAATGGAGAAATATCCTCTCTGTACACTGCTCCTGCCCTCCCCATCCCATTTGGAACTGTGCTCTGCCTTGTTGCTTGTTGTCAAAATTACTGAAGCTTCAAGGATGTATTCATGCAGGTCCATCTCCTGTTGCCAAGAGAAAATCCTGATAAGTTTGGTAAGATGACCAGCAAATACTTCCATGCTATTTTTTGCCCCATCTCTGGTCTTACCACTGATACTGCATGTTTACTTTTAACTGCAATGTGAAATCTAGGCCTTGAGTTGATTGCAAGGCTGAAGCTTCCCGAGCTCCTGGCCTTTCATCCTGAACTGCTTTGCCTCATTCTTACCAGAGTTAATTTTGCCCAATTTTATGCTGTAGGGCAGAGATTTTATATGGCATAGAAACCTCTTGAGCAATGGCATTTACTTTGGCATAAGGTACCGTCACATATTCTCTTCTTTATACTCTGTCAGAAGAGGCAAACATTGATGGTTGCAACTTCTCCCAGTGATTTTTATTTCTCTACAGTTTTATTACACTTTGGTCAGTTGATAAAAAGAAAGGCATGTCAATGCTTCTGTAACCTGAACTGCAGAAAATCTTAGTGCTAACCATCATCACATTGGGATATTAACTAATTGGTTTTCAAGTATAGCTGGACTCATTCTCACTCTGATGATCTCCATTAAAGCATGGCACAGAAATCCTTTCCTGATCTTCAGTCCTGTTACTGGTTTATGGAAGTCTTCTCTTCCTTGTGCATAAAATCCTGTTTATTCCAGTACAGGTGAGTCAACATTTGTGATTTTAAAAGGATTTCCTTCTTTAAACTTACTTTTTCTAGAAACCTAACCTCATATTTAGTTTATCATTGGCTGTAAGAAAAGCAGCCCGGTTGGAAGAAAATTAGTGTAGAAGTTAGAAGTAATTAAAGCTCAGAGCTTCTGGAAAGTGCAGCTGACGAACAGTGTCCCCACATGTAGTGCCTTTGCCTGAGTTACCTGTGAAAAGCAAGGAACAGAAGAAAAGAAGAGATGCTGCCTGCTGTAATATAGGAATACGCTCTTGTTCTTTTGCAGCAGCCTTGTCAGCCCCTTTTACCCTACCTCTTGTGACCTGAATTTCAGACCTCTGACCTCGCATTTCCTCTGGTATCCTATAACAAACAAACAAATAAATAAGTAGGTGATCATGTGAGACTCCAAGTTATTCACAGGAGAAGATGACACTGAAGAAGATGCTGCCCAGAGATGTTCCATAGTTGGCCGTTTAAAATTCTCTGCTTCTCTCTGATTTTAATTAATAGGTTTGTATTTAAGATGAAATGTATTCAATTTGTGCGCAGAGGATGTCATAGCACAAGATTGGTTGTACACATAGCAATACAATTATCATTCTCTGCTGACAAATGTACTGTGATATTGATAAAAAAGCAATCACTTCAATGCACTTGTTAAAATCAGCCCCAGTAGCTTATTACAGATTGTTAAATGAACATAAATATCTAATGTTCGGCCCATAATGTGCATGTGTACTATGGCAGATGAAGGTACAGGTTGAAGAATTAATTTAAAACACAATACCAAGTCTCTAATGTTCACGGAGTCTAAGCCATATCCCTCTGCAAGCATTCATGAAAGTATGGGGAACAAGTTCCACACCCCAGGACCAGGCTGCAGAGCGAGGACTACTGAAACCTCTTTAAGTGTCACTGAGAACTTCTGACTCCGGCCACAGCCCACCAGCTCCTCCACCACCCCCTGTCCAGGTTCCCAAGCAGGCTCCTGGGTTGCTGCTGCCCCCTCCCATCTCCCTCCTGCACCGAGCCAAGGCGAGGGCAGAGCAATGACCCAGGCCTTCCCAGCAGCAAAACAGAGTGTGGGCCAGTCACTCTGGCTCTGTTATGGAAAAGTCTCCATCACATCAACACATTTGCTGATTTTTATGCTATTTTTCTTAAAGGGTAAGGAAATGGGGGGCACAGCCTCAGACAGAGCCTATTTCCTCCTTCATTCATCAGCTTTCTTGTGTACACTTAGAAACCTAATGAAGCAAAGTTATGAATAATCTGTTTTGGGGAAGTCCTAATTTAAAATAAACCCATTTCTACCGTTGTGGATCTGACGCGAATGTTAAAAGGCACAGGGCTGAAGCACTGGCCTCAGGGGATGCCCCAAGGAGTGGTACAGCCCTCCCCACACACTGCCCCAAAGGCTCAGACACCCTCCTTCGCATTGACCCCATAGAACCCCAAAAGCTCTGAGGAGCCCGAGCCAACCACTCTTTCTTTCACTAAAACATAAGTCCAAGTTCTCAAAAAAAAAAAAAGAAAAAAATTCATTGTGAAAAGGAAAATAAAGTTAACTGAATCCCCTTGTAACAAATCCAATAATGGTTACAGTTTAGAAGATGTCAGGTCTAAATAGGGTCAAACCCAGTTAAGTACTCCAGCTAATTTTTGTACATCATTGAGAGTTTTAACTTGTATTTGCAATTGAACTGGCTGTTGCATTACTGTGCAGTTTAACACCTTCGTACCCAAATATAACCAAGGTTGTTGGTGTTGTACTTTTTCTGGAGCAATCACCAGCCCCTGACGCTGTAATGATTTTTGTGCTTCTGTTTCCATTTCTGCTAGCATCGTTTGTGACGGTGCTGCAAGCAGAATGTCATCCATATAATGATAACAGTATCCTGTGGGAAATTGTTCTCTGACCGGGCTAAGAGCTCTTGCTATATACCATCAAGGTGCCCTCCGTGCTCCCCTCCTTTATTAGATCGCAGTATCACAGTATCACGTTATCACAAGGTTGGAAAAGACCTCTGAGATCATCTAGTCCAACCTGTGACCCAACACCAACACCTACTTGTCCTTTAAACCATGGCCACTAGATGCCACTAAGGACACCGAGCAGCTGGGAGAGAGAGGGCAGTGCCTGGGCAGGGCCAGGGTCTGGGGGCACTGGGTGCCGGTGGCTGCCAGGTCCCATCCTGGTCGTACTTTGCTGGAAGAGGAGCCCAGGAACCAACTGAACATAATGGTGTGGCAGAGACATGTTCGCCATCACCAAACTGAGATCCCTGCCCATCCCTAAAGGGGACACACAGGAGGCCTCGAGGCGTTGCTCCCAGCACCAGTGCCCAACTGGCCCCTCTCTTCCTTTTCAGCTCAGGGCAGACGGTGCTGGTGGGCAGAGAGAAAAGCCTCCTACAAGCCTGCATCACGAGGGTCTGGTGTCTTCCTTCAAGGCAGGATGTGCAGGGCCTGGATGTTCACCTCTACTCCAGGGTAAGTGCTGGGTGAGCTACAAGAGCCCCCAGTCTCCCCAGGCTGCTCCCTCACCCCGCAATGCTGTGATATAACCATGGGTGCAAGGCAGGGCCGGGGCTCGACTTTGTACGCCCTCCCTCATCCCTTCTCCCCCTACCCGTGGGCCTGGCCTCGTCCAGTGCCACCGGCTGCACTGCACAGAGCAGGCTGTGCCCGAGGGGCTCTGCCAGCACTGTGATCCAACGTGGAAGTCCTCGGGATCAGCCTCGCGGGGGAGAGATGGACAGGAGGAAACTCTCCACAACCCTTTGTCTTCCTCACAGACCCTGCAAGACATGGACACCATTAAACCACTAACTATGGACCCAAACCCAAACTCCTAATGGCACTCTTAACCTAGACCCAGACCCGAACCACTTCACCCAGGACCCAGACCTGTTGAGGAATTTTTACAAGACAAAGGACATCTGTATGAGATGTACGTGAGCAATCCTGCATTTGAAATGAAGTAAATCAAGGCTACAGATAAAGGGAAGAAGAATATTTTAACAACACCTGAAGGAAGAACAAGAAGACTGTTGTAGACGAAGAAACAAGAAGCATAGTTCAGTAGAAACCGCAAGTCGCTACGTGAACAAGCTTGCTTTCAGCACCAGAATAGAGACACGTGATAAGCAATAATGTATCAATTAAAAGAATTTTACTTGTGCATGAACAGTACAGCTTTATAATGATTACTAATTCCAATTGACCAATGTAATCATGACGTATAGCTATTTGAGTACATAAGATTGTATAGCACACTCAATAAACGGCTCACTTAGATCATATTGATCATATTGTGAGACCCATTATTAGGTCCCTTGTGACAAGTGTCCAGATTAAAAATAGCTATTAAGAACTCTGGGTAGGTGATACAGCAGCATGAAACAGCATCACACCTGTCTCTGTGTTGCAGCTTCCAAAGTGTAAGCAGGAGGCAAAATTTCCCTCCGCATTAAAGGCACTGATAGATTGCACATCACTTGGCACCTCCAGAGTGATACAGCCAGGACTTGCCATCTGCTACCAACTGCAAAAACACAGCCTGAGAAAAGTGGGACATCAAGGTGCAGCTTCATTTTCTTCAGTCAGTTTTCTGTCTGTCCTGGCCTCAAGTGTGGCTGGTGGAGGCACAGCACAACAGAAAGGGAACAGGACTCTGAGGGCAGTTGTGGGCACAGGGAAATTTCAATTCACCGCTCCCAAGACAGATACATTCTAAGTTACTGGAAGATACCACTTTTGAGTGCAGCAGGAATCACAGATGAGCGTTTCCCTGTCCTGGTGGTGCTCTTGCCAATGAATCACAGAGACAAAAATTCTTTTTGCATTTTCTTCAGCTGGTTTCAGGGATTTTACAGTGTTTAAAAGTGCATAGTCTGAGTTGGAGCTCAGCCTGTTCTGAGAGCTGGAGTTGTTGCTGAAGGTGGGAGACTGAACCCTGAGACTATGATGTCCATAAATCCCAGATGTCCCACTTGCTGGACAAGCAGGGCACAGAGGGAGCCACAGAAGTAAGCAAGCACCCAAGCCTGCCTTTCTGCAAATCAGTAGATTCAGACCTGGGTTTCAGGCTGTGAAACAGCCTGAGAAATCAAAGGGAGTTAAAAAAAAGAGATGACTTTCCAGCTGTATTTGCTATGGCATTTTGTGAGCATCCTTCTTCAGCATTCTGAGGTCTGTGAGTCTCAGTCAGGTCCCTGGGAGCTGGAGACAGGAATACAGAACATTCCCATCTGCTCACAGACAGTCTCGGTCTTTCAGACACCCAGCAGTCCCGCTGCAGACACTGCTCTGCTCAGGGTGCCAAACAGACAATTGGATAAAATCTGGGGGCAGAAAAAGTGGCTCCATTTAGACTAAACAAGGTCATCCTAGTTCAGCAGCACAATTTCCAACTCACAAGCCAGGGATACAGCAGGTCTGGCAACATCAGCCACCTCCGCACAGCTCCAGGCAGTGCTACTGCCTCCCTCCTGAGGGCACCCATTTTCCTTCACACAGTTGTTCAAATAAAAGACCTCTGGCCCAACATTCACACCTCTCCACTTCCACACACACAACTACTTGAAAAAAGCATCTCACTGATGTACCAGTGGTTACTTCACAGCTATGTTACACAACAGTCACCTGGACTCTTCAGAAATTAAGGAGAATCCCAGTCCTTTCCATTTCAAAATCCTGCAAGCAAAATAAGCCCCCACAGTTTACAGCATCCCAGTCCTCAAAGTCTGATGCACCACTGATGAGTGCATTGCCTGTAAAACACACACTCTGAGTATGGTCTTTGCAGAAGAAACCTCTCCATTCTGTCCCCATCCCAGCCTCCACAGACCTTTTTAACTCTCCCATCAGCACCCGTGGTGCCTCTTCGTGCTCTGATGGGCACAGCATCACAGAGAGGCGGACACTTCCTGGAACGCTGCCCATGTCGAGACCTTCTCCTGCTGGTACAGGAGCTGATGTGAAGCCTGCAATCGCCACACATGGTTTCTGCAGGTCTCAGCTGCGTTTTCTGAATTTTTCCCATGCACAGATGCAGCAAAATCACTGTTTTCTCCTCCCTGGTTTTCTCCAGGCCTCAGACAGAGGCTGCTGTAGAGACCACCTGCGTTAAATTGCCCAATTAAACAGTGTTAAGCAGCTCCAGGAAAGGCAATGCTGTTTTCTGCATTGCTGAAGTCTCCGTATGTGGCTGCCAAATGATTGTCCAGGAGCAGGAGGGTGACATCCGTGTGCTGTCACTGTGGGTAAAGCTCTGCTTCCTCATCTAAAAAAACGCCCGTTAATGTGATCCCCTTTTCACCATACACATCTTTTAATTAAAGAACAGGCATGCAGGAGAGCTTTTCACCTTGCCTCCAGGATGCGGTGTTGATCTCCAGCAGCTGAATCCAGGCAAATTCTGCTGATGGCTCTGCAAGGATGGTAGGATCAGGGTCGTCATGGAGTGGCTAAAGGCTTGCTGGTGCTGGTCACTGCTACCTAATTAGATGAAAAGTAGCTTTTTAGTACTGGCATCCTTTCTCTGTAAATAGAAGCATGTGAGGAGGGTAAGTGCAGGTAACACCAGAGGGAAACTACACAGCAGGGCTGAACTCCTCCTTCAGGTCTCAAGGGCACGTGGGCCATGGAAGATGGGAAGCTACTGAATTGGTCCTTTGGGGCTTCCTCTCTTATCTTTGAGGGTGAATAAATGAACCATGAAACACAGCACTCACACTCAGCAGTAGCCAATATTCCAGGTTTTCAACTCAGGGAGAAGATGGAAGTTCTTAGTAGAGCTCCCCTTCCAGCGTCTGCAAAGGCAGAGGAGATGCAGAGTGCAAGAAAACATGTAAGCATCATTACCAGAGAAATATAAGTGTCCTTTTTCCATTTTACTAACCCAGCATCCATAGGGTTTCCAAGCTGTATTTTCAAACTTCCTTTGCTCTGCCCCTCAAATCTATCCTTCGTTATAGTGCTTGCCGAAGACCGGATGATAATTTGGTCATCCCTATCATATTGACCCATTTGTCTCATTATTTTCTTCTGTTATTTGTTCTGGTTTTATCTAGTGTTCAGCTTTATCACAGTATCTTAATGTGTATCTGAGGGTTTTGGAAGCTTTACAAGTTATGCTGTTATGGAAGGAGCACAACATGAAAATAAGAGTCAGCAGATGTGTCATGATGATGAAAGCTGGGTCTGACTCTTTACAGATCTTTTTTCTGCTGTCTTCAGTGGAAGGAAGACTGAAGCACTGTTTTCCTCCCTGTAAATTAAGGTAGCACCACTTGTGGCATCTGCTTGTCAAATGCTCCACTCTTGCCAGATCAACGGCAAATTTTAGGGCTCACCTTCTCAAGCCCATTGACGTAACCTGGTTAGTGAGAAGAACAAAGATGGTCTGCATGCACACTCAAAATAACTTTGGAAGTATTCTAAGTAGGTTCTTCCACTGCTTGAGGAGATGTGGAAACTATTTGCCATTCCTTATACAGCATGTAATTTAAGTATTTTAAAACTTGAAACAAATTACTGATAATAAATTTCAACACTATAATACTTCTTTGACTACTGTACATCACTCTCTCCCCTGGCATTGCCCCACACTACCCGTGAGCATCCTTTCCTCAATGCAGGATTCCCACCCGCCGTGTTCCCGGCACAGCCGCAATAATCCTAAGCAATCCCGCCTCCCGCCCTTTTGGGGACACTCAAAATGACCCAAGCTCTTTGTCCCTCTCCAGGCAGCAGCCGTCAGCTACATTTGCCACCTCCTGCAACTGGAATCCAAGGGCTGGGGGCTACAGCCAGAGCCCCACAGCTCTAAACCCAGCCCTCGCCACAGCGTTTCCCATCCCAAGCAAGCGAGCAGCAGCGCCCTGGCCACGTTCCATACAGTGTCCGATCGAGGGAGCAGGGGGGAAACACAGTCCCAGGCTCCTGGCAGCTCAAGGAGGGACAAGGAGCTCCCTTCCAGGTCTCAGAGGAATTCTGGAGCAGAACTGCTCCCCTTCAGCCTTCTGCTTAGATAAAACATGCCAAGAGCCATCAGAGAGCAGAGTACGAAGCAACAACTCCTGTCTGCACGGCATTGGGACTGCAGAGTGGGAGAGGAGCTGCTGGGAGCACGCTCCCACCCCCAGCTCAGCCAGGGAGAGAGGCCTGGGACCCTTCCCCAGCACCCATCTGGGATTTCCTAAGACCAAATTCACCGTCACCTCTTCTTCTCCCCAGTGGCATCTCTGGAGGAACACAGGGCCCACACAGCAGCGGGTTTTCCGGTCACCTCCTTCTGCAGCGCAGGGGGAGAAACTAGGAGCTCTTTCTCCTGAAACACAACAGGGTGGGCAATGGAACAATATTCAATGGGATTGAACAATACAAATATATTGCAATGCCTATCAATAACGCAGAACAAAATCCGAAGCCCCATTTTCACACTGAACACCAGCAGCAATGGGCTAAAATGCTGCCCTGCCCCGTTCCCTTCTCCAGCACAGTGAGATGTTCCTGAGACGCTGTCAAGGGCACATTCCAGCTCCCAGGGATCTGTGCAGTCACTGAATGGAAAAGCCCACAGGTGGGCAGGGAGAACCACTGCCAAAGCACCTCGGCTGGGGTGACCTGTGCACAGCGATGCCATTTTAAACAACCCTGGCCAAGGGCAGAGCTGTGGGCTCTCAGAAACCCTGGGGCTCAGATCCTGGGCTGCCTGAGGCACTCACAGCTCTCCAGAGGCCAGGCAGAACCAGAAGCCAGCGCTGGTTTGACAGCAGGACGGACAGAGGGACAAGGGGGCCTTGGTCCCCTCCCACCTGGGAGTTGAATCAAACCAGGCTCCCCACAGCCAAACTCCAGCAGGCATGGCCACACCACCAGGCCCCCCAAATGGACACGGAGCAGCTCACACTCACAGTCAGCAGAGAACCACAGGATCAAGAAGGCTGGAAAAGACTTCTCAGGTCATCCAGTCCAACCGTCAGCCCAGTCCCTCTGTGCCCACTAAACCATGTCCCCAGGTGCCACTTCTCTGTGGGTTTTGAACCCCTCCAGGGATGGGAAGTGTATCGCTGCTCTAGGCAGCCTCTGCCAGGCTTCTCCACTCTGCCACGGAAAATATCTTTCCCAATATCCAATCTAAACCTCCCTGACACAACTTGAGGCCATTTCCTCTTATCCCATTACTTGTTACTTGTGAGAAGAGGCTGGTTGGACTGATGGTTGGACTGCATGAACTGAGAGGTCTTTCCCAATTTGAACGATTCCCTGATTCACCCCTGCCTATCCCTGCACTCCCTGATCAAGAGCCCCTCCCCAGCTTCCCTGCAGTCCTTTTTCATACTGGGAGACTGCTCTAAGGTCACCTCAGAGCCTTCTCTTCGAGGTGTTCCAACCCTGAGATCAACTCCATGGCCTCCTCTGTTCTCGCTCCAACAGATCTATCTCCTTCCTCTGCTTATGACTCCAGAAATTTATTTACCTTTTTTTATCTTTTAAATATTTTTTATTTTTTTCCTTTTTATTTAATTTTTGTCTTCTTTTTTAATTTTTCAACTTTTATCCTTTTTATTTCTATTTTTCATTCTTTTTCCCCATTTTGCTCCACGGCTCCTCGTTCCCCTTGAGCAGCCTGATTCAATGGGAGGTGTCCCTGCCCATGACAGTGGCTTGGAACTGGATGTGCTTTAAGGTTCCTTCCAACTCAAACCATTTTATAAGGAGTCGGATCATAGAAGAGTTGAGTCATAGAAGGGTCGTATAAAAGTTGGCTCATAGGAGAATCAGGCCAGAAATGATTAGGATCAAACAAGCGTCATAGAATGGTTGAGTCATAGAAGACTCAGAGCATATAAAATTTGTGTCATAGAAGAATCATAGAAGAGTAGGGTCACAGAAGGGTCATAGGAACATTGGATCATAGAATAGTCATAAATATTGGTTCATAGACGTATTGGTTCATAGACGTATTGGTTCATAGAAAGATTAATTCACAGAGGGATTTTAGAAGAGTCAGATCATAGAAGGATCGGAAAGTACAATCGGTCATAGAGGAGTCGTTTCATAAAAGGGTGATAGAATAGTCAGGTCATAGAATAGTCGAGCCTTAGAAGCATTGTAGAAAAGTTGGGTCATAGAAAGGTGTCATGGTTTAGCCCCAGTCCAGTTTGATTGGCAACTAAAACATGAATAGATGTGTTCTTAATTCCTCTTTCCACCCAGGGAAAGGGAAATGAGAGGAAAAAGTCTTGTGGGTTGTAAACTAAAACTGTTTTAATGACGTAATAATAATAATAATAATGAAGAAAACTATCACTAATAAAATATGTACAAATGTACAAAATTCCACTCCTCACCCCTGATGACAGCATCACCACAAATGCTGCAGAGCAGACGTGGAGAAAAGGTCAATGGCAGGAGGGAGCTGGGTGCAGGAACTGGATTCAGGAATGCTCAGATCTGGGTTGAGGGGCAAACAGACAGACGAGGTTCTCACTGGATATTGAGCATTAAAGAAGAGAACTTGCCCCTCATGGTCCCTCAGTTTTATACTGCATGTGTCATATGGTGGAATCCTCTGATGGTCAGCTGTTGGCCACCTGCCCTGTCTGCCCCTTCCTGCAGGTGCCAGCCTTTTCCTCCCCTTTCACTTATGGCTCCAGCAGCTCGAGGATGGCCTTGGTTTCCACAGGAATAAGTACAAACAATGGCCTTTCTGCATCCCAGTGCCCTGCAGGATCACTGACAGAGAGAAACCCTGTCTGAAACACATTCAGGGAACTTTCGGAAAATGCAGTTACTCAGATGAGGCTGAGCTGAAGAGTGAAAACTGATTCTGCTTTAGCTCAAACAAGAACAAAACAGTAAAGAATAAGAGATGGAGATTGTCCTGGGCCTGGCTGGGGTGGAGTTCATTTTCCTGATAGCAGCCCGTATGGTCCTGTGCTTTCTGCAGGTACTGATAACACAGGAGAAAAGAGGAAAGATCAGGACACCTGGCCAGAATGGACCAAGGAGGTGTTGCATGCCATAGGACACCTTGTTCAGAGCTGAAACTAGGAGGGGAGTTTCTCCAAAGTACCCATTGCTTGGACACTGACTGGACATCGCTCTGCTGTGAGTGACTGTTTCTCCATCACTGGTTTCCCTTTTTTTACTTCCCTCGACTTATTAAACTCTCTTTATCTTCACCCATGAGTTTTGCTTTCCCGCTTTTGCCCTTGTGATTGTCTCCCCCATCCTGCTTGGGACAGAGGGAGGGAGTGACTGGGTGAGGGCTTAGTTGTTGGTGGGTGTCTCTTCAAAAGACGATCACATAGCAACTAGGTTGGTGTCTGTTTGTGAGGCCACCACTGCCTCAGTAGCTGATTGGCCAAGAGGAGGCTCATGGCTTGCGCAGGAGCTTGTGCGGTTCTCTTGTTCACTTGTTCACTCGTACTCGATAAGTGGGCAGACAGCAAATATGTGGATACAGGGTGGTCAGGTCACTGGTTCCCATGTAGCCAACAGGCACGGGGAAGGACAAAAGCTCATGTAGGAGTTTGTGAGGTCATTAGTGTCTGATTACTTCATAGGTCAGCAGAAGGCTCATGGTTGTGCAGGTTCTTACGAGGTCACTCACCCTTGAGTAGCTGATGGGCTACAGGATAAGGCCTGTAGATGGTATAGGTGCTTGTGAGTTCACTGGTGCCTGAGCAGATGCTACACGAGGAGATGGCACATGGATTGTGAACGTGCTTGCAATGCCAGTGGTGTCTGAAGACCTGGTAGGGCAGGAACAGGCACATGGCAGTTGTAACTGCAATGGCATCACCTGTGGCTGAGTGGTGATGGGCCAGAAGCAGACACATGGCTTGGGGACGAGCTTGTGATTGCGCTGGTGCTGGAGTAGCTTTTGGGCATAAGCAGGCACATGGCTTTTTGGGGGGCTTCTGATGACGTCACAATAAGGTGTAGACCCCACACAAATATGGCTTTTTGGAGGAACTGTCACTGGCAGAAGCCCATGTGCAGCATACATACGTGTGACTCATGAGCTCAGAGCAGCAGGAGTGTGTGACGTCACCCTTGCCTGACCCCTGGTGTGGCTCAGCCCACTTTCCGTGGGGCTGGGAGATGAATGTCCGCCATGCCCCAAGGTCTCTGTTGGTTCCCAACTTTTTCCTCCCATGCACAGAGGAGCTGCCTGACAGAGCTGAGGACCACGTCCCTCCATACAAGAGGCACTGTGAGCAGCTCACGTGGCCACCCACAGCCCCAGAGAAGGGGTCAAGGTGGTCAGGGACTCAGAGGTGAGCAACACTGGGCCTGGGCAGAAGAGCAGGGGGGGGGCATGGCCACCTCATTGGTCTTCCAGGGTCTCTCCATGACAGCAGCCCATGGGGAAACAACCCTGTGCAGGCAGTACTGCCCTGCTGCCCAACCTCTCCCACTTACACCAGCCTCTGGTTGCCCTGTGCCCTGCTGGCTTGCCCTGGGGTCTGGCCCTGCAATGGCAGCTTGGGTCAGCCCAGGGCTGCTCCTCTGCCATCTCCTGCCTCCTGTCCAGACACTGGCATGAATGTGCACACCTGGCAGTGCGCTCTGGCTGTGACTGAGGACTCCTCCCCAGGTGGGCAATGGAGGTGGGGCTGGTAGATGTGGGAGCTGCAGGTGCACCCTCACCACAGCTGTGCCCTGGGACACGTCCAGCTAAGAGCAGTGCCCCAACAACCCGACACCCTTCTGGGAACCAGGTGCATTTCTTGCAGCTCCAAGGGGTTCCTCAGCCTGGCCATGAGCTCGGTGGGGCAGACCAGGCTGAAGCAGCTGGCAGCACCCAGGCCCATCTCCTTGGACTCAAGTCTTGTGGGCGCTGCAGTGCCAGGGCCAGCGCTTGGCAGCCCAGGGTCTCCGGGACAGCAGCAGTTTGACTGAGCATCTCCTGCAGCTGGGGGTTCAGACAGAAGCGAGCCCAAAAGTGCTGTGCAGGTGTCTAAGGAATGGCAGGGGCTTCTTGGAGTTTCTGTAACATCTGCACCTGCCGGAAGCTGCTGAGTGCTTGTGGGGCTCTTTGCCAGTGGCTGCCCTGAAGATGAGGTGGGACATGAGCATGTAATTGTCACAGGGGACTGGCAACTCACAGTGGTTTTCATTGCTCCAGGATCTGTCCAACTGGTTGGAGGGGACAGCCCGTGCTCAGGACACGTGGAGATCTGTGGTGAGGACCGTGGAAAACTGTTTGTTATTCAGACTTTTGACCCAAAGCTGCCAACGTGGTCTGCAGGGAGTTGTAGTGCGACACAGCCCTGTCCGTCCATGGGGCAGCTCTAACTGGAGAAGGTGTTGGTGCCATCTGGGACAGAGAACTGCAGTGTGTGAGGAATGATCCCCCAGGGACCAACCCTGCACCCATGGACACGTGGCTGGTGTCACCTGCACACATAAGGGCTCCGAGTGGGGTGCTGCACAGCAAGACTGGGGATGGGGATGGGAGCGGGGCAGGGGCTGCGCTCAACCTGGATGAGGACAAGAGTGAGGATGTGGTTTTCTGTAGCTCTAAAATCGTGGTGCAACAGGAGCAGAAAAGCCGGCTTCATTTGGCCTCTCCTCCAGCTCCCAAGGGAGAAGAAGCTAAAGTCTGCTCCCAATAATCCTTCTCTGTCCCTGGGTTCACAGTGTTCAGGTTGGTGAATGGCAGCACGACGTGTGACGGGAGGGTGGAGATTGAGATGCAGAGCACCTGGGGCACCCTCTGTGCTTCTCATTGGGATGTCTCAGATGCCCATGTTCTGTGTCATCACCTGAGCGGTGGGTTTGCTGAGTCCCTTCCCAGAGGAGGGCATTTTGCAGGAGGCACTGGCCACATCTGGAGAGACTCCTTCCACTACAAAGGGACTGAAGTCCACCTGGGACAGTACCCAGTGACCGCCCTGGGGGCCTCGCTGTGCTCCCATGAGAACGACGCTGCTGTCATTTGCTCCGGGGAGGGCTGGGAAACCCCTGTGTCGACTCCATTTGCCCTTGAGTGTGACATGGCCACCCAAAGTAAGGGACTCCATGACAGCACCAGGGTGTGTTACTGCTAGGAGAAAGCCTGGCTTCACCAGGAGTCACCTAGAGCTTTGTCTGCTCGGATTGACTGCTCTTACGTGGGAGAGCTGAGGGCCGAGTAGGTGCAGATGTCTCTGCCCCTGGGGCAGCAGCTCAGGCCCTGAGGCCACTGCCAGGCCTGGGCTCTCCTGCTCTTCTGTTTTGGGACCAGACCAGGATGGGGCTGCAGATTCAGCTCCATCGCTCCAGCTGCCAACAGCTCTGTCCCCGCCCACAGGGAGTCTTATGGAGCCCAAAGGCCAACCTGCAGGTGTACCCAGGTGCCCCCAGCAGCAGCAACCCCAGGTGTGAGTGCAGAGCAGAACTGGGTTTTGCCCTTGCTGCTGGTGCTTCTGATTAACACAAGTCCAAGACTTTTCCTGTTTGCTTGTACAGTGCCCCTGCCCCATTGCTCATCGCTCTGCTCCGTGCCAGGGACACAGCCTCCTTGATCTACAGGGATGCAGAAAGGCAGAGGTGAGGGCTCTGCCCCATGTCTCAGTGATGTCAGTGCCAGCACTGAGGTTAGAATCATAGAGTGGGTTGAGTTGGAAAGGACCTTAAAGCCCATCCTGTTCCAACCCCCTGATATCGGCAGGGACACTTTCCACTGGGTCAGGTTACCCAAAGTCTCATCCAATCCGGCCTTGAACAGGTCAAGGATTGGCAAAGCTTGTTCTGGTGCTGCTGTTTCTTGGGCTGTTGCATCCATGGCTGCTCCCTCCTGCAGGGACGTGTCGGGTAGCTGTACCCTACCAAAAGCAAAGAAAGTGTCTGTCCCAGGAAGGCTGAGTGGCTTGGAACCCATGCAAACCTGCCCCTGCAACTCCCCATAGAGTGCGGGGGCAGGCAGTGATCTTCAGGGTGCCAGGAGGATTTCAGAGCCTGGAGGAACACTGCAGGATTCTGGGCTCTCTGGTGCTACTGAGGCCATTGCTCCTCTCCCCAGGCCCAGCCAACTCCACATGATTGCGGATGCTGGGTGGAGGAAGCAGCTGAGATGGGTGAGTAGAGATCTTCTAACGTGGAACCTGGGGCAGAGTCCTTGCTGACCAGTGGGACGTGCAGGAGGCCAGCATGGTGTATTGGCAGCTGCAGCGTGGAGAGGCAGAGATAGCCTACAGACCCCGAAACCAGAGAGAAGGACAGGTCCTGTGGGTCCGGTGTGCAGGGCACGAGGCCAGCCTGAGCCTCTGTAACACCTCTGTGCCTGAGAGTGTTCGGACAGGGTGCGTTGTGGAGGACGTGGGGGTTGTTTGCTGGGGTGAGTACCCTGCAGGGCCCCTCAGCTCCAGGATGGGTGGGCACTAGCTCTGATGGCAGTTGGGGTTCCTTGTGCTGCAAGGAGCTGTAGGCTTTGGCTGGTGAATGGGTCCGGGTGTTGCGCTGGGAGAGTGGAGATCTACCACCAGGGCAGCTGGGGCACCGTCTGCGATGACAGTTGGGACCTGCTCGATACTGCCATTGCTTGCTGCCAGCTGGGCTGTGGGGGAGCGCTGGAGGTGGCCAACTCCACTCGCTTCGGGGAAGGCTCCGGACAGATCTGACTGGACAGCATCAACTGCTCCGGGGGCTGAGGGTACTCTCTGGGACTGCCCAGTGGCGTGCTGGGGGCAACATGACTGTGGATACAAAGAGGACGCAGGAGTCATCTGCTCAGGTCTGTGCCAGGAGCTCTGGGGAGGACCAAGATCCAGGCAGGATGGGACAGAGGGAGCCAGCAACGGCCAAAGCTGTTCCTGGCTACCTCTGAGCACCTACCCAAGCCCATCCAGAGACAGCCAACACACAGGTCCCTCAGTCCCACCGGGGCTCCCTGGAGAGCTCAATTGCTTCCAAGGTTTAGAGGGGAGGGCAGAGTTGTTTGTCCAGCAGAGAGTTTTATCTGTCCATGGGCACAAGGCAGACTTAAAATAATGGAATGTTTTAGTTTGGAAAGGACTGTAAAGACACCCAGGTCCAACCCCTGCCATGGGCAGGGAAAACTCACATTGAATCAAGGGGCTCAAAGCCCCATCCCACCTGGCCTTGAACACTTCCCGGGATGGGGCATCCGTGTTTTCTCTGGGAAACCAGGGCCAGGGCCTCTCCACAGGAAATATTTCTTCCCAAGATCTCATCTCAGTCTCCCCTCCTTCAGCTGAAAACCATTCCCCCTTGTCCTGTCCCTGCCCTCCCTGATCAAGAGCCCCTCCTCTGCTTTCCTGTAGCCCCTTTCAGTACTGGAAACTGCTCTCAGGTCTCCCCAGACTTGCTGGCTATACCTTTTCCTGGCTGAGGGCCTGGGGAATGCTGGGAGATCCCTTCTCCCATTTCTTGGACCATCCTGGTACCCTTTGGGTCTTTCCTCCCAGAGTTTGTGGCCCTGAGCCTGGAGAACAGCACCGGCTACTCCGGGTGCCTGCACGTTTTCTATAACGGGACGCGGGGCAGCTTATGCTCCAACTCTGTGACCCCCAGAGCAGTGTCACTGGCCTTCAAGGAGCTGGGCTGCGGGGACGGGGGGTTCCTGGAGACACAACGGACTTACAGTCATGTGTCTGGCTTCACCTGGCTGGATCGCGTGGAGTGTGGGCAGAGAAACACCTCCTTTTGACAGTGCCCCTCCGACCCCTGGGACTCACAGTCAGGTGATGACCAGCGAGACGAGACCCACATCACCTGCAATGGTAATTCTGATCTGAAGTCAGCAGCCTCCCCCCAGCTCCTGCTCAGGCACAGACAAGGCTTTGTCTTTCCATGCCAGACCCTTCTGCTGCTGGAGGCAAAAAGTGGACTCCAGCTTTCAGAGCTCCACACATTGCCCAGCAACTGCCAGCCCAGTTCCCAGCAGCGCCAGGAGCAGGTAGAGGTGTCTCCAGGCAGGGTGTCAGAAGAGACCAGACAGGGGCTCCAAGCAGTGTCCTGTCCATGAGAGACTTCCCCTTCATGCATAAACAGGAGGTCTAATCCTCGCCTGTTCTGTATGACTACTTCTGAAAGTGAAGAGAGGCATTGTTCCAGAGCAGACACAGATTTCTCAATTCTTAGCAGGTCTTCATCGATGATGGTTTGTAATTGATTTAGACCTCGCTGTTGGGTCACCAGGGATGTCACTCCTGTAGCCGTACCGACTGCTCCCAGGCTAAGCAGTGTTGCTATTGTTACGGCTGTTAATACTTCCCTTCAATGAAGTCTATTGTTCATTCTTTCCCACTGATTGTAAAATTCTTCTTCTGGATGGTACAGGACCCTAGGAACAATCAAAATTTGCACACAAAAGTCAGCAGCATCTCTTAAAAGCTTAAGAGACACAACAGGGTGTTATTCCTGTCTGTTGGCAGACCCACATCCCAGGCTCAGATGGGATTGCCCATTTATAGGTTTCGTCAATTGCAAAGGTCTGCACACAAACACTAGTGTCTTGGCTCACTGCATTACCTAAACACACTCCTTCACCTCTAACTTGATCTACGACAATTGTTCTCCGCGGAGTGTTCCAATTACACTGACTCGGATTACTGTCTAATGAATAACTAAAAGGAGCATTGAGAGCTACGCCTTCGTAAAAAGGTGGATTCACATCATAACATAACCAACAAGAACGTGTAAGATTTGTGTTTGACTGATTCAATGACAAAAAAGTAGCATCTAACACATCAAAAATGGCTTACTAAACAGGTAAATATTTTGGCTCTTAAACAGGTGTATGGGATCAACAATAGGTTTGTTTGAGGGAACTATCTGCTTAGTTGTTGGAGGACTGGCCGAAACAGTAGTGAAGGCTAACAGATTGCTTTTGTTCGTTATATTGGCCCTTACTTCCCGCTTTTTGATATAGAATCATCCCCCCTATCTTTGCCGGATTCCCAGTATCTAAATCCCCGAGTTTTGCTGAAAGTCCATAACTGGTCGTGTTCGTTCATTACTTCCAGTATAAGATACCTGCACCGCTCTTTCCCAGCCGTGCGCCTTATGCAATTAAGAGGTCCCCATTGGACTTTCAGGTATTTGTCCTCACCTGCTCCAGGTTTCCAGTCAGAGGCTAT
This sequence comes from Dromococcyx pavoninus, assembly GCA_033558185.1. NCBI lineage: Eukaryota > Metazoa > Chordata > Aves > Cuculiformes > Neomorphidae > Dromococcyx > Dromococcyx pavoninus. Next base: position 1,141,032 of record JAUMJL010000046.1, read on the forward strand.
GGTCTCACATCCCCAGTAGGCACAATAATACTCACTAGAGGCATTGCGGTAACCTCGGCTGGGATTAGAGTAAGGGCACATGTAGTACATCATGTTTTCTAAACATGGACTTACAGGGACTAACTCACAGGAGGATACTTGGAAGACAGGGGGTGCTGCAGTGATGACTGTGCGTAACACCATAGGTTTATCCAACCTCCCTAACACCTATTCCCATGGTTGAGGTTGATACAAACCACTAGATGATGGCACAAGTGCTAAAAGTAAGATCACACAGAGACATCGCGACCCTCCCCTGTGGGGATTGTCCTTGCGTGGTCTGGATTCTGCTGACGCGGGAGCCCTAGGTGTAGACACGGTGTTTGTCGATCGATCATCTTCTCCTGCCACTGGAGCGTATGGGTTACGAGGGCGCCAAATGATCCAGTCCTGTGAATAAAGACTCACAGTTTTCGTTAGTTTTATTCTGAAGGTCTGGTTTGATAGACTTAAGTGGGCACCACTTAACTCTACCATCTTTTTTGACAGCGGCATAACCTCGCCCTGTCAAGACTAGTTTCCATCCTTGTTCCCATTCTCCCAGCTCATTTCTAACTATGACTGACGGGTCTTCTTCCAGTGCTCGAGTGGCCCAATGTTTCTGGGTGGGACTATTTACCTCCTCCCCCCTAGGGAATTGATTTAGCGCTAGCAGAGCAGTCGCTAGCAGACGTGCCTGGTCCCCTGAGGGAATAGTGTTGACAAACACTTCTGGTTTTGCTAATACATCTAATTTAGATTTCAGAGTTTGGTTCTCCCGTTCCACTATGGCTTGTCCTGTGCTATTATATGGAATACCGTGTATTAAGGTAATACCCCATTTCTGAGGAAATGCCTGAACTGATTTAGACACGAAATTTGAACCGTTATCTGTTTTGATTTGTTTAGGGATGCCAAGCCAAGCCATAGCTGTTAGCCAATGTTGAATGGTTGCTTTAGAATTAGCTCTAAGGTGTTGAGTAGCTACGATCATTCCACTGTATGTGTCTACAGTCACCGCTAGCCATGCTCGAGGTTTCAACAACTGGCAGAGTGTAAAATCCGTCTGCCCCAGCTCGGAGGCTTTAAGACCTCTAGGGTTTACCCCGCTGGACCACAGTGGTGCTTTCTGACAATAGGGGCATGTAGCCACTACATGTTTTGCATCAGTGACTGAAATCCCACATCTCTTTGCCAATGCTTTAGCTCCGATGTGGAGAGACTCGTGTAACTGCCGGACATCTCTTAGTGTCCACAGACCCTTTGCAGCGGCGTCTGCTTTGTCATTACCGGTTTGGAAAAAACCCTTAATTGGATTATGGCTATTGACATGGATGACTGATATAGTGCCCTGTCGAGAAAAAAGTGCTTCTTCTAATATTAAGGCTACTGTGGATGTTGACACACCAGACCCTGACATGGCCAAACAAAGCTTAGCTACAAACATTGAGTCAGTTACTATGTTGAGATGTTCTGTTGGGAAGAGTCCACACTCTAGTGCTATGGTCGTTGCTTCCAATTATTGGACAGAAAGAGCACAGTCGGTCATTATAACACAATGCCATTCTCCTCCCGATTGCCATACTGCTGCGGCCGTTGAAGTCACTGAGGATGCGTCTGTGAAGACTGTTGGTCCCGGTTGAGGACGATCTGTGATCTTCCATGGAAGGTCGATGTTGACTATTGCCAGCATTTGAGTCCAGGGGGGCTTTGCAGCGTAACAAAGTTCTCCACCAAATCCAACGAGAGCTATGGCCAGATACTCTGACATCACTACTGATTGTGTCGGGACCTGTTTGTGAAAGGGCAACCATATCCTGGCAGGTTCGATGCCTAGATGTCTTAGGGCGAGTTTTCTGCCTTTCATGATGAGATTTACCGAGGCACTCGATTCCTGGAGAAAATGCACGTGACGGTTTTCCTAGGACTACCCATTGTATTGGTCGGGCTTTTTCGGTGGGGTCCTGAGCTAGTGCTCCTACTCCCCCTTTTTCTGCGAGGTGCACATACAGATCAAGCGGTATATCCGGGTTCCACCTAGCGAGCGTACTCGATGACAACTGCTGCTCGACAAAGTCAAGAGAGTTCATTGCTTCTATCGTCAGGGTTTTTTGGTCCCATGGGTTCTTTTCTTTCAAAAAATCATACAGAGGAGCCATGTCTTCAGGAGGGATCAGAACAATGTTACGGAGCCATTGCAAGGATCCCACTAACTTCTGCATATCATGGAGTGTCTTAATGTTCCGAAGGATCTTTATTTGAGGCGGAGTTACATAAGAACTTGTGAACCCGTTCGCTTTCAAAGTATCTGAAACCGTTAACACCAGCTGGTCCACCTGATCTCCTTACGGTGCAGCAATTAAAATATCATCCATATATTGAATGATAGTCGCAGTTGGGTTAGTAGATCGGACCGGTGCTAATGCTCAATCCACTGCGATCTGGCAGATAGTAGGAGAGTATACCATGTCTTGAGGTAGCACTTTCCACTGGAAACGTAGGTTAGGGCGTTGGCTGTTTGGAAACACAATTGAAAAAGCACACCGTTCTTTGTCTCCTCGTACAGGGGTATCGAAAAGAAACAGTCCTTAATATCAAGGACAGCACAAGGTTGTCCCTCGGGTATCATAGAGTTCATAGGCAACAATGTTTGGACAGGGCCCATAGGTTGGATTATCTTGTTGACTTCACGCAGGTCATGAAGGAGACGGAACCCCTTGCCGGTTCGTTTGGGTATTACAAAAACTGGAGTGTTCCTTGGACTAGTGGAGGGCTCTATGTGACCTTTCTGTAGCTCACGGTCAATCAACTCAAGAAGAGCATCCATTCGAGGCTTTGATAGGGGCCACTGCTCAACCCAAACTGGGTTAGATGATTTCCATTTCAATCTAATTGGTGGAGGTGGGTGCACAGCAGTGGCCCTTAAAATAAATTTGTCACCCTGACTTTTAAAAGAGCTAAAGCGTCCCTTCCCAACAGGAGTGGGACTCCTGACATGACATACGGAAAAAGGGTGATGGTCTTCTCTGGCCCTTCGTCAGTGTTGAGCGTGATTGCTACCAATTGAGCACTCTTCCGAGCTCGTGTTAATCCTCCAACTCCACCCACCATGGGGGCATCTTCTAATTTCCAACGAGGGGGCCAATACGTATCAGGAATGACTGTAACATCTGCTCCAGTGTCCATTAAAAATGGAACGCTAATTGTGGTATCATTTGAGGTATTATAGAGGGAACAGATTCCCCAGACTACTGATGGGTTATCGCACTTTATTGCCAGGGCCACCCTGGGGTCTTCGCCCCCAAGAGGTGGTTTCTGCTGTCCCTGAGACAGAGGTGGATTCGGCTGGACCGTTGGTTGGATAGTGTAATTGGCTGCTTGTTGAGGGGGCAGTGGGTTCGGAAGCGTACCTCCCCATCCAGGGTTGACATAGTCGGGCCGTCTCATGTTCCAAGTGGGAGAGGGCTGTACATGGCCCGGGTGCCCTCTCCCCTTCCCGTTTCTCCGGGACTTAGATTTGCATTCCCTAGCGTGACGTCCTTCTTTGGTTTTTGCATTACACTGCTGACGTAGGCAGTCTGCAACAACCGGGCCTTTTGCCTCTGGAGGCAAAGACGAGGAGTCAACTGCTGCTTGGAGGCGATCTACAAATTGTGTAAAGCTCTCACTTTCATTTTTCTTTATTGTGGACCATGGCGATGGCTTAGCAATAACTCTAGAGGCTGTGCGAATGGCTTCTCTAGCTGCACGAGTAGTTGCCATAACTTCATGGGATCGCAAGCCTTGGGCTTGTGCCTGAGGGGTAATCATGGTTGGGTCTGTCCCCATCAGTTGTTGCAGGCTGGAGCCATGCAGTGGGTGATCCGCCCCAGTTACTTGAGCTAGTTGCTTTGCACAGATATCCTCCCATTCTTGTTTAAAAACAATCATTCCTGCCCCATCAAAAATTAATCTACAAGTTTGTTTTATATCAAATGGGAGCATATCATCTCCCCCAAAAATCCCATCTATGAAAGTGGAGACCATGGTAGAGTTAAGCCCTTTGTCCGCAATTGCTTTAACTATTGCTTGTGTATCCTTAGGGTTTATCGGCGGCGAGGGGACCGTTTGTCCCCCATCTGCCACCCGGACCGGGAACGCCAGCGTGGCTGCTGGAGCCCAATCGGCACACGCAATCTTTATTTTTCTCCAGTCCGTGAGAGGGATTTCCTTCCTTTGTGATCTCTTTTCATTCCAGATGAAAATATTTTGGCTCTTAATTTTATCTATTTTCATTTCATCCTCCTCCGAATCTAACTCGATTTCAAACATGTCGTCCCAGCTGTTGTCTGACTCGGGACCGGAACTCGACTGACTGGTCACTTCCGGGCTCTGGTACTTTTTTGTCGGGCTCCAGCCCTGCCCACTTCCTTTATGGGCAGGTCGTCCCCCCTCTCCTGGCTCACCCCGCCTTCTGCTCGGGGGGTGAGGTGGGTGGAGGGGTGTGTGTTTGCATTATGGAGGTGTTCCTTCAGATGGCCGTTCTCATTGGCCGCTCCCCGCCCCTCGCAAACACCTCCCTTTCCTTCTTTATCGCGCCTATCGCCTTTCTCCTTTTCGTTCTCCTTTTCGTTCTACTCCCCCTCCTGCCTGTACGCACATGGTAGTTCTAGCACTTCCGCCCTTTTCCCACCGTTGGTATCTTCGCCCCGCCTTCTTTCCTGCCGCTCGACGCCATCTTGGGGCGCATAGGGCGGTGGACTAGCCCAGACATCCCGAGACTCTGATTCCTCCGCGACATGCTTAATCTCCTCAAGTAAGCCGCCCCAGAAGGATTTTGCTTGCTCATGTCCCTCCGTAAGAGAGACGGGGTTCGGGGATTGAGGGAACGTATTACCCTCTGGCTGATCTTCAGGACCAGCAGGATCATTATTATCTGGGGGGGGGGTGCAGAATCTGCGTGGCTGCCCCGACTCCCACTTTCGGGGTGACCATCAAGCAGTCTCTTGCTGCCACCCAGGTCTCCTGCTCTTGGATAGTCTTTTGCAGGGCCTGCACAACTTTCCCCCAGGCCTTAAGATGTTTCCCACAGCCTGAGGACATAGTTTCCTCAGCTAAAGCTTTAGTGCACCTATCCCACACTTCAGGGTAAAGAATATCCACCGGTCGGTCAATGACCCCTATTTGTGAAAGTCTCACAACGGCAAGAGTAAAATCTTTGGATTTACAATCAATACCCCACTGCTTATGTAATTGAGATACGACCTGCACAAAGGCTTCCACCCTCCTTGTTGGTCCGGGAGCGTCCTCCCCACTGGGCTGGTCCTGCCGGTCCGGCCGCCGTTCATTCGACCAGGTGATTTTCCCGGATTCTTTTCTTTTTCCCGGGTTTGTTTTTCCCGAGTTTGCGTTCTTTAGTTCCTGGGTTTCGGCACCACTTGTTGCCTTCAGTGAAGGCCTGGCGACCTGGTTCAGGTTTGGCTTAGCAACGAAACTCTGGTCGCTCGGTCCATCTGCACACAGACACCAATGTGGTGGATGGCAAAATGGCCATATATTGATAGATAACAGAGGTTTATATAGCTGAGGTTTACAACGTCACTTCCGCCTGCTTACATCATGAGCTAAACCTATTGGCTACTGGTTACATCATGGACTAATACCTTACTGGCTACTGGGGAGAGGGGCCCTTATCTTTCCATACAACACAATATCTTCCGGCCGCCAGACCCTAGCTATCAACATGTGGCACGAGCTTTAAGCCTGGTACGCCAGATATTTCCACATGTTGTTCTTTATCATTACAGGCATGAAATTTTAATCGCAGCTAAGGACGAGAAGGACATTCATTTAGCTTTACAATCCACCGTTGCAGCTACAGCTGCACATGGCTTAGTTATAGCTCCTGAGAAGATTTAACAGCAAGCACCTTGGCAGTATTTAGGGTGGCGCATTACAGCTCAGAATATACAACCAGAAGCTGTGAAGATAATTAGAAAAATTAATACTCTCAGTGATTTACAGTGAACTGGATGTGACCACACTTAGTCATTTCAAATGAGGAGTTACCTCCTCTTTTTCAACTGTAAGAGAGCAATTCTGCTTTACGGTTGCGGAGACAATTGGACAACCTGGTGAGAGGAGCTCTACAAAAACATTAAACAAGGAACATGCACCGCCAGGCACAAAGTTATAATCCTGATTTGCCATTATAGTTAGTCATCTTTAATGCGCCTTTTCAGCCTTATGGCTTGATTGTGCTATGGGACCAAACAGGGAGGGATCCTTTATTAGTCATTGAATGGTTATTTTTAACACATCAGCTTTCAAAACCAATTAGCACTCAACCAGAAATGTTTAGATTTTTAATTCCAAAGGGCAGAGAGTGTCTTGTGCAATTGTGTGGTCAACAACCGATAATTATTGTTTTACCTGTAACTATATCTGTGTTAGGTTGGTTGATGCAAGAATCACTGCCTTTTCAAATATCTCTTGAAGGGTTTTTTTTAGACAAATTTGTATTCATTTACCTAAACATAAACAATTACCAACTTTAACTCAGCTTTCTTTGATGGATGAAACAAAATATATAGACACCTTAATGGTATTTACTGATGCTTCCAGTAGGACGGGATGGTCTGTAATAGTGTGGCCAGAGGATATCGGCCAATGGCAAAATGATATACAAATAGTTGAAGGCTCAAGTTGAGTTGTTGAATTTGCGGGCGCGATTCGTGTATTTCACTGATGGGACATTCCTATTAACATTGTGACTGATTCTGCTTATGTAGCTGGTGTAGTGATGCGTTTAGAGCGACCATATCTTAACGAGGTGTGTAACGTACAATTGTTTAATATGTTAAGAGAACTATTCTTTTTTGTTAAATCATCGCATGAACTCATATTTTATTATGCATCTTCGTTCACGTGCAAACTGACCAGGCTCTATCACAGAAGGAAACACCCCGTACATTTAGCTGGTGCTGTGCTTACAGGCAAGACTCTCACATGCTTTTTTTCATCAGAATGCTCGGGCTCTTCAACAGGCTTTCGGACTGCCTCTTGCTCAGGCTCAGCAAACAGTTACAGCCTGTCCTGACTGTCCTCATTGGTCTCAGCCCTTGCTGTTGGGGTGAATCCTCGAGGGCTGGTGGCTTTGGAAATTTGGCAATCGCATGTCACACACGTACCAGAGTTTGGATGACTCAAGGATGTACATGTCACAGTAGACACATTTTCTGGTGCTCTTTCTGCTACTGCCCATACAGGAGAAAAATCTCGTGATGTCTGTCGACACTTTCTGTATGTTTTTGTGATGTTGGGTGTACCCTGAACTATCAGAACTGATAATGGCCCGGGGTTTGTTGCTCAAGACACTGAATCTTTTTATCAGCTATGGGGGGGTGCAACATTTCTGGCATCCTGCACTCTCCCTCTGGCCAAACCATACTGGAACACATGCATGGAACCTTGAAAGCATTGTTGTTAGAACAGAAAGCAATGCTGGAACAGACGGTATGAACCCTCATGAATGATGAGCAAAAGCCTTATGTGTCCTTAACTTTCTAAACCATGGTGAGTCTTCAGAACCACCTTTTGTCCATCATTTTGTATCCTTACAGGGTAAGTTGAAGAATGTAGACAGCAAAGCGAAACTTATCATAAAGAATCTAGAAACAGGTAAATGGAAAGGTCCTTTCTATTAAGAATTGTGGAAGACGTTATGCTTGTGTTTCCACAGATGTTGGACCAGGATTGGTGCGGGTGGGAACGTGCGACCCTTTTTACGACCTACAGATGGGCCCTCTTAAGCCTGACGCGTGCTGTTCAGATCCCACCACAACTAAAAACAAACATCTGGATCACATTGGTAAATTTGATGGGACAAGATTTCATCTGTCTAGCGACTGCAACACTGGAAAACCCACTTGCAACTTGCCTAAGTCGGCCATCCAATAGATGACTTTAGTCTTCTGAAATCTGTTATAAATATGTTAAGATTAAGAAGTAGAATTACTTGGAACTTAAATAATACTAACCTAGTACTAGTAATAAACATGCTATTAGAATCAAATTTAGAATACTTTTGTTTTTTATTATTTGTTTTCCTTGTTTGTTACTGTGTATTCAGTGTATGATAGATAAGTCTTTAAAAGGGCTGATAGCTGTAAACAAGGAAGGGGGAGATGTGTGGTCAGTAAGTGAATTAGGAACTGCAGCAGATGGAGACATCCTTGTGCTGATGAAGAAGACGCTGTGGGAAGATGACCGACTTTTGGGTACACGGAGGCAATCTTGAAACACGAAAAGATTATTGTGCTTAGCCTAGTAAATATTTGTGTAAGAGAAGGTCACAAGAGAAAGATATGTGTGGTATGGAAAAATATAGAGCTCTGTAAAAGGGTGTACAAGTCTTGCTTAGATTGTAATAAAGGCCTTTGGTGTTCACCTGACTGGTGTCCGTGCCTTAATGCACCTCACAAACCCACAGCTCCTCTTGTCTTATGTTTCCTGGGAGACGCTGACAGCACAAATCCCTGGAATGATCCCTGCAGTGGCACAGGGACACCCCCACCACCTCCACCCTAAGCTCTTCCCACAGGAATCCCCAAATAAACCCAGAGGGACTGGTCCTGCTGCTCCGTGGGTGTGAGCACAGAGGACAGGGGACAGCCCCCATGGATGAAACCCCTGCAGAGAGAACAGCCCTTGGAGAGAGCATCAACGCCCTTGGAGGGGGATTCAGTGTACCTGGGGGGGGGGGGGGGAGGTGGCAGAATTATGCAATTATAGCATGGAGTGAACAGGCCTGTGAACTGGTGCCCCTACCCTGGCCCACTGTCTAGGTGTGCCCCCATCCTAGTGGGAGGGGTATAAACAGGAGAAAAGCTTTGGAGGTGCTGGGAGGAACCCCCATCTGTGTATGTGTGTTGTGGGGGGATGGTGTGGTGTTGGGGAGACCAGAGGAAAGAGCGAGGCTGTGTTTTTACCTACTACTTTTGTAGTGGTCGGGCAATGGAATATTGCATATTCCACCCCAGGCTGCCAGGTTAAACCCAGGCTTCCCTACCCCCTTGAACAGGAAGGACAAACAGACACAAACAACCAAAATCCCCTTCCCTTGGCTGCAGAGGACAGCACAGAAATCACAATCGTTTTCTGACTCCAGAAACACAAAAAGTCATTTAAAGCCCTTTGCCTAGATATGCCTACAAGATGCAGTGCGTTTGGAACGTGCAAGCTGGATGAAAGAGAGATCCCCCTTGTCCTCAGCTTAGACTGAAAATGATGGCAAATAATCTTCCTCAGAAAGCAAAGGTCCTTTATTAGACAGCTGGGCAGACAGAGGAGGAATTCCATCAACTTGCGTAACTGTGATGAAATGGCCTTAACAGAAGTGAAAAACACTGTTTTACTTCAGCTTCCCTTCTCACAGGGCTGCTTTCCAGCCTTGCACTCCCCAGGCCAATGGAAATGGGATCAGAAACCTCACTGAAATCAAGAACAATGAAATGAGTTGCATTGACTTGGTCAACCAGTGGGGTGGTCTTCTCGTAGAAAGAGATAAAATTTATCAGACAGGACCTTTCCCTTCTAAACCTGTGCCTTCTTGACATCTGGCATTTTGGAATTGCCTGGTCATGCACTCTTAGGAGGTGAAAAAAAAAAAGGGACCAGCACTGATTGAGCCCTGCACCTTCAAAATCGTTTTTCCAGGGGAGGTTCCTAAGTTTTCTGAGCATCCTGAACCCTGCTCTCCCCAAATCCAGAGCTGAGGGTTTGCTGTCAGTTTTCCTTCTGTTACCGTAGATGTCAAACCTGACAGCTTTGTGGTTGCTGTGGCCAAGGAAGCCTCTAATCTCCACTTCCTCCACTAGGCTCTCTCTGTTAAGCAGCAACAAATCAAGGAAGGCTCCTTTCCTGGTCAGTTCCCTCAGCACCTGTGCCAGGAAGTTGTTGTCCAGAGACTTTACGAATCATCTGGACCTTCTTGACCCAGCTGTCTGGGACTCCCAGTTGATACCTGGAAAATCAAATTCCCCCATGAGGACAAGGGCATATGACACGAGGCTTCCCTTAGTGCCTTAAAGAATGACTCGTCAGTGGCACCACCCTGGTTGGGTGGCCTAGAACAGACTGCCACGATGACACTCGTTTGATTGTCTGTCTCAGTCCTTACCCAGAGGTTTCTTCACTCTGTCATCGCCAGCTTCCAGGTCCCTGCATTCCAGCCCTTCCACAACCTACAGGGCCTCCACCCCACGTCCCTTGCTCTGTCTGTGCCTCCTGAAGAGCCTGTACCCTCCCAGCCCAGCACAGCAGTCACAGGTCTCATCATGCCAGATTACACTTATGCTGATAATGTCACATCTCTGGGATTAGGCCAACGCTGTCAGCTTCTCCTGCTGTGGGTGTTTATTTAGAAACACTTCAAGCAGGGTTCGCTGTGCCCACCTCCTCATGGAGCCCTCTGAGTCTCAGACGGATGCATCTCCTCAGAACCTGGTGTGCCCTTCCCTTCCTCGTCCTTGACCAGCTTGCTGTTGCCCCTTTCCCCCTTCAAATCCAGTTCAGAGCCCCATCAACCAGCCTTGCCAGATCGTCAACACAAAACATTTTCCTCTTCTGTGAGAGGTGCCTGCCATCAGACACCATAAGACTGGATGATCTTTAAGGTCCCTTCCAAAACAGACAATTATACAATTCTATGTTATGATAAAGGAGGACAGGACAGGTGTCATCTGTGTCCCAGTCCCTGTCACTGGTCCCTGGAGGCGCAGCTCTGTCATCAGGTGGTTAATCAACTGAAACTTTGTCACCAAGATTAGCAGGGATGATCTCCTGCTGTTGCTGAGCTCTCTGACACACCATCCTCCTTCATCCATGTCTCCAAAGACGTAAACCTGTTGTTCAGAGGGGGCTTCAGTTCAGGTTGCTCACTGGGTCCATGGAAAGGATCCCAGCTCCATCGAGCTACAAATGCTCAAATCTTTGCCACCTGTTTTCTCACAGCCTCTAGGGAGGGTGGACTCCTTGTCAGCTTCCATGGTACCTGGGCGCTCACCTTCTTCTGTTTTCTTTGCGGTTGATAACTTTGTCTCCTCATGCTGCTCCTCCAGCTGTTTATTCCTTTCTGTCTCTTGTCTCCTGGATTGCACTTCGCACTGTGTTTTTCCAGCACGGTTCCAACGTAGGAGATCATTTGGATGGCAGAATCTCTCTGCACTACCACCTGTGCGAGTCGTCTTCTCAGGTGAGCACTTTCAGCTTCCACCTGTCCCATCAAACTCATGAGACTACGGAGGCAATTTATTTCTTCAGCCAGGTCGGTGATTGCATTTTTCAGCCCCATGAGCTGCACCTGCAGCACCTCACACCTTGGGCAGAGGGTGCTCATATCGTAGGAGCCCTTTTCATCTGCAGCCACTTGGGTCTGAAGCTCCTCAGCCCCCTCTTGTGTGAAGTCTTCCTGCTTGACCTGTGTTGTTCCGGCTGTTTCTGCTCCTGAAAGGTAAGGGCAAATATTCGCTAAAGGTCTCAAACCAAAGGCTCACCCCTCATAGTTCATGCACAGGGAAGGTGGCAGAAGGCCATGGAGAAGCCATCTCCTCCACCAGGGAAATGCCAGCACTGTAGCACTGTGTGCTGAAGGAACCCTTCCTAAGGAAAAGACAAAAGCAAACATGTTGGTCCAGATTTTGTTTCCTACTGCCTGTCTCAGGATGTAGCTTAGCCAGAACATTCAAAGGGAAGATCAGAACAATAACCCAGCAAAGTGTCACCCAACCCTCAATTAACAGCTCTGCAATGTCAGGTAGATCAGTGCCTTGAAATGGGACCTCCTTCTACTCATCTCCAGGCCTCACAGTTGTTTCACCACTCACCCTCTCCCACAGCATCTCTGCCCCTCACATGACTGCGTCAGCTGGATGTGCTCGGCAAGCATCTGGCCTGACCAGAACCGGGTTGGGAGGGAGCCAGTCCTACTCTGGGGATTTGCTTCTCAGAACTCCCTCCTGAGCTCCAAAATGAGTCTAGTCAGGTACCACAATCTAACAGCTCTACACTACGTTTTGCACAGCTCTGAGCTAATTCCATTAGGAACGAGACAGGTACATACAAACCAATCATCAACAACAGACTTGAGGATCCCATTTGGCCCACGATATGGCAAGGGACACTTGCTCTCCTCACCCAGACTGCGCACAGGTGAGAAATGCACTGAGCAGAGTCTGTGTGGGGGCTGTTCTTTCTGGTTGTACACAACACTCTCCTTTGCTATATCTTGAGAAAGCTTTTGGAGATGGATAGCAGCGTGCAAACAGCTCTACCCTGCCATCATCAGCCTTGCAAGTGACTTTCGTTACTGCTGGAAATGTGGGTAACAAAGAAGGCTCCGGCTGCTTCTGAAAAGGACGTCTCATCTGCCTGACCACTCCCCAGAGCTTAGACTCGACTGGTTGGAGGGCAACGTCAAAGGCAACATCGACGTCCTGGCATTGCTCAAGGCATCTTCCTTCAAGCCACCCCTGTCTGCTCTGCTGTCTGCAGGCACACGGCACAGAGCAGAAGGCAGAGCTCAGGCTGTTGGAACTCCCTCCTGCCAGCCCTGGGCACTGGCAATACCTCGGATTATCTGGAGGTTCAGCAAACACAGCCCCAAACATCCCGTGCAAGGGAAGAGCCAGGAACACCAGCCCCTAGCTGTCTGGGGCCGGGCTGGCATCAGTCGATCAATGTTGTTTTGCAGCTGGCCCAGGAGGGCCCAGGAGTTCCCTGAGGGCACAACTTCCCCAGCAGTCCAGCCCGTGGCAGCATTTACCTGGACGCAGTCAGGCTCCTGGCGCGTTTCACCTCATTGCTCCACATGTCCCTTGGTCTGCACCTTATCTTTCTCCTTTTTTTTGCTGCTCCTGCTGCTCTTTGTTACAGCCTACGTCTCTTTTACCTTCACTGCTTGCTGGTTTCTTGATGAGAGAATAGATCTTCCAGCAGCCAAGTACAAGTGTTGCAGGTACAGCACTGTTGGTAGCTAGGGTCTAGCGACTGGAGGATATCGTGTTGCACAGAAAGATAGGGCCCCTCTCCCAAGAACCAATATGGTTTAGTTCATGATGTAAGCAGGCGGAAGTGACGTTGTAGACCTCAGCTATATAAACCTGTGTTATCTATCAATAAACACCATTTTGCCATCCACCACATTGGTGTCTGTGTGCAGATGGGCCAAGCGACCAGGGGTCGGTGGCTAAGCCAATCCTGAACCAGGTCACCACGCCTTCGCTGAAGGCAACACAGCACAGAGGACAATGTCATGAGGGCAGAAACGGCTTTGAGACATTCTTAGCAGATCCCTAGAAGGAAAAACAGAAACCATGGTCAGACAATCACAGGGAAGGTAACAGAAAGGCTAAAGTTCCATAAATGCCATCAGGTATCTCAGGTAGCAGCAACAGGCTGGTTTTCCAGCCACTCTGGACATTCCCATTTCAGTTTCCCCAGCAGAGCACACCACAAGAGCCTCACCTGAGACCAGGGATCCCCAGAAATTGCTCCCCAGGGGACTTATCACTCTCACCCTTGAAACCGCCTTGTTGCAGTGAGTTCTCCCCTGATGCCTGCTCACATTGCTGGAATCCATGCAGAAGCACCCCAAGAGCTGTCTCAGAGCTGCACCACAAATTCCCATGTACGCTGCTGCCATCACTGCACTGCCAGCAGTTTCTGGTGAGGAAGACAGACCTGTTCTTATCCCTTGCCTGATTCAGTCACCACACTGCACCAACAGTTGCCCTGCGCAACTTCTAAATCAGAGACACTCAGCTTGTACCAGGCAGAGTCAGCATGGAGTGCTGGTTGCCCCAGGGCTCCGCGCAGCCCCCACCAAACCCAGAGCTGAGCAGGGAAGAGTTCATCCACTGCGGGTTCTCACCCTGCAAAATCAGTAACTTCCATCTCCTTCTGGCATGGCTGGAACCCGCTCTAAAGATCCAATTTGAGATGAAGGCACAGCTGGAGAGTGGCAGCTGGGACAGGAGATTTTTTTCAGCTTGTTAAGGATTCCCCGCAGGAGGTAAGGATGGGACTAAGAGAGCAAGTGGAAAACAGGGGTTGGTCAGCTCTCTCAGTCTGTATCGTGATTGGATTTGTGGAAGACTCCTGGCAAAGAGTGGGGAGATGAGGACAAGACTGAATGCACACACTTGTTTACCTTCTGAACATAAAAACAAACAGCCAAGGACAGTCACCTTAATCTCCTTGTTCACATCAGGGTGTCAGAGCAGCTCGGAGCCACCTTGTTTCTCTGGACAGGTTAAACAACCCTCCCTGGACACATCCTTCTAGGGTCAGGCATGTCTCCAACACGAGGTTCCCGGATAAGCCAGAGAATTCATTACCAATGCCCAAGAGCAGAGGTTGGCAAGCACTCACTCCAGAATTTCATGGCTCAAAATGCCCAGGAACGTCTGTTCTGGGGACCGACTGCTTCAGGTCTCCACCAGATGACAGCCCAGGACAAGTGCCTTGTGACTGAGTCCCCTCAATCTGCAGGGACAGATGTGAGCGTGCTGCCAGTCCCTGCGTCTGCCACCTCCAGAATGCAGTGGTTACACTGCCAAACTCAAAAAAGTGGTGGAAATCAACACTGGAATTTAAGATCATCCTGAACAATCACAGAGCAAATGAGCAGCAAGTAAAACTGGAATGGCTCTTCAGAAGCCAGGCCAGGATGGCTCAGGAGAAGGCTGACTCAGGTAGAGTGAAAGCAAGAGCACAGGCTCCGCTTTCAATCTGCAGTAAGGTCAGGAGGAGACAAAATCGTAAAGAACTCAGATCCCAGAGTACAACCATGAGGAGTTCATGAGGGAATCCTGACCAACTGCCGTAAAATAGGACCTGGCAGCCCATGAGAGAGACTCAGAGACCCTTCATCCAATCGTATCTTCCACCACCTCTCTTGCTCAGTAGTGGCCACGGTGTTTCCCTATTTTCCCTTTCAGCTTTTGTCTTTGGCATAAGGATGGGCTGGGTCTTTCCTCTTCCATCGCCTTTAGCTGAGGTTCTCACTTGGTATTTATCCCAGGGGATGTACAGTGGTGAACAGCGTAAGAAAGATATGGAGCTGCGTGAGGAAGCCCAGATCAGGGTCGCAATGATGATGAGGGGGCTGGGGTGGGTGTCGGTAATTCTGTTGTCTAACGTGTGGTCACCTGCAGTTCTCATCAAGTCTGTGACAAACGGGCACCTGGAGAAAATCAGTCATGAGATAATTCCCCTTGTGTTCTTCCATGCCTCTGTGATCTACAGCACTGATTTTGTAGAACAGTGGAGAAGCCTGGTGACCTCTCCTGAGCTGTGAGGTCCACATGGGCCAATTTTCCAGCTTGCCCATGTCCTTCTGGATGGCCAGGCAGCAAATTCTAACTGTGCACTCTCCAGGTTTGCTTTTGCAGTCAAATAACAACCGAAAATATATTTTTTTTTCTTTTATTGATTGATTTTGCTCTTGAGGATCCTTGAA
This sequence comes from Dromococcyx pavoninus, assembly GCA_033558185.1. Classification (NCBI taxonomy): domain Eukaryota; kingdom Metazoa; phylum Chordata; class Aves; order Cuculiformes; family Neomorphidae; genus Dromococcyx; species Dromococcyx pavoninus. The sequence goes on from JAUMJL010000046.1 coordinate 1,156,549, forward strand.
TTTCACTTGAAAAAGAAATGGAAATGATAAAACTTTGTGTCCTGAGTTATACGGAAGAGATTCATTCTACTATACATTCTCTCTGGACGTCCCTGGGCATGTCCTGCTGCAGCAGGGCAACTGCTGGAGGGCTGTAGGGAGGAGCACGGGCGATTTTGTTTAGAGCTGCAGCTGGAGGGTGCGGGGCTCGTTCTGCAGCAGCACATCTACCAAGGATGGGCTGTTTGGGGGTCGATGGTGGAGGGGAGGCCAGAGCCTCATGTTTTCGTGGCAGGAGTGGTTGGGTCAAGCTCTCAGAGGTGCTGGGGTGGCTGCTCTGTTTGTCTGGGCAGCCTCCAGTTTCCAGGTGGTCTTCCGAAGCTGCAGAGAGGGCCCTGTGGCAAGAAAAGGCTGTTGAGGCTTCAGCTACACATGAAGAGCAGGCACTCTCCTCTGTAGCCTGGAGCTGGCAACTGCTGGCAGAGTTTGGCCAAAGGGGACACCTGATGGTTCCTCCAAATAGGGGGATTCCTCCTGGCAGGTCCCCTGGTCAGGAGTATGCACCGGTGTCTGTCTCGCTTCACCGGGCAATCCCAGTCCCTACTCTTTCCTGTACTGACCTTGCGTTGCCCACACCTCTCACTGCTGGGGCTGCTCCTGTCCAGGCAGTGTCAGTTTGAGCCAACACTGGCTTTGGTCAGAGTGGGTCCCAAGAAGGTGGCCCAGGAGTTCGGACCCCAGTCAAACTTCTGACAGCAGCAACAACCTCAGCAGAGTGTTTTGGCAAAACGCTAATTCACTGCATCACAGCAGCCTGGCCAGCAACGCTTTGTGGCTACGAGCAGTCATTGCTGGTAGCAATGGGGGAAAACCAGCGACTCACCTTGCTCTGCTCCTCCACATCCAGATCACCACACAGAACACAGGGATCACAAATAGCAGAGAACCCAGGGCTCCTATTGTGCCGATCATCAAGTACTTAGGCAGTTCTTGGAGCTGGTGAACATTTGCAGTGCTCTGAGGCTTGTGAACACTTGGGTTTGTCTTGCCAGCCACACCTGGAGGAACAATTTGGGAGGTCAGTCTGTCCTGTGCACCACTGCAGAGCTTCCAGAACAGTGGGCTTTTTTAGGAGGCAATGTATGTCAGGATACAGAGCAGACTTGCATGCCTCCAGTTTTCAAGACTTGTCCTCACTTATGTGACTCCAAAAGACTGTTAAGGACCTTGTAACTCTTAAAAAAGATAATCTATCCTCATGTGGTTCCCCCGGGGTGGGATAGCACTGCCAAGAAAGGTAAAACCTCAGCATGGCCTGGGTGCAGAGGATGCAGAGGGACGGTGCAGGTTCCCTCTAAGCCATGTCTGAGCTGTAAATGCATCCCTCTGGACCCCATCTCAGAGCAAGGATCCTCCTCTGTTGTGCCTCAAGGGTATCCCAGCAATCTCACGGATGAAGGGGGTTTGGGAGATGCATTCTATTAAGAGTTCCTTTTCCAAGCATCTGATGAAAGGGGTTCCAATAGCCTCATTCATAAAATAGCAAAGTTCTGGAATCCTAGTGAGCTGAGGGCGGTGGGCGGTGATCACTTCCCCACATCCGAACAGTGCTATGAGTGAGCGTTGCCCTGGCACACTGAAGGCAATGACTCCACACCACAGAGATGACGGTCATGCCCAGAGAGCCACTCCCGGGTGCTTTGGAGACACTCGCTCCGTACTGACAGTTTGGCTGTGACATGATGGGCAACAATGGCACCATGGGAAGAGCCTGCGGCCCAACAGTGGTGTAGAGAGATGGCACTGGGTGAGCGAGAGACAGCAATTACCTGGCACAACTCTTGATTGGATTACTCCTGTTTTTTCATGAGAGACTGGCACTGTCTGACTGCCTTCTTCCTGAAGAGGCTCCTTCCCCACAGTCTCAAAGTACTTCTCTACAGAAAGAAAGAGGGTCAGTTCAAGGAGAAGTAATGGTTCCTCATCAGGAACACAATACTTTCAGGAGGTCAAAGAGGTTAATACAGCTTAGAAACAAAACCTGGGCATCTGGGGCTCTCCCTCATTACCCGTCCAAACATTCACAGAGGAATATTTAAGTGCTGGACACTTCCCAGTGTTCCCGTAGAGTACAAAATCTGAGCTGCCCAGAGATCAGGAGATCCTGAGAGATCTTCTTGTCGCACTTTGTGTCTGTTAGGCAAACTACCAGATAACAGTGAGCGACTCCTTCACAGGGGAAGGGAAGTGGCTGCAGCCAGTCCAGTTGATGAAAGAGTCCTTTGGAGAAGCACATCTCATCCTGTAACCTCCATCTCATGAGAAGTGTAAACGAGCCTCAAGCTCTCGTCATCATATCCTGGACACTTTCACAAGTGGCAATGAAGACCCACAGACCTCCCAAAGCCAGAGGAAAACCCCAACCAAGATATCAACAACACATCAAGAAACAGAGAACTGAACAACCCAAGACTGAATCCACAGCCCTTTGCGTCAGCTGCCTTCAAGCCAGAAGTCCGGCCTTAAGCTGGGCGGCCACCTTCAATCTCTTCCTGGTCCCGAGGAGTCACCCAGAGTCCTCAAACACCAAGGAGAACAGTCTGGCTGCAGCTGGTTGTGAAGCTGGGCCTGCTCTGATCCTGGCCAGCATGTGCTGCAACCTCTCCAAAGTCTCCTGGTCTCAACAACCCCAAGCCCCCTGCACATCCTCTCTGCCACGCACGGGTGCTCTCCCCTTTTCCTATTAGCATCAAGGCCGGAGCAATCACAGTTCCTGCCTGCTGCATGCCAATGTCTGCCCAGAACGGCACTGGCCAGGAAGAGTCCAGCTGGGACAGTAGATGTGCTGGGACTCAGCTGGCACTACAACTGACGGCAGGGACACAGGACTTTGTGTTCAAGTCAGCGCTGTAAACACAAGAGTTCACCCAGAGAACACGAGAAAGACAAAGATATGACCACCTGATGAAGTAGAAGTCCAACAGAGGGTCTTGCAGTGTGCCTAAATGGACACGAGAGGGGAGCACAGACCCTGAAATATACTAATATGTTCACGTAACTGTCTCTAGGAGGAGGATTAGTATATATGGATGATTTTAAGGGGCTTGATGAATATGTAGCACTTGTGTGGGTAAAAGTTACTCGACAGCTTTGTTTGTCCAGGAGCATTTTCTGGAAAAATCCGAATGTACCCCCAGCACTGCTAACAGAGAATACTGGCTTGATAATTACATTGTCTTGGCTATGTTCTCCTGATTTTCATGTTTCACTTCCTAATGGTGTCAACCCTGGCTTCTCCATGCCTATCTCTAAGCCCTCGGATTGCAAAGGCTGCATACTCACCACGTTCTTTACCCAGTTTTCCCAGGATTTTCTTCATAATTTCTGAAGACTCTTGGGAAGATTTCCCTCTTTCGTCTTTGTACTTTACTCCTTAAAGACCTGAACAAAAAGCATCAAGTTAAAGTTCTCATCAGTAAAGTCCTGACAATGAATGCTCAATCTGAAATTCAGTCAAGTGTGATGCCAAGTCCTGGGATGCCAATTGCGCTCCAGGGCAGGATCCAATTGAGAAGCTCCATTTGGAGCCACATTTGCACCCATGCTGATTCTAAACAAGTTGTGCATGGAGTTGTCAGGAGAAAAGACTCCCTGGAGCTCACATCATCTCTAAAGTCAGCCCCAACCAGCTCTGAACTCATCATGGGAAGCAGGACAAGGTGGAAGAGTCTGGTAAAAACTTTTCCAGGGCAGAGCACCACAGGGCACAATGCTGAGCAGATCCTTACCTCTTCTGCTCTTTTACATGTCAGGCCCTGGCCACAAGAAATACAGGGAAATGTCCTTTGAAGAGAGCAAAATACACTCAGTGTCTTTCACCCCAGTGATGAAGCTGTGGGGTCGCACTGAGGCTCCCAGACAAGATCAGTCTGAGAAAGTAGGTGGCCTTTACCAACCAGCACAGCTGGAATCACACCTATTTCCATTACTTGTTGTCATCTCTTTCTTTCCCACGAAGCTGAGGTGGAGCTGTTCATGGCTCATCCATCCAAGCAAAGTCCATCCCCACTGCTCTCCCAGCCCTGCCCCATCCTGACCCCATCCCCACTGCCACTTCGAGGTGCGGTGGGCACACTACGTGCTACCTGAGGCTGGGTGCCGGCTCTTGCCTGTCCTCCTACCTGATCCGCGTGCTCGGTATTGAGTAGCCTGGACGTTCTGGGATACCAGAGCCACCAGGAAGAGAGAGATAAGGAAGTGTGTGAGGGCCATTATGATGCTGCTGCTGCTACTGTTGACAAGGATGTTGTGGTGCCCATAGTGCAGCACAGCCCAGCACAGAACAAAGGGCATTGTGACATCATAACCCACTCGCCTAATTGCAACCATGCCCCTCCCCAGGCACCAAATCCTGACATGGCCCCTGTTACCCCGTGTCACTTTGGAAGTATGGGGTTCTAGAGGGAAGGGAGAAGAAGATGGCTCCAAGGGTACTTTGACTGTCCAGAGTTGGGTGATGGTCATGAAAGTGTTGATTGTTTCTGAGTACGAATCAGGGGGATAAAAACAAGTCAGGTCTGATGGTGGGAGCTTGCTACTGACCACCCAACCAGGATGAAATACTCCATAAACAGGTCTTGCAATCGGCAACCCTTGTTCTCGTGGACAACTCATAAAAATTCTTTGGGCAGAGTTGAGTTGTGTTGAGTTGAATTGCATTGAATTGTGTTAAGTTGTGTTGAGTTAGCTTGACTTGAGTTGGGGTTTTTTTGTGTTGTGTTGGGTTAAATTTAGTTGGGTTTTGTTGAGCTGGATTTACTTGGGTTGAGCGAGTTGAGTTGGGTTCAACTCCCTTGGGTTGTGTTGGCTTGAGTTGTTGAGTTGATCTGTGTTGAGTTTAATCAGATGGGATTGAGTTGTATTGGGTTGCATTAATTTGCTCTAGGTTGTGTTGATTTTGGTTGAGTTGGGATTCATTGTATTGCATTTGGTTAAGTTAGGTTGGGTTGGATTGGGTTGAGTGTGATTGGGTTTGGTTTGTTTGGGTTTTTGGTTTGTTTGGGTTGTGTTGGGTTGAGTTGTGTTGAAGCGGGTTGCGTTGTCTTCAGTTGGAATCAGGTTGTGTTTGTGTGTTTGCTTTTAGTTGGATTGAGTTGGTTTGAGGCGGGTTGAGTTGAGTTCAGCTGGGATCAGTCACGTTGGGTTCACGGGTTTGCGTTCAGTTGGGTTGAGTTGGGGTTTTTTGAGTTAAATTGTGTAGATTTTGTTGAGCTGGTATGGGTTGAGTTGAGTTAGGTTTAGTTGGTTTGGGTTGCGTTGGGTTATTTGGGTTGAGTTTCTTTGGGTTGAGTTGTGTTGAGTTTTGTGTAGTTAAATTTAGTTGGGTTGCTTTGAGTTTGTTTGGCTTTGGTTGTATTGAGGTGGGTTGGGTTGTGTTGCGTTGAGTTTGATTTAGTTTGATGTAGTTGGGTTGAGTTTGGTTTAGTTTGTTTGATTTAGTTTGTGTTTGTTTGAGTTGATTTGAGTTTGGTTGGATTGAATGATGTTCGGTTGAGTTTGTTTGAGTTGGGTTGGGTTTGGTTGAGTTGGGTTGTGTTTAGTTCAGTTTGGTTGGGTTGCGTTGGTTTGGCATTCATTGGGTTGGGTTGCATCTGCCTGCATCGGTTTGGCCTGAGATATTTTTAGTTTGGTTGAGTTGGGTCAAGTTGCGTTGAGTTTTATTTGGCTGGGTTAGGATGTGTTGCTTTGGTTAGGGATATGATGTAGTTTAGTTGGGTTGGATTCGGTTGTGATCAGTTGGGTTGAGTTTGGGGTTTGTGTCAAGTTGTGTTGAGTTGAATTCAGTTTGGATCAGTTGAGTTCAGCTGCATTGGGTTGAATTGGGTCAGATTCGGCTGGGTTTGCTTAGGTTGCATTGGTTAGAGTTCATATTGGTTTAGTTGGGTGCAGTTGGGTTGAATTGAATTGGTTTTGGTTCGTTAGAGATTGTATAGATTGAGTTTGGTTGAATTACATTGGGTTGAATGGAGTTGGTTTGGGTGGGGTCAGTTGCAGTTTTCATTAGTTGAATTAGGTTGGAATCCATTGGGTTGGGTTCCGGGGGGCTGGGTTCAGTGGAGTTGGGTTGGTTTTGGTTGGGTTGGGCTGGGTTGGGTTCAGTTGGATTTTGATGGGTTCAGTTGGGTTTGTTTAGATTCATTTGGTTTTGGCTGGGTTGAGTCAGTTGGATTTGGTTTGTTTGGATAGATTTTGGTAGAGTTTGTTTGGATTGAGTTGGGTTACGTTAAATTGGTTTTGTTTGTGCAGAGTTGGTTGGATTGGTTTTGCTTGGGTAGATTTTTGCTGAGTTGTGTTGTGTTGTGGTGAATTGGATTGGGAGACAGTTTACGTGTGTCACTTTTAGCAGTGTTTGTATCATGGCTGGTGCTGAACTTGGGCTGAGATATTTGTAAAAGTTTCTTTCAGTCAAGCACATAAAAGACCTGTAAGCATGAACACAATAACGCAGAGGTCAAAGAACCAAGAAGCAAATGCCTAAAAATTGTAAAAGAAGGTACCAAAAAAGGTTCGTGGATATTTGTGCCATACTGAGTTCATATTTTACAGGCCTCTGATGTGTTTGGCTCAAAGAAATATTTACAAATATCTCAGCCTACGTTCAACACCAGCCATGATATAAATACATGATATAAACACTGATAAAAGTGACACACGTAAACTCTCTCCCTTCAGTTATTTTACTGACAACATTAAAAAATTGCATCTTGGGTTTCTAACTCATTTGAAACTTTAAAATGACAACTGCTCATAAAATTCTTGTAGCTGCCTTCACCCGTATGGATCGCAGTGTCTAATGCAGAATTGCAGAACCACAGCATGTTTTGGGTTGGAAGGGACCACAAGGATCCCTCAGGTCCAACCCTCCTGCTATAGGCATCAACACCCCCCATTCCATCAGGTTCTCAAAGCCCCATCCAACCTGACCTTGAACGCTTCCAACGATGGGGCATCCACAGCTTCTCTGAGAAAGCCTATCCATTTTCTCAGCATCTTTATCATGAAAAAGCCCCTGCAGATATTGAAAGGGTGCAATAGGGGCTCCGTGGGGCCTTTTCTTCTCAAGCCTGAAGTACCTCAGGGATTGACCTGACCCAGGTGTAGGACCTTGCACCCGGCCTTGTTGGGCCTCATGAGGCTCCCATGGGACCACTTCTACAACCTGTCAAGGTCTCTCAAATTGGCAGCCTTCCCTCCAGTGTATCCAGTGTGTTTGGGCAACGGTTTTATAGCACATGGATCCAGTGTGTCTGCACAGTCCCTGCCACTAGGATTTGGCAAAGTTGGTGCTGCTCCACTAAACAACACCCCGGCAAGGTCATGTGATCCTCTGCTCTTGTAAACTGTTAAATGCTCCCTGGCACAACGTTGGCCTGTGCCATGTCGAGAACTTTCAAGGCCTTCTGGGCATTCTCCTAGAGCTGGTGTGGTTGTGGGAACTGATTGTGTGCAGGCAGCTTGGAGAAGGAGAGAATTTATTGGCCTCTTCCCTTCTGATCTGCCACCTGGATGCCTTCACGGTCCTGCAATCCACTAGATTCCAATAGATGACAATAGATGACTGCATCCAATAGATGACTTTAGTCTTCTGAAATCTGTTATAAATATATTAGATTAAGAAGTAGAATTACTTGGAACTTAAATAATACTAACCTAGTACTAGTAATAAACATGTTATTAGAATCAAATTTAGAATACTTTTGTTTTTTATTATTTGTTTTCCTTGTTTGTTACTGTGTATTCAGTGTATGATAGATAAGTCTTTAAAAGGGCTGATAGCTGTAATCAAGGAAGGGGGAGATATGAGGTCAGTAAGTGAATTAGGAACTGCAGCAGATGGAGACATTCTTGTGCTGATGAAGAAGAAGCTGTGGGAAGGTGACCGAATTTTGGGTACACGGAGGCAATCTTGAAACACAAAAAGATTATTGTGCTTAGCCTACTAAATATTTCTGTAAGAGAAGGTCACAAGAGAAAGATATGTGTGGTATGGAAAAATATAGAGCTCTGTAAAAGGGTGTATAAGTCTTGCTTAGATTGTAATAAAGGCCTTTGGTGTTCACCTGACTGGTGTCCGTGCCTTAATGCACCTCACAAACCCACAGCTCCTCTTGTCTGATGTTTCCTGGGAGACGCTGACAGCACAGTGGCACAGGGACACCCCCACCACCTCCACCCTAAGCTCTTCCCACAGGGATCCCCAAATAAACCCAGAGGGACTGGTCCTGGTGCTCCGTGGGTGTGAGCACAGAGGATAGGGGACAGCCCCCATGGATGAAGCCCCTGCAACGAGAACAGCCCTTGGAGAGAGCATCAACGCCCTTGGAGGGGGATTCAGTGTACTCGGGAGGGTGAGGGGGGTGGCAGAATGATGTAATTATAGCATGGGGTGAACAGGCCTGTGAACTGGTGCCCCTACCCTGGCCCACTGTCTAGGTGTGCCCCCATCCTAGTGGGAGGGGTATAAGCAGGAGAAAAGCTTTGGAGGTGCTGGGAGGAACCCCCATCTGTGTATGTGTGTTGTGGGGGGATGGTGTGGTGTTGGGGAGACCAGAGGAAAGAGCGAGGCTGTGTTTTTACCTACTGCTTTTGGAGTGGCCAAGCTATGGAATAATGCACATTCCACCCCAGGCTGCCAGGTTAAACCCAGGCTTCCCTATCCCCTTGAACAGGAAGGACAAACAGACACAAACAACCAAAATCCCCTTCCCTTGGCTGCAGAGGACAGCACAGAAATCACAAGGGTTTCCTGACTCCAGAAACAGAAAGAGTCATTTAAATCCCTTTGCCCCAGAAATGCCCACAAGACACCAGCGCGTTCCTCATCAGAACCAGAGCACATGATTTCAGACTCGATTTCAGGCACTGTAGCCGTGGAAGGAAAAGATGAACCCACCTCCAGGCAAGGTGTCTTGGGCAGACTTTGCAAGGGAAGGACGTGCTCTCTGGTTTGCAACGGGGCGAGCCGGCCGGCCGAGAGTTCCCCCTGGTTCTCAGCTGAGACTGAAAATAATGGCAAATTAACTTTCTCAGAAAGGAAAGATCCTTTATTAGAGAGCTGGGCAGACGGAGGAGGAATTCCATCAACTTGCAAACTGTGACAAAATGGCCTTAACGGAAGTGAGAGAAATGGTTCTACTTCAGTTCAAACCAGAATATTCCACTACGCAACAGGCATTTCTTGCACCAGAGGTAGGACTTCTACATCTCCTAGGGAAAGCCCATTCTGGGTGTCCAGGCAGTGCCCTGGCTGTCAGGGAGATCCAGCCCAATACTGCTTCTGTCTCACGAAGGCTGTTGGAGGAATGTCCTCTTTCTGCCAGGACTCTTTCAGTGGAGGGATGGGCCCTGCAGCTGGAGGGAACTCCATCCCTTCATGGAAAGAGGTCCCAGAGGAGCTGCCTCTGCTACTCCAGTTTCCGCCTGTTGATCTCCATGGCGTGCTTGTAGATGTCTCACTTTTCCTGATGCAGCTCTTTCCAGGAGCAGGTTTCATACACAGACTCACAGAATTATAGAACCATAGAATGTCCAGAGATGGATGGGACCCTTGTTCATCTTGCCATCACCCAGAAACTCCAGATTCCTTCCCACAGGGCTGCTCTCCAGCCTTGCACTCCCCAGGCCATGGAGGCGGGACCAAAGGCCTCGATGAAATCAAGAACAATGAAATGAGTTTCTTTGACTTGGTCAACCAGTCGGATGGCCTTCTCATAGAAAGAGATTAATTTTATAAGGCAAGACCTTTCCCTTCTAAACCTGTGCCTGCTTGACATCTGGCATTTCGGAATTACCTGGTCCTGCACTCTTGGGAGGAGATAAAAAAAAAGTGACCAGCACTGGTTGACCCCTGCACCTTCAAAGTCATTTTATCAGGGGAGGTTCCTAAGCAGTTCCCTGAGCAACCTGAACCCTGCTCTCCCCATATCCAGAGCTGAGGGTTTGCTGTTAGTTTTCCTCCTGTTACCTTTGATGTCAAACTTGACAGCTTTGTGGTTGCTGTGGCCAAGGAAGCCTCTAATCTCCACTTCCTCCACTAGGCTCTCTCTGTTAAGCAGCAACAAATCAAGGAAGGCTCCTTTCCTGGTCAGTTCCCTCAGCACCTGTGCCAGGAAATTATTGTCCAGAGACTTTAGGAATCATCTGAACCTTCTTGACCCAGCTGTCTGGGACTCCCAGTTGATACCTGGCAAATCAAAGTCCCCCATGAGGACAAGGGCAGATGACTCAAGGCTTCCCTTAGTGCCACCCTGGTTGGGTGGTTTAGAAAAGACTGCTACGATGACACTCACTTGATTGTCTGTCTCAGCCCAGAACAGACCATTCTACAATCTATGTTATGATAAAGGAGGACAGGACAGATGTCATCTGTGTCCCAGTCCTCGTCACTGGTCCCTGGAGGGACAGCTGTGTCATCAGGTTGTTAATCAACTGAAACTTTGTCAACAAGATTAGCAGGGATGAATCTTCTGCTGTCGCTCAGCTCTCTGACACATCACCCTCCTTCATCCATGTCTCCAAAGACGTGAACCTGTTGTCCAGACGGGGCTCCAGTTCAGGTTGCTCACTGGGTCCATGGAAAGTGTCCCAGCTGCATCGGGCTACGAATGCTCAAATCTTTGCCACCTGTTTTCTCAGAGCATCTACAGAGGTTGGACTCCTTGTCAGCTGCCATGATAGCCAGGTGCTCCCCTTCTTCTCTTTTCTTTGCGGTTGATAACTTTGTCCCCTCGTGCTACTCCAGCTTTTTATTCCTTTCTGTCTCTTGTCTCCTGGCTTGCACTTTGTGCTGGATCTTTTCCAGCAGGCTTTCAACATAAGAGATCATTTGATTGGCTGAATCTCTCTCTCTTACCAACTGTGCAAGTTGCCTTCTCAGGTGAGCGCTTTCAGTTTCCACCTGTCCCATCAAAGTCACCAGCCGACGGAGGCGAGTGACTTCTACAGCCAGGCGGGTGATTGCATTTTTCAGCCCCATGAGCTGCACCTGCAGCACCTTGTACCTTGGGCAGTGGGTGCTCACATCATAGGAGCCCATTTCATCTGCAACCACTCGGGTCTGAAGCTCCTCAGCCCCCTCCTGTGTGAAGTCTTCCTGTTGGCACTGTGTTGTTCCAGCTGTTTCTGCTCCTGAAAGCTAAGGGCAAATATTCGCTAAGCTCTCAAGGCCAAGGCTCAACCCTCATCGTTCATGCACAGGGAAGGTGGCAGAAGGCCATGGAGAAGCCATCTCCTCCACCAGGGAAATGCCAGCACTGCAGCTCTGTGTGCCAAAGGAAACCTTCCCAACGAAAAGACAAAAGCAAACACATTGGTCCTGATTTTGTTTCCTACTGCTTGTTCCAGGATGTGGCTTAGCCAGAACATTCAAAGGGTTTCTCGATCCATTTTTGGGTTCCTCAGCCCATTTTTGGGTTCCTCAATCCATTTTTGGGTTCCTCAGCCCATTTTTGGGTTCTTCAGCCCATTATTGCATCCCTCAATCTATATTTGTGTTCCTCAATCCATTTTTGGCTTCCTGAGCCCATTTTTGTGTCCCTCAGTTCATGTTTGTGTCCCTCAGTTCATCTTTCGTCCCTCAGCTCATGTTTGGGTCCCTCAGTTCATGTTTTGGTCCCTCAACCCATTATTGGGTTCCTCAGCCCATTTTTGGATTCCTCAGCCCATTTTTGGGTTGCGCAACCTATTTTTGGGTCGTCCAATCTATTTTTGGGTCACTCAATCCATTTTTCGGTCCTTCAGCCCATTTTTCAGTTCCTCAGACCATTTTTGCTTTCCTCAATCCATTTTTGGTTCCTTCAGTTCATTTTTGGTTTCCTCATTCCATTTTTGGGTTCCTCACCCGTTTTCTGGTACCTCAATCCATTTTTGGGTCTTTCGGCCCATTTTTGTGTTCCTCTATCCATTTTTGCATTCCTCAGCCTATTTTGCATTCCTCGGCCCATTTTTTGGTTCTTCAGCCCATTTCTGGGATCTCTCAATCCATTTTTGGTTTCCTTGGATGATTTTTGTGTCCCTCGGCCGATTTTTGGGTTCATCAATCCATTTTAGGTTTCCTCAAACCATTTTTGGTTTCCTCAATCCATTTTTGGGTTCCTCAATCCATTTTTGGGTTCCTCAATCCATTTTTGGCTTCCTCAACCCATTTTTGGGTCTCTCAATCTATTTTTGGTTTCCTCAATCTTTTTTGGGTCACTCAGCCCATTTCTGGGTTCTTCAATCCATTTTGGGGGCCTTCGTTCTTTTTTTGGTTTTCTCACCCATTTTCAGGTACCTCAGTCCTTTTTTGGGTTCCTCAGCCCATTTTTGGGTCTCTCAGCCAATTTTTGCGTTCTTCAGACCGTTTTTGCAATTCTCAATCCATTTTTGGGTCACCCAAAATTTTTTGGGTCCCTCTGCCTATTTTTGGGTCTCTCGGCCGATTTTTGGTCCCTCGGCCAATTTTTGTGTTCCTCAATCCATTTCAGGATTCTTCAAACCATTTTAGGGTTCCTCAATCCATTTCTGGGTTCCACAACCCATTTTTGGGTCTCTCAATCCATTTTTTGTTTCCTCAATCCTATTTTGGGTTACTCAACCCATTTTTGGGTTCCTCAATCCATTTTTGGATCCCTGAATCCATAACCCTAATTCTAACCATAACCCTAACCTTAACCTTAACTTAACCCTAACCAAAACCCTAACCCTAACCCTAGTCTTACTTCAACCCTAACCCTAACCCTAAAGCTAACTCCAACCCTAACCCCACTCCTAACAAAACCATAACCTTAACCCTAATCCTAATGCTAACCCTAACCCCAAACCTAACCCTTACCCTATACCTAACGCTAACCCTAACCCTAACCCTAACCCTAACCCTAACCCTAACCCTAACCCTAACCCTAACCCTAACCCTAACCCTAACCCAGTCCTAGCCCTAACCCCAAACCTACCCCTACCCCTACCCCTAACCCTAACCCAACCCTAATCTAACCCTAACCCTAACCCTAACACTAACTCTAACCCTAACCCTAACCCTAAACCCAACAATTCCTCAGCCCATTTTAGGGTCCCTCAGCCCATTTTTGGGTCCCTCAGTCCATTTTTGGATTCCTCAGCCCATTTTTGGACCCTCAGCCCATTTTCTTGGTTCCTCAATCCATTTTTGGGTTTCTCAGCCCATTTTTTGGGTTCCTCAATCTATTTTTGGATTCCTGAGCCCATTTCTGGGTCCCTCAGTTCATTTCTGGGTTTCTCAATCTGTTTTTGTGTTCTTCAACCCATTTTTGCATCCCTCAATCTATTTTTGTGTTCCTTAATCCATTTTTGACTTCCTGAGCCCATTTTTGGGTCCCTCAGTTCATTTTTGGGTCCCTCAGTTCATTTTTGGGTACCTCAGCTCATGTTTGGGTTCCTCAATCCATTTTTCGGTCCCTCAGCCCATTTTTTGGTTCCTCAGCCCATTTTTGCTTTCCTCAATCCAGTTTTGGTTCCCTCAGTTCATTTTTGGTTTCCTCATTCCATTTTTGGTTTCCTCACCCATTTTCGGTTACCTCAATCCATTCTTAGGTCCCTTGGCCCATTTTTGTGTTCCTCAGCCCATTTTTGGTTCCTCAATCCATTTTTGGGTTCCTCAGCCCATTTTTGGGTTCCTCAATCCATTTTTGTGTTCCTCTATCCATTTTTGGGTTCCTCGATCGATTTTTGGGTTCCTTGGACTATTTTTGTGTTCCTTTATCCTTTTTTGCATTCCTCAGCCTATTTTTGGGTTCCTCAGCCCATTTTTCGGTTCTTCAGCCCATTTTTGGCTCCTCTCATTGTCCCACTTAATCAGGGAGTCCTACAAAAACAGCTTGACATGTTGAGCTCCTGCTGCTGAGGTGGCATTTGCAAGCAGGGAGCCACAAAGCCCTCAGGAACCACAGCTGAAGAGAAAACGGTGTGAAGCAAATGGTTCTTGTCAGTAGCTTTCAATCATAGGATCACAGAGCAGCACATCCACCCCCACCAAAATGACACCAAAAATGTCAGCAAATAACCTCTCTTAAGACTGGTTTTGGAGTTTCACCTTCCTTTCTTTCATAGAGTCATAGAATCATCTGGTTGGAAAAGACCTCTGAGATCATCAAGTCCAACCGTACATGTCCCCTTCCTAAATCATGTCGCTAGGAAATCCATCTACCCGCCTGTTAAACACCTCCAGGGATGGTGTCTCCGGCACCCCCTGGGCAGCCTCTGCCAGTGCCTGACGACACTTTTTGTGAAGAAATTTTTCCAAATATCCTGTCTTAACCTGCCCTGGTGCAAATTGAGGCCATTTCCTCTCATCCCATCATTGTCACTTGGGAGAAGACACCAACAGCCACCTCAACACAACCTCCTTTCAGGCAGTTGTAGACAGTGATGAGGTCCCCTCTCAGCCTTCTCCTAGCTAAACACCACCAGTTCCCTCAGCCGCTCCTCAAAGGTCTTGTTCTCCAACCACTTCCCCAGCCTCGTTCCCTTCTCTGGACGCGGTCCAGCCAATCAATAGCCTTCTTTTAGTAAGGGCCTCAAAGAACCCAACCTCGTGAACCCAGCACTCCGGGTGTGGCCTTACCAGTATTGAGTACATGGGCACAAACACTGCCCTGTCCTGCTTGCCATGCTGTTTCTCAGAGAGGCCAAGATGCCATCGGCCTTCTTGACCACTTGGGCCACTGCTGGCTCATGTTCAGACGCTGTCAACCAACACTCCCAGGTCCTTCTCTACCAGGCAGCTCTCCAGCTACTCTTCCCCAAGTCTGTAACGCTGCAAGGGGTTGTTGTGTCCCAAGTGCAGGACTCGGCACATGGCCTTGTTGAACCTCATCCTGTTGGTCTGAGCCCATGGATGCAACCTGTCCGGATCCCTTTGAAGAGCCTCCCTTCTTTCAAGCAGATTGATTTCAGCACTGGACGCACGAGGGAAAGATTCCACCAATACTGCATAATGAGACAAAAGCTGGGACAGAAGGTATTTCCCACTCACAAGCAGATGTATGGATTTTCCCATGCATGTTCCATTCCTTTCCAAGCACTCATGTTAATGAGTCTCCCACAAGGACAAGGGCTGCCGATTGCAAGACCTGTCCCAGCTGTTTATGGAGTATTTCATCCCAGTTGGGTGATAGGTAGAAGGCTCCCACCATCCCATATGCCTGGTTGGCCTCCCCCTGATTCGTACCTATAAACACTCAACACTTTCTTTACCATCGCCCAGCTCTGGACAGTCAAAGTGCCCTTAGAGCCACCTCTTTCTCCCTTTCCTTTGGAACACCATCCTCCTAAGGTGACACGGGGTGAAAGGGGTCATGTCAGGGGTTGGTGCTTGGGGAGGGGCGTGGTTGCAATTGGGCGAGCGGGCTATGAGGTCACCATGTCCTTTGCGCTGTGTTGTGCTACTGGCACCACAATTTCAGTGCCGACAGCAGCAGCAGTCGCACCATAAAGGCCCTCACCCACCTCCTTATCTCTCTTTCTGGTTGCCTTGGTAGCCCAGGACGCCCAGGTTGCTCTGTAACAAGCATGGGCATCAGGTAGGAGGACAGACAAGGGCTGGCACCCAGCCTCAGGCAGCAGGCACTGTGCCCAGCACACCTCGAAGTGGCAGTGGAGATGGGGTCAGGATGGGGTAGGACTGGGAGAGCAGGGGAGTTGGGCTGGGCTGAGCTGGATGAGTCATGGGCAGCTCCACCTCAGCTCCCTGGGAAAGAAAGAGATCACAACAAGTAATGGAAACAGGTGTGATTCCAGTTGTGCTGGTTGGTGAAGGCCACCAGCCTTCTCAGTCTGATCTTGTCTGGGAGCCTCAGCGCGGCCCCACAGGTTCATCACTGGAGTGAAAGTCTCTGAGGGTTTTGTGCTCTGTTCACAGGACATTTCCCTTCATCTTCTCGTGGCGAGTGCACTGATGTGTGGAATAGCAGATTGGGAAAGGTTCTGCTGAGCGATGTGCCCTGAGGTGCTCTGCCCTGGGAAGCTCTTTGTCAGACTCCCCCATCCTGCGCTACTTCCCATGCTGAGTGCAGATTTAGTTGGGACTGAGTTTAGAGATGATGTGAGCTTCAGGGAATCCTTTCTCCTGACAGATCCATGCGTAGCTTTTTAGGATCAGCATGGTCCAGGCACCCAGTAACAGCCACCATTGAAATGGAGGTAGAAAGTACTATTTTGGCTCGGTCTGGCCCTTCTTGATGTCAACCACATTCCTTTCCCAGGAGCACCCGGCTGTGAGCACCCATGTGCATTTCTTCACTGAATTGATCCTGCCGTGTACCCAGCCTGTGGGGGGCAGGTCAGAAAACTTTAGGGTAGCCACTTCTCTCCCCATTTAGCTGTGTTCCCACCCATGGCCCAGGCACAGTGTAACTGTCTGCACAATGCTCGCAAGAGGAAGGGAGATGAGTGCCGTGGAGTGATCCTGTGCTTCACCTGCATTCACCGCCCTGCCAATATGGTGATGATTATTTCATGGCTGCTGCACTCTTCGGCTTCCTTAAAATCGCGGCTGCAGGCTATGGATCTCCAGATTCCCAGCTGGGTTCCAGGGCTGATATGCAGGGACATCATATGGGTATGTCATGGGTTTAGACTTCCTCTGGGAGCTGCAAGCTCAAAGCCCCCATTGGGAGTGAAGCCTCTCCTGGTGGTGTGAGAACAGAGACCTGTGTCGTGTGTGCCATCCCGTTCTGTGATCCCCTCGTCTACTGTTGTTTGGTTGTGATGGGGTGATCACAGTGTGTGATGGAAACTTCTCATGGGTGTTTGGGTGCAAATGTGGCTCCAAATTGATATTCTCGATTGGATTCATCTCTGGAGACCACCTGGCATCCCAGGACTTGGTGTCACACTTGACTGACTTTGCAGACTGAGCACACGTTATCAAGACTTTATCGGTGAGAAATTTAACTTGATGCTTTATGTTCAGGAATTCAAAGAGTAAAGTAAAAGGACGAAACAGGGAAATCTTGCCAACAGTCTTCAGAAATTGTGAAGAAAATCCTGGAAAAGCTGGAGAAGGAACGTGGTGAGTATGCAGCCTTCGTAATCCGAGGGCTTGGGGAGCTGAGGCTTTAGAGATAGGTATGGACAAGCCAAGGTCCACCCCATTAGAAAGTGAAACACGAAAATCAGGACACAATAGCCAAGCCAATGTGACTATCAAGCCAGTATTCTTTGTTAGCAGTGCTGGGGGTGCATTTGGATTTTTCCACAAAAGGCTCCTGGCCAAAAAAAACTGTCGAGTAACTTTTATCCACACAAGTGTTACATACTCATCAATCCCCTTAAAATCATCTATATACCCTACTCCCTCTCCTAGAAATGATTACATGAACATTAATAACTATATGTCACAGTCTCTGCTGCCCTCTCATGCCCCTTCAGGCACACTTCAGACCCTCTGATTGCCTTTTACTTCATCAGGTGGTCATAGCTTCATCTTTCTCCTGTTCTCTGGGTGAACTCTTGTGTTGGCAGCGCTGACTTGAACACAAAGCTACTCTTCTCCAGTTCTTTATCTTCGCTTCTTGCCAGGGACCTTGTTTATGTCTAGAGGCAAAGCTGAGTAGGTTGAGATAAGTGGACACAAATGCAAACAATTGCACCATCTCTAGTAACTCCCTTATCTTTAAACTCCCTTATCTTTAAACTGCACAGATGTCTGAGACGTTCTGCTCATTATGTCTTGGGGGTTTGTTCTACAAAGCTAAGCAAGTAGAGCATACACACACCAACAAGTGTTGTAAAAACATAAGTAGAGACTTAAAATTTCTTAGCTATTTCTTCAGTCAGAAGGGATCACCCAGAGCCTCGCTACACTGGTATTCGCTGTCAGATGTTGTAGGTCTTGCTGAGCCACAGGGATGGTCCCTGTCCCTGCCGTCAGTTGTGGTCACAGCGGAGTCTCAGAACAGGTGCTGACCCACCTGGACTATTCTTGGCCAGAACCATTCTGGGCAGACATTGACATCCATCCAGCAGGAACTGTGGGTTCTCAGGCTTTGATGCCAACAGCAGGAGGGGAGAGCACCCAATGGTGGCAGAGAGGATGTGCAGGGGGCTTGGGGTCGCTGAGACGAAGAGGGTGTGCTGGGGCTGCCGCACACGCTGGCCAGGATCAGAGCAGGGCCAGCTTCATAGCTGGCTTCAGCACTGCTGTTCTCCTTGGCATTGAGGACTCTGGGTGAAACCTCGGGGCCAAGGGCAGATAGAATGTGGACACCCAGCCTGAGGCCAGATGGCTGGCTTGAAGGCAGCTGACATGAAGGGCTGTGGATTCAGTCTCGGGTGGTTCAGTTCTCGGTTTCTTGATGTGTTCTAGATAACTTGGTTGGAGGTTTCCTCTGGCTTTGGGGGGGGGTCTGTGGGCTCTTCCCTGCCATTTGTGAAAGTCTCCAGGATATGATGACAAGAGCTTGATTTTCGTTTACACTTCTCGTGAGATGGAGGTTACAGGATGAGATGTGCTTCTCCAAAGGGCTCTTTCACCAGCTGGACTGGCAGCAGCCATTTCCCGTCCCCTCTGAAAGAGTCACTCACTGTTATCTCGCAGTTTGCCAAACAGGCACTAAGTTTGACAAGAAGATCTCACGGGATCTCCTGGTGTCTGGGCAGCTCAGATTTTGTTCTCTACGGGAACACTGGGAAGTGTCCAGCACTTAAATTTTCCTCTGTGAATGACACCTTGCCTGGACTGGTGAAAAGGTGCAGCCCCAGATGCCCAGGTTTTGTTTCTAATCTTTATTAATATCTTTGACCTCCTGAAGGTATTGTGTTCCTGATGAGGAATCACTACTTCTCTTTGAACTGACCCTCTTTCTTTCTGTAGAGGTGGAAGATAGAGAAGGAGATTCTTTGGGAAAGAACAGTGCCAGTGTCTCATGAAAAAAACAGAGCAAACAAACCAAGAGGTGTGCCAAGTAATTGCTGTCCCCACTCAGCCAGTGCCATCTCTCAACACCATTGTGGGGCCGCAGGCTCTTCCCCTGGTGCCATTGTTGCCCATCGTGTCACAGCCAAACTGTCAGTATGGAGCGAGTGTCCCCAAAGCACCCGGGAGGAACCTTCTGTGCATGACGGTCATCTCCGCGGTGCAGAGTTGTTGCCACCAGTGTGCCAGGGTGATGCTCACTCATAGATCTCTGTTTATGTGGGGAGGTGTTCTGAGCTGGGGTCCAAAGGAATGCATTTACAGCTCAGGCATGGCTAAGAGGGAACCTGCACAGTCCCTCTGCATCCTCTGCACCCACGCCATGCTGAGGTTTTACCTTTCTCCAACTCTTGGCAGTTCCGGGGAAGTCACGTGAGGATAGATTACTTTTTGAAGAGATTCCAGGCCCATAAGTGAGGACAAGTCCTGAAAACTGGAGGCATGGAAGCCTACTCTCTATCCTGACATATATTGCCTCCTAAAATTGCCCAATGTTCTGCAAGCTGTGCAGAGGTGCACAGGACACACTGATCTCCCGAATTGCTCCTCTGGGTGTGGTTGCAAAGATAACCTCAAGTGTTGGCAAGTCCCAGAGCACTGCAAGTGTTTACCAGCTCCAAGAACTGCCAAAATACTTGATAATCTTCACAGCAAGAGCCCTGGTTTCTCTGAAATTTGTAATGCTGGCATTCTGTGTGGTGATCTGGATGTAGAGGGCAAGGTGAGTCACTGGTTTCCCCCTTTGCTTCCTTCAATAGCTGCTCGTAGCCACGAAGCTTTGCTGGCCAGGTAGCTGTGCAGCAGTGAATTAGCGGCTGGCCAAAACCCTCTGCTGAGGTTGTCGCTGCTGTCAGATATTTGATTGGGGTCTAAACTCCTGGGCCTTCTTCTCTAGAGCCCACTCCGACCAGAGCTGGGTTTGGCTCAAACCGACCCTGCCTAGACCCAGCAGTGAGAGGTGTGGGCAATGCAAGGTCCCTGTTCTCCATTTGCAGCTGAGACCTCAGCAGCCTTTCCTCACCACGGAGTCCTCTCTGCAGCTTCTGAAGACCGGCTGCAAACCGGCAGCTGCCTCTTGCCCACAGACAACCAGAGCACCCAACCCAGCACACCTGACAGCCGGACCCAACCACTCCAGCCAGGAAACCATGAGGATCTGGCCTCTCCCTCACCATCGGCCCCCAACCAGCCCATCCTTGTTATCTGTGCTGCTGCAGAACCATCCCCGCAGCCTCCAGTTGCAGCTCTAAACAAAATCACCCCTTACCCCCCCTGCAGCCCTTCAGCAGCTGCCCTGCTGCTGCAGGACATGCCCAAGGACATCCATCCTGAGGGTATAATGGTATGGATCTCTTCCATGTGACTGGGGACACAAAGCTTTTTCATTTCCATTTCTACCTTAAGTGAAATTCAGGGATCCTCAAAGAGCAAAGTAAGTCAATAAAACAGAAAAACATATTCTCTTTTGTTTTTCGACTGTTAAAGGGAATGCACACATTTAACCAAGGAAAGCCTCCCCTTGGCCAGCAAATCGCTTCTCATGTGGGAGGTGATGGAAAATACCTGCCTACCCACTGGTCAGATATGAGGAATTGCTGCATTGAACGGTCCCTCTTGAGTAGACCTGTGGGGAAAGTAGGAAACGGGGGCACCATGTGCTCTTGTCCCACTGTTCACCTCATGTCAGTGCATTCCTATCTGTGAGCCTGTAGAAAAGAGAGCTTGAGATGAGCCGGGGGCTGGAGCACCACCCCCACCAGCACAGCCGGAGAGAGCTGGGGTTGTGCTCTCACGTTAAACAGTGCCCTGGCACAACATTGGCCTGTGCCAAGTAGAGCACTTTCAAGGCCTTCTTGGAATTCTTCTGGAGCTGGTGTGCTCGTGGGAAATGTTTGTGTGCAGCCAACTTGGAGAAGGACAGAATTTATTGGCCTCTTCCCTTGCAATTAGCCTTTGGCCACCTGAATCCCTTCACTTTCTTGCAATCCACTGTGTGGCTTCCATGACGGCTCAGCCTGAGTTGTCACCTGCAGACAGTGGGGTGAACATCGACTCACTGAGCACTTTTCCTCCCCTTAAGCTACAAACCCTGAACATAGCCCTAATGGCCTGCATAAGACTTGGCCTGCATTTGGGACAACTGGAAGTGCCCTCCCACGTGGTCAAGGCCAAGTCTTTGCCAGACTCTCAATCAGGATTCACGGACACAGGTTTGTAAAGCGTCAGCTGGTTGAGATGAGGCAGACCCAGTGGGTGGTGCTGGGTGCTGACTTTGAGAAGGCCTTGCCAACACGCTGCTCACAAATTCTGTGGGGCCGTGTTCACTCAAATCACAGTATCACAGTATCACAGTATCATAAGATTGGAAAAGACCTCCGAGATCATCAAGTCCAACCTATAACCCAACACTAACACCAACACTATCATCTAAACCATGGCCCTCAGTGCCTCATCCAGTCTCCCCTTAAACACCTCCAGGGTCGGCGACTCCACCACCTCTCTGGGCAGTGTCTTCCAGCAGCCAATCACCATTTCAGTGAAGAACTTTTTCCGAACATCAAGTCTAAACTTTCCCTGACAAAGCTTGAGTCCATGCCCTCTAGTTGTGTCACTGGTCACCTGAGAGAAGACACCAACCCCTGCCTGACTACAACCTAATTCTAGGTAGTTGTAGAGAGCAATGAGGTCTCCCCTGAGCCTCCTCTTCTTCAGACTAAACAGCCCCAACTCCCTCAGTCGCTCCTTGTAGGGCTTGTGCTCCAGCCCCTTCACCATCTTCGTTGCCCTCCTCTGGACACACTCCAGCATCCTGACATCTTTCCCAAACTTAGGTGCCCAGAACTGTACACAATATTCAAGACGAGGCCTGACCAGTGCTGAGTACAGGGGTACAATAACTTCTCTGGTCCTGCTCGCCACACTATTCCTGATGCAGGCCAGAATGCCATTGGCCTTCTTGGCCATCTGGGCACATTGCTGGCTCATGTTGAGCTTCCTGTCAACCAGCACTCCCAGGTCCCTTTCTGCCTGACTACTTTCCAGCCACTCTGTCCCCAGTCTATAGCTCTGCATGGGATTGTTGCATCCAAAATGAAGTACCTGACGTTTGGACTTATTAAACATCATCCCATTAGAATTGGCCCATGTCTCCAGTCTGTCCAGGTCCCTCTGTCAGGCCATCCTACCCTCTAACAGATCAACCCTTCCTCCCAGCTTGGTATAATCTGCAAACTTGCTGATGATGGACTCAATTCCCTCATCCAGATCATCAATAAAGATATTAAACAGGACCGGACCCAACACCGATCCCTGGGGGACATCACTGGTGACCGGCCACCAACTGGTTGAGACACCATTCACCACCACTCTCTGGGCTCAGCCATCCAGCCAATTCCTAACCCAGCAGAGAGTGCTCCCATCTAAGCCACGGGCTGTCAGCTTCCCTAGGAGTCTACTGTGGGAGACAGTGTCAAAGGCCTTGCTAAAGTCCAGGTATACCACATCCACAGCCTTCCTCTCATTCACCAAGCGAGTCACATGGTCATAAAAGGAGATCAGGTTGTCAGGCAGGACCTACCCCTCCTAAACCCATGCTGGGCCGTTCTGCAGGTGCCGCATGATTTACCCAGGATTATCTGCTCCATGATTTTACCTGGGACCAAGGTCAGGCTGATGGGTCTGTAATTATCTGGATAATCCTTAGTTCCAGTCTTCCGGGACCTCTTCGGTGAGCCAGGACTGTTGAAAGATGATGGAGAGTGGCTTAGCAAGCTCATCCGCCAGCTCTCTCATCACCCTAGGATGGATCCCATCCGGCCCCATAGACTTATGAGGGTCCAAGTCGCTAGGCAATCCGCATGGATTGCAGGAGGGCCATATTTCACCCTGTCCCCATCAACCACTTCAGAGGACCAACTGTCAAGCAAACAGACATCCTTACTATTGAAAACTGAGGCAAAGAAGGCATTAAGTACCTCAGCCTTCTCTGCATCTTTGGTTACTATATTTCCCTCCACATCCAATAAGGAGTGGAGGTCGCTGCCGCCCTTCTTTCTACTATTGATATATTTATGAAAAATCTTCTTATTATCCTTAACAGAAGTGGCCAATTTGAGCTCCAACTGGGCTTTTGCTTCCCTGATTTTCCTCCTACACAACTTAACAACATCTTTGAACATGACCTGGCTTACTTCCCCTTCTTTCCAACGGCGATACATCCTCTTTTTCTTACTTATTTCCTTCAGAAGCTCCCTACTCATCCAGGCCAGTCGTCTACCCCTACGACTCTTCTTAAAACACATGGGGACAGCCCGCTCCTGCGCCTTCAACATTTCATTCTTGAAGTGCCTCCAGCCTTTCTGGACCCCCTTGCCACTAAAAACTATTTCCCAGGGTACTTTCCTGACCAGTTCCTTAAATAATCCAAAATCTGCCCGCCGGAAGTCCAGCATCGA
The DNA here is from genome assembly GCA_033558185.1 of Dromococcyx pavoninus. Taxonomy (NCBI): domain Eukaryota; kingdom Metazoa; phylum Chordata; class Aves; order Cuculiformes; family Neomorphidae; genus Dromococcyx; species Dromococcyx pavoninus. The sequence continues at coordinate 1,179,970 of JAUMJL010000046.1, forward strand.
TGTCCTGTTCCTGGCTTTTCTTAATACATTGTTCAGAGAGAACTCAATTATCTCATGATCACTACACCCCAGACAGCCTCCGACAACAGCATCACCCAGCAGCCCTTCTTTGTTTGTAAACAGCAGGTCAAGAAAAGCCTCACCCCTGGTAGGCTCAGTCACCAGCTGTGACAGAAAGCAGTCCTCAATACACTCTAAGAACCTCCTGGACTGCCTCCTCTCGGCAGTGTTAAGTTCCCAGCAGATATCCGGAAGATTAAAGTCTCCTAAAAGAACAAGGGCAGCTGATCTAGGGGCAGCCTCCAGTTGTTTAAACAATAGAAGATCCATCTCCTCCTCCTGGTAAGGTGGTCTGTAACATACTCCAACCAGGAGGTTAGACTTGACTGCCCCTTTGACCCTTACCCGTAGGCACATAATCTGGTCATCACCGATCTCGACTTCGACAGCATCCAGGGTTTCCTTAGTATAGAGGGCCACCCCTCCACTCCTCCTCTCACGCCTGTCTCTCCTGAAGAGTCTGTAGCCTTCCATGGCAGCACTCCAGTTATGAGAGCCGTTCCACCACATTTCCGTGATAGCAACTATGTCATAGCTCTCCCGCTGAACCAGGACTTCCAGCTCCTCCTGCTTGTTCCCCATACTGCGTGCGTTTGTGTACATGCACTTCAGTTGGGTTACTGATGACACCCTTTGAGATGGCTCATCCTCCACAGCAACATCTCTGGTGAGCCTAGTATCTCCCCCCTCCCCCTTCCTACCTAGTTTAAAGCCCTTTCTACAAGCCCTGCCAGCTCCTGGGCTAGAATCCTCTTGCCCTTTGGACTTAGACGAGACCCATCTGGGTCAAGCAGGCCAGGTGCCATAAAGGTTTCTCCATGATCATAGAACCCAAAATTCCTCTGCTGGCACCAGCCCCTAAGCCATTTATTAAGAGCGTAGATTCTCTTCTTCCTTTCAGTATACATCTCTGCCACCAGAGGAACCGAGCAGAACACCACCTGTGCTCCTGCCCTATCCATTGACCGTCCCAGCTCCTGGAATTCCTTTTTAACAACCCTTGACCCTCTTTTAGCTAGCTCATCACTGCCAGCCTGGACCACTAGAAGCGGGTAATAATCTGATGGTTTAATTAGGTCTGGGAGTCTCTTAGCAATGTTGCCTACCCGGGCTTGGGGAAGGCAGCAGACTTCCCTATGAGTTGGATCCGTTCTACATATAGGTCCCTCCGTCCCTTTCAGAAGGGAGTCACCCACTACAACTACCCTCCTTTTCTTTTTCTTACTTGAAGTCCTGACCTGTCTGACAGGCAATGCAAAGCCATTAACCTCCTCAGGTGAGTTCTCTGTGATACTGTCCTCCACCTGAGCATCAAATTCCAGTACCCCAAACCTGTTTTGTATGGGCAGCGGGAAAGGTGGCATCTGAAAGGGAGGTCTATAACCCCCTCGAGAGCAGACCTGCTTCCAGTCCTCCTCACCAACCAGGTCACTCCCCCTATCCTGTTGATGAGGAATATGGTGTTTCTGTGCCTCCTGGGGAGGATTACTGGGAGGAGAGAGGGTTCTACTCCACCAGTCTATCTCCTTTTCACTTTCATGGATACTCCGCAGCCTCTCTACCTGATCCTTAAGATCTGCAACCATAAGGAGCAGTTCTTGAATCTGTTCACACCTCACACAGGCATTTTTTTTGTATGATCCTCAGGAACCACAAGCAAGCTGAGACATTCCTTGCAGTCCTGAGTCTGGGCAGCCGCATCCCTTAATAGAGGCTCAGTTTGGACACCGACACTCCTGGTAGCAGAAGTTTTGCCACGCCTGGTCACCATTGCTGCAGAGAAGTGGGAAAGTCAATCACCTGCCAGAGAGTGCCTGCTTGTCCTGCCTGTGCGAACTGCCTGTACTGCGACCCTGTTTGCCCGCTCCTGTTTGCTGCGCTCCAGTCGCTGGCATTCCCAGGAAGATGTTTAAATGCCCCACGGCTTCTTTCAGGACCACCCCCCTACCACGCGGTTGGCCCACGTGACAGTTGCCACTTCTGGGGTTCAGAGAGAGTCACCCTGGCGGGGTCCTCGCCTGAGCTTTTGCCTTTCCCCAGGAACTCTCCACCCGCCCAGACTGAGCAGCCGGCTGCAGTACTTACCGTTCCTGCCGCCGATCGCGTCAAATCCATCCATTCTCAGAAATTCAGTAGCTTGAAAACCATTTTAAAGGCCCTAAGGGTCTGTTGTGGGAGCACCCTCAGGGCAGCCTCTGCCAGAGCCTGACGACAGTATCCATGAAGAAATTTTCTCCTGATGTTCAGTCTGAACCTCCCCTGGTGCAAATGATGTCCCTGTGTGTTTGCTCTCAGGTCCTTCAGACGGGGCAGGGGTCCTGGCCTTGGAAACAATTGGCTTCGCCACCCAAGGCCCCATCACCTTCGCCGGCAACACTGGTGTGAACTGGTGTCACTCCTCCGCGTCCACATCCTGGAAGGAGGTGAGGCCTGATGGGACTTCCTGATGGCCCTTGAGGGCCCTTCCAAATCAACTCAACTCAAACCAACCCAACCCATGATTTCAAGATCTTGGAGGACCTTTCTAACCCTTTCCATGGTTCAGAAGTCTTTGAATCACTTCCAACTCAACCCAACACAATCCTTTTTAAGATCTTTGACAACCATTCAAAATAAACTCAACCCAACCAATTCCGGGATCTTGGAGGTCCCTTCCAAACAAATCACACCCACTCCATAATTCCATGATCTTGGAAGACATTTCCAAATGATTCAATGGCTCCCAGGTCTTTGAGGTCCCTTCTAACCCGACCCAAATGAAACCAACCCAACCCTATCCAGCAAAACCCAAATGAGACCAACCAAACCGAACTCAATCCAAGAAAACTCAATCCAAAAAACTCAATCCAACCCAATTGAACCCAACTCAACCAAAATCAAACCAAGCCAACCCAACAAATTGCATGTAAACCCATCTAAATTTCACCCAAACCAACCTATTTCAACCCAACACAGCACAATCCAACCAAACCCAACGCAACCCAACCTACTCCAACCCCACCTAACTCAACCCTACACAACAAAACCCACCCAACCCATCCTGACACAATATAACACAACTAAACCAAACCCAACCCAAATCAATGCAACTCAACCCAATTGAGAAAAACTGAACCCAACTCAACCCAAATCATCCCAAACTCCCGAACCCAACACAACTGATCTCAACCCAACTAAACTCAAGGCAGCCCAACATAAACAAACCCAACGAACTCAATCTAACACCACTCAATCAGAACCAAACTAACCCAACCTAACCCAACCAAACACAAACCAAACTAAATAAACCAAATCCAAACCAACCCAACTCAACTCAAGTCAAACAAATGCAACCAAACTCAACCCAACTCAATTTAACCCAACACAACTCGATCCAATTAAAGCCAAATGAACTCAACCCAACACAATGCAACCCGATCCAATGCAACTGAAGCCAACCAAACTCTACTGAATCCAAACAAGCCAAACCCAATCACACTCAACACAAGTAGAGTGAATATTACTGAATACAAGCAAAACCAAATCACCTCAACCCAACCCAACTAAATCACACCAAAGGAAACTCAGCCCTACTCTATCTAAATTACCCAACCTAAACAAACCAATCACAAACTTACCCAAAGAAACCTAACCCAAGTCATCCCAAGTCAAACCAAATAAAACCAACCCAACTCAATTGAATACATCTCAATCCAACAAAACCCAAATCAATGCAACACAAGTCAACTAAATCAAACGAACTAAACCAAACCCACCACAATCCAATTCAACACAACACAACTCAATCCAAATAAACAAAAAACAATGAACACAACCCAATCAAAACCAATCCAAACAACTCTACACAAACAAACCCAACTTAACCCAACCCAACTCAATCCAACAAAACTCAACCAAAATCTATCCAAACAAAATGTACCAATCTAACTTAACTCAGCCAAACCCAACTGAACACAAATCAACCCAACTGAACTGAACCCAACCCAATGGATCCCAACCCATCTCAACCGAAGTAAACTCTAACCGACCCAGCCCAACCCTACTACATCCAATCCAACCCTTTTCAATCCAACCCAATTCAATAAAACCAATGCAAACTATAACCAACGCAACTTAACCCAACCCAACCATTCCCATTTCAATCCAATGCAATGCAGCCGAACTCAACTGAATCCAAGTGAATCCAACTCAACCCAACTCAATGCAAACCCCGAACCCAACCTAACTGATACCAACCAAACTCAACCCAACTCAACTAAACCAAAACAAACTCTAACCAACACAACATAACCCAAACAGGCCGAATCCAACTCAAGTCAACTCAACTCAACACAACTCAACACAACTCAAGCCAAACCAATGCAAGCAAATGCAACCAACACAATTAAACCAAAACCAACACAACACAAACAAATCCAAATAAACTCAACCCAACTCAACCAAACTCAACTGAGCACCATTCAAATTCAACCAAACCCAAATTAACCAAACCCAACTCAACTAAATCTAACAAACTAAATCAAACTCAACCCAACTAAATCAAACTAAACCAAAATCAACCCAACTCAACCCAACCCAATCTTACCCAACTCAACTCAACAAAACCCAATCCAACCTATTAAACCCAAACAAACCAAATTAAATCAAACCCAAACCAACTCAATCCAACACACCTCAACCCAAATCTACCCAATTGAACTCAACTCAACCAAAACCAACACAACACAAACAAATCCAAATAAACTCAACCCAACTCAACCAAACTCAACTCAACTGAACAGAAAGCAATGCAAACCAACTCAACACAAAAAAACTGAACCAAACCCAACTCAAAAAATAAAAACTCTAACCAAACAAACTCAACAGAAATAAAGTCTTCCCAAGACTACCCAATCCAACTGATCCTAAACCAACTCAACCAAAACAAACTCTAACCAACCACACCCAACCCAACAAAAGAGCCGAAACCAAACTAATCCAGCTCAACCCCACTAAAGCCAACGAACTCAACACAACACAACACAACACAACACAACACAACACAACACAACACAACACAACACAACACAACACAACACAACACAACACAACACAACACAACACAACTCTACTAAACACAACCGAACTAAACACAACCAAATCAATCCAACCCAATCCATCTGAACGCAACCCAACTCAACGAAACCTAACTCAACCAAACCCAACCCAACCAATCTCAACCAAATGAAACCTAAATCAACCCTACACAACACAACATCCGAGTCCCACCCAAATTAAACTCTAACCAGCCCAAGTCAACCCAACTCAACCAAATGCAGCCCAACTCAACCCAACTCAACTAGGCCCAAACAAACCATACCAAGTCAATCCAACCAACTCAACCCATATTAAACAAACTTAACCCAAATATACTCAGTCCACTCAACCCAATACAACCAAACCCAACCCAAACCAATTCAACAAAACAAAAAAAGACTCTAACCAACCCAAGCCAATTCAACTCAAGCCAACCCAACTCAAGCCATCACAACTCAATACAACAAAACCCAAATCAATGCAAATCAACCCAACTAAAACAAACTAAACAAACCTCAACACAACTCAAACCATACAAACCCAAACCAACTGAACACAACCCAAACCAAACTCAAGCCAACCACACCCAACCAAAAATAAACCAACTCAATCCAACCCTTTCAATCAAAACAAAACTACAATAACCAACCCAAACCAGCACAATCTAACATGATTCAGACAAAATCTACCCTATACAATTCAAAACAACCCAACCAAACACAGCACAACCCAACTCGACCTAATGCGACCCAAGTCAATTCACCTCAACCCAACTCAACTCCCGAAACGAACCCAACAGAACACAATCCAACTGAAACCAACTAAACCAAAGCAAATTCCAACCAACACAACCCAATGCTGCCGAATACAAGTCAACACAACTCAACACAACTCGAGACAAACCAACCCTAACAAACCCAAAACAACCCAAGGAATCCAACCAACAAAGCAGAAGCCAACCCAACTCTACCCAACTCAAGTGAATAAAACTCAATCCAACAAAACCCAAATCATTGCAACCCAATGCAAATCAAAATCAAACTAAACCAAACTCAACCCAACTCACCAAACACAACCCATCCCATCCAAATCAAGCTCAACACAACACAGCTCAAGCCATTCCAACTCAAATAAATCCAAACAACTCATCTGTAGTAGGTTGGCTTCAGGATTTTTTTAGGCCTTCTTTAGCAACAGGGGTCAGAAATCTATGGAAGTATTCCATAGCTTCCTTTAATGTCACACAACATATCAATAAGGCGTAGATAGGAGACTTCACTCTCTTCTCTTCCAGACAAGTTTGGGAAGAGTGGGTCCCTTGTGTTGTTTTTTTCTTGTCTGGAGCTGAGGCCTGTGGTGGCTGCTGTTGTCTGCCCACGCGTGTGGGGAGAGTGTTGCGTTGCTTTTAGTCCTGATTTTCTCAAGGGAACTGGTGAGATTTTGCTAATTATTTTTTTAGTTACCGGGTTGTACAATTGTGCATACCTGTTTTGGTTTTGTTCCTTTTTTAACACTTTACCCCTTTTTTTTCTTCCCCTCTTCCCTTTCTTGGAAGTTCTTCATAATACCCTTGCTGTATATGATGGTGTATATGTAGAAATTCACACATACGCTTGGTATAGGTCACCTGATTTTAATTTCTCTCCATTTCTTTGTTTTTCCTTTGCCTGAAGGGGGAAGTGGTGAAGGGGCTGTCACTGAGCGTTAGAGATTCTGGCAGGTAGCCAGCTCAAACCTGCTCAGCTTTTGGTAGCAGAGGATGGTTAGGATTGCTTAAACTTGGTTTGTTTTGAAAAACATGGTCCGGGAAGAGAGCCAAGCTTGGTTTTATTTTGTAAACAAAACTGTTGTTTTGGGAACAGTATTCAGGAACGCTGCCAGAGTCCGGGAAGACTGCCAAGCACAGTGTTTACAAGACAACTACTGGGAAAGCAGCCAAGAAAACTTCGGACACGGTCAGGCTCCTGGCGTATTTCAGGTGATCAGTCGACTCCCCACTGGTTCACTAGCATCTCCCTCTTCATCTGCTCCTGGGCAATACGGAAATTCTTCTTGTCATGCTGGAGCTGCAAAATTTCCCTTTTCATCTGCTTTTGAGCAGCGCAAAATTTCTGTAAATGTTGCTGGAACTTTACATTTTCCATTTCCAGCTGCTCCTGGGCCTTATGAAGCCTCTCCAGGTCGACATGAAAGGCGGCTTCCTTCAGCTTCAGCTCCTCTTGTTGCTGCTTGAGATCCTGCCACCCTCGCAGCAGCAGCTCCTCTTGTTGGGCCAAGTGGGCCTCCTTCTCTGCCAGATCCTTATCCTCTCTTGGCACCTCTGATGTTTCTTCTTGGTGTTCTTTGTTGCAGCCTACTTCTCTTTTACCACCACAGCTTGCTTTCTTCTTGATGAGAGAATAGACCTTCCAGCAGTTAAGAACTGCAAGTGCTGCAGGTACAGCCCAGAGGGCAATATCAAAAAGGCAGAAAAGTCTTTGAGACATCCTCAGCAGATCCTTAGAGAAATAGAAACCATGGTTACACAGTCACAAGGAAGGTAACAAGAAGCCTAAAATTTCATACTTGCCTTCAGGTATCTCTGGTAGCACCAACAGGCTGGTTTTTCAGCCACATTCAACTACAAGTAATTACTGCACAGAATCAGATGCGGGCAGACCTGACTTACCCTTGATTAGAGCAGAGTTTCCTCTCCGCTGGAACTGGTACCAGGAACTGCGATGGTTGAATAGCAGCTGCTTCGTTTCTTACACAAAGACAAAGGCACGGGCAACTCCCAACAGAGAGACCTCCTGTCTCCTTCAGATCCTCCTGAAGAGTGAGGCCAGAGTGTGCTTGACCCTATAAGAGAGGTCTTATAGGACAGAGGTCTGCATCACAGAGAATGACATCACAAAGGCCACAGCCACCGGCCTTTGTGATGTCACTGATCCGTAAGCCCGTGCATCCCCCACTCCGGGTCCCCAGAGCATCCACAAGGCACAAGCCTTTGCAGCATTTCTTGCTTTCCTCTCCCAGACTGCCCTGGTGAAACCCATTGAAACTAAAATCATGAGAGGGGAGAGCCCACAGCACACGACTCGGTAGCTGCAAACACCCAGAGACAGGGAGTAGCCAAGCAATCAAGAGCTCAGACTGGGGGTGGTTGGAAGAGAAATATATTCAGAAGTTTTTCAGTGCCATGCAGAGCACACTTTTGTACAAACATCTTTTAGGCCCTTCTGCTTGGGAGCTGACAGGAAAATGGATTTCATTGCTAAATGTAGCTGTGCACCAGTTGCTTTACATCACGTTATGTGCAGGTGAGAGGTCCACCACAGGCCTAAGCTCCAGACAAACAAGAACAAAACAAGGGACCCAATTTCCCAAACTTCGCAGGAAGTGAAGACAGCGAATTCTTTTATCTACGCCTTATTTATATGTTGTGTTACGTTAAAGGAAGATATGAAATACTTCCGTAGGTTGCTGACCCCTGTTGCTAAGAAAGGCCTAAAAAATCCAGAAACCAACCCACTACATTCTCCACCCCTTATTTCATATCATTTCTTTAATGCAACACCTGTACATTGTGTTTGACTGTATTCCGCGCATATACATAGATATATACAGTGCCTGTTTTATTCCGAGGTTGTCTTCTGTCGTTGAAGATCATGTTTTATTTTGAGATTGTCATCTGTTGTAGGAGATCAACACCAACAGCACCTCAGTACGGATTCTTGTCCCTTTAGTCACAGTCACAGTTCTGGTTTTAAGGCTGATTCACTGCTCTGGGTTGGCTCATCATTCGATACTCAGGGATCCCCTGAGTTCAGGTCTTTCTCATCTCCTGTCTGGTCTCCTGTAAAACCCAACTCAAGGAATGGAATTCTTTCTTTCCCAAGTATAGATTTCTTTGAGGCCCACACTGGATCTCTTCATACTTCCTAATTACCCACCAGGTATTTCCAGACCCTTGAGCAAAAACAATATCACAAAGGGGTTTGTCTTGGCCTGAGGGAGGAGTAATCCAAACAGTTTTACCTCATATGACTCTCAGGTGGATCGCTGGAACTGTGTCTCTATCTACATTGTGGAGGGATTCTGCTTGGGCAAGACCAGCTTGATTGACAGAGCCTCTTGTGTTAACTAGCCAGGCGAAGTGCTTATCCTAGTTTTTGAAATTCCCCAACCTAGTGACCTTAGAGTTGTCTTTAACAGTCCATTACACTTTTCAACATTTCCAGAAGCGGGTACATGATATGGAATGTGATATACCCGTTCAATACCATGCTCCTGTGCCCAAATAGCCACTAAATTGTTTTTAAAATGAGTCCCATTGTCTGACTCAATGTGTTCTGGAGTGCCATGTCTCCACAGGATTTCCTTCTTGAGACCCAGAATAGCATTTCGGGCTGTTGCATTTGGTACTGAATATGTTTCTAACCAACCTGTGGTTCCTTCCACCATGGTAAACACATAGCATTTACCTTGGTGGGTCTGTGACAGTGTGATGTAATCAACCTGCCAGGTCTCCCCATATTTGTACTTATCCCAACGTTCACCATACCAAACTGGCTTCTACCTTTTTGCCTGTTTGATAATGGCACAGGTTTCACAGTCATGGATAACCTGAGAAATAGTGTCCATGGTTAAATCCACCCCTCGGTGGCATCTCGGCCTTAAGGATAATCTGGATAATCTTCTGTCCTTTGTTGTAGACCTATTCTGCCGTGTCCCCCCATACAATTATGTCATCGATATACCGGATATGTTCTGGGGCCTTACCCTTCTCTAATGTAGCCCCAATCAATCCATGACAGATGGTTGGACTGTGCTTCCACCCCTGGGGCAGTCGATTCCAGGTGTACTGAACGCCCCTCCAGGTGAAAGCAAACGGTGGCCTGCACTCTACCGCTAATGGAATGGAGAAAAATGCATTGGCAATATCGATAGTGGCATCACCACTTGGCTGTCTTGGACTCCAGCTCTTACTGGAGCTCCAACGTATCTGGTACTGCAGCACTCAATGGCGGTGTTGACTTCATTTAAGCCACGATAGTCCACAGTCAGTCTCCATTCTCCATCAGACTTGCGTACAGGCCAGATAGGGTTATTGAAGAGTGAATGTGTTCTGCTGACCACCCCTTGGCTTTCCAGCTTCCGAATCATCTTATGGATGGGAATCACCGTATCTCGATTTGTCCAATACTGTCGTCAGTGTACAGTTGTCATGGCTATTAGCACTTTTTGATCTTTAACTTGCAGCAATTCCACTGCAGGAAGGGTCTTCTGAGAGGCCAGGAAGGGCAGACGATCGCTTGGATTCCTCTTCAATCACTGTGGCTACACCAAAAGCCCACCGGTACCCCATCGGGTCCTTGAAGTATCCTTTTTTTAGGTAATCCATACCTAGAATGCAAGGGGCTTCTGGCCCTGTCACAATGGAATGCTTTTCCCATTGGTCTCCTCTCAAGCTTATGTCGGCCTCTACAAATGGTAACTCCTGAAACCCTCCTGTCACTCCAGAAATAGAAACAGTCTCTGTACTCTTATGCTCTGATGGCATTAAAGTACACCAGGCACCAGTATCTATTAAAGCTTGGTACTTCTGAGGATCCGATGTGCCAGGCCAACGAGCCCACACAGCCCAGTAAACCCGATTGTCTTCTTGGTTCCTTTCCTTCTCCTGGCAGAAGGCAGGGCCTTTCTGTTACTCTTGATCAGAGCAATTGTCATTGGACTTTGACTTTGGTTTCTTGGAGGCTTTTCTGTCATCAGGGAGGTGGGTCTCCATCTTCTTGCCTTTTGGCAATTGTGGGTTCTTGTCTAAAGATTCTGCGTCTATCACCTAGACAACTTTCTTGTCAGTGTCTTTCTGCCTCAGCTCCTTCACTCTAACTTCGAGCTTGTGAGTGGGTTCACCACCCCACTACTTCATGTTCTCTCCCTTGCTGCATAGGCATGCCCATAGTTGGCTACATGACTGACGCTTAGGGTTTTCCTTCCCTCTGCGTGGGGATGATGAAACTTGTGAATGAGACCGAGGTCGAGGTCGTCTTGGCCTATCCCACCACAATCATTCCATTGGCCTTTCTCTGTAATCTCTATAATGTCTGTCATCTCTGTTTCTAGGATAGTCCTCCTATCTGGAGTATTCGTAATCTCTCTTCCTTCCCTATCGTATGTAGGTCGGTATAGGGAATCGGAGAAGTCTTCCAGACTTTCGGCTACGCACCTTATCCACCAACACATGGCTTCCACACTTGGTTCACCCGTCCTTGGATCATATACGGTTATCAAGCAGTAGGGGTATGGTTTAGGGGCACCTTTAATTACCTTTTCCCACATGGGCTGTGTGCAGGGGACACGTTCTGGAGCTAGGATGTCAGAATAGATGATCTTCAACATGGCTAATTCCCGTTCAATACCATGCTTTTGTGCCCAAGTGGACACTAACTTGTTCTTGAAATGAGTCCCACTGTCTGACTCAATGTGTTCTGGAGTGCCATGTCTCCACAGGATTTGCTTCTTGAGACCCAGAATGGTATTTTGGGCAGTTGCATGTGGTATTGAATATGTTTCTAACCAGCCGGTCGTTGCTTCCACCACGGTAAGAACATAGCATTTGCCTTGGTGGGTCTGTGGCAGTGTGATGTAATCAACCTGCCAGGTCTCCCCATATTTGTACTTATCCCAGCATCCAGCATACCGAACGGGCTTCAACCTTTTTGGCTGTTCGATAGCGGCACAGGTTTCACAGTTATGGATAACCTGAGAAATAGTGTCCATGGTTAAATCCAACCCTTGGTCTTGTGCCCATCTATAGGTGGCATCTGAGACTTGAGGACCTGAAGCATCATAGGCCCATCAAGCTAGGAACAATTCTCCCTTCTGCTGCCACTCTAGGTCTATGTATGATACTCTGACCTGTGCAGCTCGGTCTGCCTCTCTGTTATTAGCATGTTCCTCATTAGCTCGATCTTTGGGAACATGGCTATTTACCCGTTGGACTCTCACATTCAGTTTATTCACTCTGGCAGCGATGCCTTGCCACAGATCAGCAGCCCAGATGGGTTTTCTTCTATGACTCCTGTTCATCTTTTTCCACCTGTCTAGCCACCCCCATAGGGCACTGCTTATCATCCACGAATCAGAGTATATGTAGAGCCTTTGCCATCCTTCTCTTTCTGCGATGCCTACGCCCAATTGGAAAACTTTGACTTCTGCAAACTGACTCACTGCCTTCTGCACCTCATCAGTTGGGACTCCAAGCAGCTGCTTTCCACTTCTGGCTCCTCCCTACAATACAGCAGGAAACATCGGTGAAAAGGGCATAGTGTGTCTCTTCATCTGGCGGCTGATAATATGGTGGAGCTTCTTCATTTCGACTCACTGGCTCTCTTCTTCTTCACCTGCCAGACTGAAGTTCCCACCTTCAGGCCAATGAGATGGTGTGAGTTAGCTTTCCCAAGCTCTCCAACTGCTCAGTCTGCCTCTCTCCCAAACCTTCCCCCTTTTCAAAGGAAAAAAACTATAGAAAAACTGAAATCACACTAAATATATGTATTTCTGTATTTTCTAAATAAAAGTAACTACATATATCAAGGATATCATGCAAAACTTCCAAGAAAGGGAAGAGAGGAAGGGAAATTGGGAAAAATGGACAAAAAGGAACTAAAATCAAACAAGTCTGCACACTTGTAAGACCCGGTAACTAACAAAGTAAAGATCTAGAAAAATCTCACCACTTCCCTTGAGGAAAGCACAACAGCTAAATCCGACCCAGGACTCTTCCCCAACGCATGGGCAGACAACAGTAACCGGTGCAGGCCTCAGCTCCAGACAGGACCAGCAGCAGCGGAGCTCCTGCTCTCCAGGTTGCCAGAAGAGGAAGAGAGCGTACTCTCTTATCTACACCTTATTTATATGTTGTGTTACGTTAAAGGAAGATATGGAATACTTCTGTGGATCCTGACCTCCACTGTTAAGGAAGACCTGTAAAGGCCATTTTTTTTAAGGAAGACCTGAAAAATCTAAAAGTCAATCCACTAGAGCCAAGTAGTCATAATTTCTGAAATTCCAGGGCGATTCGAGTTGCCGATTCGGACAAGTTGCATAATCAAAGCAATCCACTTGCTCCACACGGCATCAGTGGTATGGGGCATAGAGGGTACCTTCCTTTTGAACATCCAGCTCAGCACGGGCAATTGGGGTGCCAGGAAGAGCTGTGCTTTGGTACCAATTACCTCTGAAGCTACTTGTATGCTTTCATAAGGCTCTAAGATTTCTCTTTCTATAGGGGTGTAATTGGCCTCAGAACCGCCTTAGCTTCAGCTCCAGAAAACCAGTGGTCGCCCTTGTGTCTCACCAGGAATTTTTTGCTAGAGGCTTCAGGAGGGACCTTTACCTCCAGCTGCAGAGTAGAGTACTTTCTCTACATCCGGTCCCATCCTGACTGGTCCAAGAGCCACGGCATGTGCAATTTCTTGCTTGATCTGCCTGAAAGATTCTTCTTGTTCAGGACCCCACTGGAAATTGTCTTTTTACAAGTCACAAAGTAAAGAGGGCTCACAATTTGGCTGTACTCTGGGATATGCATCCTCCAGAAGCCTAAGGCTCCCAGAAAGGCTTGGATCTTTTTCTTTTTTGTCTGTGGAGCCATTGCTACAATCTTATTGATGACGTCAGTTGGAAACTGGCGCCTTCCGTCTTGCCATTTCAACCCTAGGAACTGGATCTCTCTGGCAGGTCCCTTGACCTTGCTCTTCTTGATGGCAAATCTGGCCTTGAGGAGAACCCACATAATCACCTGTCCTTTGTCAAAGACTTCTTCTGCTGTGTCCCCCCATACAATGATGTCATCAATAACCTGGATATGTTCTGGGGTCTTTCCTTTCACCAGCATGCCCTGAATCAGTCCATGACAGATGGTTGGACTGTGCTTCCACCCCTGGGGCAGTCGATTCTAGGTGTACTGAACACCCCTCCAGGTGAAAGTAAACTGTGGCCTGCAATCTACCGCTAAGGGAATGGAGAAAAATGTATTGGCAATGTCGATAGTAGCATCACGACTTGGCTGTCTTGGACTCCAGCTCATATTGGAACTCCAACGTATCTGGTACTGCAGCACTCAATGGAGGTGTGACTTTATTTAAGCCACGATAGTCCACAGTCATTTTCCATTCTCCATCAGACTTACGTACACGCCAGACAGAGTTATTGAAGAGTGAATGTGTTCTGCTGACCACCCCTTGGCTTTCCAGCTTCTGAATCATCTTATGGATGTGAACCACAGTATCTCGGTTCGTCCGATACTGTCGCCATTATGAGGTTGTCGTGGTTATTGGCATTCCTTGACTTTTAATTCACAGTAATCCCACTTAATTCACAGTAATTCCACTATGGAAGGGTCTTCAGATAGGCCAGGAAGGCCATAAAATCGCTTGGACTCCTCTTCAGTCACCGTGGCTACACCAAAAAGCCCATCGGTACCCCTTCAGGTCCTTGACTGGTCCTTTTCTTAGGTAGTCTATACCAAGAATGCAAGGAGCTTCTGGCCCCGTCACAACGGAATGTTTTTCCCATTGGTCTCCTCTCAAGCTTATGTCGGCCTCTACAAATGGCAAATCCTGAAACCCTCCTGTAACTCCAGAAATAGAAACAGTCTCTTGTACTCTTATGCTCTGATGGCATTAAAGTGCACTTCGCACCAGTATCTATCAAAGCACCGTATCTCTGAGGATCCAATGTGCCAGGCCATCAAACCCACACAGCCCAGTAAACCCGATTGTCGTCTTAGACCCTCTCCTCCTCCTGGCAGAAGGCAGGGTCCCTCTATTAGTCTTGATCAGAGCATTTGTCGTTGGACATTGACTTTTGTTTCTTGGAGCCTTTTTTGTCATCGTGGAGGCGGACCTCCATCTTCTTGTGTTTTGACAATTATAGTTATTATTCTAAAAATTCTGCATCTACCACGTAGGAAACTTTATTTTCAGTGTCCTTCTGTTTCAGCTTTTTCACTCTAGCTTTGAGCTTGCAATAGGTTGGCCACCCCACTTCTTCATTTTCTCTCCCTTGCTACATAGGTATCCCCATAGTTGGCTACATGACTGACGCTTAGACTTTTCTTTCCGTTGTCATTGGAATGGTGGAGATCATGAACGAGACTGAGATCGAGGTCTAGGTCAAGGTCTTCTTGGTCGATCCTGCCATGATTGTTCCATTGGCCTTTCTATGTAATCTCTGTAACGGCTGTCATCTCTGTCTCTAGGATTGTCCTCATATCTGGAGTATTCATAATGTCCCTCTCTTCTTTCCCTATCGTATATGGGTCGGTGTAGGGAATTGGAGGAAACTTCCAGACTTTCCGCTATGCTCTTTATGCAAGTACACATGGCATCCACTTTTGGTTCATCCATCCCTGGGTTATATGCAGTTATTAAGCAGAAGTTATATGGTTTAGGGGCACCTTTTTTCCACGTGGGCTGCCTGCAGGGGACACCTTCTGGAGCAAGGATGTCATAATGGTCTGAGTCAGAATAGACGATCTCCAACATAGCTAATTTCCATAGGTATTCAATGTTCTCTTCCTTAGTATTCCACCTTCTTGGAAAGGTCTCCAGATACTCCTTAAATGGGTATCTTGCCCTCACAGCGTGGAGGATTTGTATCCAAAAACTGGACGCCACTCTCTCCCTTCCCATTTCTTGTTCTGTTACAGGATCTCGAGCAAGAGATCATAATTGTTGTGCTTCATGACCTTCAATCACCTGACTATTAGCCCCATTGTCCCAGCATCGCACCAGCCAAGTGAGGATTCCTTCACTAGTCAAGCGGACTGTAGTCTCTTTGTAAATCTTGAAGATCTCTTGGCATCAGCGGATGTGTGATTTCACCATCTTGCATTAATTTCTGTCCATCTCTCCCACGTAGAATCTTTTTCACTTCCCTTTGTACTCTTCAGGTCTTACACAGAACTGCTTCCATCTCCTCTCTGTATCTCTCACGAGGATGTGGGGACCGAGTGTGCTGTGGAGATGGATTTCTACCTTGATCATACTGTGGAGATGGACTTTTATGTCGTTCACCAGAGCAAGTGGGTAGAGGTAGCGAGTAGACTTTTGGGTGCCAAGATAAGGGCCTCATCTGATCATCCACACCTCCAAGAGAAGGTTGGGTCTGGAGCAGTTAGGATAATTCTCCCTCAGGTTGAGGGGAACGCTTTTGTCCCTTCTTTGCATCTTCTGAACCACTGAATGTATAGTCAGGTTATAAATCATCAAGTGACAATATACCATGGGTTTCTTATACTGTCACATTCTTTCCTCTTCATACTGCCCCATTTTCCTTTGGATTCACTCTTTGGTTTTCTGGGCACAATGTATCTCTTGCAACCGTTTCTTCCTCTCTGGCAGTCACTCCTTCCTTTCTTGCAGTCTTTCCTTCTTCTGTCACAGCCACTTCCTCCTTGTTCAGAACCACTCCTTCGTCCACTACTGACTGCGTGGATGGGATAAGTCCTCCTCCTCCTCCTCCTCCTCCTCCTCCTCCTCCTCCTCCTCCTCCTCCTCCTCTTTCTTCCTCATCTTTTTCTCCTTCTTCTTCCATGTGTTTAAGTTGCAGAGATTGGTCTGTAAGTTTTATGACCTCCCTTACCAATGTCTTCTTTTTCTTTGTAGGGGCAACATTGACTTTCTGTTTTTTAACTTGAGTCTCAGTTCTAGTGGACTTAGCAGAGATGCCTCTGAGTTCATGTTGTGTTTGGACCTTGATTTGACACGGGGGTGCTGTGGCATACCATGGCGAGCGAAGCAAGAACAACACATCAATATGATGCAGATTCAAGCTCGTTTATTAGCTGCTTCAGCAGATATTTATAGTGTGTGCTTCTTCCATACATGCAAGCATTTGTGACTTGGCAGATTGTGATTGGTTACATATGTCAATCCTTGTGCCTAACTTAAGCCCTTAATTGGTCATTTTATGATCCCTTATTTGCATGTCTTAGAACACATTAGCAACTTTGTATCCTTTTTGTACTTTGCACAACTTATTCTAGCTGAACTGTTTTGACTGGAGTTTAACCCTCTCTGCTCCTCTTCAGAACTGCCCTTGAGGCCTAAAACTCTTGATAGTCATTCAGGATTGCCAGTGCCCCAACATTTCCCCCTTTCTTTTCAAAAACAGAATCAACAGCACGATTTACACACGATTGAATGCATCTTATCAAACAGGGAACTATAAGCAACAACAATAATATAACACACAAAATTGTCAAAACTTGCTTAACTAAATCTCTCAGCCATCCCCCTATACCTAAAGATTTCAGCCAATTGTCAAGCCATCCATTGTTTACCGTTATGTCAGAGAGGTGTCTTTGTAAGTCCTTAATCTTTTTGTGGATGCTTTTCACTCCGATCAGAAAGATTCATACAGCATATCCCCTCAAAATCTTCACATCCATGGTCTTGTGCTAACAGCAAGAAATCTATGGCTGCTTAATTCTGCAAAACAGCATGACGCAAACTATCTACATCGTGCAATAAGTCATCTAAAATTTGAGACGTAATGTTAAATTCTTGTACTGCAAAACATGCCAAATTTTTAATGTTTCTCCAATTTTCAGCTCCAATTGTGCCTGATGTGAAAAATGCCATTGCAACTGCTGCTCCTATAGATGAGATCTGAACATGTGGGTTGCAGTCAGGACCAATGCCATGCACTGATTGTCTGGATCTGTGCAAAGGCATGTTGTATTCATTTTTCATGAGGCTTCTATATCTGGGAGTAAACATAGTTAATTTTCCAACATAGCATGGACCTCCCCATGAATTATATGGAATCCCAGACCATGCTCGATCCCCACAAATCAAAAAATATCCCTTTGGGAATGCATATCCCCCTTGAGTACTGACATCTTTGGTAGCTATCAACAAGGACATGTTAACCCATTCTCTCCCTTTACTAGCAGAAATCTTTTGTCTCATTTCAAACCACGATTTGTCTTTGAGATTATCAAAGACCTCCCTAATGCTGAGTAACACTGCCCCAGAACCGTTTACCGCAATAAGACTGTTCTTGCCTTCTCCCGAACAATTTTTAAATGAAGATATGTTACTTAAGAGTCCATACGGAGAGAGCGATCCCTTCAGATCTAATTCTTGTAGCGGTAACTCTGCCTTCTTTGTTAGATTGCTTAAGACTTGTGCCAATAAGATCAAATTATAAACACTGGTAAAATTGTTCTGGACTTGGCACCATAGCTTAACCCCGAGTGGCCACAGTGATCCACTGGACCACTGTTTCCAATATTCTTCAAATGTCGATTTCATTTAGGCTTGATGTGAGGAAGAAGTTCTTTACTGAAAGGGTGATTGGCCATTGGAATGCGTTGCCCAGGGAGGTGGTGGAGTCGCCGCCCCTGGAGGTGTTTAAGGGGAGATTGGATGTGGCACTGAGTGCCATGGTCTAGATGACGGTTGGTGTTAGTGTTGGGTTATAGGTTGGACTTGATGATCTCAGAGGTCCTTTCCAACCTTGTCATACTGTGTGTGATACTGTGTGTGATACTCTGGTATAATCTTTCCAATCATTCCAATCAAAAGTTGGAAAACCTATTTAGCATGTTCTAAATGGATCTTGAGCCTGTGCTAAGCTCAAACAAAAATCATATTGATTGGTAGCCTGAGCCCATGTAACCCACATGTTTTGCCTGACATCTATTTTTAGGTGAGCATTTTCAACACTCCTTACTTCTCTTATAATCATAATAGATACGACAAACTGGACAGCGACCTCGGCAATCATATTTCTTAACTTATTTTTTTCCACTTACACTCCTGTATTATCCAAAACTTTGGCACGTGCAAAATATCTCCACAATACCAATCTACTAACTCCGAATTTTCTTGTGCTGCTAACTTTTCTATAATATGTGTCACTTGCCAGCGAGACAAAGCAATTCTAATCTGATCTGTTGATTCAAAAAGCGCTATAGCATCAAACAAAGGTAATCATGTAACTGCTACTAAATCACTCAATGCTCGTTTTCTTCTCCAATTGTCATTACAATCTCTGCACCATAATTCTCATAAACTATTCTGATGCACCCATATCGTTCTAGTACATCCACCACACCTAATTTTTACCCAAGATGAGTGATTCTTTTCTTTACAAATATAACAAGATTTCCACGCTGGACCTTTTATGCGCAGTCGGTAAAGTTCAACTAATAAAAGTTCAAACTGATTAACTGAGGTCCAGTTTAAAAGTTCCAATGGCAACTTATGTCGAACCATTCGCAACAACAGATCAATGCTGATGTGCAGTCTGTAGGCTAGAAGAGCATCAGTTTCCTGCTGTGTCTCCGTTGTGGTTGTCTGTAGTGACCACTTCGTCGGTTGTCTCCTTGCTGTTATTCCTTAACAGAGGTCGAATCCACTTCGCAGGAATCCACGATGCAGTTTTTCCATCTGAAACACAAGTATACCCTCTTCCCCATGTCAGCAACTGATTAGGACCCCACCATTGTCGGATCACAGGATTCAACACTTCAACACAACATAATGTTGTGATAAATCA
This sequence comes from Dromococcyx pavoninus, assembly GCA_033558185.1. NCBI lineage: Eukaryota > Metazoa > Chordata > Aves > Cuculiformes > Neomorphidae > Dromococcyx > Dromococcyx pavoninus. The sequence continues at coordinate 1,199,665 of JAUMJL010000046.1, forward strand.
TTTTGATTAAATGAGAAATGTGAAAATATTGGTATCTGTTCCTCATCCCTTGGGTTTAACCAGTTCAAAGTATAACATGCCTTTGCTGTTATTATATTTGGTCTCCTTTCCCCCCTCTTTTTTATAAATGGACAAATAATGTTTTAAATCCCTATGGACCCGTTCAATTATAGCTTGTCCGCCCGAGTTATGCGGTATGCCCGTTACATGCTTGATGTTCCAATCCTGAAAAAATTGAGCACAATTATTGCCAATATATGCTGGAGCGTTGTCGGGTTTTATGACATCAGGAATTCCTAAAACTGCTATGGCCTGGATCCAATGTTGGATGGCACACTTTGCATTAATTGAGCTCATGGGTGTCGCCCATAATGCTTTAGAACAAGTGTCAATAGTTACATGTACATGTTTTAAAGTTCCAAATGGTGCAAATTCAGTGACATCTGTTTGCCATACATTGCGAGGTTGAAGGCCTCGAGGACTGGTGTCACTTGATTGAATAGGTACCAATCTTGCGCAATTAGGGCAAGCTGCTACTATAGCTCTGGCTTGTGCATGAGATATGTGAAACATTTTCGACAAAGCTCATGCTGATTGATGAAAAAACTCATGAGACTGGATAGCTTGTGTGAATGGATCGATCTTAATATTTGCCATCAATACTAATTGATCAATTTTTTATTTCCTTCAGATAAAAAACCAGGAAAGTTCATGTGACTCCCAATATGGGTTGCCCACCAAGCATGTTGTCTTTGAGATAACTCGGCCCATAATTGAATAAACAAAGCTTTCAATGTTTCATTTTGGAGTCCACCAATGATAGATCTAGATATTCGAACAACTATACCAGCCACATATTGAGAATCAATAACCAAATTGATAGGTTTTGTTCTGTGATGCTGCACTGCTAGTAGCACAGCTCGCAGTTCCAATACCTGGGCAGAACCTTTACCTTGCTTAACACAATTGCTCCATTGACCTGACTCCCAATAAACATAACCAAATTTCTGTGTTCGAGAACTGGCATCAGTAAAAACAGTACGAGCATTTTTCAAAGGAACCGACGACATGACTGGAATTTCCTCCAACACAAGAGAAGTTTTAAATAAAGGATGAGAGGGATAATGGTTGTCTAATTGACAACCTTCTGTTGCAAGTGCAAAACTCTCAGAATTTTGTTTCTACAAATTTACTAACTCCATGTCCTTCACAGGTAATATGATTTTTAAAGGATATTGACCTTCCATGACAAGTAACCTTTCTCTGACTTTTAATAATAATTTCCCTATGATATCACTTCTGGTTGTTAGGGTTGATCGGAGGGTACTGCTATGGAACACCCATTCAAGTAACACCATAGGTCTGTCCTGTGGCAATTGTACGATTAATGCAATGACTTCAATATCTTTATATCACTATCAATGTATAAGGGCAAGTGTCTAGTATTCGATTTACTGCCGATGTTCGGATTTTTTCGCTAATAATTTGAAGAGCCTGTTCTGCTAAAGGTGTTAAAGATCTTTCATCTGCAGGAGACGTTGTTCCTTTCAAAAGTTCTAATAAAGGGTATAAGTCTTCATTAGTGATACCACAGTAGGTGCGTATCCACTGAATATCTCCTACCAATTTTTGCACGTCATTTACTGTTTGAATGTTAGCCCGAATTTGTATTTTTTGTGGTCTGACCTGTGTGTCAGTAATTTGCATTCCCAAGTAATTCCAAGGAGCCATTGTTTGTATTTTCTCAGTTGCAACAGATAGTCCAAATGCATTTAAACAACTGATTAATTCTGACATCTTATTATTAGGGAGTGGCTTAGGGCTTGCAACAAGGATGTCATCCATGTAATGATAAGTAATTAGATTAGGATTATTTTCTCTCCAGGGCTTCAGTGCCAAATCTACAAACCATTGACAAATTGCCGGTGAAGTTTTCATGCCCTGAGGTAACCACTACCCACTGATATCTTTTAGATGGTGCTGCACGATTAACAGAAGGTACAGTAAATGCAAATTTATCACTATCCTTCTCATGAAGGGGAATCGTAAAGAAACAATCCTTGAGATCAATTATCCAAAGGTGCCAGTTTTCTGGGAGCATCACCGGTGAAGGTAGTCCTGGTTGTCATGCTCCCATATCTTCCATGCAAGCATTAATGGCTCTCAAGTCATGCAACAACCTCCATTTACTGGATTTCTTTTGAATGGTAGATATGGGAGTATTCCAAAGACTAACTGACTGGTGAATATGACCTAAATCCAATTGTTCTTTGACTAACAACTCAATTTGTTGCAGCTTCTCTATAGGTAGCGGTCACTGTTCAACCCATACTGGTTCCTGTTTTCCATCGCAGCTGAATAGTAGAACGAGAGCTGCTTGAAGTGGCCGCTATTAAAAATTTGTCTCCAGCCTGACTCCCCATTGAGACAAAACATCTCTGCCTATAAGCCAAAGGGAAGTATGCAGTACATACGGTTTACTCCATGCTGAATGACCTTCAGGGTCACGAAATAGCAAAAATTCAGCACTAACCTGCGTAGCGCTCTGTCCCCCTATGCCTGTAACTGTGACATGAGTTGCTTCAAACCACCACTGTCTAGGCCAGGCTGACTTTGGAATGACCGTCACATCTGCTCCTGTGTCCAACATCATTTCAATATGAGATAATTGATAACCATCTGGCCCAGAAATGGTAACAGTACATTTTGGCCTTTCTTTACTTATAATTTGACAAAGGCTATCTGAGGGTTTCCAGTAGAACCAAATTCTCCTATTCCCCGATCCCTCATGGCAGTATTGGGAACATTGGTTTTGAAAGGAATAAACTGAGCAATTTTACTCCCTGCTAAAATGGTAACTGGGGGTAAGAAACATTGCACCATAATCTTAATTATTCCATAGGAATCAGAATCAATACACCCTGGTAGGACAAAAATGCCCTGTCTAGAAGCAGAGGATTTCCCAATTAACAAAGTTGATAAACCATAACTTAATGGACCAGAAGCCGTAGATGAAACAACATGTACTTGTGTATCTGTTATAGTTACGGTTTCTGCCACGGCCAAATCGACTCCTACACTGCCTCTAGTTTCTGCTCGTAATTCGTGGAGACAGCCATTGTATTGAGTGGGGTCTGGGGATATTTGTATGCCGCGTCCCTCGGCCCACGGCATCTCTCGTTTCCCTGATTTTGTTGTGACTGCAACAGCACTCCCTCTTTCGTGTACTTTGATCGGAAATCCACAGCTTTATGACCGAATTTCCTACACCAAGCACAGACCCCATTAAGACCTCCTTCTTGTTTTACGAATTTTTGTCTTCAATTTCTTTTCGTATGCCCTTCTTGACCGCACTGATAGCATTTCATAGGTTTAGAACCTCTTTTCTCATTCAAAGCTGCTGCAAGTGCATGTGCATGTATTCGAGCCTTTTGCTCTTCCTCCAACAAAGGAGCACGAGCACAGGCTTCAATCATTTTTGTTAAACTAGCTCCTGGTGGCAATATGGCTATGATTTGTCTACAAATGGTATTAGCATTTTGAATGGCTATGTCTTTAGTCAACAGGCTTTTCAATTCTTCATCTACATTAGGTGCCTGATCTATAGCTTCTCTTAAGCGGTCAACAAAGGCATAGAAAGTTTCATTTGGGGCTTGTGTTATTTTAGTATATGGTGGAGCTGGAGTTCCGGATTGTGGCAATGCTAAAAATGCTGCCAATGCTGCATTCTTAGATTGCGCTAATATTCTGGGGTGCAAAGCAGCCTGAACGGCAGGGTCACGGTGAGTCCCTATGCCCATAAGTTCATTTAAGGAAGCAGTACACAATGGGTCTCCTGCTGCAAGGTTTAAATTTTCCAATTGTTCAGCTTCTAGCCATTCTTGCCACTTTGCTACCCATAACATAAAAGTAGTGGGTGTCAAAATTAGCTCCATAATTGCCCTCATATTGGTAGGTACCAATTGTGAATATTTAAACAGATCCTGTATCTGATTTTTCACCAATTTGTTATCGTGACCATATTGCAATACCACTTTTGAAGATTGCTAACCATTTTCCAATCTAAGGGTTCCCATTCTCTGTTTCCATTTCTAAAAACTACTGGCATAAGCAAAGGTGAAAAAGCAAAATCTCCCTGTAAAGTACAATTTTCCACTATTCCTCTATATCGCTTTATGGGATCAAAATTTGGGTTTACCAGTGGAGTCCCACACTTACCACCAACAGACTCTTTTGAAATCAAGCCCAACTGATTTTCAATATTTTGCAACCCCTGAACAATTGATTCATGAGCCCGTTTATAGGCTTCTTTAATAGCTGATCGCTTTGACCCTTTATCTAAGCGACTCATCTCAGCAAGGAGAGCTGACATCCCCTTGCGCTGTTTTTCCAGCTCTCGGTGAAGAACCCGATATGGATTCTGAATCTTCAAACGTTCTTCCTCTTCTTCGCTCTTACTGGTACCAGGATCCAAATCTATATCTTCAAGGAGGGGTGCCGAAGAAGTTTCTTTCTTCACCTTGGGTCCAGGATAAGATGGTGGCAAAGAAGTTGGCAGCTCTTCATCTGGATCCTAAGGTGGCAATTCGTCGTCTTTTCCCCAGGCTATTTTCTCAGCCAACGTAACTGGACCGGCCTGAATATCTGGGTCTGGATCCGACAAGGACAGCCACACCCCATCAATATCATTTTGATCGGATTCAGGAGACTGCACCGCTGCCTTCACGGCGGCGGCAACTTCTGCCTCACTATGTAATTGTTCAATCATTAAACGCACAGCCTGATATGTTTTTGCAAGTCCTTTTGCCTCTTTAGAGCCTATTTGAACATTTTCCCACAGCTCTTTCCCAACCTTTTGCCAGGCATTAAGGTTATAAACATCTTGAGCGGACGTTATTAACCTTCGTCGCCTACACCAACACAGTAGGTCTGTTAAGGCTGTCCTTGCCAGTTCAGTCTTAGTTTTTTCCACTAAATGCATAAGACTGTCTATGACAGCTTTCTCTACCGCTGATACAGCGTTCCCCATCCTGCTTTTTATTCCCTGACTCACCGGTCAGCCATGCACGATCCGCCTTTCTTCGGGCACCCAGCTCTCTCAACCGCTGGCTGCAGGATCCTTGCTGACTTGCAGCTTCTATCTTCAGGCCTTGACAGGATCACGTCGGGGTCACCAGATACTGTGGCATACCATGGCGAGCGAAGCAAGAACAACACATCAATATGATGCAGATTCAAGCTCGTTTATTAGCTGCTTCAGCAGATATTTATAGTGTGTGCTTCTTCCATACATGCAAGCATTCGTGACTTGGCAGATTGTGATTGGTTACATATGTCAATCCTTGTGCCTAACTTAAGCACTTAATTGGTCATTTTATGATCCCTTATTTGCATGTCTTAGAACACATTAGCAACTTTGTATCCTTTTTGTACTTTGCACAACTTATTCTAGCCGGACTGTTTTGACTGGAGTTTAACCCTCTCTGCTCCTCTTCAGAACTGTCCTTGAGGCCTAAAACTCCTGATAGTCATTCAGGATTGCCAGTGCCGCAACACAGCGGCCCAGTAGGGATATTACTGTTTTCAGGTGGCATGGTTTGGGTTTCTGTCTCGACCTTAACCTTCTGAGAGTGACCTACAGCAGCTGGTTAAGCATTAGCCAAGCGCCAGTACAAAGCAAAGAATTGCATGTTTGGTGCGTCATATGAAAGACACCTTTCCCTTAAACAACTTGTCATCTCATCAAGTAATGGGAGGTGTCACACATCCGATCAGTTGACCCAAATTGAACCGTGCTCCCTGCCGTCCAAAGACTGGCCTTTCCAAGCTCCTTCCCAAAGCTCCAGCAAATCCTTTCAAGGTTTGGCCTTTCTTATAGCAAGGGAACTAACGCAGTAACACCTTTCCAATTTTAAGTAGTATTTTGCTGCCTTCACCACTTGTATCATTGTTGCTAAACAATTTAGGTATGGGTGAGAGCTGATCTTAGGAGTCTTTGCTACCAAATCTAGAATGTCACCATTATGGAGACTGGCTGTTAGGTCATCAATGTCGAAATTAAGTCTGTCTTCCTGAACAAGGCTTTTCAAAACAAATCAAGCTTACCCGATCGTAACCATGCTCTGCTATCAATATCTAAGCAAGTCTGAGCTGGCTTCCCATCAACCTTTCCAACATTCAGTGAAAAATCTTCCAAAAACATCCCCGCGTTACATAGAAAAGAAGAAAAAACTGAAATCAGACTAAATATGTATGTATTTTTACATATGCATATCCAGACGCAGCAAGGACATTATCCCAAGAAAGGTAAGAAGGGAAGGGGAAATGGGGAAAAAAAAGGGCAAAAGTGAACAAAACCAAAACGATATGCACAACTGAATGACATGGTAATTAAAAAACCCAAAGAACTAGCAAAATCTCATTACTTTCCTTGAGGAAAGTAGGACAGCCAAATCCGACCCAGTGCTCTCCCCTGACGCGTGGGCAGACAACAGTAGTCACCACAGGCCTCACATCCAGACAAGACCATCGCAAGGGAGCTACAGCTTCCACGCCTCGCCAGAAGAGAAGAGAGCCAACTCTCTTATCTACGCCTTATTTATGTGTCGTGTGATGTTAAAGGAAGATATGGAATACTTACGTAAATTTCTGACCACTGTTTCAAAGGAAGGCCTAAAAAATCCAAAAGACAACCCACTACAGGGGGACACATGGTAATGATTTCTTGGAACTGATTAACATAACCCGGTCTAATCTCAGAAATGTAATGAATATGTATGTCTTTAAGCAATAAATTCTGACCTGTCCTTTCTTTGGGGAACAGGGTTTTTGGAATCATCCAATCTCTAGCCCGCCGGCAAATAAACATAGCTTGTTTATAACTCTTAGCGAGCTATGGAGTCTGATTCCTCAAAATATCACCCCCAGGCTCTCTCAGGACACTTCTCTCATTGTCCCACTTCATCAGGGAGCACCACAAAATCAGCTTGACATGTTGAGCTCCTGCTGCTGAGGTGGCATTTGCAAGCAGGGAGCCACAAAGCCCTCAGGAACCACAACTGAAGAGAAAACGGTGTGAAGCAAATGGTTCTTGTCAGTAGCTTTCAATCATAGGATCACAGAGCAGCACACCCACCCCCACCACAATGACACTAAAAATGTCGGCAAATAACCTCTCTTAAGACTGGTTTTGGAGTTTCACCTTCCTTTCTTTCATAGAGTCATAGAATCATCTGGTTGGAAAAGACCTCTGAGATCATCAAGTCCAACCGTACATGTCCCCTTCCTAAATCATGTCCCTAGGAAATCCATCCACCCGCCTGTTAAACACCTCCAGGGATGGTGTCTCCGGCACCCCCTGGGCAGCCTCTGCCAGTGCCTGACGACACCTTTTGTGAAGAAATTTTTCCAAATATCCTGTCTTAACCTGCCCTGGTGCAACTTGAGACCATTTCCTCTCATTCCATCATTGTCACTTGGGAGAAAACACCAACAGCCACCTCAACACAACCTCCTTTCAGGCAGATGTAGACAGTGATGAGGTCTCCCCTCAGCCTTCTCCTAGCTAAACACCACCAGTTCCCTCAGCCGCTCCTCAAAGGTCTTGTTCTCCAACCACTTCCCCAGCCTCGTTCCCTTCTCTGGACGCGGTCCAGCCAATCAATAGCCTTCTTTTAGTAAGGGCCTCAAAGAACCCAACCTTGTGAACCCAGCACTCCAGGTGTGGCCTTACCGGTGTTGAGTACATGGGCACAAACACTGCCCTGTCCTGCTTTCTATGCTGTTTCTCAGAGAGGCCAAGATGCCATTGGCCTTCTTGACCACTTGGGCCACTGCTGGCTCATGTTCAGATGCTGTCAACCAATACCCCCAGGTCCTTCTCTACCAGGCAGCTCTCCAGCTACTCTTCCCCAAGTCTGTAACGCTGCAAGGGGTTGTTGTGTCCCAAGTGCAGGACTCGGCACATGGCCTTGTTGAACCTCATCCTGTTGGTCTGAGCCCATGGATGCAACCTGTCCGGATCCCTTTGAAGAGCCTCCCTTCTTTCAAGCAGATTGATTTCAGCACTGGACGCACGAGGGAATGATTCCACCAATACTGCATAATGAGACAAAAGCTGGGACAGAAGATATTTCCCACTCACAAGCAGATATATGGATTTTCCCATGAATCCCATGCATGTTCCATTCCTTTCCAAGCACTCATGTTAATGAGTCTCCCACAAGGACAAGGGCTGCCGATTGCAAGACCTGTCCCAGCTGTTTATGGAGTATTTCATCCCAGTTGGGTGATAGGTAGAAGGCTCCCACCATCCCATATGCCTGGTTGGCCTCCCCCTGATTCGTACCTATAAACACTCAACACTTTCTTTACCATCGCCCAGCTCTGGACAGTCAAAGTGCCCTTAGAGCCACCTCTTTCTCCCTTTCCTTTGGAACACCATCCTCCTAAGGTGACACGGGGTGAAAGGGGTCATGTCAGGGGTTGGTGCTTGGGGAGGGGCGTGGTTGCAATTGGGCGAGCGGGCTATGAGGTCACCATGTCCTTTGCGCTGTGTTGTGCTACTGGCACCACAATTTCAGTGCCGACAGCAGCAGCAGTCGCACCATAAAGGCCCTCACCCACCTCCTTATCTCTCTTTCTGGTTGCCTTGGTAGCCCAGGACGCCCAGGTTGCTCTGTAACAAGCATGGGCATCAGGTAGGAGGACAGACAAGGGCTGGCACCCAGCCTCAGGCAGCAGGCACTGTGCCCAGCACACCTCGAAGTGGCAGTGGAGATGGGGTCAGGATGGGGTAGGACTGGGAGAGCAGGGGAGTTGGGCTGGGCTGAGCTGGATGAGTCATGGGCAGCTCCACCTCAGCTCCCTGGGAAAGAAAGAGATCACAACAAGTAATGGAAACAGGTGTGATTCCAGTTGTGCTGGTTGGTGAAGGCCACCAGCCTTCTCAGTCTGATCTTGTCTGGGAGCCTCAGCGCGGCCCCACAGGTTCATCACTGGAGTGAAAGTCTCTGAGGGTTTTGTGCTCTGTTCACAGGACATTTCCCTTCATCTTCTCGTGGCGAGTGCACTGATGTGTGGAATAGCAGATTGGGAAAGGTTCTGCTGAGCGATGTGCCCTGAGGTGCTCTGCCCTGGGAAGCTCTTTGTCAGACTCCCCCATCCTGCGCTACTTCCCATGCTGAGTGCAGATTTAGTTGGGACTGAGTTTAGAGATGATGTGAGCTTCAGGGAATCCTTTCTCCTGACAGATCCATGCGTAGCTTTTTAGGATCAGCATGGTCCAGGCACCCAGTAACAGCCACCATTGAAATGGAGGTAGAAAGTACTATTTTGGCTCGGTCTGGCCCTTCTTGATGTCAACCACATTCCTTTCCCAGGAGCACCCGGCTGTGAGCACCCATGTGCATTTCTTCACTGAATTGATCCTGCCGTGTACCCAGCCTGTGGGGGGCAGGTCAGAAAACTTTAGGGTAGCCACTTCTCTCCCCATTTAGCTGTGTTCCCACCCATGGCCCAGGCACAGTGTAACTGTCTGCACAATGCTCGCAAGAGGAAGGGAGATGAGTGCCGTGGAGTGATCCTGTGCTTCACCTGCATTCACCGCCCTGCCAATATGGTGATGATTATTTCATGGCTGCTGCACTCTTCGGCTTCCTTAAAATCGCGGCTGCAGGCTATGGATCTCCAGATTCCCAGCTGGGTTCCAGGGCTGATATGCAGGGACATCATATGGGTATGTCATGGGTTTAGACTTCCTCTGGGAGCTGCAAGCTCAAAGCCCCCATTGGGAGTGAAGCCTCTCCTGGTGGTGTGAGAACAGAGACCTGTGTCGTGTGTGCCATCCCGTTCTGTGATCCCCTCGTCTACTGTTGTTTGGTTGTGATGGGGTGATCACAGTGTGTGATGGAAACTTCTCATGGGTGTTTGGGTGCAAATGTGGCTCCAAATTGATATTCTCGATTGGATTCATCTCTGGAGACCACCTGGCATCCCAGGACTTGGTGTCACACTTGACTGACTTTGCAGACTGAGCACACGTTATCAAGACTTTATCGGTGAGAAATTTAACTTGATGCTTTATGTTCAGGAATTCAAAGAGTAAAGTAAAAGGACGAAACAGGGAAATCTTGCCAACAGTCTTCAGAAATTGTGAAGAAAATCCTGGAAAAGCTGGAGAAGGAACGTGGTGAGTATGCAGCCTTCGTAATCCGAGGGCTTGGGGAGCTGAGGCTTTAGAGATAGGTATGGACAAGCCAAGGTCCACCCCATTAGAAAGTGAAACACGAAAATCAGGACACAATAGCCAAGCCAATGTGACTATCAAGCCAGTATTCTTTGTTAGCAGTGCTGGGGGTGCATTTGGATTTTTCCACAAAAGGCTCCTGGCCAAAAAAAACTGTCGAGTAACTTTTATCCACACAAGTGTTACATACTCATCAATCCCCTTAAAATCATCTATATACCCTACTCCCTCTCCTAGAAATGATTACATGAACATTAATAACTATATGTCACAGTCTCTGCTGCCCTCTCATGCCCCTTCAGGCACACTTCAGACCCTCTGATTGCCTTTTACTTCATCAGGTGGTCATAGCTTCATCTTTCTCCTGTTCTCTGGGTGAACTCTTGTGTTGGCAGCGCTGACTTGAACACAAAGCTACTCTTCTCCAGTTCTTTATCTTCGCTTCTTGCCAGGGACCTTGTTTATGTCTAGAGGCAAAGCTGAGTAGGTTGAGATAAGTGGACACAAATGCAAACAATTGCACCATCTCTAGTAACTCCCTTATCTTTAAACTCCCTTATCTTTAAACTGCACAGATGTCTGAGACGTTCTGCTCATTATGTCTTGGGGGTTTGTTCTACAAAGCTAAGCAAGTAGAGCATACACACACCAACAAGTGTTGTAAAAACATAAGTAGAGACTTAAAATTTCTTAGCTATTTCTTCAGTCAGAAGGGATCACCCAGAGCCTCGCTACACTGGTATTCGCTGTCAGATGTTGTAGGTCTTGCTGAGCCACAGGGATGGTCCCTGTCCCTGCCGTCAGTTGTGGTCACAGCGGAGTCTCAGAACAGGTGCTGACCCACCTGGACTATTCTTGGCCAGAACCATTCTGGGCAGACATTGACATCCATCCAGCAGGAACTGTGGGTTCTCAGGCTTTGATGCCAACAGCAGGAGGGGAGAGCACCCAATGGTGGCAGAGAGGATGTGCAGGGGGCTTGGGGTCGCTGAGACGAAGAGGGTGTGCTGGGGCTGCCGCACACGCTGGCCAGGATCAGAGCAGGGCCAGCTTCATAGCTGGCTTCAGCACTGCTGTTCTCCTTGGCATTGAGGACTCTGGGTGAAACCTCGGGGCCAAGGGCAGATAGAATGTGGACACCCAGCCTGAGGCCAGATGGCTGGCTTGAAGGCAGCTGACATGAAGGGCTGTGGATTCAGTCTCGGGTGGTTCAGTTCTCGGTTTCTTGATGTGTTCTAGATAACTTGGTTGGAGGTTTCCTCTGGCTTTGGGGGGGGGTCTGTGGGCTCTTCCCTGCCATTTGTGAAAGTCTCCAGGATATGATGACAAGAGCTTGATTTTCGTTTACACTTCTCGTGAGATGGAGGTTACAGGATGAGATGTGCTTCTCCAAAGGGCTCTTTCACCAGCTGGACTGGCAGCAGCCATTTCCCGTCCCCTCTGAAAGAGTCACTCACTGTTATCTCGCAGTTTGCCAAACAGGCACTAAGTTTGACAAGAAGATCTCACGGGATCTCCTGGTGTCTGGGCAGCTCAGATTTTGTTCTCTACGGGAACACTGGGAAGTGTCCAGCACTTAAATTTTCCTCTGTGAATGACACCTTGCCTGGACTGGTGAAAAGGTGCAGCCCCAGATGCCCAGGTTTTGTTTCTAATCTTTATTAATATCTTTGACCTCCTGAAGGTATTGTGTTCCTGATGAGGAATCACTACTTCTCTTTGAACTGACCCTCTTTCTTTCTGTAGAGGTGGAAGATAGAGAAGGAGATTCTTTGGGAAAGAACAGTGCCAGTGTCTCATGAAAAAAACAGAGCAAACAAACCAAGAGGTGTGCCAAGTAATTGCTGTCCCCACTCAGCCAGTGCCATCTCTCAACACCATTGTGGGGCCGCAGGCTCTTCCCCTGGTGCCATTGTTGCCCATCGTGTCACAGCCAAACTGTCAGTATGGAGCGAGTGTCCCCAAAGCACCCGGGAGGAACCTTCTGTGCATGACGGTCATCTCCGCGGTGCAGAGTTGTTGCCACCAGTGTGCCAGGGTGATGCTCACTCATAGATCTCTGTTTATGTGGGGAGGTGTTCTGAGCTGGGGTCCAAAGGAATGCATTTACAGCTCAGGCATGGCTAAGAGGGAACCTGCACAGTCCCTCTGCATCCTCTGCACCCACGCCATGCTGAGGTTTTACCTTTCTCCAACTCTTGGCAGTTCCGGGGAAGTCACGTGAGGATAGATTACTTTTTGAAGAGATTCCAGGCCCATAAGTGAGGACAAGTCCTGAAAACTGGAGGCATGGAAGCCTACTCTCTATCCTGACATATATTGCCTCCTAAAATTGCCCAATGTTCTGCAAGCTGTGCAGAGGTGCACAGGACACACTGATCTCCCGAATTGCTCCTCTGGGTGTGGTTGCAAAGATAACCTCAAGTGTTGGCAAGTCCCAGAGCACTGCAAGTGTTTACCAGCTCCAAGAACTGCCAAAATACTTGATAATCTTCACAGCAAGAGCCCTGGTTTCTCTGAAATTTGTAATGCTGGCATTCTGTGTGGTGATCTGGATGTAGAGGGCAAGGTGAGTCACTGGTTTCCCCCTTTGCTTCCTTCAATAGCTGCTCGTAGCCACGAAGCTTTGCTGGCCAGGTCGCTGTGCAGCAGTGAATTAGCGGCTGGCCAAAACCCTCTGCTGAGGTTGTCGCTGCTGTCAGATATTTGATTGGGGTCTAAACTCCTGGGCCTTCTTCTCTAGAGCCCACTCCGACCAGAGCTGGGTTTGGCTCAAACCGACCCTGCCTAGACCCAGCAGTGAGAGGTGTGGGCAATGCAAGGTCCCTGTTCTCCATTTGCAGCTGAGACCTCAGCAGCCTTTCCTCACCATGGAGTCCTCTCTGCAGCTTCTGAAGACCGGCTGCAAACCGGCAGCTGCCTCTTGCCCACAGACAACCAGAGCACCCAACCCAGCACACCTGACAGCCGGACCCAACCACTCCAGCCAGGAAACCATGAGGATCTGGCCTCTCCCTCACCATCGGCCCCCAACCAGCCCATCCTTGTTAGCTGTGCTGCTGCAGAACCATCCCCGCAGCCTCCAGTTGCAGCTCTAAACAAAATCACCCCTTACCCCCCCTGCAGCCCTTCAGCAGCTGCCCTGCTGCTGCAGGACATGCCCAAGGACATCCATCCTGAGGGTATAATGGTATGGATCTCTTCCATGTGACTGGGGACACAAAGCTTTTTCATTTCCATTTCTACCTTAAGTGAAATTCAGGGATCCTCAAAGAGCAAAGTAAGTCAATAAAACAGAAAAACATATTCTCTTTTGTTTTTCGACTGTTAAAGGGAAACCTGGAGAGTGCACACAGTTGGAATTTCCTGCCTGGCCATCCAGAAGGATCAGGAAAAGCTGGAGAAGTTGGCCCATGTGAACCTCACAGCTCAGGAGAGGTCACCAGGCTCTAAAAAATCGGTGCTGTAGGTCACAGCAGCATGGGAGAGCACACAGGGCAATTATCTCACGACTGATTTGCTCCAGGTGCCATCCTTGGCTTCATCCACAGGCAAGGGACCCCGGCCAGCACCAGCTTTTTGTTTGATGCCACCCTACTCTTGAGAGGAGAGCAGAAATAGACTCCTCTCTTTCCCCGTTTGTCACAGACTTCTTGAGAGCTGCAGGTGACCAGACTTTAGACAGCAGAAGTACCGACACCCACCCTAGCCCCCTCGTCATCATTGAGGCCCTGCTCTGGGCCCACTCTGCAGCTCCATGTCTTGCTTATGCTGTTCACCACTGTACATCCCATGGGATAAACACCAGGGAAGAACCTCAGCTAATGATAAAGGAAGAGGAAAGACCCGTCCTTATGCAAAAGACAAAAGTTGAAAGGGGAAATAGGGAAGAACCCTTGGCCACCACTGAGCAAGAGAGGTGGTGGAAGATATGTTTGGATGAAGGGTCTGTGAGTCCCTTTCATGGGCTGCCAGGTCCCATTTTATGGCAATTGGTCAGGATTCCTTCATGAACTCCTCATGGTTGTCCTCTGGGATCTGTGTCAGGAGATGCAGTGACACTGTAGCACATGGGAGGCAGGGGATGTTAGGGGTCTGAGCCTGGGAGATGCCCAAATCCATCAGCATGAGCCCAGACTGCCAACAAGCAGGAAACCGGGGTCCGCGCTGGACTCTCACGGTTGCTGTATCCCCGCTCAGGCTCCCAGCCCCGAGCTGAGGCTGCAAACAGTGGCTGCTTCTCTACAACATTCCCATTGGCACAGGAACCCAAATAGTGATGGGAGATAAGGACACTTAAAAAAAAAATCCCCCCCTTGGCCAGCAAATCACTTCTCTTGTGGGAGGCGATGGCAAATCCCTGCCCAACCGCTGGTCAGATGTGAGGAATGGCTGCATCGAATGGTCACTTGTGGGTGGACCTGTGGGGAAAGTAGAAAACGGGGGCACCATGTGCTCTTGTCCCACTGTTCACCTCATGTCAGCACATTCCTGTCTGAGCTTGTAGAAAAGAGAGCTTGAGATGAGCCGGGGGCTGGAGCACCACCCCCACCAGCACAGCCGGAGAGAGCTGGGGTTGTGCTCTCACGTTAAACAGTGCCCAGGATAGGGAATGTGATTCTCTGCTCTTGCAAACTGTGAGATACTTCCTGGCACAACGTTTGCCTGTGCCAAGTCGATCACTTTCAAGGCCTTCTTGGAATTCTTCTGGAGCTGGTGTGTTCATTGGAAATGTTTGTGTGCAGTCAACTTGGAGAAGGACAGAATTTATTGGCCTCTTCCCTTGCAATTAGTCTTTGGCCACCTGAATCCCTTCACTTTCCTGCAATCCACTGCAATCCGCTTCCATGATGGCTCAGCCTGAGTCGTCACCTGCAGACAGTGGGGTGAACACTTTTTTCCCCTTAAGCTACAAACCCTAAACATAACCCTAATTGCCTGCATAAGACTTGGCCTGGAATTGGGACAGCTGGAAGTGCTCACCCACCAGGTTAAGGCCAAGTCTGTGCCAGACTCTCAATCAGAATTGACGGACACAGGTTTGTAGAGCATGAGCTGGTTGAGATGAGGCAGACCCAGTGGGTGGTGGTGGGTGCTGACTTTGAGAAGGCCTTGCCAACACACTGCTCACAAATCCTATGGGGTTGTGTTCATTCAAATTCCATCCATTCTCAGAAATTCAGTAGCTTGAAAACCATTCTAAAGGCCCTAAGGGTCTGTTGTGGGAGACCTGGGGCTGACTCTGCAAGAGCTAATGATACTATCCATGAAGAAATTTTTTCCTGATGTCCAGTCTGAACGTCCCCTGGTGCCCCCACGTCTTTGCTCTCAGGTCCTTCAGAAGGGCAGGGGATCCTGGTATTCGTCATCCAATGTCCCAGAACCTTCACCAGAAACACTGATGTGAATCGTGATATAGTGCAGGTGTCACTCCTCCGTGTCTACATCCTGGAAGGAGGTGGGACCTCATGGGTCTTCCTGATGGTTCTTGAGGGCCCTTCCATGTCAACCCGGCCCAACCTAACCTAACCCATGATTCCAAGATCTTGGAGGAGCCTTCAAACACATTCCATGGTTCGGAAGTTTTTGAGATCACTTCCAACTCAACCCAATCCAATCCATTTAATGATCTTTGACAACCATTCAAAAATAAACTCAACCCAACCAATTCCAGGATCTTGGAGGTCCCTTCCAACCAAACCCACTCCATCATTTCATGATCTTGGAAGACACTTTCAAACTATTCAATGGTTCCTAGGTCTTTGAGGTCCCTTCTAATCTGACCCAACTGAAACTAACATGACCCAAGTGAAACCAACCCAACCCTATGCATGTAAACCCATCTCAATTTCACCCAACCCAACCACACACAACCCAACCCAACCTACCCCAAACCATGCCAACTCAACCCTACACAACAAAACCCACCAGCCCATCCCGACACAAGACAACTAAACCAAACACAACCCAAATCAACTGAAGTAAACTTAATTGAGAAAAACTGAACACAACCCAACCCAAATCATCCCAAACTCCCAAACCTAACACAACTGATCCCAACCTAAACCAACTCAACTCAAGGAAGCCAAACATAAACAATCCCAACCCAACCCCACTCAACCAAAACCTAACTAACCCAACCCAACCAAACACAAACCAAACTAAATAAACCAAATCCAAACCAATACAACCCAACTCAACCCAATTCAAACAAATCCAACCAAACTCAACGCAGCCCAATTTAACCTAACAGAACACAACTTGATCCAACTAAATCCAAATAAACTCAACCCAACACAGTACAACACAATCCAATGCAACCCAAGCCAACCAAACTCTACCCAAACCAAACCCAACTCAACTCAAGTAGAATGAACATGACCAAACCCAAATCATCTCAACCCAACTAAATCACACTAAAGGAAACTCAGCACTACTCCATCTAAATTACCCAACCCAATCAAACCAAACCCAAACCAACCCAAAGAAACCTAATCCAAGTCATCCCAAGCCAAGCCAACTAAAACCAACTCAACTCAATCGAACCCAACTCAATCCAACAAAACCCAAATCAATGCAAACCAACCCAACTAAATTAAACAAACTAAAACAAACTCAACACAACCCAATTTAACACAACCCAACCCAATCCAAACAAACAAAAAGTATGAACACAACCCAATCAAAACCAATCCAAATGCCTCTACACAAACAAACCCAACTTAACCAAACTCAAGTCAATCCAACATAGTTCAACCAAAATCTATCCAACCAAACCAATCTAAATCAACTCATCCAAACCCAAGTGAACCCAACCCAACCCAAACGAACCAATGAAAACAGAACGTAACCCAACCCAAACAAGCAAAACCAACCCAACCCAACTGAACCCAAACCAACCCAATGGAACCCAAACCAACTCAACCAAAGCAAACTGTAACCAACCCAGCCAAACCCAAATACATTCAACCCAATCCAACTCAATCCAACACCAACAAAACCAATACAAGCTATACCAACTTAACCCAACCCAGCCATTCCCATTTCAATCCAATGAAATGCAGCTGAATTCAACTGAACCCAAGTGAATCCAACTCAGCCCAACTCAATGCAAACCCTGAACATCTCCCAACTTATCCCAACCAAAGCCAACCCAACTCAACTAAACCAAAACAAGCTCCAACCAATGCAACTCAACCCAAACAGGCTGAAGCCATCTCAAGTTTACTCAACTCAACCAAACTCAATACAACTCAAGCCAAACCAATACCAGCAAATGCAACCAACACCAGCAAATGCAACCAACACAATTAAACCCAAACCAACGATACAAGCAAACCCCAAAAAACCCAACCCAACTCAACCAAACTCAACCGAGCACTACTCAAATTCAATCAAACCCAAATCAACCAAACTCAACTCAACTAAATCTAACAAACTAAATCAAATTCAACCCAATTAATCAAACTAAACCAAAATCAACCCAACTCAAACCAACCCAATCTTACCCAACCCAACTCAACCCAAATCAACTCATCGCAACTCAACCAAACACAATCCAATCTATTAAACCCAAACAAACCAAACTAA